>OZ004670.1:4563031-5763031 GCA_963924505.1 Agonopterix alstromeriana
AAAAAATCAAGATGGCAGCCACTTTTCCGAAATCTGACGTCAGATTCGTCGTAAGAGATCGCAGAAGCGCCCAGATATCGATTTTGGACGCAATCGGTTGAAAAACAAAACAGTTCAAGATGGCGGCCACTTTTCTCAAATCTGACATCGGATCCGTGTTTGGAGTCAACGCGGATCCTCAGATATCGATTTTGGAAGCAATCGGTTGAGAAACAAAAAAGTTCAAGATGCGGCCACTTTACTCAAATCTGACATCGGATCCGTGTTTGGAGTCCACGCGGATCTTCAGATATCGATTTTGGAAGCAATCGGTTGAGAAACATAGAAGTTCAAGATGGCGACCACTTTTCTCAAATCTGATATCGGATCCGTGTTTGGAGTCCACGCGGATCTTCAGATATCGATTTTGGAAGCAATCGGTTGAGAAACAAAAAAGTTCAAGATGGCAGCCATTTTTCGGAAATCTTACGTTAGATTCGTCGTAAGAGATCGCAGAAGCGCCCAGATATCGATTTTTGATGCAATCGGGTGGAAAACAAAAAAAAATCAAGATGGCAGCCACTTTTCCGAAATCTGACGTCAGATTCGTCGTAAGAGATCGCAGAAGCGCCCAGATATCGATTTTGGACGCAATCGGTTGAAAAACAAAACAGTTCAAGATGGCGGCCACTTTTCTCAAATCTGACATCGGATCCGTGTTTGGAGTCAACGCGGATCCTCAGATATCGATTTTGGAAGCAATTGGTTGAGAAACAAAAAAGTTCAAGATGGCGGCCACTTTACTCAAATCTGACATCGGATTTGTGTTTGGAGTCCACGCGGATCCTCAGATATCGATTTTGGAAGCAATCCGTTGAAAAACAAAAAAGTTCAAGATGGCGGCCACTTTTCTCAAATCTGACATCGGATCCGTGTTTGAAATCCACGCGGACCCTCAGATATCGATTTTGGACGCAATCGGTTGAAAAACAAAACAGTTCAAGATGGCGGCCACTTTTCCGAAATCTGACGTTAGATTCGTCGTAAGAGATCACAGAAACTCCCAGATATCGATTTTGGACGCAATCGGTTGAAAAACAAAACAGTTCAAGATGGCGGCCACTTTTCTCAAATCTGACATCGGATCCGTGTTTGGAGTCAACGCGGATCCTCAGATATCGATTTTGGAAGCAATCGGTTGAGAAACAAAAAAGTTCAAGATGGCGGCCACTTTACTCAAATCTGACATCGGATCCGTGTTTTGAGTCCACGCGGACTCTCAGACATAGATTTTGAAAGCAATCCGTTGAAAAACAAAAAAGTTCAAGATGGCGGCTACTTTTCTCAAATCTGACATCGGATCCGTATTTGGAGTCCACACGGATCCTCAGATATCGATTTTGGAAGCAATCGGTTGAGAAAAAAAAAAGTTCAAAATGGCGGTCACTTTTCTCAAATCTGACATCGGATCCGTGTTTGAAATCCACGCGGACCCTCAGATATCGATTTTGGACGCAATCGGGTGAAAAACAAAAAAGTTCAAAATTGCGGCCACTTTTCCAAAATCTGACGTCAGATTCGTCGTAGGAGATCACAGAAACCCCCAGATATCGATTTTGGACGCAATCGGTTGAAAAACAAAAAAGTTCAAAATGGCGGCCATTTTTCCGAAATCTGAACGAATCTGTCATTCGTCGTAGGAGATCGCAGAAACCCTCAGATATCGATTTTGGACGGAATCGGTAGAAAAACAAACAAGTGCAAGATGGCGTCTACGTTTCTTAATTCCCTCATCGGTTTCTTGTTTAAAGTTCATGTGGACCTTCAAATATCGATTTTGGAAGCAATCGGTTGGGAAACTAAAAGTTAATTATGGCGGTCCCGACCAAATACCTACAAACCTAGCAGCACCCGCCACCCACTCCACAACCCACCACCAAAACCCGCCACCCATCACCAGCCACCCAACATCCACCGCCACTTACCAAACACTCACCAAATAACCACCAAACCAAAACACCCACTAACCACTTACCAACAGCCATCCATCCATCCATCCATCCATCCACTACACAGTCAAGATTTGACCCAACCAGTCATCACGACTCCATGCTGGTGCGTGGACTTTAATCGTTAATCATTAAGCAGATTAAGGCTTTGATTACTTGATTAATCAAAACAAAATTAACTTTGGGCCCACACTGCTATGACCTTGTAGTGGCAAGCCGCAGAAAAAGCGAGAGTTCCGTTATGCAGTAACTACAAGAGATGGCGCTCGTTTTTTACTCAAATTAACCGGTTAATTCTGCTCAACAAAATTGAAATTTGTAAAAAACCGGTTTGATAGATTAACCGGTTAAAATACCGGTAACCGAAAACTAAACCGCAATCAATTCAGGTTTGGGGTCAATGACCAAAACCGGTTTCCAAAATTAACCGGTTTCCGATCCCTGCACCACAACGCACCATATTAACATGCAAAAAAAAATTTTTCTCCGGGACCTTCAGCGCGAGACCGACTCACACTTGGCCGGATTTTATTATTTGTTGTTATACTGTAGAGTTTGCTCTATAATATAACCTAGTTGGACGCTTGTATGTATTATCGATTTTACGATAGAGCGAGAAGATAAAACGTTGTTAAAAACTAGTTTCTTGTTGAGGATCCCCCTTAAACATTAACTATTTGAAATTTTTATTATTTGTAAACAAATCCGCTGTAATAACGCATATTATGTGAAAATTTCAACTATCTAGCTATTACGGTTCAAAAGTTACAGCCCTAAATAGGAAGGACGGATGGACGGACAACGTAGGCTTAGTAATATAGGTTCCTCTTTTCCCTTTGCGTACGGAACCCTAAACAGAACTGAAAAAGTTGGTCGAGGACATTTCGCTCATCCGTTGGAATAACCACACAATTACATTATTGCAAAATTTACAGGAGAAGGGTTTAAAGGTCCACCCTCCAAGATGGGCCCAATTTTTCGTCAACGAAACAATAACACTGCCATCTAGCGAAAACTACTGGCAATACAGTCGTGAGTTTATTCCTTCAGATAAAGATACCTAATTATTGTGACATTAATTAATAACTCAATTTTGGAAAAAACTGCAATTGTGCTGTTATTTTCCCGGATGAGCGATTTTACTACTGCAAAAAACTACATGGTACTAAATATTTCGAGACTAATCATCAATTTATAGTGGGCCAGCGGTAAACCGCAACTTTCACTATTATTTCGGGGTAAACCTTATTGTACAAAAAACCGAAATTTTATAGCATCAAGATTGGGACAAAAAGGCGACGGCGATGCACGTCTTTCGACAAAAAATGGTGAGCTAATGAACTCACCGACGAATCTACGGTTTTGAAAAAAAAGTTGATATAAAAACGGATAAAAGAACGCTGTTTTGGATTTTGAAGAACGATGGAACAGTCTCTTATCGCCTTAAAATGCTCAAAACGGAGTGTTTAATTAGGACTGTAAGTCTGTTACTATCAAAATTGTGTCAAGATCTGTAAACAAACAGATAAGACTCTATACCCACGGGTTAGGTACTATCAAACCGTTAGTTTTTGAAGAGAATTTCATGGATGAGATAGCGCAACTAACAATAGCGGCGCAGTTTTGAAATTATTATACAACGTGTTAATGAATAAGCGCAAAACAATAATGTAATTATTTTGATAGTTAAAATTTAAAGTTATTCACATTTTAAGTTTTGTACATGTTATTCACATTTTAAGTGTAAGAGGCAAATGTGATTTTTTATCATTTCAGCAATGAATGAAAGCGCTAAAGTGCTCATGGGTACATTTTTAGATTCTTGTTTTAGTAGTTAGTAAGTAGGGTGATTGTGCCCTTGCGGTGGGTTGAGATCGAGTTTAGTAAATTTTAAATTTTACAAACAAATATTTAATATAAAAAAAAACTATGTTGAAACCATGATAATTCGATTCTGCTCTCGATTCTAAACAATATAACGTGTAAATGAATAAACGCAAAAC
This sequence comes from Agonopterix alstromeriana, assembly GCA_963924505.1. Classification (NCBI taxonomy): domain Eukaryota; kingdom Metazoa; phylum Arthropoda; class Insecta; order Lepidoptera; family Depressariidae; genus Agonopterix; species Agonopterix alstromeriana. The sequence goes on from OZ004670.1 coordinate 4,567,023, forward strand.
TAGAAAGTAGTATGTTAAGAATCGAGAGCAGAATCAGTTTATCAAGGTTTCAACATAGGTTTTTTTTTCAAAATGTTATATAATTTGTTTGTAAGATTTAAAATATACTGAACTCGATGTGAACCCACGCCTCGGGCACACTCACCTTACTTACTACCAAAACAAGATTCTTAAAATTTATTTATGAGCACGCTAGCGCTTTCATTCATTGCTGAAATAATTACAAATAATTTTTGTATGAAAATTTAAAATGCGAATAACTTTAAATTTTAAGTAATAAAATAAAGAAATTATTTCGTTATAAATCAGTTGGGGTGTATGAGGTTTTGCGCTTATTCATTAACACGTTGTATATTACAAATATAACAAAATTCCGGTGGTAAGCTGGATTGCACCTGCCTAAGCAGAGCATTGTCTATAAACATTGAAAATTCTTATAGACGTACAATCTCAACCTTTGAATCGAAAACAAAACTATTACAGCTCAAAACACTGATCAGGTTGCCTAATAATGGGCCAGTTATTTCGATACAGTTACCGGTTGCGGTTGACTGGCCCTTTTACGCCAGTTCTAAGAAGTCCTAGCATCGTAGTAACCTTGGAAATAGTCAACTGTTGTCTGAATCATCGGAGATTAAAGAACTATTTGCTATTGCATGTAATCATGTGGCATGAATGAATCGTTTGTTAATTAATGGTTAGAGGTTCTAATAAAACAGAGGCATGTTAGATTTAGATGGATATTATTATAAATTAAAGTCCCGTGCCGCGTCTGTATAGCCTAAGATCTCAGAAGTTACTGTTGGGATTTTGTTACGGTTTTGGTAATGAATAGGCTAATTCACGAGGAAGGTTTGTGACGAAGCCGGGGCGGATCACTAGTTAACACTTTGGCTGCTAAGCTCAAAATCATGATCCTCGTGCAGTGCTAAAGTTGACCTCCTCGTAGGTCGTAACGGTGAAACGATCAAAATGGCTCACCTTGTGGGTCACCCGCATAGGCGTAAGGTTAAGGTGACTCATGCTGTTGGTCGTGAGCACGGGTTAATGCAATAGAACTTGTCCCCCCTCGTAGGTCGTGCGCACAGTCGTAACGTTGAAACGATAAATGTGGCTCGTGTCGTGGGTCACTCGCGCAAGCGTATGGTTTTCGGAGACTCGCGCGTAAGGTCATGAGCACAAGCGAAATGCAATTGAACCGACTCGTTACGTGGGTTCGTCAGCACTGCGGCCCATTTGTCACCGACCTACGACGTAGGTCGTCAGCTACGAAAGAGTTAGCGTATAAACGTAGGATGCAATGAGACTAGGAAGATACATTTTTGTATTGCTCAGTGACCAGACAATGCTGTATGTGTACACATACATAACATAACATACTCGTATCGCCAAAGGGAGTTTGAAACGAAGTAAGCGACAACACGGCGCCTTCCTGGCATAGAATAGAAGATATGAATAACTCAAAAAGAAGGAATTTATATCAAGCCAATAAAGTAAGAAGTGATATTTTTCTGACAAAAAGATGTTTTAGATAATTCATATAGTTTTGATGCTTATCTACTAAACCGAATTAGGCACGCGTGGTGGACTAAGGCCGAGATTCAGAGACGATTTTTAAGTCATAGTTCGAACTCCCGTTTGTCAAAATCCATACATTTACGCCTTGCTTAGCTCGAGCTAAGAGTAAAAAAATCGTCTCTGAATCTCGGCCTAAGAGCCATCTCAGTTGCAATATCGCCTACGCCTAAAAATCCCTGGCGTGATATGGCTCAACACCCAAACTACCTCCTTGTGGCCTGAAGCAGTGTGATGCATGGCTGAAAACAGATAATCGTGATGAGAACTGCAAATAAGCATAAGCATATGCTCACGACTATATTACCAGTAGTCAGAGATATTCTGAAACCTCAGAAAATCCACGTTTCACCAGTAGTACCGAAACTCTGTCCAGTGTGACGGGGAGTGAGCCCGTCGCCACTTATAATGGACAGTGGGTACAATACATGCCTCGAAATTGGAGCATGCAAGTTTCCACACGATATTTACCTTCACCGAAAAACCAGTGGTGTTACAAATCGTACATAAATTCCGAAAAACTCATTGATACGAGTCGGCCTGGACGGGGATCGAACCATCGCCTCCTGCACGGCAGGCAAGGTTACTCGCCACTGGACCACCACGGTTAACTGCAAATATATGACACAAATCTCTAGAAACCAACTCTCCGATGACATGCTTGATCAATGAATCATATTTATGTCTACCGATATATGCAGTGAATCACTTAGCAAAAGTGAAACGTGTGTATTTTTCTGAGCAAATCATTGTTGTCGTTCTTATCGAATGAGGCCGAGCTGCAAACTAATGGGCATTAAATGGAATCTGGATAAAAACTACGTTAAAGGTGCTTTCAAGATTTCCAACTATGGCAGTAGAAGTCAAATTCCAGAAAGTTTATTACAAAAAGGAAACAAAACATTGAGGCTGACCTAACATAGAAGATGGACAGACAACTGAGATGACTTCCTTCAGTTCGGGAAAATTATGGGGAGACCTTTTCTCAGTAGTGGAACAACTGAATAGGTTAGGTTATAAAACTATAAAATAACTACTTACACATAGCATAGAATTGCATATGCTCACCACTATATTCCCCGAGGGGGTAGTCAGAGATATTCTTAAACCTCAGAACATCCACGTTTCACTAGTAGTACCGAAATTGCCCAGTGTGACGGGAATGAGCCCACTTGTAATGGAGAGTAGGTACAATACATGCCTCGAAATTAAAACATGCAGGTTTCCTCACGATGTTTTCCTTCACCGAAAAGCCAGTGGTATTACAAATCGTACATAAATTCCGAAAAACTCATTGGTACGAGTCGGCCTGGACGGGGATCGAACCATCGCCTCCTGCACGGCAGGCAAGGTTACTCGCCACTGGACCACCACGGCTCCTCTGGGCTACCACACCACCACTACTTACACATATAACTTGCAAAATAAGACTTTTAAAATAAGAAATTAAGAAAAAGTATTTACTAGAAGCGACACACAATTACTATTCATTGTATGTAGTTCAAGCTTTGGAAACGTTCGGGTTAAGTTGTTTTTCGACAATTTACGTATAAATATAATATGTACTAGGTAGGTAGGTATTTTAGATAAATAGCACTGCGGCAAAGATTTGTTAACATAATTCGAGCTCGAAAATCAACAAATATTGAAAAAATTGCAAATAATAACAAAAGCCGAACGGCTCCGAAGCTTTAACCTCAAGTGCATACATTATTGTTATCAAAATAGACAAATTAAAATTTATAGACAATTAGACATGACGCGACGACCTATAAATTGAGCAATGAATAATTAATCAAATTAATACTCTCGTACTAAATGATAATATTAATGAATACTAAACTCTGACCCAAGATCTCTGACAAGAATCAGGATGGCCAGCAAAACACGATCGAGTCGCACGATCAGTCTTGGTGTCTTTGGTCAGCATTCGCTGGGTGCTGCTCTATGGTTATTCTATTATCTTTTTATTTCGATGAAAGTCTATAAAATATACCAGGGTGTTTCCTAATATGCTGACGGTTTCTTAAGGAGATGATCAGACCATCAAACTGAAGGACTTTCTCTGCGGAACTGACTACGAAATCGCGAAATAAATCGGCTGTCCTATAATTGAGATCGAAAAGATTGCAGATTTGTATGGAAAAGCTGTTTTTTTTTCGCGATTTCGAAGTCGGGCCCATAGAGAAAATCGTTCAGTACGATGGTCTGATAAAGCCGTCAATATATTAAGAAAGACTCGAAGACGTATATTATGACTATTAAATACAGGGTGAAATTGATATCATTAGCATCATTTTAAACTGTCTACCCATCAAACTGAACAACTTTCACTATGGGAGCAAACCGATCAGAGCAAAAAAAAATCTGCTGTTGCATACATTTGAGTCGAGTAGGCGTTGCAGTTTAGTATGGAACAGCAGATTTTTTTTGCTCCGATCGGTTTGCTCCCATAATAAAAGTTGTTCAGTTTGATGGGTAGACTCTTAGTTTAAAAAGATGCAAATGATATCAATTTCACCCAGAAAGTATTGATATGAAATGTTTATTTTCACCTACACTACATAATGTTATTACCTGTTATTAGCAATGAATCAAACCTTGACATAAATAAAGTGCAACCTCAGTGGCTTCCTAATGAAGAACTACGACCTCGTTTAGCCTTCATTTTTACCTATTTAGGGCACTACTTAGCTAATTGGCTAGATAATGCTAATTTATTTATGGTATTCGATATCATTAAACGTCATTATTATGGGGCCATACGATAAGAAGATGGGGCTGATCGGACATGGAAACTTCAATCATGTTTCTGGACATTATGTTAATATACCTACTTATCACAGCTAATTTTTAAACTACAATTAAGTTTTGTCTATACTTCATTCCAAATAAGTACGAAAAGATTTTACGATTCCAATTTAGTTTTCATGCTAATTCTGATTAGCAAATATAATTTATGTATCACCAAGATATACTATCCAACATATCTTGGACGTTACTAAAGCTGTTCTAAGAATAAGTGAGAGGAGTCGCGCTGCAATTCTGGCGGAGTACGGACGCGTGCGTATCGGCGCGTTGGGATTGCACGTGGCTCCACCATTTTGTGAACTCTTTTTTTTTAACCTTAAAACAATCACTTGAGATTATAAATTACTTACATTGGCAAAACTGCCACTCTAGACTTAATAAATACTACTGATCATTTTCCTTCATATACTATCCACATAACGAGACATTGGCTGAATTGTGATAACACATCGGATGCCACTAAACAAAAAATTGAATTGAATTGAATAAGTGAGAGTAAGTGTTTAAAATCTCTGTTTCTGTATTTCAAAGAAGTTGTTTTAAAATTTAGTTGCTATTTGGAATGTTAGGTCTCAAAAGAATGGGGACGCAAATCAATAATTAGATGCCGGGTACATAATTATGTAAAAGAACATTAGGTACACGAACGTTTTGTACTTAATTGTCAATTACTAATTGGTGTCCTTTACCACCGCTGAATCACTGCATCTAATTTCTTTATTGACAAACTGATTCATTCATAGTGTTACGTTACTTCCGTTTATTCTGCTCTTATCAGTTACTAATGTTCCACCAATTAGTTTCTTGGAAACTGACGACATGAGACACGTAATCTTTAACGTTCCTCGAAAACATTTCTAATTAAAACATAAGTTACTTAGGGCACTAAACGGTTAAACCTAATTAATCCTACAGAAACCATCTACTGTTTGAAAAGGAACATGTTTCTTCATTTTTGGATCTTGATAACCAGCAATCTATGTAAACTGCAAGAGCAGACTGTCTAAACTAAAGCATAAAAACCGGCCACGAGCGTGTCGGACTCGCCCATGATAGGGTTCTGTAGCCATTGTATAAGTAGAAAAGAAGAAAAGTGGTACGCCTTGTGATTTTGAGCGCAGATATCTCGAGACAGAAGCATTATATCGATTTAGTTTCTATGCAAGTTTTGTTCCATTGGACAAGACCTATCCAACGACACATCATTCGATTTAAAAAAAAATGTTTTCCCCTTTCGTTGTATTGGGTCGGAAAAAAAATGTTTTCTTTATAACTACTACATTTCTGTTTTTGGGTTACTGTTATTTGTCTTCATGCCAAACTTCGATTCAATATGTGTAAAAATGAGCGAGTTATTAAGGCGGGGCATACAGACAGACAGAATGGACGAAAGTATAAGGGTTCCTTGTTTGACTACGGGACCCTAAAAATGAGCAAAGAAAGATAGCCGAAAAACATGTTGACTCTATGAAGTTATTACTTAAGAGATTGACAGAATGATTTTGTGACACAGAAATGGGGATGTATTTTTGGATCTTGATAACTATCAGCAATCTATGTAAACTGCGAGAGCAGACTATCTAAACTAAAGGCATCCTCCTATTCCATCACTGTCCATGCAGTCCGGCTATGGAACTCTCTCCCATTTAATATAAGAGACTGTCAAACAATCGCATCATTTAAAAAACAAGTCAAAGATCTCTCTCTTCAATAAACTAGTATATTTATTTATCATACTGGATATTTTTGTATGTATGTATGTAAGTATATACCTGTATCTTTATTTAATATGTATTTATTAGTGTTCAATACTGATTTATTAGTTAAATTTGCACACTATGCCTGCCTCACTTTGTATATTCTCTCTCTGTCACGGGTTTGCTGTAAGAAATCTCTTTAGAGATAAGCTCGCCCTTTGTAATTGTCTATTATGTTGTTTTCATATATATTTCCGTGTGTACAGTAGAGTTTAATAATAAAATAATAATATAAAAGGGCTGTTAGTGCGATCTAATAGTCTATTTTTTGTGCCAGACAATAGAATAGATAATAATATTTAAAAGATTTTGCTTTAACAATGCCAGAATGCGAGCAAAACACAAAGAAAATGGGATGACACCATAGATAGCCCTAACTGCGTACTCGATGGCAATGAACTGACTTGGCTCCGTACTAGGCCATCGCATTCGTTCCGGTACGTGATGCCACAACCTACAGCTAAGTTCCTACAAGAAAGTAAACCAATTGTTTAGGCTTTTTGAGGTCATTTCTCGTAAGATCGATCTTTTGGTAACTGGGTTGCGGACTGCGGTAGACAGGCTTGGCTTACGTAACCAGGTTCCTACGTCATAGCTTGAGGTGATTGTATCTGAAAGTCTACCTAAAATTACACAGGTGGGTAGACTAGACCAGGGGTGGCTAAGACGTCGGCCGCGTCGACTATTACGGTAGCCCGCGAAGAGTTCAATAAATTAACACAAACAATATATTTTTAAATCTGAGAACAATCCTTAAGTTTCACTGAACAGTTGGGCTGTTTATAAGTATTGTGCGGTTCTGTTCCGGGTTGAGGAGGAAATATTCAACCTTCGAATTTTCGAACCTTCAAATTTTTTTGAACGAAGGTTTTTTGGAAACTGTCGCATGTTTCCATACCTAGGAAAAGTAGCTTTCCATTTTCTACAATGAATGCGATAAGAATGAAACATTGATCTCGGTTTTACAGACGAGCATTGCGAAAACACCACCGGCCAAATATAAAATGTTTAATTGAATATATATTATCTGAATTTATAGCTTTTGAAAGTAGGTAGACAGCCATGTATCTCTAGAGTTCGAATGTAGACCACCTACTCGAAAAGTTTGGCCACCCCTGGACTAGACTCTACAACGGACACATTGTCTGACTTTCGCATAATCTGTTTTCATTTTATCGCCTTTGGAATGGTAGCTAAAGAGATAGATAACACAAAATTGTTTAAAGATAAGATTGAAATTTGTGATTCATAAGTAGCGAAAGAAAAGATGCATAAAAATGTCAAAAGAAGACATCTAAAAGTCGGCAAAATGAAACAGCATTGACCTTGCAAATCAATGATCGCTCGCTGCTAAATTGTTAGGAACCAGTCCGCCCACTTACCGTGATGACTATCGGACTATTACAAGGCTCATCCAATTCCGGACACCATGCCGCTTAGCTTAGACACACTATTTTATCTCAGAAAAGATTAGGAGAGATAAATCACCAACTAAAACAGTACCTATTTTATCATCAATACAATTACAGCATGTAATTAGATTCTAAATAAGTACATTGTACACTTTGACTGCATTTTTGCTATACTGTATCACGGGTCCGGAACTTTAAACAACGTTTTAGATTTGACATGATGGCGTACACACGGCGACAGATCAACCTACCCATAGTTGAACTCTATGTTCATGGACATAAGGTCCAACTATGGGTAGGTTGATCTGTCGCCGTGTGTACATGCGCACTTTGTGCAAATTGTGCGTGACTGCATTCCCTTGCTCGGCTTCCCTCAAGTCTCCTCAGAAATTGTGAGGTGAGGTGGGGTATCTGAAGTCAGAAGGGGGCGGGGAGTAGCCGTTCTATATGTGTTATACAGGGTCCTTCTTAATATGCTGACACTTTTTTTAAGAGGATGATCAGACTATCAAACTGAACAACTTTCTCTATACCACTCTATACACATTCTATAGACCAATATCGAAATCGCGAAAAAAAAAAACAATCAATGTCCCATACAATTGGGTCAAGTAAGATTTCAGTTTACTATAGACAGCAGATTTTTTTCGCGATTTCGACATTGGTCCCATAGAGAAAGTTGTTCAGTTTGATGCTCTGATAACTCCCTTAAAAAAGTGTCAGCATATTAAGAAGGACCCTATATACTATCACCTATTCTGTGACAGTATGTAAACTAACTAAAGGCAAACCTTTAAACCACGTTCTCTCAACCTGAACAACTTTTGCTATAGGAGCAAACCTGTCAGAACAAAAAAATATCTGCTGTTTCATACGTTTATGAAATTTGGAATTTGAAATTGTACAGAGGATGTAGGGGTGCACTAACCCCAAAAGGGTTGCAAAGGGCTGTTGAAGTTTCCGAAATCCACATGTACTAAGTTTCCGTCAAAATCTAGTAATGAATAATGCCCGAATGCAAATGGAGAGAAAAATATTAAAACACCAACATTTTAATCTAGAATTAAGCATTTTAACGGGTTCTTACCGCGTTTTGGTATATTTCAGTAGAGTTGATGTCATCCCGTGATCGTGGCAGTTGTAACACTGCCGAAATATCGGGAACTCAAATATACCTAAACGCGGTAAGAACCGCGTAGCTCTCAAAAACTATATTACCAACAGTTTGTCAAATAACGATGTACCTCAGCCTAGAAACCTTAGCACCATTACGGGGGTTCAATGGCTGGATATCGGTGCGATCTCGTCACGGCATGCTATTTGTGCGTCTCGCTTCGTGATCAGAGGCTGTCCCAGCTCGTGAGGGCTGCATTTATCATCATTAAGTTTACCTGGAAAATTATTCTGCTACCGAAATAGGCTAGAATTTCAGCATATTATGGTACAGTAGGTCCAGGAAAATAATTCCGCTCGTCAATCTTCATTTGCACATATTACAATATACAATACAAAATAATACAAAAATACTTTATTTGTTCTCTCACACAGACAATAAATACAGTGATAAGGTAAGATGTACATCACAATAATTTTATCTTTGTGAGAGACTGGTACCCGTACCAAGCAATATATGTATTACAGATTACCAACCAGGTGGATATTAAGTTTACGGTTTCTACAGACCCGAGTCCCCGTCAAAACCGGAAGTCATTCAGTACTCAAAGGGTGCAAAGTCGGATAGCAGCGAAAAGGGAATTAGCCAATATCGGAAAGGGATTTGAAGCGTGCGAAAGTGACACATCCTGATTGGTCAATATAATTTCGCGCGCTATTACAATTTTTCAACTGCGCAGGTACATCGAGACTTATAAACTAGGGCTGCAATCCCGGTAAATATTCGGAGATTGAACCGTTATTGGACTACGTAAGAAACATAACTTTTGACACATTTGGTATTGCGCTAATAGCGGTACTGCTCTGACAGCCGTTTTGACAGATCGCTCAAACGTTAAAGGCTATCAGTTACATAGAGTTTAGCACGATGCGGAATTCAGCACAATTGAATAGTAATTGGATTGCAATTTGGTTAGAACTGTAATTGGATAAGAATAGAATCTACTGATCGAACAGAAAGCTACAGCAAGCACGCTTCAAGTTAATATCATTGCCCGATTCACATCTGTCTTGCATTGGGGTTACGGGTTACCGCCACCTGCTTGGATACTGTTACATTGGACTTATAACATATACAAGGTGTTAAAAGTAAAAATAAGTTTTTTAAACTTTTAAAGGGGTTGTTTAGACCATCAACCTGAACAACTTTCACTATGGGACCAACATTGAAATCGCGAAAAAAAATCATCTGTCCCATACATTTAGCTCGAGTAGATTTGTAGTTTAGTATGGAAGTTCACTTTTTTTTTTCGCGATTTCGATATTGCTCCCATAATGAAAGTTGTTCAGTTTGATGGTCTAATCCACCCCCTTAAATGTTTATTTGTATTTTTGTAACACCTTGTATACGTCCTTTAATGCAAACGTCGTTGGTTCCTTAGCCTTTTCGTTAAAGGCAATTAAAATTCCTGTTCCCTATTGTCTGGATAACGGCACTATTTACAAACGAGTCCTAGCTTAAAGAGATTTGCAAGCAGACAATAGGTCGTTAAAGAGAAAGATTACTCCAGCACATCACAAAGATCTAGGCAGTTCAACGTCCAGCTATGCTGTGAACACTAAATGCATGTTCCAGCATCATCGAACCGTGATACCATGATGTTATGGTGTCTGTTGATCATTCCAATGTCAACTTTATTATTAAGAGAGTAAGGTATGGACTGTAGCGTGAAATGCAATGGAGACAGTTTCGTGAGAAGTTGACAAGGGCAGAGATTGGTTAAAGATTTAGTCACGCTTCAGTTTAACGCTTTATGCAATTCAGTTTCGCACGATCGATAAACGGATCCAATCGACAAATTCTTTTATTCGGAATTATGACATGGAATTTGAGTTCCGCGATTTCATTATTTGATGCAAAGTTTAAAATAACAAAGTAAATTGGATGAGTCACGTTGCAAGTTTGCCGCGAGCGGTTGTCTTTTCGGTGTTCGCGCGGTTCGCCGTTGAGCTTGCCACGCGGATCAGCAATCACTTCTCCGCTATGTTTTTGCTCAATAACTCCTTGAGATTGGGATAGACATTCCCGCTAACTACTTGACACTGGTGGAAATGCAGTACTAACGCACAAGCAAGATTTGAAAAGAATAGAAAAAGTTAATTGGATAAATGTCATAGAAACAGGGTTATAGAACAAACAAAAACCACTCTTCAATCTTCACAGAAAGCTCGAAATAGTTTTTAAAAGTCTTCCTCGTTTAAAATAACTATTTCAACAGACAGACCTGTACATTTAAAGTTCAAGCAGTGCAATATCTGTACTCGTACGGTGCACTATACTATGCAGACAAGCGTTGCGCAAGCACAGTCGCATGCTTCGTGCAGTGTGCCTACATAATGCATGTTTGGTTTAAGTCAAGAGTTATGGACAATTTGTTGAGTTAGTTGGGTTATTGTAATCGTCTGGAATATGCGTATTTAAGTGAAAGTGAATTTATTTGTTAGTGTTTCAAAACGGTGTATAATGTATTGGACAGTTTTGTTTCATTTTCTTTCTCTTCCGCTTTTGGGGTTGATCATTGGTCAACTTTTATTTTATAGTATGAGTATTTTCAAGTCTTGACTTGGCTTTGCGGATATGAGTGACTGTTAATAATTCGCCTGTACCTATTTTATTATATTCGATCGATATAATATTCGCCGTTCTATGACCGCTATCTCAGAAAGTTTTATGCGATTGTTAAAAATAGATAGATCGTGTGAACCCCAAACGCGACTAGTTTGAAGTTATTGTTCCGCTAGGCTGTCTCGTTTAGTGATAAAGTACAACATTTGATGTAAATGCACATGATTAATTGATCTGGTAACGAGACAGAGGGGAAATGCTACCGCAAGGACCCTAGTTATATGGTCTAAGGCAGGGGTGGCCAAACTTCATACATTTCGCGGTCTACATTACCTTGCAGTCTACCTTCAACCGCAACGGGTTTAGCAATGAATGTAAACGAGTATAAATAGCCTGATTTTGATAGAAATAATGTATTTTTTTGGTCTTTAATGAAGTAATTAATCTCTTTGCGAGACTACTATAAAAGTCGACCGTGGGCGACCGAGTAGACCGCGGTCGACATCTTGGCCACCACTGGTCTAAGGCCAGATCGGTTGTCACTTGAGCCCGGTTTTAGCACTAAGATTTAGCATGAATGCCCTCGGCGAGGTTACGCGAAGCCACTCACGATTCCATTCATTTGGCGCCAAACCATCCAACATCCAACCGTTACAAGTCTAGTCTACCTCTACAGGGTGTTAGGGTAGGCAGTTGCATTACTTTAATGGAATTTATGAAAAGAAACACGAGGATCTAAACATTTACAAATTAGCAAAAAAAATAAGGTTTAGTATGGAAAGCATTGACTTACCGACTACTGGACGAAGAGTCCGCGCTCAAAAGTCCCAAAACGTAAAAAGAGAACCAATTAGGTATGCGACGTTCTTCGGCGCGGCGCGCACCGTGCCCCGATGGGGGAGTGGGATGGAAAATAATTTCAGCATTTTCAATATTTTTAGTTGGTTTATATTACCTACTACACGTACTTAGGTTTGTGTAGTTTAGTCTCGGACACTTTTTTCGAGAATTTTGTACTAGACCCGGCGTCCATAGTACTACTTAATATTTTTGCGAATTTCCTATCTAGGTTTATTCGTATCGTGGTGTACCCACGATTACCTCTTTGAGTAATGAAACTGTTTAGCCCAACATCCTGTATAGTATTTTTACTAGGTCTACAATAAAAACTTTAAAGCTAGCTAACAATGACTTGAGTTTAGACACGCTTTCGAAAATACGCAGCATTTAACAAAGAAGTCACCAGTTTTTTTTGGTAATTAAGTTTGACCGTGTTGATAAAAAAATTAACAATTATCAAGACGTATATTTTCAATTGGTTTTACTTTTACTAAAAGAAACATTGACTGGGATCCTGTTCATTCATTTATTTTTGACGAAGCATGTTGCTCATATGAAAATTTTGCCCTGTCGACGAAGCGTCTTGCAGATTTGCAGCTTGTAAATTATTTTTCTTTTGTACTATATATGCTCACGACTATATTCCCCGAGGGGGTAGTCAGAGATATTCTGAAACCTCAGAGTATCCACGTTTCACCAGTAGTACCGAAACTCTGTCCAGCGTGACGGGGGGTGAGCCCGTCGCCACTTATAATGGACCGTGGGTACAATACATGCCTCGAAGTTGAAGCATGCAGGTTTCCTCACGATTGTTTCCTTCACCGAAAAGCCAGTCAACAACTTACAAATCGTACATAAATTCCGAAAAACTCATTGGTACGAGTCGGCCTGGACGGGGATCGAAACATCGCCTCCTGCACGGCAGGCAAGGTTACTCGCCACTGGATCACCACGGCTCCTTTTGTACTAAAGAAACACAAAGCTCAAAGAATGTGTTAACAAAAAACAAGAAGCCAATAGAATATTATCCACTTGCACCTGTTATTATGACAAGCATTAAACTAGGATCATTACACGACCATTGTAATACATGCAACCGATGACACAATAGTCATTGTCGTGCATGTTTATCCCAAGGGTGCTCTATATGTTACCCATTCAAATCCCAGGACATTAATGTAATGAGAACTTTGCCTTTTAAAGGCTGGCTTCATTATAGGAGTTAAGCAAGAAGAAGAGCATCGTTTTATGTATTGACTTACTAACTACTGGACGTCGGGTCCGCGCTCGAAAGTGTCCGAGTCAAAAGAGCACCAAAACGTATAAAGGGAACTAATTACGCGATTGTCTTCGTCGACTATGCGCACGTATAGGTTAAATGCCGTGCAAACTCAAACTCAAAATGTTTTTATAAATAATATCACACGGATAGCTTTCTGACGTCATTTTTGACTCTACCACCACGTCGGAAGGTGTTCCGTTGTAGTGAAGATGCGGCCAGAAACTAAGCAAAAGTAAAAACTACGCAAGCAAAATGAATCAGCTGTCCCATACATTTGGCTCGAGTGGGTTTGCAGTTTTTTTATCGCGAATTTGATGTTGGCTCCATAGTGAAAGTTGTTCAGTTTGATGGTCTGAAGCACTCAGTTCGATATGTAACGCATTTAATTTTACTTTATTTTGTATTATATTTTATTTTGTATTATACTCGTACGTAATATCTACTGCTCAAACGATGAAGGTAACCATCGTAAGGAAGCCGACGTACCCTGCTGAAGAAGGAATTCTGATGCGTATGTCCACCAATCCGTATTGGGCACTCGTGGTGGACTTACGCCTAGATGGGTGTATGGGAGGGCAGGCCTGTGTCCTGCAGTGGGGCGTTTGTAGGATGATAAGAGAAGACATAGACAATCTGACCCCATCGATAGCTATTCTCATTGCATTCTTCAATAACCCTGCCTATTTATCCGCTTTGTCATAATAGATAGTTTATTTAATAAATTAGGTCTATTGGACAATATCTTGACTGATAAGAATATGTCAGTTACTAAGTACATTGAGTTTAAGTAGACATTCATATCAAAACCACACCTTCCGGAAATATTTACAATGATTTTCATTCCTTATCATCGCTTGTAGAAGTCGTAGATAAGCTACTACCAAACTAGAAAACCGATGACTCCACTTGTAAATAATTGTATGTATGTATGTATATGCTCACGACTATATTCCCCGAGGGGGTAGTCAGAGATGTTCTGAAATCTCAGAGCATCCACGTTAAATAATTAAGGTTATTAATTAATACGAATCGTGTGATTCCAATTTCTTCCGTGGGTCGTAACAGTAGAATACAAATCAATCATATTATCACTAATAAATTATAACTTGAAACGTCGTTACGTTTCTTGGACATTCAGCCAGTTGCACCGTCTGCAGGTCCATGCGTTCAGATGTTTATGCCGTACTTATTACTGGAAGCAAAATAAGTCATAGTTTCAGTACAATGTTAGGTTCTTTTGTTTCTGTTTTTTGGTAATTTGGTATTTTTATTTTTTGGTGCTTTTGCGGTAGGGTCTTCAACTCTGCCATAAATGATCTCTGGACATGACTTTCTAATAACCTTGTTTTTTTTCTTATTGCTGTCTCCCGTTTGCAATGGAGGGAAGTCGGATATTTCTCCTATCTTCTTTGATTAATTCATTGCGGGTTCCAAGACAGATTAGAGTCATCCCCGGGCTCGCTGGACTTCATTGTTTAGTGTTGTGAATGGTCGTCGCTGTTGATCCTGGTTCACAGGAGTTAATGCGGTGGGAATGTGTGGGGTGCCTATGCCCGTAAAAAAAAGATCTGCAAGTTCATTAAAGTTAATCCTCCATTAAATCTCTTGTTGACATAATAAAAGCTAGCAAGATATTTAATGGAGGATTAACTTAAATAGTCACACAGATTATCTAATCCCATTAAAGGCAATGATATTAATATTACCAGCATATGAAAGGAATATTGTAATATACAACGTGTTAATGAATTAACGCAAAACTAGAAAGTAGTTTGTTTGGAATCGAGAGCAGAATCGAATTATCATAGTTTCAACACAGGTAATTTTTTTCAAAATATTAAATATTTTGTTTGTAAAATTAAAAATTAACTGAACTCGATCTCAACCCACCGCTCGGGCACTCTCACCCTACTTACTACCAAAACAAGATTCTTACAATGTAACCATGAGCACGTTAGCGCTTTCATTCATTGCTGAAATGATAACAAATCATTTTTGCCCCAAAACTTAAAATGTGAATAACTTTAAATGTTAACTATCAAAATAATGAAATTATACTTTTAACCTAATAATTTTGTTATAAATCAGTTGGGGTGTATGAGGTTTTGCGCTTTTTCATTTACACGTTGTAGATTAAATATGAATTTTGCAAGAAATATACGCTTTTTAATTTCGGTATAAAAAGTATTTTACTATCTGTTTTATTATGTTAGACAATAATCTATCGAACAGTAAAAACCGCATCAAAATCTAATCAGAATAGATACAAATAGGAAAAACATATTGGGATTCGAAGACGACCAGAGAATACAAATATTTTTAATGTATAGCTACAAATAGCCCTTTAACAGTTTTATAATAGCATAGAATAGATACATAATAATATAACCCAGAAACCATATAAAACTCTGCCATAGGTAAAGCAGGGCATGTGGTTACGAACATTTGGTACAGGAGATACCATCGTCAAGCTCTGATTGTTTCAGTGAAAAGCGTGACAAATGCTACTGGCTGGTTAAAGAATTCAGTAAAAGCGACTAGCCGGATTAACGTGATTTCCTTTTTAAGGTTCCGTACCCAAAAGATGAAAACGGAACCCTATTCATAAGCCTACGCTGTCCGTCCTAGATTCAGAGGGCTGTATCTTCTGAACCATAATAGGTAGCCAGTTGAAATGTTCACAGAATATGTATTGTTGTATTAGATTCGATGACAAATAATAAAAAATACAAAAAGTAAAAAATAAAGGGGGGTCTCCATACAAGAAACTAGTTTTTATCAACGTTTTTTCTTCTCGCTCTATCGTAAAAACGGTAATACATACAAGCGTCAAACTTAGTGTGATTATAGTACAAATTCTAAGGTAAGACAACAAATAATAAAAACCGGTCAAGTGTGTGTCGGGTTTGCGCTAAGGATCCAAAAAAATTGTTGTAATATTGGTAGGGAACCCTCCGTGCGCGGGTCCGACTCGCACTTGGCCTGTTTTAATCGGTGCGATTCAGGAAGCTGGCATAGGTATTGTGGAACGATTAATCGTGTCAAGAAAGTACAATTAATCTCAATAAAACGGATTGGTAAGCAAATATACAAATACAATACAAATAGGTTTCTTTATTCTATTTGATCAGACAAAAACCTCCATTGGACGTTCCTTATGTAGTAACTTATTATTAATCTGTGACAAATGTGTGAATCAGCTGATCGATTTTATACACGGTGTTACAAAAGTTAAAATAAACATTTGAAACTTTTAAGGGGGTTGTTTAGACCATAAAACTGTACAACTTTCACTATGGGACCAACATTGAAATAGCGAAAAAAAAATCTGCTGACCCATACATTTAACTCGAGTAGCTTTGTAGTTTAGTATGGAACATTCGATTTTTTTTCGCGATTTTGATGTTGGTCCCATAGTGAAAGTCGTTTAGATTTTTATAGTCCTAAAAAGCAATATTTTATATATGGAAAAATAGTTTAGGAAATCTAGATGCAGCGTATAAAATAACATTTGCAATTTATAATATGTATAATTATGAAGATATAAAGGTTTGAACTTATCCATAGAAAATTTGAAAGCATTATATCTTTTTAATTATATTATAAATTACAAATGTTATTGAATACTCGGCATCTAAATTTTCTAAACTATTTTTCCATATATAATATATTACTTTTAATTGTACCGTATACGCGTATTATGCGTCAATCTTTGGTATGAAATTGACAACTCTGCAACCACCTTAAGGGTATATTACTGTTGGCGCGCTCCATACAAACGAAGTCTGGTGATATTTTCAATCCTAACCGATTAAACTCAATGACATTTTGCAGAAACAATCTAGAAACAAATCTCTATGCTTGTATCGTGTCAGATTTTCCTTAAAATGTACAGTTTTAAAGTTACAGTGCCTTAAAGATTTCCATACAAATCTTAAATTAATCCTAGCATTGAAACTGTATATTTTAACGAAAATCGGACACGATACAAGCATAGAGATTTGTTTCTAGATTGTTTCTGCAAAATTTTATTGAGTTTAATTGGTTAGTATTCAAAATATTACCAGACTTCGTTTGTATGGAGCGCGCCAACAGTAATATACCCTTAAGCGAGAAGTGTGGTGTTAATTTATTAAACAGTTTGCCGTTAGGTTAACAACCTTAGTTAACTTCACGACGTCGGGATCGTGATCGTGATCCACAACAAAGGATACTTTAACTATTCGAGTCGTATCGTAAGCTAAATCATAAACCCAGTTTGGATCGACTGACTGAATACAATTTGATTTGATATCCATATCTAAAACCAAACTGCAACGTTTTTGGTCCTCCTTACTTTGTTGTGTGACATATCACAAAAGCAAACAATGCAGATTTTTGTAGTCTCAAAATATTGTTTTACTCCTATACTCCATTCAAATTGGCAACGAAATTTTAAGGCAATTTTGCATTACAGAAACAGAGATTTGAAACACTTCCTCTCACTTATCCTTAGAACAGCTTTAGTAACGTCCAAGATATGTCGGATAGTATGGTATCCAATAAATTAATTACATTTGGTAATCAGAATTGGCCAGAAAGCTAAATAGGAAGCGGAAAATCTTGTCGTCCTTATTTGGGATGAAGTATAAGTTATTAGAACACCACTTTTGTTAGGTATTACAATAGGTATAATAAAAGTTCTGAAAGTTTTCACAGACACAGTCTGTTGTTTTGACATATCCGTCAGAATTGATCTGTGGCTGGCTATTTGATAACATATTGGGAATTTGGGAGACGCGTTGCAAATCTATTACAGGGCGGTCGCGTGTCTCGTTGCCTGCTCTCCGGCTTGCCACGAGGTGCAACCATTTTGGTTTGGGTGGCTGAAGTGTGTGTTTTTGTACATAAAACAATCCTTTATGTCACATAATGTTTATTACCTATCAAACAGCGTCAAACGCATTTGCTATACATAGATAGGCAGGTAACACATATACAGGGTGTAACAAAACACCCTAGTTAACTTAAGAAGGTGCTTCAGACCATCAAACTGAACAACTTTCACTATGGAGCCAACGTCTAGAAAAAATAAAAGAAATCTTCTGTCCCATACATTTGAGTCGAGTAAGTACTGCAGTTTTGAATGAGACATCAGATTTCTTTTATTTTTTCTCTACTTTGGTCCCATATTGAAAGTTGTTCAGTTCGATGGTCTGAAGCACAGGGTGTTTTGTTACACTCTGTATATGTTGACGCTACAATAGAATAATCGAATCTTTTTTTCGTTTCTACGATCTACGAAGCTCCAAAATGACTAGTACTTGCATACGCCTGTCAATATTTCCTCAACACATAGTTTAAAATTAAATATTTTGAATGTAGGCTCTTTTGTCACCATTTTAGCCGCCCCTACGTCGGGAGAGGCTAAAATGGTGTACCTTTTAATTTATAGTAGTTTAGTTGTATATTCGTTTGGAAGTGTTAGGTTTTCATGTTATTGTTGTGTAGTCTGAAGGTTAAGGCACGATGGGGCTGGCATAACCTCAGGGTTAAAAGCCCCAATAAAAAAAAAAATAGAAATAAAGAATTGAAAAAAAAACCTGATTGCATAAATTAAAAATGTCAATGTAAAACACCACTGATTGTTAACAATACAGCTTCCTGGAAGTTGTGACATGGGATTTATATTGTCTCAACTATGGGCTACAATACAACTAACTGCGAAATGGAATCCAACGGATCAAAATTCCGACACTGTCTGCATAGTCTTGTTTTGGCAGGTCGCCGAACAATGAACTTTAAATGTGTCTTGGGAGGTCAGACAGACGTAATGATACCTGTCTCTAATTCACTGTAGTAATGGGCAATGATTGAGCTATTATTTCTATAAATTTTTGTACAGATTTTTTTTTATTTATTGATAATAAATGAACAGTTATTTTCAGTATGAGCAACGTGAGTGACAGAGTATTCCAAAAATGTTTAAGCATAAACATTTTGGTCCAGCCAGGCCAACCGTATAGTATACAGGGTCCAACTTAATATGCTGAAAGTTTTTTAAGAGGATGATCAGACCATCAATCTGAACAACTTTCTCTATGGGACCAATATCGAAATCGCGAAAAAAAATCTGCTGTCCCATACAATTGGGTCGAGTAAGATTTCAGCTTACTATGGAACAGCTGTTTTTTTTTTCGCGATTTCCACATTGGTCCTATTGAGAAAGTTGCTCAGTTTGATGGTCTGATCATCCCCTTAAAAAAGTGTCAGCATATTAAGAAGGACCCTATATTTTCTTAGTACCTTACTACCTACGTTTTAATGTACGAGTATCATTTATATCATTAGCCTTTTAAACTAAGAGTCTACCCATTAAACTGAACAACTTTTACTATGGGAGCAAAAGGCTCGTTTAAAAGGGTGCTAATGATATCAATTTCACCCTGTAGATCACCACAGTAGGTATTACTGCTGTCAGCATATTAAGTTAGACCCTGTATAATACAGGTCTGACCTAGATTCTCGTACTTTAAATGGGACTTGATAATCTGTGTGACAATGTCCAAGATATTTATTTATCTATTCTAATTCATTATACCTTTCCATCGTCACCAAATAGCACCTGTGTTACGTCACAGGCTAATGCACGTTCAATGCAGCGTGCGCTGCGACTAGAGACCAATAAATAACAGTCGAATAAATTACTTAGTAAATAGCCATCACGATTCACGACATCGGAGAAATTGGCGGAAGCATGGCCCATTTACCCAGCCGAACTGAACGTTCAAGGGGATTTCTCTATTTTAACCTCCTATTTGAAGTATTTGTCTAGGTAATTAATGCGACCGTGTAACCGTCTATACTCCATTCAAAATAGCAAAGAAATTTTAAGGCTATTTTGCATTACAGAAACAGAAATTGGAAACACTTCCTCTCAATTATTCTTAGAACAGCTTTAGTAGCATCCAAGATATGTCGGATGTTTGGTAATCAGAATTAGCCAGAAAGCTAAATAGGAATCGAGAAATCGCGTCGTCCTTATTTGGAATGAAGTATAGGTAGAGCTATTTTTTGATCGACTGTTTGTTTCTACTTAAATCTTCTAGAATCCTCTATACATACAGGGTATCCACAACAGGCTTCGTCAAAGGTAATACAATACTCACATCCGCAACAGGCTTTGTCAATGGTAATACATCACTCACATCCACAACAGGCTTCGTCAAAGGAAATACAGCACTCTGATCCACAACACGTTTCGTCAATAAATACATCCCGTATATCTGCAACAAGCTTCGTCAAATTCCTACACAAACAAAAAACAATTAAAAAAAAGGGGGGAGGGGGGACCTACAACCTGTAAACCTCCTCCATAGCCTCTCCCCGAGGGTCGGTTCCAAGAAGGCTGGCAGCATTCCCCCTCTGAATCGCCAAGCTTATGCGCTGACGTAGGTAACTGCCAGCCCTCTTATCACCAGTGGTCTCTATAAGGCGTGTTGATATCTCCTTTATAAGCTGTTTTGCATCGGGTCCCCATGGTCCCAGGGTCTCATACAGGGTGAAATTGATATCATTAGCATGCTTTTAAACTAAGAGTCTAATCGATATAGAAAGTACTTTTGTTAATTCTTTTTAATCGAAAATACGGCACACGCACGCACTGTTCGGAGGGCTGGGCAATCGCCTTTCTCATAGAAAATATACGTCTGAACCTAAAATCCCTCAACGTTTTATTTATAGAATCTCCTTGTCAACTTATTCTAGTATTCTTAAAGACAACTATTGTTATGTATTTTCTATAGTAACACAATAATATTACCTTCATAAAATTGTCACATACGATACGACACGCTCATCGTCTGCTGTTTAAGATTCCTCAAGCATGCAAGGACTCACGGTCTCGCATATTCTTTGAACTCAGGAAGTCTTAACTTAACGTCGTCTAATATTACTTGGATGGAATTTACCGTCAACTGATATTTTATGGTCAACGCCAAGTCGTCGACACAAAAGGGCTTTATAATGATAAAGAGGGTTAAATGCGTCTATTCAAAGCCTTATAATCGTTGAAATAGATTTATGAGCACGCTGTATCTAAATCAATAAAGCTTAAAAAGAGTTACAGTTACGTTTAGCTTAAAAACCCTACCTGCGATTTACTTGTATAGCAAAAACTTACACACGTACGAAACACTTGATATTCTATCTATGTCTATGTATATGCCTTTAGGTCACGTAATATGGACGATTTATGAAACAACAAATTATTTTGCGCGATTTCAATGTTACCCCTGTAATAAAAGGTTCAATAAATTGAATAAATGAATTATGAATTATGAATTATGAATTTGATCATCTGAACCGTACAAATCTCACGGCCATATTGCCCATTTCTTTCTTAGAACACATTTCCTATTTTTTGGGGTTGGCGCAATATCACAGGTTCTGCACTCTATAGAACGTTTTTAATTTCGAAATGGCGTCTGCACATGCGCACTTTGTGCAAATAACTATTTACAGCTTCCTATTGTGCAAGCTGTCCGTGATATTGCGTATAGGGTTGAAAGACATTTTGATATTTTTTATTGTTCGTTCTGTTATTAAAAATAGTATTTGAGCTACAGAATTACTGAAACTGAGAAATTAGCGTTATTTTTCAACGTTTTTTATGCACTGAAAAGACACAATTTTATTTAGTCAAACCAAACGAGTGCGCGCGTCTGATTGCATTCCCTTTCTCGGCTCCCCAGAAAGTGAGAGGTGAGATGGGGTATCTTACGTCAGAGGAAGGCCGGGGGTGGCCGTTCTGTATGTAGAACTATATACTATTACTATTCTGTGGCAATATGTCAATCTCTTCCATTCATCTCTCTTATTAATAGCCGTCATTTCAGCACTCACACAATCCATACATCTTTTCATCGGCCTTCCTCTCCTACCAGAACCATCCACATTAGTACTTAGCACTTAGGTACAGTTTACTTTAGGTACCTACCTACTTATTGAAGACTTTCAAGATATTTAATCATTGACTTGCTATGTCCGCTCTGTACATGCAAGAAACAAAAAAGTACCAAAACGTTACGTCTTTAAATAATTTTGTTCTTGCATCTCATTCTCAAACATAACACAATACTTTTGTATCTCTCTGGACACAGCCATACTTCTCGGTTGAGTCATCAACAACTTTCCCGTACATTACGTCCTTGCATCGTCCTCAAGCCACCACACCGGTGTGTTGGGTTTTTTATTTAAACTTATAGGTGGTTAGTCAGGCGTTAACGTAACGGACTTTTGACCTGCCTTAAATTTAAGATGTTTCGAATACTGGGACTGTCGTAAAAAGTTGTTATAATAAGTATAAAGAAGATCCTTCATTCACTATAAAAAAAATCCTATAGATCCTTCATTCGCTATAGATGGTTTATTATATTACGTGCAATTTTTGTTTCTAGGTAAATGTTACTTTTCGTAGTCAATTTGGTTATTTTAGTCAAGTTCCTACCTTTGAGGTATTAGGTATGTTAGGAAAGTATATCGAAAAACTCTGGTGTTTAGTCATCCACGATCTCACAATAATAAAGAGAAATATTTTAAATGATTAAACTTCGCCGTTTAATAGATATTGTGTTTGTGTTAATTTTGTCTTGAGTTGCTTTCTGATTATCACTAATTAGTTAATTAATCTATTTACGATATTTTGTACTAATGAAGATTCGGTGTATCAAATAAAAGTCATCGACATTCCCTGTATATACAGGGTGTAACAAAACACCCTAGTAATAATTAAGGGTTTGCTTCAGACCATCAAACTAAACAACTATCACTATGGAGCAAAAATCTGTTGTCCCATACAAAACTGCAGTACCGCCTCGACTCAAATGTATGCAACACCAAATTTTTTTTTGCTCCGATCGTTTTGCTCGCATAGTAAAAGTTGTTCAGATTGATGGGTAGACTCTTAGTTAAAAGGATGCTAATGATATCAATTTCACCCTGTATAAGATGCGTACATTAAGTTATACTACCTATACAGTCAACATAATACTATCAATGTACAGCTGATTTTAATTTTCCTCCGATCCTTTTGCTCCCATGGTAAAAGTTGTTAAGTTTGATGAGTAGACTCTTAGTTTAAAAGGATGCTAATGATATCAATTTCACCCAGTAGTAATCGGGATAAGTGCTAAATTTGTAGGTAGTTTTCAAAGCCCCTAGGCGTACTCTACAGTTTCACACAGTCATGAAACACCTAATTTCACCTACAGTCTCTATATTATGTATGACCATTAGTCACATGTCACAAAATTCCCCCTAACAACGTCGCAATTGGCATACCATCGAATTCAAACAGTTGGTAGGCAACCGATCGTGACAACATCAATGGGGATGTATGAAAGGGCAGGAAGCTAGAAGTGCAAGGGCGCATCGACGCGTGCGCCGGTTGCCTACGCGCAGGCCGGCCGGCCGGCGGACCTCTGATGTCATACTGCTATTAACCTCGCATATTAAGGGCCTATGTCGAAAAATAATTGAAGCGAAATGGGCGTGGCTTAGCGCAGCAAGCGCCCCGCGCCCCGCTACCGAACATCGTCGCGCACTAGCCCGCGAAAATCAAATCACTCAAAATGCGTAGAAGACGCTTCGCTGTTAATATATTATTAGTACCTTTTGTCGTATGAAAAAACACAATATATTATAATTAAGTATCGTTCTATTTATCCTCCTTGATCAATTATTAATTTGTTACAGGATCAATTACGGACAACCAATTTATAGATAGAAACAATACCTAATTAACGATACTCTTTAATTGATTTCACTTAAAAAACTTAAAACTCATTAATATCATACCGAAAATCACTGTACCTATCTAGAAGGAAAAAAACTATCATTACAGGATTTTGTTTTACTTTATAGTACGAGAGCTACCTGTTGGTCTTCGGTTCGGTTCTTGGTTAGGCTTTACGTCTTTAGGTCCCGTAATCAAATCAATTCAACTTCTTATTTTGTACTTGTAATTGATATAATACAAGTCAAAACATTCTATGGTCAAAACATACCGACTATCTAGATGAAACCTGGAAGTTATTTTACGCCGTCAACAAAAATGTAAGAAGAACGTGAAAAAATAAGTTTCGTAATACTGCAATAATCTCAGTTATTCTCGATACCACAAGAACTTTCAGGTTGAGAAGTTGTATAACACTCATAAACCTATTTTGAAAATCCATAGGTAATTCTAAAATACCTCGCATCCCTCAGATGCATGGCATAGCATTGAAGGATGAGGATGATGCAGGATATTATAACAGGTATGAATGAATTTTAAAATGGTAAATCAACATTTATTTACAAAATCACTAATAATATTTATCTTACGACCTAAAATCAACATTTATTTACATTAGTACATTACGATAAGTGTGACTTAAGTAGTCCATTATTGCACAGCGTGAAGTTAGCACCCGAGCACAAGCAAGGGTGCTAAACGTATATGCAGGTTTAGGTCACAGAGTGCTGGAAAATTATTTACAACTTATTACCTTTTCTTTTCTCTCATACTTCTGGTATGTTCCTGCCTACGTTTCAAATTTAATGTTTTGTTCCGTTTTGTTTTTCATTATCACTGTTTCTCCTAGTACCCCAGGAAAATTAGGTGAAAAAAAGGGTCAACCTCGGATTGAGAGATAATAAGCTACAAACTTCTTTAAATCATCGTTATGACATCCTATACGTTAGGTCAAATGTCACATAAAATCTCGTTTATGCAGGTCAAAAGATTCAAGGTAAAATGTCAAAAAACAGGTCTTTAGGAAATATCTTCTTTTCTATGCTCTAAATGACCTTTGAAGTTTTAAAAAAAATTGTAGAACTTTAAATTTTCTTCAAATTTGGTCATTTATAATAGTTAACCGTTCTTGAGATAGATAGGTAGAACGCAAAGAGTTGTAACTCCCATAACGGTTTGCTCCCATAGTAAAATGATACTTTTCCTTACACCCTGTATAATATTATTTGGCGTTATTAATGAAAATACATAATTTCAATAACTATACACGAAAGAAGATGATGAAGAATTATTTCGAGTTTGAATCAATCGGGATAGAAAAACGAGTACAGAATAGTGACCCTGAGCAGCGCGCATTGAAGATATTGAATGAAACCAGTCACCGCCTGCCCGACAGACGCTTCAAAACAATACTTATATGGAAAGAAGACGACATGAAGATTCCGAACAACTACAAAAACTCACTCAAACGGCTGCACAACCTAGAGAAGAAACTAGACCGAGATGAAGACCTGAAAAAGAAATATGAAGAAAGAATGCAAACCCTCTTCACTTTGGGCTACGCCGATGAAGCTACCATACCGCCGGTGCCAAATAAAACATGATACCTACCCCACTTCGCGGTCATTAACCCCGCGAAACCGAAGATAAGAGTAGTACACAACGCCACAGCGAAGACAGCCGGACGCAGCTTGAACGATATGCTACTCTGCGGTCCAGACTTGCTGCAATCTCTGCCGGGAGTTGTAATGCGATTTCGTCAACACCAACACGCCGTGTCAGCTGACATAAAGGAATTAATGTTTATGCAAATATAAGTTCAAGAGGACGACAGAGAGGCACTACGATTTCTATAGCGGGGCGACGAGAGAGGGAACCAGCGACCGCGAGAGTACCGCATGACTTCAGTGATCTTCGGCGCGATGTCATCACCATGCACCGCGCTATACGTGAAGAATAGAAATGCTTCAGACTTCAAAGAAAAGTATCCTGCAGCCGCGCGAGCCATTGAAAAGAACCACTACATGGACGACTACATAACAAGTTTTCCGACCGAAAAAGAAGCCAAAGAAGTATCGAAATCAGTCGACTACATTCATCGGCAAGCCGGCTTCGAGCTATGCGGATGGGTGTACAATACAAATTCAGTAGTACAGAAGTTTTCCGCCAACTCGGGCGGCGCCACGGTCTCTATCGGCGGGAGCGAGGTCCGATGGTACAACGGGCCGAGCTTCCTACGAAACCACGAACGAGAATGGCCACAAGAGACGAAGACAGAAGCACCGAAGACAGGAGAAGAGAGGGGACTTGTCACGTCACCCACCAGCGACCTGACCACGCTCACCTACCTCGAATCGAGCGATTTTCGTCGTTCCCACTTTTGCTACGAGCTACGGTGCGCATGCTACAGTTCGTCAATTTATGTCGAAAGAAGAAAAATGAAACAGTATTGGCTACGAAGCGCAAACGAACGAAAGAAAACAATAAAAACGACTCTGATTCAAAGATTGATAAGAAAGCACGCAAGAACGAGACACCGTACGTGAAGAAATGAGATAGCAACACCATCGGTATCGAAACGCACTATCTCATTCGCGCTGAGAAACTATGGTGGAAACCTGTACAAGAAGATTGTCTTTCCGAAGATTTACGTCGAGTAAGGAACGGCGCGGCGCCTCAGCCGGGAGACAAGCTGTCGGCGCTATCAGTGGTCGTCGGCGAAGATGGCTCAAAGGAAGAATCCACGTAGCACCTGACATCGTTGAAGACACTGCGAGCCCGACCGTACTCGACGGGAAACACTACTTCACGCGACTGTACATACAATACGTACACGAGCGACTACATGGCGGTATCGAAACAGTCGTGAATAAGCTACAGCAGCGACTATGGGTACTGAAGATACGACCGACGGACGTCGAGTAAGGAACGGCGCGGCGCCTCAGCCGGGAGACAAGCTGTCGGCGCTATCAGTGGTCGTCGGCGAAGATGGCTCAAAGGAAGAATCCACGTAGCACCTGACATCGTTGAAGACACTGCGAGCCCGACCGTACTCGACGGGAAACACTACTTCACGCGACTGTACATACAATACGTACACGAGCGACTACATGGCGGTATCGAAACAGTCGTGAATAAGCTACAGCAGCGACTATGGGTACTGAAGATACGACCGACGGTGCGTGAACGTCATCAAACACTGTCAACTATGCAAGATACGAAGAGCGAAGCCTACTTCTCCGGCGACCGGCGACCTGAGGAGGTTCGTGGCACGAAGAGGAGTGCCTAAGGAGTGTGGAGTGGCGTGGAGTGGAGAATGGAGTGACAACGCGACGTGCTTCAAGGCTGCGGAGAAGGAGCTCGCCAAGGCCGCGCTGGCGGCGGTCAGCGAGGAGGCGACGGCGCGGCGCATCACCTGCCGCTACGTACCCCCGGCCTCCCCCTTCATGGACAGCGCGTGGGAGCGCATGGTACGCACCGTGAAGGAGGCACTGCGCGTCAAACTCCACGAGCAGTACCCTAGCGACGAGACACTGCTCACCCTGCTCGCCGAGGCGGAGAACACCGTCAACTCCCACCCACTCACACACGTGGCGGTGACCCCAGAAGAACCGGAGGCGCTTACACCCAACCACATCCTGTTGGGACCCAAACGACCTCACCGCGCGCAAGCGCAGCGCGCTCAACGATGGCGGACGTCTTCTGGAGCCAGGTCAAAGAGTACCAGCCTCTACTCCAACACCGGCGGGAGCCTCACACGACCAGCGCACGCTATCGGCGACCTGGTACTCGTCTGCGACCCCACCCTGCCCCGCAACACATGGCCGACAGGAAGGATCGTCGCGGTCTACCCAGGGCGAGACGGCGAGGTGAGGATCGTGGACGTCGTAACCAGCAACGGGCATGTCCTCCGGAGACCGACCAAGAGGATCGTCGTGCTACAGGTTGGATCGCAGAGCTGCGACGGCGGGAGAAATGTGCACGACAGAACCTGAATTGACTACCTTTGTACATAGTTTTTTACATTACTTTGTTTATTTCGTTTTATATACCCTTTTATACTAGTAGGATAAGTTTAGGTTAAGTGTTCATTTCAATAAATAAAATTTTCTTATTAGAATTAGGGCTTAGCACATAAGTTATGTAAATAGTTCTAATAGGATTCTTATTCGATTTCTCTAGTGATTTCTACCCCAGATTAGATTAGGTACACTTCCCTAATAAAATTTACGCATAGCACAAGTAAATAAAACAATTAGAATCGAGTTAGAACTTATAAATTCCAATTAGAAATTACGCCAATAAGCTTCACTACCTCATTAGAAGGGGTAGAATCCTATTAGAAATAATTGTTAGAAAGAGACAGAACGCTCCATCTCTGTCAGCGCATACAGGCGAGCGAGGGGGGCCCCGGCGTCCGGAACCTGTGTTATGAGGAAGCGGGGGCCGGGGTTATATAAATATTGTACCTTTCCTTTTCGTTCTGCACTCTGTTATGCACCGGCGGATGATGCACCTGCTATTTTTAGAATAAGAAAATAAGTATCTTAACTATATAATTATATTGGTTTGTAAGCGTAGAAATTAAGATTGTATGAGAAATAAAGAGATTTGTATTCAGGGCAAGAGTGCGGGGTAAGGAGGGGTGGTCGCTTGAAAATGATATAAAATGGCGCCAAATCGGCGTAGATTCATTCCGGATCCAGCACTCAAGAAAGAAACAACTTGGAAGAAGAAACTCTCTGCGACCACTCGCTTTCCCTACCCTGCCCTTCAGCCTGGCTCACCATACTGACTACCCATACAATTAAGGGCCACAGAGTTTTCAAACTCTCATACCAGGCAAGATGTTCCGGAGCAATAGAATCCTTCAACTCGGTAAAAATACTGACAACGGTTCATAAATACGTTTATAACCAGATTCCATTATGACAAATAAATTTAATTATTTGAAGAAATTGAAAAACAAGATAGTAAAACCGAAAATTACGACGACTTAAAAATAATAATAGCTAGCTCTTGGTCTATGAAGTCCAAAAAAACTGCTATACATATTTGAGTGAGAAATATACTAAAGAGAAGTTTATTCCGAATGCGTAAATGCGCGCTGCATACAAACGAAGTCTGGTGATATTTTCAATACTAACCAATCAGTAAATGAAAAATTTGCAGAAACAATTTAGAAACTAATCTCTATGCTTGTATGAAGTCAGATTTTCGTTAAAATATACAGTTTTAATGCTAGAATTAATTTAAGATTTGTATGGAAATCTTTGAGGTATTGTAACTTTAAAACTATACATTTTAACGAAAATCTGACTTCATACAAGCATAGAGATTAGTTTTAGATTTTTTCTAAAAAATTTCATTGACTTTAATTGGTTACTATTGAAAATATCACCAGACTTCGTTTGTATGGAGCGCGCTCCGAATTATATTCTCTTTAATGTGAAGCTGCTATGGCCTCGAATTTATTTTAGATTGTATTTAATATATTACACTATAATATTTACACGTAAGCTGGATAATTAATCGTAATTCGGAAATTGGGCATGCGAACGCAGGTCCGACGCGGGCAAAGGCCACAGCCGACTGAGCTTTTTAATAGATTGTGATAGCTTATATTACTGCCAGACGCGAGAGAAAGAGATGGGGCGGCGCGCGCGCCTGACTAAATAAAACGACGTAAGCGCCAAAACAAACTTTATTTAGTTGTGATTTTACTATTTATGTAAGTTAATTTCTGCTGCAATCAAAATTTATAAAATATCAATCTCTATTTTTTAAATCAAGTCTCGTGTTTCTATTATTCACCGTTTAGCAGTTCCAAGCGTTTATAGATAAAGACGGAGGCTACTTTGGCTTGTTTTTCTATCGAGAAAATTTGTCTTAATCGTGTTTTGGCGGCAATCAAAATTTTAATAATATGTTTAATTTACACATATCCTGAAATCATACTCCTACTGTTAGTACTTCATGATATCTGATGCTTTGAAGAATCCTATTTTTTTCACATATCCTCTTAATGCGTTTTTTATGGTGAACGTGTGACTAATCTTAGACTCGTTAGAAACTGGCTTTCGTTGACTAAATGTGAATTATTTCTTTCTTTTATTGATTCATTTTAGCAGCTTCGATGCTACATTCACTTTCATGCTCATAGAAAAGAATAATTATTAATTGTAACATCAATTCTGAAACCGTTCACAGATAAAAGTGAGTCTTGCTAAAGCTGTTCGCTTAAAACATAGTTAGGCAGTTGTAGCACAGTTTCTGACCATCCCGAAGAGGATTACGGTCGTGACGTATACAGGGTGTTAGGGTAAACAATTGCATTACTTTAACGGGTATTTGTACCCATGATACTGAACAAGTTAAGAAACCTATAGGAAATTCGTGGATTTACTACATGCAATGATCGAACGTTTGTATGAAAAGTCGTTTTTTTTGGGTATGTCCTATAGGTTTCTCAGGGAAAGTTGTTCAGTATCATGAGTACAATCACCCCTTAAAGTAGTGCAACTGTTTACCCTAACACCTGTAATGTATGAACATATAGGCGACTCCTACGCACGTCGCGTCGGTGTCCACGTCTACGCATAATTGCCGTTCGTTGCACCCATTCGATATCATGTTCGCAACTTCGCACACCGGCATCGGCACCGTTCCGTTCGACGGGGGAAGGATTTTATTTACAAATTACTTTGATACCATTTAACTTACATTATTTTGGGGATTTAGGGTTTTCGGATGGAATGACATATCTAGTCAATAGGTATATCAGGCACAAAAACACAGCAATAAAAACTTTCCCTTAGTCCCCTGGTACGGCACCCACAGGAAGAAATAGTGTGCCGTCAAGTGCTAGGAACCACACAGCGTATTACTAAATCTTATCGTCTATCCAAAGAGATTATACCTAATAAAGTGCGCCATACCAATTGTAAAGTGTCCACTTTTTTTGACGTTTAGGTTTGAGTGTGTGGTGTCAAGTATGGACGAAAGGCACCAAGTGACATATGGCATTATGTTTACGGTCACTTTTCACACACACTAGCTCAAAAAAAAAGTGGACAGCCGCATAAACAAATATCTATAGTTCCATCTCCTTCTACTATTAAAGGTACGTCATAAGACAAAAGAGACTAACTACAATCGTAAATTTATGCGGACTCTATGGAGATCCTTCCTCTGAGCGTCTATCGCATTTCCAATCGCCTGCTTTTGATATCTATTCGAATAATTTTCAACAAGGTCTTATGAGATCGTAGACATTTCCCTTTAAGCGAGACTCTTAGTTTCTGTTAAAGAATGTGGTATAACACAAGCGTTGTAATTCTGCATGCTTCATATTTTATCAAGTCGTTTAGAAACCAACTCTTTAGTTGCCTTTATTATACAAGGTGTTACAAGCATATGCTCACGACTATATTCCCCGAGGGGGTAGTCAGAGATATTCTGAAACCTCAGAACATCCACGTTTCACCAGTAGTACCGAAACTCTGTCCAGTGTGACGGGGGGTGAGCCCGTCGCCACCTATAATGGACAGTGGGTACAATACATGCCTCGAAATTGAAGCATGCTGGTTTCCTCACGATGTTTTCCTTCACCGAAAAGCCAGTGGTGTTAAAAATCGTACGTAAATTCCGAAAGACTCATTGGTACGAGTCGGCCTGGACGGGGATCGAACCATCACCTTCATCTGCACGGCAGGCAAGGTTACTCGCCACTGGACCACCACGGCTTTTCAACAAGGTCTTACGAGATCGTAGACATTTCCCTTTAAGCGAGACTCTTAGTTTCTGTTAAAGAATGTGGTATAAGCGTTGTAATACTGCATGCTTCATATTTTATCAAGTCGTTTAGAAACCAACTCTTTACTTGCCTTTATTATACAAGGTGTTACAAAAATACAAATAAATATTTAAGGGGGTTGTTTAGACCATTAAACTGAACAACTTTCACTATGGGACCAACATCGAAATCGCGAAAAAAAAATCTGATGTTCCATACTAAACTGCAAATCTACTAAAGCTAAATGTATGGGACAGGTCAGGTAATTAATTAAGTAGGTACTTAATCTTAATTTTTAGATTATTCTATTTAATTGAACACCCGTAATTGATTTTACAGATGACAGGGGTTCACCCCCGTCATTGCAACATCTTATTTCAACGATACAATAAAGGTTTATGCAATATTCCGCCTGCCCTCGTGAATTTCGAACGTTTAAACAAACAATGAATATTATTGCCAAATCCCCGGTTTCGCACGTCCGTCCATTCTTAGCTAGCTCACCCCTCGACGTTGCTTGGCCAACCTTGTTTAATCGATCATATTGCGAAGTGAATAACAATTCTATTGTGTTGATGTAGAACATTACATTCAATTTATGTACAAGCTTGAACAGTTATTTCATACTTTAATGTGTTGATCATGTTGTTCCTTCAAAATATGTTTGTTAGCGTCACTGTTAAAGGTACTACTAATAACTAGTCTGGCTTTAGTATTTTCTGTATGTGTATTAAAAAAAAAAGATGATGACCAAATAATTTGCTTCAGGTCTGACTATCGTTTAATATCAAAATAATGATAGAAAGATGGATAAAAATAGGCACTTTCCCACTAACTTGTTTAGAAAAGTTCTTTATGTCCAGTTCAACAAATATGCACAGCGCGCACCTGTCCATGACGAATGACCCTTCCAGTCTACTTATTTCGTTAACGTTATGTAATTCTAATGACTAATAGTGATTATTGATATACCCTGCGATTCAGTGACGTAGACTAAGTCATTTCACTCACAATCACAACTCGTGGCTGCAATCAAAATGTACTTAATGCAATTATTGTTTAAATGAAGTCCACTTTTCGATCTTTTCCAGGGAGAACACCAAAAAGGAATAACATTCACCAGTACAGAAGAGCCGGTGAAATTAGCGAAGCCTATTCCAGACATTCGTCTAGTCGATGGACCTTCGATTCTCGCTGGACGGGTCCAGCTCCTGCATCGAGGCCAGTGGAGATCTGTTTGCACCAACTCTAGAAAGTGAGTAATATTTCTAAGTCTTTGAATGTAAAAAACACACAAGAAATTTGTTCTTTCAAATCACTAACACCTCCTGGCTTGATTATAATCACAATTTTTTCGAGTAAAATCATGAGAAGGGGCACCTTTTACCGAAATAAAGTTGGAATCCACAGTCTCCTATAAAACTAGGTTAATATAGCGGCATAGAGCAACATTTAATTAAGTTTCTGCCTCACTGCCTGTGTTAAACAACAACCATTATTATCTCTGTTCCAGTTGGACCATAAACGATATGGAAACGGCATGCAGACAACTAGGATTTATGGGCGGATCTTTTTACAACTGGATGGATCGACAACCCACTCGCCGCGCTAGACTATTATTTGAAGAACCCAAGTGTAAAGGAACAGAGTACGATATCTTCCAATGCGACTGGAACTCGAGGCAACTTGGCTCAGGCGTTTGTGACTACCATCCAGACCTCGCAATACAATGCCTACCTCATCACGACGGGAGGGTCACTGAACGACATTGGAGAGGCATTCGCTTCGAGAACGCCGTCTTCGAAAGAATACTCACAGCTGTTAATACGCTTTACGTACCGACATCCATGTCTCGACTGGTACACGTCACGATAAGAAACGCAGGCCTGGGAAGAGATAACAACGCAACTAGCGCCTTAGACGTAATAGGCGTACCCCCCGTTATGGAAGACATAGAGATATCCAACTCCGCCTTCAACGCTATTAATGTGACGTCACCCAATGCTCCCATAGTTATTAACAATTGCACTATACAAAACAATAGAGGTTACGGTGTTTATGTGAATTCTACGTACGGCATGACCAAGATTGAGAATTGCTTGATTCACGACAACGGCGGTGACGGAGTCAAATATGTCGTACACGAAATGAATATCGATGAGAAATTCGATCGTAGCGAAGTTTTCGATCTTTGTACCTTAGCTTCCACTCCTAGTCAAACGTTTCCAATACAAATGTCAATAGAACAATCAAGGTATTCGAACATGGAAAGAGACTGCGAACAAAAATTTTATACTAGATCTGATCACGTGTTGACCCTGAGCTTTTTGAAACTTCTGACCAATAACAACGATACAGGAGAAATTTTCATTCACGATGGTTTGACTTCTGCGGATAAACTTCTGATGAGTTTCAGTATAAGGAACCTTACAAGACCGCAAAGCGTCACGTCTACTCGAGGTAGAATGTACGTCAGGTTTCGAGCGAATACCAGAACAGATATAACAGGGTTCCTGCGATTAACGTCAGGGGTCAGCAAGACCTATGATTTGAATGTAACCGACACCATTATATCGGATAACAATGGTAGAGGCGTAGTTATTGAAAATCTAAGATCTCAGATTCATATACATCGAACTTCTATATCTAATAATAACCATGTAGCTGGACTACAAGTTGTTAACGGAGCTGGAGACGTAAACGTGACTGAAAGTAGAATATCTTTTAATCAAGGCGACGGTATCAACATAACAGTAACAGGTGGAAATAGAAATATATCCAGAAGTATACTTAGCTCGAATCAAGGTCATGGAATCGCTATATGGATAAACAATACTCAACAAACTGAATACATACCGGTAAATCAAACAACTGTTGTTGAATATTCCGAAATATTTAAAAATCTCGAAGTGGGTATTCTACATGGCAATTACTGTGGAGACAGCTGGGTAAATATCACTGGCAATTGGTTCAATACAAGTGCAGAGAGTACTATAGACATATCCACGTGCTGGCGATACAATAATCCGCCCAGATTACTCAATTTACAAATAGGACACAACAGATTTTATCAAAACCAGAAGGTTCCTTTAAAAATTCAACCAGCTTTGAACGTAATGGGTAGAATTGAGTACAATTATTTCGAGCATGGTAATTATGGTGCAATAGTAATAATGAATCGAATAGAAGGGAAATACATAGAAGAATTTGAAATACTGCCAGCTAGATTTAATATACAGCACAACTATTTTTTCGGTAACAAAGGCCCGTTCGTCGTCAACCTCGGCTTATCGCCATACAGTGATCTTCAGTACATACTGTTCTCAAGAAATTTCCTAAGAGACAACAAAATAAGAGAACCATTTGAACCCTTAGAAGGGGTTTCATCTAGGTTAACTCCAAGAAGTAGAGTTGCAGCAACTATTGTTTTAGCATCAAGCAATATTGATGTCTTCAGAAATATAATTAACAATCCAGAAGCTCAGTACGAAATAGGTTCCCATGTCGAAGATCAAAGTAAAATACTCAACTGCACATACAACTGGCTCGGTTTTGGAGAAGAAGAAAAAATTTACAATAGATTGTTCCATAGAAAAGACCGATACAACTTGGCCAAAATCATTTATATGCCATACTTGTTACATAGTAGTAACCCTGGTGCTACGCAGATTAATTATAATTCATTGTTCGTGCCACAATTTAACGTACCTGGCACTTTTGTGGTTGGTGGCGAGGTCGAAGGTATTGAAATGCTTAGACAGGGAGAATACGACGTTGACAAAGATATCAACATTCGACCGGGAGGCAAACTTGTCTTACAATCAGGAGTTACACTTAAATTCCCACCCTCTATAGGCATGATGGTGGCAGGAAGATTAGATGCTAGAGGAAAACGCCCTAACGATATCACATTCACTCTTAAAGAAGAAGTTATTATGGCTAACGAAAGCTTTTACGAGACCGATGCTGAAACAGAACCTACTACGCAGGGTTATATTGAACCTATTGTACCTATAAGACTTTTGGGTGGAAGAACGCAACAAGAAGGTAGATTACAAGTAAGGGTAGACGGCAAATGGGGTACAGTGTGTAACTATAGATGGAACATTGTCAACGCTGCTTTGGTCTGCCATCAACTTGGACTAGCTTTGAATCCTGACGATTGGTTCCTTGAGCCTAGTGAGATACCAACAGCTGGTATGACGGAAGATATAATTTTGTCAAATGTAGACTGTACAGAATTTGATAATGACATAACGAAATGTAAAGCGGAAACTATCGAAAGCTTTGAAAATTCTTGCACCCATGAAAATGACGTTGGTATTCGATGTTACGAAAACAGCTGGGCTGGTATTCGATTCAGTGTTATTTCGGAAAGAGCTGATTTACAATATGTAAGCATTGAAAAGGCTGGTCTCTTAGATTATTCATCAAACGTTTTCAAACCAGCCCTTCAAATAGATTTCGCTCGCCATAGCCTAGAAAGCGTGAAGATATCCAATAATTACCATGACGGTTTGGGCATTCTTTACTCAGATTTATACGGTGCCGATGCCGTAAACACGGTGCGTAATTCCGAGTTTAGTAGCAATAGAGGCAGTGGGATAAGTTTCAAACAATTGGGCCTGAAAGTATACGGCTCTGTAATAGAAAATAACGAAATGGCTGGAATATCTCATAATCCACACCTAACGGGCCATCAACAAAGAGAAATAGCAGGATGGTTTAATTTAGACCAAGGATTCAACATGGACGAGTCAAATTATCATCCCATAATGATACCAGAATATGAAACTGATATAAGCTTGGTGAATGGAGAAACGAGACATTTAGTTTTTACCAAACACTACGGAGAAACCATTCAGAAAACGTATAATATCAAATGCAACCCAGGCTATGTTCTAGGACTGCAGCTCTTGAATCCGATTCACAATTTTTCCACTGAAAGCATCTGCATATATGACTCACAGAATATAAATGAGGGAAGCACTAAATGGTGTCTCGACCGAGACTTGGCTACTTTCCCAACGACAAGCAACAGTTTTGGCGTTGTCCTGACGTACGAGAGCGGCAACGTGGCTTTAGGTGGCGTTGTTCTAGTTGTCAGTTCGATTATTGCTCCAGTACAAAATCTTAGAAACAGAATCGTTAAAGGACCAGTTCCTACCCTACAAGTTGTTAACACTAAAATAAAAGGAAACACGAAAGGAATTAAAGCACTATATTACAACCGATACTTGAATGAAATTGGTGATCACTTTTTACGAAAAGCAAACGAGAGTATTAAAATATTCAACTGTGAAATAGCACACAATAAAGAAGAAGCTATTTACGTTAACACGCCTTTCTGGGATATTCATGAGAGTAACATTACTGAAATAACAATAATGGTCAACGGTAGTTTGATCACGGATAACGGTAAAGGAATTTACCACTTTGCCCGAGATTTGAGGAGCTCGAACAATTTGTATCACTATTCATTTCAAGATAATACAATAGAAAGGAACAGAAATGGAGGATTTGATGTCAGTTTACCGTACGTTTGGCAATATAATGAGAACTTCACACATTCTGTCTTCATGTACAACAATACTTGGCGAAATAATCAGAACTTTGGCCTAGTCGTCGATGGTCACTTTGCTGAAGTAAACATTACTAAAAATATTTTCACTGATAATAACTGTAAGTCTGGACTCATTTCTATTCGAGGTATGGAAAAGAAGATGAAAGTAGACGGCAACTTAATCGAAAGAAATAACGGTCAATTTATGGTGGAATTCTACATGGACAGTCAGAGTGAAATTATGGGTTTGATTTACGCAGTATTTGTCTACAATCAGGTTAAAAATAATAGACATGCTGCTCAGATAAACCGTGGAGCTATGTTCAGAAGTGTTGATCCTACATATGTCATAGGCTTCAAAGGAATACAGAAAGTTAAAGTCAGTAGAAACTTATTCGGAAACAATGGTTTACAATACACCCTACTAGCTGGCATTAAAACAGCAAAGATCGAAAATCTTTTAGACGTTACTGAAAACTGGTGGGGGAACGCTGAAGAAAGAGAAATTAAGAAGCAGATATTCGACTTTGATGATTGGAACAACCACGCTGTTGCCTCTTACTTACCTTATTTACTCGAAGATAGTTTTGATTCAAGTGTATCCGTCACATTCAGTACTGAAACTGCAATGAATGTGACCGAGCTTGGAGGGCGGCTGAAACATGACCTTACATTAGAAGCTGGAATAGCTCATTACATTGTGAAAGCTGATATCACTGTAATGCCCAATGTTACTCTTATTATTAACCCTGGAGTAGTGCTAGAATTTGCTCCGAATGTCGGTATACTGGTAATGGGTACACTGCAAGCTATAGGACATGCTCAATTACCAATTTTTATGAGACCTATCACGAATGGTGCAAACATTGAGGCCAATAGAATAGAAAAGAGAGACCTCGGCCAGTATTCAGCCAGCCATCACAAACATAGACGTCAACTAGAAGCATTAATTGTACAGGATTCTATTAGACTTTGCACTGGAAGAAATTGCTCCATCAACGACAACATTATCGAAAGAAAGAACGAAGGATTTCTAGAATATTACAACAGGACAACTCTCCAATGGGTCCCGATGTGCGACAACCGTTTTACAGAAAGAAATGCTCAAGTCGTTTGCCGAGAACTAGGTTTTGATCCTATCAACGTATTCTTTGCTCACGACCGACGCGTAGAATACCACAGTAACTCTTTGTCAAGGATCTGGTCATGGCCAGAGCCTTTACAATGTGTTGGAACTGAAGACCGTTATGAAGATTGCCCTATTCGTCTGAACGGACAACTATACGGTCATAGACACGAGTGTAAATGGGATTCTGAGTTCGTTTTCATACATTGTGGTGCACGAAACTTAGAAGACAACCTCGACTACTGGGGAGGAATAAGATTCGCTAACCCTGAGTTCGAATATTCCTTGTACGAGCATAGAATCCACGACCACCACACGCATGGAACGATGAAGAAAGTGGAAAGTGTACTCCAACACGTCCAGATTTATGGAGCTGGCATTTTACACAACGAGAAATCTCCAGCTATTCAAAGCATAGTCAAAAACCCTGTTATTCAAAACGTGAACATTAGCAAATGCGCTTACCATGGCATCAATCTAGTATCTCCAACTGATACTATCAGTATGACTTTTAACTCTGTCAACGACATACTTGGCGAAGGAATTAGTGCTATATCTCTAACAGGAGAAGGTAGAGAATCAGACGAATCCAGTTTCACACCGCTAAAAGATCTAAATCTTCCTTACCACCTGTTTTCTCTGATCGACATATGTGATAGTAGCAAAATGGTAATCGTCGAAGAAAGGGTGCTACTTTACTACAAATATGATAACAACCCGGTAAATTGCGTCAAGATTTTCAAGAGTATGTACAGAGCAAAGCCTTTTGGGTTCAGATTACTGCAATACAACTTGTTCAACCATACGATGAACTACGGGAAGCGGGATTCTTTAAGTCTATACGACGGTGATATCTACAATATTACGGCGCCCATGATCGGTTACTTGGAGAACGGGTCTCCGGATGAAAAGAAATTGTTCAAGACTCAAGGTTCCAGTCTAAGCGTCAAGTTATTCGCCAACGGAGCATCATCAGTTCATGGGTTTATCGCTGAGATAGTCACCTTGCCGATATCATCTATGGGATTCAGTAAGTACTTTTAATGCAATCATTAAACATGTTACGTTTTTTTTGCTCTCTGCATATGCATTTCGTAGTGCTTAGATACCTACCGTAACGAAAATTATGAAGAAAAATGCTCTAGCTAAAACTCAACAGTGAAATACGACACGGTCAATACAGAAGAAACATCTAACTAAACGAAAAAAAATCGTGGGATACCTACATCCTGATATTTCCCATTTTCCGAGGAATTTTATATTGTGCCTAAAACCTATGTCCATCATTTGAGTATTATTATAACATATTGATTAGACAGGGTCCTTCTTAATATGCTGACACTTATTTAAGGGGATGTTCAGACCATCTAACTGAACAACTTTTTCTATGGGACCAACATCGAAATCGCGAAAAAGAATCAGTTGTCCCATACATTTGGCTCGAGTAGGTTTCCATTTTTGTATGGCATAGCTGATTTTTTTTCGCGTTTTCGTTGTTGGTTCCATAGAGAAAGTTGTTCAGTTTGACTGGCTGATCCTGTCTCACTGTGGTGAATATTTCGTTCCAGTTTCAAGTTTCTGGGCTTTAACATACTTAGAATGCTTTATCAATCAATCCGATATTTCATAGAGTCAATTTGTTGATAGCAAAGTTTATGTCTGTTCTCTGAATTAAAAATATAAATCTGACTAAATGTTTCAACAGATCGTGATGTGCAGCACAACATATCAAACAGTGAATTCAAACAGAACCGAGACGGCGCTATAACGTACCAGTCCGTCGGCGAGGTGAACCCTCTCGTGGCCATCATCAGGAACGAGATCGACGGCAACTGCCTCAAGTTGTATGGAAACTTCACGTCGTGCCAGTCCGCTGTGAGGATCGATGTGCAGAATACTCAGACACTGGTGTTTAGGGTAAGTGATGTTTTATTTGTTGACGATTTGAAAGTCGTGAGGGTCTCGGTAGTCTATGGGACTCGGCTTAGACGGCCGACTATGTCGTACGAGGCAACTGCTGAATACGGTTTCTTCTGCAGAAATTTTATGGTCGAAAGGTTTCTACATCTTGATATGTCATTATTTCTTGAAACCATAAACATTATTGATTTATTTGGTTGCTTTAGTAATGTTTCTTACCATCCCACAAGCTTAATGTTGTGAGCACAGAACATAATAAGAGGGGTTAGAAATGCAAAGTAGCGCTTTTGCTTCGAAGACGGCTGTCGCCACTTGTCTTCCCGATCACACTGCTACAATTACTCATGCCCTCTCGCTCGCAGCACGCCGCCGGCCTTGTGGTGTTATGCAAATCATTGCATAACCTGTGGCGACACGTTCCACGCCTACTTTGCACTTGTAACCCCTCTTATAATTTTCTGTGGTTGTGAGTATGTAAATGATTTTCTTCCAATTTGGTCTATCGACTTTCTATCTCCTCCAATTTGTAGTGAACTCGCACTGTGATATCGATCATCCATCTATGCGCTGTAAGCCGATCGTATGTAAGACGATAATTAGTACAAATAGCTATTAGTCTAACAGAGTTAAATCAGGTGAATGTTAAAAAGATACTTTAAACCCGTCCCTGCCCCTGGCTGGCCGAAATAGCAACTTTCACTTGGCGCGGATAAGAGAAAGATAAAAGCGTAGGCGCGGCAGCCATGTCGCAGGCTGCCGGCCGTGGACCTCTGGAATTGTTTCAATTAATTTACCGATTACAAAATCGTTAGATTTGTTCCGTATATGCTTCAAATCGGAATTGCATTGTGTACACTGTCTAAATAAAGTTGGCGACGGACTAAATTCATATTCTTGGTGAACAGAGTGAGCGCAGATTCCCCCCTCGAGGATTACTCGTATTGAATAGTCTCTTTCCTAAATATTTGCATTATAAATTGCAGAACAATTTAGTGCGGAACAACGTCGGAGGGTTATCAATCCGAGCGGACTCGAGAGGATCGGCGACGTCTCTGCGGGGCTGGATACACAACAACCTGTTCTTTGCTAATCACGACCTACCATGTCTTAAAGTTGAAGGTACATATCATATTTTAAATTATTTATTAAACAAACAGGCTAAATATTGCTGCTATAACTGAACTCTTCGAAACTAAATTATTCGGAAGCAAGGAATACACAAATGCTTCTCATTTTCTCGATTATTAATTTAGATTCTAGTCTCATAAAAGAGAGCGTCGAGACGAAGTAACTAAGTATAATAAAAACCGGTCAAGTGCGAGTCGGGCTACTCGGCTCCATACGACTACCCATGTAGGTATGCAACATTTTAACTTACGAAAAACTTTTGTTTTTTCCGTTACCTTTAATGCGAGACCGGTCACACTTGGCCGGCCAAAACGCGTATTCTGTGAAAATTTCATGTGTCTAGCTATATCTGTTCAAAAGTGACAACCCTAAATACTTAGGACGCACAGACAGACAGACAGGCAGATGGACGGACAACGTAGGCTTAGTAATAGGGTACCGTTTTCACCCTTTGGGTACGGAACCCTAAAAATCGTCTTTAAATCTCG
This sequence comes from Agonopterix alstromeriana, assembly GCA_963924505.1. Taxonomy (NCBI): domain Eukaryota; kingdom Metazoa; phylum Arthropoda; class Insecta; order Lepidoptera; family Depressariidae; genus Agonopterix; species Agonopterix alstromeriana. The sequence goes on from OZ004670.1 coordinate 4,609,233, forward strand.
ATCTAAGGCTTCGTTCCTGAGTTTTTGTGGACGAAAACCTAGCTATCACAAATATAGCCGTACTTATTCTCAACTTGCAGGCCGACAATCGTCCCCCTACCAAGAAGTAACTATCTACCGTAATTACTTCACTCGCAACCGGCTGCAGTACAAGGACGTGATAGTTCTACACCAGGTCGTCTCAAACTTCACGTACAACTACGTGCACGACAACACCGGCATGAGGATCCTTGAGGTGTCTGGGTTCGACAGAGTCAGGCTGCCCATCTACCAGACTACTTCACATAATGGGTTCTACAAGTAAGTTTTTTTTGCTCTAGATTTTATAGGACACATAAATCCTATAGTAGACTTAAGTAATAAGAATCGAGAGCATAGAAAAGTACAGGGTATTATTTTATTTTCCCAACAGGGCACTCAAAAAAAAACTAACGACAAATTACAGCCTACTCACATAACAAATAACAGACCACAGGAAAACAATTTTTGGATATGTTTTGCATTAGCGCCTTAATAAAATTATGCGCCTCATCTACAAGGTGTTACAAAAATACAAATAAACATTTAAGGGGGTGATTTAGACCATCAAACTGAACAACATTCACTATGGGACCAATATCGAAATTGGGAAAAAAAATCCCATTGCAGGGCATATATGGGCGTCAGTTCACTACGGGTGCCCAATGTGGATTTGTAAACTTCATATACGCATCAGAATATCCTTATCATCGATGTTTTCCTTAGTCGTTTAAGAGCAGTCGGTATTATTTACGGTCCTTCTTAATATGCTGACACTTTTTAAGGGGATGATCAGACCGTCAAACTGGACAACTTTCTCTATGGCACCAACGTCTAAATCGCGAAAAAAAAATCAGCTGTTCCATACTAAACTGCAATCCTACTCAAGCCTTTTTTCGCGATTTCGATGTAGATTCCATAGAGTTGTCCAGTTTGATGGTCTCCACTTAAAAAAGTGTCAGCATATTATGAAGTACTCTGTAAACATCTCGATAAATGATTCGTCTTAGTCGGAGGAGCGCAGCGAAGACCAATCGTCTATCTAAGGTAAATAAGTTTAACAAAGTCATTTGTCGTCCGTGCGGATTCAAAACCCGGACCCTCGTGATTGATTCTCCACACCTCTCTGCAAATCACCACCGCACCGACGCATTACTAGCAAATTTATTGTTATTTGCAGAAACTACGCGCTAGATCGTGAAGGGCGGGCCACAGTGGTGGCCGGGACCGCTGGTCAACATTACGTCGATAATATCTTTTTTAATCCCGACAATGACTACGAAATGATCACCGTCAATAGATCCATGTGAGTACCTGCTTACGTATATTATATGGAATTTTTATACAGGGTTTTAGGTTGTACTCATACTGAACAACTTTCCAAAAAGAAGAAAAGAAAAATTCCAAAAATAGCTTTTTGCTTATTTCCTGTTTCTTAGGAAAAGTTATTCAGTATCATGGGTACAATAACCTCTTAAAGTAATGCAACTGTTTACCCTAACACCCTGTAGTTTTACGTGTATAATCCTAAAATTACGTCCCATAAGTGCAGTGGTTTCTGTGAGCGACGTATGTTTGGTCTGGTAATTTCAAGAGTCAGAATACCTAGTAGAAAAGAGGCTAAACATAATTTTTGTCCAATTGCATGAAATTGAATCTGTCTGGCTTATATTTATGATGTTACTTATTTAAGAAACAATATGATGTGTTATTGGTTTTGGTTACATATGGTATAATACACCGTGGAATCGGGGTTATTACCATGGTGTATAAGTAGTTATAAAATTAAGATTGAAGTACTTATGTAGGTATTTATTTTAAGCTTCTTGTTGAAGTACCGTTTAAACGAGATCAGATAAACAGAAGTGAGAAGTGTAAAACGTCGAAATGATTATATAACTATTAATTTTACATATAAATTTCGACCAGAAAAATAAACCTCGCCATGTTGTGGAAAATCAGTGGAACTAATTTTTTTATTTCTACACTGACGACCTTTGGTATGCCGGAGCACGGATCCGATATTGGGCATGGACTGCCTAAGCAAGGATCCATGCCGCCCTACCTTGCTTACTTTTTATTGAAATTGGAGCTGTAATAATAAATGAATACGGTCGGTTTTGTTTTGTTCGAAGACTTAATGAATGAATGAACCATAAACAACACTCACTCTCTCAATGACCGTTCATAATCTTTCAAATTCGAATCAAGTCGCTCGCGCGCTTTCTCTCTGCACCGAGGAGAGCAATCTGTCAAGCGCTCCGGCATACCAAAGGTTAAAGGTAGTTGGTCTCCAAACTAGGTTTTTTATATTTCTGATCAGGCTTTACATACAATTGGCATTACTAAAAAGTTTTTTAGATCGATGAGCAGAGCATGCCGCATTGCTGAAGCCAAGAATGTTTTAAAATTTGCATGATATCAATGATGAGAAATATTTCATAAATTATCTGATTTGCATGTTTCTGTTGCATGACTGCCCGGCCATAGATTTGTTGACTATAATCCAAGTTTCGCGAGGTGAGTCCCATTCGTCAAATTTATTTTATATTATGCACTTTGGGAATCAATATGGGTTTCCGGCACATTCTTCAATCATTATTTGAGAGTTTCTAGACATTGGTGATGGATTATAAACTGTTTTATTGAAGTGTAGGGACACACCTGCGGAACGTACGGCGTCGAACGTTCGCTTGAATACGCGTCTACTAGGAAAAATGGCGCGCGTTCCGCAGGTGTGTCGCTACACTTATGGATATTATTAAAAATGATTACTTAAGTTCATAATTTCGCATGTGGTAAAGGGTACTGACATTGTAATGTAAACTAACCCTTTGACTAGCTACACTTATTTACAGTTCGCTAAATACTGTGTTTAAAGCATTACTAATGTACTCACTAATTTCAGTATTTAATTAACTTTCCACAACATCATTCTTTTACCATAAATTCATATAGTCATCATCAATTCACATAATTCTTACTGCACCAACACAGTTCTATTAAAATTACTTAAATCGAACACTCAAAATAGCACATAACTTATTAACATAAAAATCTACCCCACAGCTCCCTTGAACTCTGGCGAACACGTATCGACGCTAAACACAACTTCTGGAGTTACAACGAAAGCTTCGCCGTCGCTGGTCGCATCAGGGACCAGTCTGACAACCCGCTGCTCCTCGAGGTGGATTACCGGCCGTACTATATGAACAACCAGACGGTGCTGGGTGGGGGGAAGTGCCCACCTGGTTGGGATGTCGTCGCTGATACTTGCTATATGTATGTCGGTGCGCCAATGACGTATGAGGAAGCTAGGCTGTTTTGTTTGGTAAGTTTACAATTTTTTTTCTTAGGAGGATATAATTCGGAGCGCGCTCCATACAAACGTACTATGGTGATATTTTCAATACTAACCAATCAAACTCAATGAAATTTTTCAGAATCAATCTAAAAACAAATTTCTATGCTGGTATAGAGTCAGATTTTCGTTAAAATGTATAGTTTTAAAGTTACAGTGCCTCAAATATTTTCATACAAATCTTAAATTAATCCTAGCATTGAAACTGTATATTTTAACGAAAATTAGACTCCATACAAGCATAGATATTTGTTTCTTAATTGGTTAGTATTGAAAATATCATAATAGTACGTTTGTATGGAGCGCGCTCCGAATTATATCCCCTTAGTGTATTTCATCCCACTGGTAGGCAAAGGCCTCACCCTTCATCCTCCAGGTCTTGAGCTAGCTCCTGAACTTCTAGGTCGTCCCTTCATCTCTTCCGAGGTAGACCCTGTCAGCGAAATTCGGCTATTAGCGTTTATTGGCGTATTATGGTGTTTCCGACGCGATCTGATCTTTTAATCCCCAATATGCTACGCTCCATCGCTCTCAGACACACCTTGAGTCCATGTTCTTCCTACCTGCTTTTGGCGCATGACTTTTGTCGTGTCACCTCTACAAAGTAGTACCAGACAGAAATACCATGTTTATAAATCTTACCGATGTACCTGCACAATTGAACAGTTTTAATAGCAACGCGCGAAATGATATTGACCAACCAGGATGTGCCACGTTTCATGTCAGTCTGCTATTCGACATCGAGCGAGATAGAGAAAGATTTAGTAGCACTAGATTATGCAACTTTTGTCTACCACGCATGGTTGTTTTTTAACCCCCGACGCAAAAAGAGGGGTGTTATAAGTTTAAGTAAAAAATAATTCGGTCATATATTTGGGGATGTAAGCAAATGTATGTTTTACTTCTTAAATCTCCTTAAGATATTTTAGGTCAATTAATGCGTAGGGGACCGCTATGAAATGACCGATATTAACCTAAAAATTTTTGGCGTTGGGGTTTTTTTTAAATTTGTAAATTAATTAATTACTAAATGTCTTTAGAGGCTCTGGTCTTGTCTACGAAAATGAAGATTGACGAGCGGACTAATATTTCAAGGCCCTGTTTAATAAACGCGACAATTGACAATTGAGAATGACAATTCACAGTACATTGCTGGTTACTAATGACGCTAAACTTGCAGTGCTTCATGTGTCCTTGCATTCTCAGTAATGCACTCTGAATTGTCATTATTAAATAGGGCCCTGGTCGTACTGTAGTAACAAAAGATGTCATTCAACAGTCAGATAACGCGTCAATGCCGTACGTAAGCAACAACTACCCGGCCCTCTACGAGTTCATCCAGAGGCAGAGCCAGTGGTTCCAGTACGGGGACCGGGTGTGGGTGAACCACATCGACTACGTGACCCAGTGCACCTCCTTCACGTTCTCCTCTGTGGACATCAGCGACTGTAACCAGAAGAATCCCTTCATTTGTGAGATTGGTGAGTTTTGTTTATCTTCTTGAATGTATTAGACAGTTTGTTACATCTTAACTTCTAAGTTCTAGGTAAGATTCAGAGATGTCAACTGACGCTATCAGGTCTACGGGGTGTAATTAAAATTATTAGCATCCTTCTAAACTAAGAGTCTACCCATCAAACTGAACAACTTTTACTATGGGAGCAAACCGATCGAAGCAACAAAAAAGAAACGGCTGTTGCATACATTTGAGTCGAGTAGGGATTTCATTTCATCTAAATACCGTCCGCGTCACTCCCGCGCTCCTTGGTACCGCCCGCGACCCCTCTTCGTCCCTCGATGACGTTCCGGAAGACACGACAGTTAACTAACGGTGAGCCCACACCAATCGATCGACGGCGACGGTTGACTGATCGACGAATATCGATCGATCCATCATCAATCGATGTCGATCCAAAACACCATCGTAGAACCAATGACACGAAAAGAAGAAGATACGGCTTTTAAGCGTTTACTTAGTCTAAGTAGCGTATTTAGTAGCTTAAGTAGTCATAAATGAATGGATTTTGACCCTAGGGGAGCGTGTAATTTCACTGTGATTTTGACGGTACGGGAGTTCGAACGAAGACTTAAAAACGTTTCTAAATCTCGACCTAAAGTATTCTTCGCGCTTCAATAGATCTTATTCCTTCCAGTGCAATCTCGGGAGGTTACCGTGATAAAATATTATAAAAATCGATTTAGTAGTTTTCATGTGATGCTGCGTCTGTATGTGGTCGTTACTAGTGCTGTCATATTTTGTTTTATTGCCTCGAAACGCGCCTCGACGCGTTCGCTACATGACGATATGATATAACGTCGACTAAAGTGTCAGACCTTGTAACTCCATTAAATCAAATTTTACTGGAGTCACAAAAAACATCACCACGAAAAATGACAGCCCAGAGTTATGTGGTTTTCTATTTATCATTTTAAATTGTAACGGCTTTAAGGATTTAAGAGTTGTGCCATGGATGCATTCCGAAATTAGTAATAACATTGTATAAAATGTAATTTGAAAAATAAAATGGAGTTACGAAGTTTGACACTTTAGCCAACGATAATAGCATATTATATGTTACAAACAAATAATTGTTCTTGTGAAACACTATTAATACTACTCTCAAAAGACTATTAGCATGGTCATTTGTCTGGACTGTACTCATTAAGCCATAATTCCTCAGATCCTAAGATAAAGATAGACCCGCTGTCGTGGCGCGGCGACATGCTGGCCGTCGCGTTCGTCGGGATCCTGGCCGCGGCCGTGCTGCTGGTCGGCGCCGCGCTCATCTGCTGGTACTCCAAGTCTAAGCACAGGTAAACATTGCTATAAAACACTAATATCACAGACTGGTTCAGGTAGTTCAAATAAAGCTTCGTTGCTATAACTTGTGGGTATTGACGTCTGTGGCAAGTCCCCACAGGGGGTTGAAGATTTTGGTATGGTGGCTTATGGCCTGCCGCAATATTTTTTTTAAATTTACTGTCGCATTTTTGAGTTCCGATATTTTGGAATTCCAAACAATAGAAAATGTATTGTTCTTTGTGCAGATCTGCAATATCATACGAGTGGTTAAGCCGTCAGTTACAGAATGAATTGTTTCATGTAAATGATTTATTTATCAGAATGTCGATCGATAAATAAAAAGGGTATTGTAGTGTAAAAAAAAAGAGGCGATGTCATGTTACGACAAAATTATTACCAAATTTTTTTATCATCTTGGTATTCTCAATCGATATAAATAGGTTTCAGACTGTGACACCACTTTTGTAAAAATTCAAGTTAGCTCGAAGGTCCATTAGGCCACTAATCTTTTTCTAATCCCGGGGGGAATTTGAATAATTACTTCTGAACGTCGACCAATTGGTAGAAGCTTCTTAGCTACAAAAATGATAGACTAAAATACGTTGTTTGCAGACATCTTCAGCGACTCGAGCGTCGGAACTCCATCCGTCAGTCCTTGCACTCGGTTCGATCCATCGGCAGTATCAACGGCGGATTCCCTGATACGGCGTACAGGAGAAAGCTAGCGCAGATGGTAAGTGCTTCTTTGAACTTTGCGATATTTGTAATCAACACAGTGCGTATCTTTCCTAAAATTTGTGGGAGTAATTTCGTAAAAAGGGACGGAAGTGTGTAGCCGGGGAAGCACGCTTTATTTGATTTGACCAATGAGCGCGCACGGTGGTAGAGTTGGCCGTCATATGGTACCAAGCCATTTCCCAAGAGGTTGGTATAACCAAGGTGAGACGTCAGACGTTACACATCATATGCGACTACTAGCTAGCTCGTTTTTTTTCTAGTACAAAATTAAGTGAGAAAGACATTAAGCAAGACACGTAACTAATTCCAGTCAAACGTCAACACATTTTTATTGTTCTGGTTGCTTGAGAATACTAACATGCCTCTGGGCCTGTTGAAGTATGGCCGTTCCCTGACATCCTCTTTAGGTACATGACAAGAAGTATTTGCTCAGTGAGATCAAACTACTTACTTCACCTTATGAAAGAGGTGTCAGAAAGCTAATATAGCAAGGTTATAAAGTAATAATACTTATTGCTCATCTGTTCAAATCGTTTTCGAGTTTAATATTTACTTGTTGTGTCACGAAGTGTAGGTACTCGGTCGACAATGACATTACCAATAATGGTTATCAGTAATTTAGACACTTAAATATATTTTTTAACACATTTGCTAGTAAAGTGGCTCGTATTGCACTGATTTTAGGTTCATAATGCAGCTACCGCACTAGTGCAATAATATCTGCGAGCGCAGTACTAAATCGAGAAAAGAAATCATCCCGCCTTTTTTCACATATATTTGTCTAATCCTATTAGTGACGTTTTATATATTTTTTTCCTCGAAAGTGTGTCGAAAAACGCGTGAGCGTTGGATATTACAGTCTCGGCTGTTTACCGCACTCACCTTCGGCTCGAGCTTGCAATCCAGCCTCGACTCTAATGACATACTTATCTCACTTGTATCATAATGTACTTGCTTTTGTTTACAGAGCACCCGTTCCACTGAAACCTTAACCAAAGGCTCTGACTACAAAAAGATGTTGGCATCCACGACATCAATGGAGTCCATGGAGAAAAGTCAGTTCAACTCCTCGTTGGACGACACTCAAAGCTTCGACATTTACGAGGCGCACAACCCTAACGCGAATATAATCCAACTCAAACACGGCAGCTTTGTCAAAAAGCCGGTCACTCCGGAGTATTCCGTACCACAGAACAATAATAATCCTTATAAACTAGCGTATAGGAACGAAGGTTACAGAGACAATTCAGGTCCAGTTAGCGGCGCACCTTCCATGAACACCGTTACAACTGAAGAGATCCCTATCATACACCATCCGGGAGGTCTTCAATCTCCCCAAGATGACGACACCTTGTCACCAACAAGCGATTCACAATATTTCACGTCTGACACTTTACCTTTGAGGGAAAAGGACGACGGATATTTGAAGAGGGAGTTGGAGAGGGAAGGGAAAGTGTATGGGCCGTATGGAGCGCCGAATTATGGTGGACAGCCGAAGTTGTCGTTCTTGATGGAACTAAGGTCGAAAATGCCGGAGCAGCCGCAGGCGGGATCCGTGCCGACTACCACGTTCGGGCAGAGGAAGAATATTGCTGGTAAGATTTCTAATTTCAATTATTATCCACCCATGTGTTTTCTACTCAGAATTTGCCACGCGAATATATACCTCATTGTTGTTGAAATTCTTGTATCTTTCCTAATTTTTATAATTCTTTCCTGATAGGGTAACCTATCAGACGCCTTTTCCAGGTCTATAAATGCGATATGTGTTGCGAGGCCCAGGTCCATACGTCGATCAATTACTTGTCTAATAAAAACTATAGCCGTGGTGGTCCAGTGGCGAGTAACCTTGCCTGCCGTGCAGAAGGCGATGGTTCGATCCCCGTCCAGGCCGACTCGAACCAATGAGTTTTTCGGAAATTATGTACGATTTGTAACACCACTGGCTATTCGGTGAAGGAAAACATTCATTAGGAAACCTGCATGCTTCAATTTCGAGGCATGTATTGTACCCACTGTCCATTATAAGTGGCGACGGGCTCATCCCCCGTCACACTGGACAGAGTTTCTGTTTGGTGAAACGTGGATGTTCTGAGGTTTCAGAATATCTCTGACTACTCCCTCGGGGAATATAGTCGTGAGCATATGTGTGTGTGTATAAAAACCATGGGTGAAAAAGGGCACAAGAGAAGCCATCTTCGCACTTAGACTAGTAATTTTTAAGTTAAATAAGTTTCATCAACATCATCAGCCTACGTCCCACTGCAGGGCACAGACCTACTTTCATGGAAGGTATATGGGCGTTAGTTCACCGCGCGTGCCCGATACGTATTGGTAGACAACATACGCATCAGAATTTCTTCATCGTGTGCAGGTTTCCTCACGATGTTTTCCTTCACTGTTTGAGATCAGTCGTTATTGGCATGGCATCCGATGATTATAGGATGCAAGTTAGATAATTAGTTTACTTTTCAAAAAATCCTGTATCACCAGTAACAGGACATATTTTCCCTCAGAGCAACAACAGTACTACGAAGACCATCTCCCGAGCCCACAACCGCCGATTTACTCGAACTACGACACATCACCCTCGGAGATGATACCCAGCTACGATTCTAGCCCTCGGGACTTATCGAGGTCCTTCGACGACTCCCCGACCCCCGAGTTACATGGTAGGTCGAAATCAGAAGCTTTGTTAGAAACAAACTTTGATTTTGATGATAGTGAATCGAGTCCGCTTCCACCGATGACCGAGGCGAATCGATCGCACAGTCAGCCATTGGAGACTGCTATGTAGTTAGTTGATTTTGTAATTTTGGTTTGTAAAGTCTGTTCAAAGTAAGAAGTTTCCTTTTTAAGCTCTCTTACCATTGAGACGAAAATCGTTAACTGGACGTGAGGTGACCAAATCCCAAAAGGGCGTAGGAACTAAAAGTTTAAAAAATGATTGTGAAATTAATCATCATCATCATCAATATAAAGTCCACGTTATCCCAAGTTATACAACGCGTAATTCAGTGATAAAAATGTACCTATTTTTAATGTCTAAAATTTTACGCGAACAAATAATAAGGTAGTTACTGCAGTCAAAGCTTCATGATACATGATGATTTACGAATATCGAAAAAAAATCGTGTTTTTGTTTTGCAAATGGTACGGAATACTAAAAAGTTGATAAAAGATTAAAGAATTGAAAGAGTAATAAAATTGATTATGTGTTTTAGATACCACTAAACAATTAACCATACCAGTTACTGTGGGATAGCTTTCGCCTTAACTACAAATGTTATCAAATGATTTCAAGTAATTATCATTAAAAAAGTAACGTAGTCAAGTCATGTGCTGTTATCGATTATACAGGGTCCTTCTTAATATGCTGACACTTTTTAAGGGGTTGATCAGACCGTCAAACTGAACAACTTTTTCTATGGGACCAACATCGAAATCGTAAAAAAAAATTAGCTGTCCCATACAAAACTGCAAAGCTACTAGCGCCAAATGTAAGTGTATTAAGAAGGACCCTGTATTATGTGTTCAGATTGACAGTTTGTTTATAATTCGATCGTTAGTTGTCCGAGATCAAATTCATTTTATTTTAAGTTGTAAGTTGGTATCAAGAGTAAACATCTACGCTAAAATAAGTAATGAAAAGACTGAATAGTAATGTCTTGATCGACTGGAAAAGGAATGATTTCTTGCATTTAATTATGTAGTAGGTATGTTTCCAAATTATTGGTCCTTCTATTTGGTTCCAAAAGTGCCTTGCAAACTGTTAGGTGTAACATAAAGGTGAGTTAATACTTACGACCAACGGAGACAGTCAGTCTGCGGTGTACACACGGCGACACTTCAAGCTACGTACAACAAACATAAGCTGGCCGTGCGTCACTATATAATACGCTACCTACGTGCGGCCAGCTTATTTTGGTTTTCCGTAGCTTGATGTGTCGCCGTGTGTACTTTATTGTCAGTGAAAATAGACCGGATTGTGACACACATTGTGTGGTCGGTATCTTCCTCGGACTTTGTACAAACGGCGACACATCAAGCTACACAAAACCAAGATAAGCTGGCCGCGCGGATGTTGCATAACGTATAACGACGCGCGGCCAGCTTATTTTGGTTTTGCGTAGTTTGATGTGTCGCCGTGTGTACTGTCCATAGTCTGCATTGGGTCCCAAAGTCCCAAGGACGTGCTTCATTACAGCGCTACATTTTGGATAAAAAATTGTTCTTAAGGATTAAAATTGTTTGTTTGTATATAAATTCAGATTAAATTGTTGGTCTTGCGCCCTTAGAAGAGTTAATCTCTCGCCTTTTTGTTACCCTATATATCCTATTTTATTTAGATTTCTATCTTATTAGATATATATTTTAAAGAAATTAATAGTTTATATGTTTAGGAATTTTTTAACAAATTACCACTGAATGCACGATCTCATTTAATGAAATAAAATAGGTAATTTTGTTTTAATCTTTTTCAAGTTCGTATGGTGTGCTATTGCATGTGCCTTAATTAATGAGATAATATATCTTTGAAATAACCATTTCACTCTTAACTATTTTCGACCGTAGGCGACTTTTTTAATATGGTGAAATCGTGGCGGTGTCATATGCCCAATCCTTTGACTATTTATACATGGACTAGTTACGCGTGTAATTCTACTAACAAATATTTCTGCCACTTTTTGCGGGGGGCGCGGTAACATGAAATCCGCAACTTTGGATTTTATTACCCATAACTAAGTTCGAAGTTATTGTTCGAAATTATAGGCTGTCTCGTTTAGTGAGAAGGTATAAAATTGTATGAAAATGCATGATCAATTGATCTTGTACCGTGGCAGAGGGGAAATGCTACCGCAAGGCAATAGTCAAAGGCCCAATCTTACCACGCAAAGACACGCTTGTTTTATTTTGATAGCATAGGTATTTCATGTTATATATTGTTTTTTTTTATTCTGACTCACAGACGCCCGCGGGGAAAACCGATAGTCGTGAGCAAAGCTTGTATGTTATTAGTGGGAAAATTTACAATTTTTGTTTTATGTTAATAATAAAAACTAGTAGCGAAGACGACGTCGAAGTCCATTACGTTCGAAAATAGCAAATATGATAAGGATTTACAAATGGTAATGCTACAAAAACCATCACGAAGTGCAATTAAAAAATTTTATATTAATAAGAATTTCTTTACAATTTTATTAGACACGATTTTTGTACTTTAAGTATGATTTTAATTATTTTAACATTAATAAGTAAGTTTTGTACGTGTCCGTCCGTAGGTACCTATAGAGCAATATATTTATATCTAGTGGTGTTTATTCCATGAATTAAACATTTAGCCTTAAGGAAAAGTCTTTCCATTTCGTTTAGATACAATAATAACATAATGAACTATTATTTAAGCAGCAAATTACCTTTTATAATATAAATGAGAGGCGTTTTCTTTGAGAGTCAGCGCACGTCTAGAGAAAAAATGCTCGAGCAGTTTTCAATGATAAATTGATAATGAAATAGAGTTGAAAATAGCGTGCAAGAGATAAATCTCTGACGTGTGTTCGCGTCTCTTGTATGCTTTTTATTTCAGCGATGTTTTATAAATTAATAATGAAATCATTATCAATTTATCAATCAAAACTGCTCGAGCATTCTCTTTTAAATGTGTGCTGATACCGTTTAATTATTTTTTACAAAAATCCTTTTTATTAAAAATGTATACAAAATTGTTTTTATTAATCAAGCACCATTGAGAGAAAAAATAGTTTCTTTTTTATTTAAAAGATACGGCTCTTGTTATGCAATTATGATAATTTATGTTTTTCATACATCACTCTTGCGTTATATTATTTGACGCAGTGTCTTTTATTATAACCTTTTTAATTAAAATATATTTACTTTTTCTACCGCTTTACCGTAATATTTGTAATTAATGATAAGTTGTAGATTAAATCAATCGTATCATTTTAACTGACTTTATAATATGCTTTAATTTGTAAATTGTACAAAAATACTGTAAGAAAGGAAATAGCAAAATGGTATGACAAAGATATCATGTTAGAAATATAGAATGAGGAGAATAAATGTTTAATATTTTCATAAAACTGAAGTGGTTTTTTCTTTCAATACCAAGACGTATAAAAGCAAACGTATTTAAACTTGACTTGTTAAATGCTAATTATATAAAAATTTATTTATGTTACAAAAATAGAATAATCACAAAAATATAGCGGTCAGCACAAGCGTCGTTAATAACAAAAATACACAAACAGACATAAATCAGCAACAAGCTTCGTCATAACAATGAAATACAAGCTCAGTCAAATAACCCGCCCCTTGTCGATCCTGGCGCAAAGGAGCCCATAATGCTAGCAGCGTTGCCACGCTGAATAGCTACGGCTAGCGTCTGCACCAGAAACGACCCGGAACGGGGGTCACAATTTCGCTCCCTCAGTCGACGGCCAATCTCCGCAACGAAGGTCTTTGCCTCGGCACCCCAAACCCCCGTGGTCTCAACGGCACCACGGCGGCAGCGGTGGTGTAATAAATTCTAATTTATTTCGTTTTTCGTTCAATCCTAAATACCTAAATCATCAATACAGAGTGATCACTTGCGTTACATACTTTAGGGGATTTTACTATGAGACTAACATAGAAATCAAGGAAAAAAATCTGCTGTTCCATAAACAAATTCAATAGCTTCTCAACCAAAATACGGGGTCCTTCTTAATATGCTGACACTTTTTTTAAGGGGATGATCAGACCGTCAAACTGAACAACTTTCTCTATGGCACACGAAATCTGCTGTTCCATACAAAACTGCAAACCTACTCGAACCAAATGTATGGGACAGCTGATTTTTTTTCGCAATTTCGATGTTGGTCCCATAGAGAAAGTTGTTCAGTTTGATGGTCTGATCGTGCCCTTAAAAAGTGTCAGCATATTAAGAAGGACCCTATATATGAAACAGCTGATTTTTTTCCCGATTTCAACTTAGGTCCCATAGTGAAAACTGTTCGGTTTTATGGTCTGAAGCACCACTTCAAGAATGTAACGCATTTATCGCGGTTATTAAACGTGATTCATAAATCTGAAATAACAATTTTATCGTTTCTGTAAAGTTATAACTTTACTTTGAATATAAATAAACGTAATTTACCTAAAACCTGCTTTTAATAAAAGTGTTGAGTGCGTGTGCGGCTCAAAAAAGTACCGCACACTCATAATATGAATTGATTTATCAGTCTTATCTATTGTATACTACACTTTTATCTATTCAAGTGAGTCCTGGAATTATAAAACTAAGTTGTTAGTAATCTAATGTAGAAATTGAAGCATTTTGAATTTTAGTCCATCAATAGTTCGCGAAAGAACGGAGTGAAAACCAACGATTTATGTTTCAAATATAAAACAAAATTTAAAAATGTTAACAATCAAAGTATTATGCGCAATATGTTTCATAGTAATGACGAATAAGGTTGGGGCAGAGGTGTACAGTGCCACGGAAGATGTGGGGCCACTGTTGAAAGCTCAACAGAAAATAATTTATGATCTTGAAGGATTCATAGAAATGGAGAAGAAGAGGCTGCATGTATTGGAGAAGTAAGTAACATTATATCAACGTACTTTTTTTAAAAATGAAAGTTACTTATTTACAACGAACAAGATAACAATATACATAACCCATAACCTAAAGAACAAGCAAAAAAAAAAGAGAATCAAAACTTATACTATAAACATTTCGTCTAAATTACCGCCGCTTGACGGCAAGGTGCCCAGGAGGCTGGCAGAGTTGCCTCTTTGTATGGCCAGACTACGTACTTATTTATTTAATAACATGATATTAAACATGACAAAACCAGTGGTAATTGACTGAACACTACTTTAGCAGCCAATTATCGCCATCCCGTAATTTTTTGCTTCATCCAAAAATAGGGTTTTTGTAAAATTTTTATCGTAGATTAGGAATTTTACATTTTCGTGTTTTTTATTAATAGTTGATATGGCTAGCATAGCAATTCATTCAATGTGGTTTAGTATAATGCAAGTTTTCTTTTATGAACAAAAACACAAAAGAAAATGGCCAAGCCACGTGGCGAGTCAAACCGCGCATGTCCGTCCGTGAATCGACAGCCACGTGACTCCTGCATGTCTAGCATGATTACTCTACTTGCGCGCGACTCGGCTTTTTCCCAAGTCGCGGCAAGCGCGGCTTTCGCTCTCCGAAAAGCTCGGGAACAGGTTATTTTCTATGCAGCGAAGGCGCGTTGCGCGCGTGTAGAGAAATCATGCTAGACATGCTGAAGTAGTGAAGTAGATACGTAAAACAATCCAGGGGAAAAATGGAACACTGGCCAAAGTGGTAATTTAATTTTGAAAGCACGTGATCAAATGAAGTACTTATTTCAATCTTTTCAGGAATCTACAATTTTTCAAAAATGAACACAAGATAGCGGTTGAAGATATAGCCAATTACATAGGAAACCCTGTTAATACTTACAGAATTATAAAAAGATTAACAGTCGATTTGGAATTTCTAGAAAACATCACTAAAATACCGATTGGTATGTTTTTTAATTTGTTAATAATTTTACAATCTTATGACCGATGTGGCCGAAAAGTTCTCGAGTGGCGACCGCCGGAAGCGCAGCGTGGGTAGGTCCCCGACAGGGTGGACCGACGACCTGGTGAAGGCGGTGGGAACCCATTGGATGAGGGCAGCGCAGGACCGGTCGTTGTGACGATCCTTGGGGGAGGCCTATGTCCAGCAGTGGACGTCCATCGGCTGAGATGGTGATATACGATGCATAGAATGTCATTGTACGATGCGATACATATGCTAAACCGATTTCTAAAATTAATGTAGGATACCTCATCATCAGCCTATGTAATCTCTGGATGGCCTACTATACCGTCAGGGACGTCCTTAATATAATATTTGTATGAAAATTTCTATACAGGATAAAACTTTATACCTCTTATGCTTGATCCTTGCTAAAAGTGTACACTCCAAAACGTATTTCGTATCATCATCATCATCAGCCTATATTATATTCGTTCCACTGCAGTGCACAGGCCCTCAGAGAGGGTGTATGGGCTGACGCCCACCACGCGTACTCAATGCGGATTGGGAGATTTCACATACGCATCAGAATTTCTTCCTCACCTTATGCAGGTTTGATCACGATGCCGTGTATACTTACATAAGTTCAAAAATCAGCATCTAAACATTCAAAATGTGTTTAGTGTTTGACAGGGATGAAGCGCTGGAGTACCCGACGAGGGAAGACTTGCATGGATCGATACAAGCCCTCACGAGACTGCAGGAGACCTATCTGCTGAACACAACGTCACTTTCAAACGGGATCCTCAATGGAACGTTTAGGTAAAGTACTAAGACCTGTGGTATGTTTTTGAGTTTCTGTCCGCATGAACCATTATACCCTGGATCCCCGAATACAGTCACCATCGTCCGGGTCGACCCAGGAAGAGATGGCTGGATGACCTGGATAAATTTGATGACCAATGGCCAGAGGTTGCCGAAGAAAGAGTGGAAGAGAAAAGGGGAGGCCTTTGCCCAGCAGTGGGATTAAATAGGCTTAAAACAAAATTTTATCTACAACGACAACACGTTCCGATGCGGTAGTAGCTTAAAAAAAAGATTTGACGTTTTATATGTGGGCTTCAAGCTACTATATTGAATACATTATTTTGACTGACCTAGACTGCAATATTTGTACATACATAAACTTACACTCCCTTTCGGGGTGGTCACTCCTTTGCTACGACTACCAACTTTCTGTTTCAAGAATGTAGTTGTAAGAATAATCACATTCAGCAATTAAAGTTTAAGGATGGAATGACGTGCCAAATGGTGAGATATGGCTGGCCTTTCGCCCACATAAAAACTCCATAAGAAACCTTTAATCCCTTAGTCGCCTTGTACGACACCCACGGGAAGAATTGTATGCCAAATATTTGTATGCCACACTCACATAAATTATCTTCAAATACCTACCTATTACTAGAAAAGTTCTAAAGTCAAAGTCAATGAATGAGAATAGTCAAGACAAAGAGAATGATCAGACCGTCAAACTGAACAACTTTCTCTATGGCACCAACATTGAAGTAGCGAAAAAAAAAACAACTGTTCCATACAGAACTGCAAACCTACTCGAGCCAAATGTATGGGACAGCAGATTTTTTTTTGCGATTTCGATGTTGATGATGTCCTATAGAAAAAGTGGTTCAGTTTGACGGTCTGATCATCCCCTTAAAAAGTGTCAGCATATTAAGAAGGACCCTGTATAGTAGTTACTTTACTATGTACACACGGACGTTGATGTGTCGCCGTGTCAATCGATGAATTGAAATGTATAATAAAATAATGATTTTTTTATTTTCAGTCACGGCAATTATCCATATACAGAAACTTTGTAAGTTATCCCGTTTGAGATAAGTAACAACATTTTTTCGTTATTTGCTACCTCATTAATAATAATAAGTAATTTATTAGCTATTAGGTATTTGGGATATTTCATGCCACCGTTTTTGTTTGTGCTGGCCGCTGGTCTACTAAGATTCTCCTCATGGGACACGAATTGGGTAGTTTAAGGCTTTAATTAAATTAAAATAGCGGAAGATAGCTGACGTTCTTGCATTACGTACTCGAACAATGGATCTGCTTTTCATGTACTTACTACGAGTGAAAAGTAATCCCGTTTGATTTCTTTTTTCTTTTTGAATCATTTGTAAATCGAGTAAAAGCACATGAAGGCATTGTGGTATCTTTATTCCGCCTAAAATGAAAAAAGTATCGCAATCACGCAATGCCGCTCGGATATTAGGCGACGGGGGCTCAATTTATGCGGTCCATGCGCTATAGGCTAGTCAAATATCTTCCGCTTTTTAAATTTAATCAAAGGTTACATAAGTACACAATAACTAAGTAATAATATACTTTTTGATATTGCTCGTGTAATGTCGCAAACTTAAAATTTCAGTTCACCTATGTCAGCGAGTGATTGCTACGAAATCGGTGCTTCGCTGTACAAATCAGCAAATTATAAAGGATCAATAGAATGGATGACGGAAGCTCTTTGGAAGTACGATGACAATACGCCAGAAGCCTACTATTTCACTGTAGTTGACGTAATTTATCATATTGCTGACACTTACAGGATATTGGGTAAGGTGATACATACTTTTAAATAATAGGTATCGACTTCAAATTTAGCATAGCATATGCTCACGACTATATTCCCCGAGGGTAGTCAGAGATATTCTGAAACCACAGAACATCCGTGGTACCGAACGTTTCACCAGTAGTACCGAAACTCTATCCAGTTTGACGGGAAGTGAGCACGTCGCCACTTGTAATGGACAGTGGGTACAATACATGCCTCGAAATTGAAGCATGCAGGTTTCCTCACGATGTTTTGATTCACCGAAAAGCCAGCGGTGTTACAAATCGTACATAAATTCCGAAAAACTCATTGGTACGAGTCGGTCTGGACGGGGGTCGGACCATCGCCTCCTGCACGGCAGGCAAGGTTACTCGCCTCTGAACCACCACGGCCACTTCAAAGCCACTTAAAGATTGAAAAATTAAGTCTCTGGCGGGACTTGAACCCGCGCTCTTCCAAACCGGGGAATTGCGTTTTCTAATTTCGCCACCGAGCCAACTACCCAGAGAACGAAATTGTCAATCTATTGCGTCTTTAAAGGACGTGGCGCTATCTACTGGCAGTTATTACAAACTAACCAATTCCCCGGTTTGGAAGAGTGCGGGTTGAAGTCCCGCCAGAGACATAATTTTGCAATCTTTCATTTGATTTGAAATACTCGTACCATAACTTGGCCAAAATCCAAAGGGTGCCAACGGGAACCTATTACTAAGCCTACGCTGTCCGTCCGTCCTAACTCCATATGGCTGTATCTTTTGAAACGTAATAGTTAGCGAGTTGAAAAATAATATGTGTTGTTATTTTGGATTTGCAAACAAATAATAAAAAACAAAAACGAAAAAAATTCAAGGGAAACTTTGTGTTTCTTGTACCTATAGGAGGTACCAGAAACTAGTCTTTTTAAAAAAAAATTGTTTTTGTTCTATCGTAAAACGGCAATATAGTCTACAAGCGTCATACATGGTGTGATTATAGAGCATGCTCTAAAGTAAAACAAAAAATAATTAAAATTGGAAGTATAAATGAACCCGGGGATTTTTTAGGTTCCGTACCCAAAGGGTGAAAACGGGACCCTATTACTAAGCCTACGTTGTCCGTCCTACCTATTTAGGGCTGTAACTTTTCAACCGTAATAGCTAGACAGTTGAAATCTTCACAGAATATACGTTATTATGGCGGATTTGCTAACATGACTACATAAAATGTCAATAAGAAAAAAAATAAAAAAATTAAGGGTTCGCTCGCTAAATTGTAAAATCGGTAATAGTTACATAAAGGCGTCAAACTTGGTGTGATTATAGAGCAAACTCTACAGTATAACAACAAATAATAAAATCCGGCCAAGTGTGAGTCGGTCTCGCGCTGAAGGTCCCGGAGAAAACAAAATTTTTAAAACGCAATTAAGAAACCAATATCTGTGTCGGTACCTGGTCAGATTTCCGTTAAAATATATAGTTTAAAGTTACCGTGGCTAAAATATTTCCATACACATATTGAATTAATTCTAGCACTGAAACTATAATAATTATAATATTTAACGGTAATCTGACAGAATATGAGATTCTATCCTAGAACGTGTTTAAAAAAAGTCATTGACTTTAATTGAAAATAGGACGAAACTTCGTTTGCATGCAGCGCGCTCGGGCTCTTTTACAGTAACATTCATATTACAGATGATATTCCGAATGCGTTAAAATATACCAAGTTGTTACTCACAATGGTACCCGATCATTTTGCGGGCAAAGGAAACGAAGTGATAGAGCAGTATGAAAAAAAAATAGCAGAGGAAGAAAAGGCTCAATTAGAAAAGGTACCTATATCTATGAAAAACATCTCGCCCTAAGCATTTGCCGTGGTCACACTGAGAAAAAAATGCTACGTATACGAGTACATACGAAACAACTTAAATACTGATGCAACACTCGTAATCAGTATCACGTCGTAAGTTACGTGGTACGTAAGCTGCGACGGGCTACGTATAAGCTGTGACGGGCTACGTATACGTAGCATTTTTTTCTCAGTGCACTGTCAATACCTACAAAATATTCCTACCATATCTTCGGATGTATAGCGCCGACTCCAAATGATGGGAAATGAGCAAGAGAATGATGATTATGATCGTCGGATGTACAGAGTGTTAGGGTAAACAGGTTGCATTACTTTAGATACATAGGAAATTCGACAAAAAATGTTGGACTCTCCACACCAAATGCAATCAACTGACCGAATATTTGTATTAAAAAGTTGAAATTTTTTTTTGCGAATTTTCTATGGGGGGCGGGGACGGGCGTACCCTAACTGAACTCGCTGTCAGGGTACGCGCGCAGGCAGCATGGGCGCAATTCTCCCGGCTCCCGCACACCCCGCACAATTGGCTTTTCGTGACCACTGAGCTTCACAACTATTACATTTTATGAGACTAAGCCTAAAGGTACTATACGAGTATCTATGGGAACTAACAGTAATTTTTTCAGAAGACTGTAAATGAGTCCGGAAATGGAAAAGTAAAGGAATATGAAACCGATCGTGATATTTACAAGGCACTGTGTCGCGGCGAAATAGTATCACCCAGCATTGCAACCAAGAGGTACGATTGAAAACACTCGTCTTATCTCAATATGGGGGCTGGCAAGCCAGCAACACTTCAACCCAAGGAGATTTTTTGTGTTGATCCCTATATACAGGGTGTAAGGGACAGCCCTCCGCAAACTGAAGCGGTGAAGTAAGACCATTAAACTGAACAACTTTCAATATGGAGCCTACCTCCGGAAACGCGAAAAAAAACCTGCTGTCCCATACAAACTGCTGTACCTACCCGACTCAAATGTATGGGACAGCAGATTTTTTTTCGCGTTTTTGGATGTAGGCTCCATAGTGAAAGTTGTTCAGTTTGATGGTTCACCGCTGCAGTTTACAGTGGGCTGTCCCTTACACCCTGCATTTATTACCTTTATCTTTCAAAAACGTGGTAAATGAGGTAGGCAATACAGTTCAGGGGAAGAAGCCTATAATATCCCGGGTTTTGAATAACCATCACATGCATTTAACCGCCAAGACGTCGCAGTCACACAGAATATGTTCCATGGTTTCTTCCTCCTCTCCGCACGCTCGTCAGCTGGGATCCAGGGTGAGCTTCATCTTGTGCACCCTTGTGGTATCTTTTCTCTGCAAGTGCCGTAACTTCCTGATACGAAAATGCACTGATATTATTCCATCTAGGGCCTGAACTGTGGAAGACCTAGAGTCTAAATCTTCCTCAGCATCTCTTCTCCTGTACTTTTTACCAAATATAATAGGTGGACCACTTTTGGGAAAGGGCCTCCTTTTTATGTCGCCATTCGCCACGGTCCTGTGCTCATCGGATCCGATACAAACTCATCACCTTCACAACAGTGTTGGGGTATTCCAATAAGCATTATTATTTTAATTGTGTAGATTAAAATGCCGCTACCTGACAGAAAACAGTCCTTTCCTGAAACTAGCTCCTATAAAGGCAGAAGAGCTTTTTACGGAGCCAAACGTGTATCTGTTCCACGAAGTTTTGTCGGATGATGAGATCGACATCATTAAGAAGACAGCGCAACCAAAGGTATTTTCACTATCAGAAACTTTACGTAAGAGAAGAGAAGTAAGGAAGAGAAGTAACATCTCACTCTCACATTTCAACATAGCTTGACGTAGTATGAGAGACGGTTCTGAATGGGTCAAGGTGGTTCAGTGCAGACTCGCGCAACTTTCTAACAAAAAACTGTTTTATGAAACGTGCACTGACGCCATTAAATTCCTTTAAACGTTAGTGCACGTTTCAAACATTCTGGATATCGCCGACCAGTTTTTAGTATGGAAGTCCCGACTCTTATAGTGTAGAGAGTTATATTCTCTTTGGTTCAGTATGGGATACGCCCCTATACAACGTGTTAATGAATAAGCAAAACCTCATACACCCCAACTGATTTATAACTAAGTAATTGTAAATTTAAAGTAATTCGCATTTTCAGTTTAGAGGCAAAAATGATTTGTTATCATTTCGGAAATGTATGAAAGCGCTAGCGTGCTCATCATGTATACATTTTAAGAATCTTGTTTTGGTAGAAAGTAGGGTGAGTGTGCCCATGCGGTGGGTTGAGATCGAGTTCAGAAAATTTTAAATTATACATACAAATTACTTAAGATTTTCAAAAAAATTACCTATGTTGAAAACATGATAATTCGATTCTGCTCTCGATTCTAAACAAACTACTTTCTAGTTTTGCGTTATTTCATTAACACGTTGTATAAGGTGACGATTAATGTAGCAAGTAGATGGTAAATGTTAATAATGCTTGCAGTTCAAACGTGCTTCCGTTCTGTCTGGAACTAATGGATCCGTTCCAAAAGTTGTCGATTATCGCGTATGCAAGTTATCATGGCTGCATGAGGATAGTGTCACTACAGCGAGGATCTCTCGCCGCGTCTCCGACTTGACTGGCATGAGTATGGAGACTGCTGAGAGTTTGCAAGTCGCTAACTATGGGATTGGAGGTCAATATGATCCACATCATGATTTTTTCCATGTGAGTAAATAGGCTCCTAAATAAAACACTGAAAAGGTCATTTTGAAAAATTTCTTTTTTTTTACTAGTTGTTTGAAAAGTATGACCCTTAATTTATATTTACCCTTTTTTAACCATTTAGGAAAAATAATCACAAAATTATTCATAAATCATTTAATATAATATCGTGTACCTACACTGTACACACTGTACACCGGAATGTAGGTATTTTGTATCAATTACTTACAGGTGTAAAGTAAAAGTGTTCACTGTTGTATTTTGGAGCAGCCGAAATATCTTACATTTATAATAAAATTCTAAACTTGGCGTGGATGTACAATGAAGATATTTACAATAAAATATATTAGGGGCAATTAGAATACGTATCGGAGTTAATTGAGACCATTTTTAGAGTTTTGGTGTTTGGGCTTAGTTTAAAGGTTTTGTTACATCGCAATCGGTTCTCTCAATCAAGAGTTATGAGTATTTAAAGTCGGTGGTCTGCGTGTACGGAGTCGCGGGCGGGCGCCGCCAATGTTGTGATAAAAATGTTAACTTGGTGTGTTATTCTTCATTCATTTATCTGTCCAAGTTTTGGTCAAAGGATCGGTAATACAGTGCATAGATATCGTTTTTGGAATTTTCGTCTGTTTGTTTGTAAACGAAACAGAATGCGGTTTTAGAGAGCATTTCAATCCCATAGTTCCAAAATCTCTTGTTCATACTTAGTTAATCAAAGATACAATGGTGGTATATGAAATTGCCCGTTTTTGGAGGTTTTCTAGGGGATAATAAGAATAGTCCATTCAGAATATCCACATTTCAATACCAGTACCCTAATTCGGTATGTCAAGTTTTTTTTTTTAGGGATAAATCGAAAACCATTTCGAGATATTTGTCTCAATAATAAAATTTTCTATGTCAGAGACTTTAAAATGAAAGGATTACAGTTATTTTTCATTAAATCACGTCGTTTTTCGGTCCGTCCAGTGACGTCACTGGAAAACCTGTGAACTCCTTGGTAAACTTAAAATCAACTTAAAATAACTGGTAATTAAGAAAAAAAAATACATTCACAATGTCAGTATTTAACATTTGATATTGCCGTTTCTGTTTCCAGCATAGAGTTAGTAAGAGAAAGCAGGAGATTTTTTTTCTAAAAATTAATCAAAAGTTTTTTTTCTCCATGGAGTTCGAATGATTTTTTCACGATCACTATTGCCATTTCCAACTTACAGTTAAAAATTAAATTTGTATTGATAAACTCGATGAATAGCAAAAAAATTCAATTAGTTTCATAAAATGATGTCTTTTATCTGTAAAAATAATAAAATAAAGACCAAAAAAACTTGACATACCGAATTCTAGTGTATAACAGGTATTGAGTCCTTCGTCCTTTTTAATGGACATTGATCTTAATATCATCAAATGAAAAATAAGTAGGTAAATGTAGGATTTAACATGAGTTTTTAATTAATTTCAGAATAAAAACCAAGAACAGGGAGGAAACAGAATAGGAACAGTACTGTTTTACGTAAGTAGTGTCTTTGATAGTAGTGATACACTAAAAATTCTACCACTTTGTATCATCATCATCAGCATATACAAGGTGTTACAAAAGTAAAAATAACTTTTAAAACTTTTAAGGGGGTTGTTTAGACCATCGAACTGAACAACTTTCACTATGGGACCAACATCGAAATCGCGAAAAATAAAATCTGCTGTCACATACTCGTACATTTAGCTCAAGTAGATTTGTAGTTTAGTATGGAACATCAGATTTTTTTTCGCGATTTCGATATTGGTCCCTTAGTGAAAGTTCTGTTGGATGGTCTAAACCACCCCCTTCAATGTTTATTTGCATTTTTATAACACCTTGTATACATCCCACTGCAGGGCATAGGCCTAACCTCAGTGTGGAGGGTCAGTGCCGGACTGGGACCTGAAAACGGCCTAAGCATTTTAGAGACAGTCGGGCCCTTCCAAACACCACAAAAAACGTTTCCCTAGTAGTACCGTAACTCTGTCCAGTGTGCCGGGGAGTGAACCCGTCGCCACTTGTAAAGGGCAGTAGGTACAAGAAGCATGCAGGTTTCCTCACGATGTTTTCCTTCACCGAAAAGCCAGTAGTGTTACAAATCGCACATAAATTCCGAAAAACTCATTGGTACGACGTGTGGACGGGGATCGAACCATCGCCTCATGCACGGCAGGCAAGGTTACTCGGACTTGACCACCACGGCTTATTTTATTTCCGCTTTGTATATTTAATTTTTTTTCAAAACCCCCGTTGCGGGACGCCCGGCAAATGTGAAACAACGAAATACCGCACTCTCCCGATTTCGCGCGCTTTTTTTGATCGCAGCAGCTGTCAATACAGTATTCCCTGATTTCGTGCACTTTTTCCGAAAATTTCGAACTTCCGCATCTGTCATATGGCGTGAGATACATTTCCGTCACGGCATACGAGTCGGTTTTACTGCCAAGGCGCACCAATAGATGTTTCACATCAAAAAGAAAATTTCGTGTCAAGATTACTTTACACATTTTTAGGGTTCCGTACCCAAAGGGTAAAAACTGGACCCTTTTAATAAGCCTACGTTGTCCATCCGTCCGTCCTACCTATTTAGGGCTGTAACTGTTGAACTGTAATAGCTATACACATGAAATTTTCACAGAATATTAGTTATTACGGCGGATTTGTTAACAAATAATAAAAATGACAAAACCTTAAAAATTAAGGAGGGTTCTTAACAAGAAACTAGTTTTTATCAACGTTTTTCTTCTCACTCTATCGTAAATACGGTAATACATACAAGCGTCAAACTTGGTATGATTATAGAGCAAACTCTACAGTATAACAACAAATAATAAAAACCGGCCAAGTGTGAGTCGGTCTCGTGTGAAAGGTTCAGGACAAAAAAAAAATTAGTTATTATGTTGTATGGTGGTGTTTTACGGAACCCTCGGTGCGCGAATAGCCCGGATCGTACTTGACCGGTTTCTTATTTTTATTTAATACAATAGATTATGTGAACTCAGTATTTGTTGGGACCTAAAAAGTTAAGATAAGATAAAATAAGATAAATATTCTTTATTTGCACACCAAAATACACAAAAACAACAACAATATACGCGAACAAGAAGGGTACAAAAGGCGGCCTTATCACTAAAAGTGATTTCTTCCAGACAACCAGTGGATAAAAGAAGTCTTACAAAGTCAAAGTTGATAATGATAAAATATTTCCTTGTCAGATGTCAGACGTGGCGCAGGGAGGAGCAACGGTGTTCACTAAACTGGGCCTGACCGTGTTCCCGGTGAAGGGTGCCGCGATCTTCTGGTGGAACCTGCATCCATCTGGTGAAAGAGACATGGACTCCCAACATGCTGCCTGCCCTGTGCTAAGAGGATCAAAATGGAGTAAGTACAACCACAACTAGGTACAGTATGCATAGCATATGCTCACGACTATATTCCCCGAGAGGGTAGTCAGAGGTATTCTGCAAACCTCAGAACATCCACGTTTCACGAGTAGTATACAACGTGTTAATGAATTAACGCAAAACTAGAAAGCAGTTTGTTTAGAATCGAGAGCAAAATCGAATTATCATGTTTTCAACATAGGTAATTTTCTTCAAAATATAAAATAATTTGTTCGTAAAATTTTAAATTTACTGAACTCGATCTCAACCCACCGCACGGGCATACTCACCTTGCTTACTACCAAAACAAGATTCTTAAAATGTATCTATGATCACTCTAGCGCTATCATTTATTGCTGAAATTATAACAAATAATTTTTGCCTGAAAACTTAAAATGCGAATAACTTTTAATGTTAACTATCAAAATAATGAAATTTTTGTTTCAATCTAATTATTTTGTTATAAATCAGTTGGGGTGTGTGAGGTTTTGCGCTTATTCATTAACACGTTGTAGAAACACTGTCCAGTGGGACCGGGAGTGAGCCCGTCGCTACTTATAATGGACGGAAGGTACAATACATGCGTCGAAATTGAAACATGCAGGTTTCCTCACGATGTTTTCCTTTGCCGATAAGCCAGTGGTGTTACAAGTCGTACATAAATTATGAAAAACTCATTGGTACGAGTCGGCCTGGACGGGGATCGAAACATCGCCTTCTGCATGGCAGGCAAGGTTTACTCGCCACTGGACCACCACGGCATGACATGGCAACCAGGTACATACAGTACAGGATGAATTTGAAGTCTTTAGCATCCTTTTAAACTAAGCTTCTACCCATCAACTTTAAGTATGGGAGCAAACCAGAAATAGGTTTTATAACACTTTGCTATAAGTAAAACTGTAGCTACATGGTGATTTTGCAGTAACAAACAAGTGGATCAGAGAACATGGACAAGAGTTGTTGAAACCATGCAGTCTGGACTACCAAGACGAAGCCTACGACAGGAATATACCTCGTCCGTTGCCACTTGGGCAACTTGAACATATAACTTCAATATAATTTTAGTTAAGACCAACATTGTTTTATTTGTAGCTTATGCATAAAATCATTAGGGACCTAGAAAAAACTGCTGCTGACAGCTAAAAGACCATTTTATATACTTCGTTCTTAATATGCTGACACTTTTTAAGGGGATGATCAGACCCACAAACTGAATAACTTTCTCTATAGTACCAATATCGAAATGCCGAAATAAAAATCTGCTGTTCCATACAAAACTGCAAACCTACGCGGGCCAAATGTATAGGACAGCTGTTTTTTTTTTCGCGATTTCGTTGTTCAGTTTGACTGATCATCCCCTTAAAAAATCTATCAGCATATTAAGAAGGACCCTGTATGTAATACATACACAGGAGCATAAGCATATGCTCACGACTATATTCCCCGAGGGGGTAGTCAGAGATATTATGAAACCTCAGAACATCCACATTTCACCAGTAGTACCGAAACTCTGTCCAGTGTGATGGGGGGTGAGCCCGTCGCCACATAATACACGCATATTTAGTAAAAGTAAAATTTATATAGGGTGTAAGTGACAGCTTAGTAAATACTGAAACGGCGAACTAAGACCATAGAACTGAACAACTTTAACTATGTAGCCTACCTCAGGAAACGCGATTTTTCTAGGCTGTCACTTACACCCTGTGTAGTTGGTATGATTCACTCTGTGGAATTATATACAAAATATTTTCGTAATGGATACCAAAACAACAATTTCCTCTTCGTCAATCTGTCGACAATTGGTTCAATAACAAGTGGTCTACATATAACCATTCAACATTGAACGAGTATCTACAATTTACCTGTAACATTAGCAATAAAAGCTGATCATCCAGCCAAGAAACTATTAATAGGTAGGAAGTTATAAAAAGAATTCAATAATGGTCGCTAGTTTGAGGTTACAAATTTGGTCCGTAATATTATTAGAGCTACGGTTTTCGTCGTCCGTAGAATATTACAGCGCCATTTCGCATATGAGGCGTTTGATGGACGTGCAGGATGTCCTGATTAAGAGCTTACACAGTTACTTTATCAGTGAAAGAAGGAGATTGTCCGATTTAGACAGGTAAGTTTATCCTACACTACTAGACTACTTATATGAGGACAAGTTACGCGTGTAATTCTACGAACTAAATTTTCTGCCACTTTTGGCGGTGGGCGAGGAGGTAGCACGAGATACGCAACTTTGAATTGAATTCCATTAGTTTAGATTCTAATTTTGAATGTTAAAAATGATGAAAAACGGTGTCGTGTCAACCCCAAACGGCACAAGTTCGAAATTATTGTTCCGCCTTTATTGGCTGTCGCGTTTAGTGATAAGGTATAAAATTAAATGTAAATGCGTAAGATTTTTTTATCTTGCTCGTTGGCAGAGGGAAAATGCTAAGGCGAGGCGGGTCCGTATATAAATCGTCTAAGACACTACTATAAGGAATAAGGCGGAATTTTGTATTTGCCACTATGGAGCAATTGCACTTATAAAAATCACGATTCAGTTCTTCTCTCAATAGACACAAATGTCTTGTCATCTAGAAGGTGAAGAACTGAATTGTGATATTTATAAATGCAATTGTTTCATAGTTGAATTACCAGACAGTTGCAATTACAAGACTCCAAAAGTAATGTTAAACTAGATTGCAAATTCTTCAGGCTCCATTACTGATAATTTCGATAGATTTTCGTGTGTTACATTTGATGTTAGAAAAGTGCAATCTTATAAATCTTTCATTTCGTCTCAGTATGAGTTATATTGCATGACAATCACTCATGCTGTATGGGAATATTAGCCATACAGTAATGGTCGTATCGAGGCTGACTGCGAAGGGCGCACCACACGAACTTAGTTTTCGTCATTCAGGGAGGCTCCTTCCAATCACCCCTTTTTGGCCGAGGTTAATATTTGAAGTTGTATGAAAATCGGCAATTTCTAAGTGTAGTGTACAGCAATAAAGAGTAGTTAATGTGGAAAGCGCCGGTAGCGCCATCTATCGGCAGGTGCGGTCTATTGTGAATATCTATCGTGCATTCGCTTGGTATTCACTCACCGACCGCCGTGCCGTGCGGACGCACGCTTAGCCACATTCACTAGTGAATACTATATCTGTGTTTTATTATATACATCAACCTCAACCATCCCTGTAGAAAAGGTGTATTCTACACTAAGTAAGTAGCCGTACGGTATACTTAGCTGCTGTAGAGCTTTAGTGCTAAAAGAATACGGAGTATAGGTACTCTAAGAACATTAATTGGGATGGTTAAAACGGATTTCGGTGTTTGGGTTCTCGATGGTTGCGGTATTAACAACGACTCGAGCCATCTCATTTATTAAAAATATGTTGCTTCACTCCCTAAAAGAGAACCAGCAAAATAAAACACCTCGCCATGTTGCGGAAAATCATCAGAACTAATTTGGTTGTAGCTCCGCCCCTCAAAGCATCATCGCCTCATTTATTATTCGGGTCATCTTTTAAATACTTAAATAAGCTGGTCGTTCTAATTATCCTTTCTTTATCCCACAGAAAATTAAAACGACACCAGTTCCAATATCAAATCGCAAAAAGAAATATAACAAATTATTTAATGAATCCCATCAATTCGTACAACCTGATAAGAAGTTTGACGAGTGATTTAGACGCCATGGAAGATAACATATATAAAAGATCAGGTGTGTAGGTAATACACAACATTATACCAAGGCTTACAGTATGGCAACGCTCTTGATGACGGACGATGCCGCGCCTGTGTAAGTACTTACCCTGTCCCGCGCCTGTCCTTGCCGGTCAATCCCAATCTCTTCATACAGAGATCGGGATGCGACTCCGCCGCCCGCTTCCCCGCTAGACCTCCTCCGTTGCTGCGTAAGTACACCCGTTGCCATACTGTAAGGACTATAATTATAGTTATACGTTATTCACCATAAGCGTGGCCAGCTTATGATGGTTTTGTATAGCTGGATGTGTCGCCGTGTATACGGCTATTGTTGACCGTAAATAAAATAAAGATTACGTCGCCATTGTCGTTAGAAATCTTGTAACTCACAGGGGAACTAAAGGCGAGACATTATTTTACCTATTATAGCTATTTTCCCCGTTCTCTGCCAAATAAGCAAAAGTTATTAAAGTGTTATAAATGAGATTACTCAGATCAGCTATAACGTGTTTGTATTTCTAAGTCGGCATAAAAGTGCTTCTTGAACTTAACGAAAACCTATTGCCATCAAACAGAATCATAGGTTGTCATGGGGTCTAAACATATTGCCTTCAAACAGAATCTTAGGTTGTCATGGGGTCTAAACCTATTGCCATCAAACAGAATCATAGGTTGTCATGGGGTCTAAACCTATTTCCATCAAACAGAATCATAGGTTGTCATGGGGTCTAAACCTATTGCCATCAAACAGAATCATAGGTTGTCATGGGGTCTAAACCTATTGCCATCAAACAGAATCATAGGTTGTCATGGGGTCTCATAGTGGCCCCAAAGACCATTGTTCTTACCAAAATAATAAAAATTGGTTTTGGCACTGCGGAGAACGAAAACATAGTGGGGAAACATAGTCTGATGGACATGTGGCAATCCATTTTAGACATGATGAACTACATCTCATGCTCTTCATGAGTTTAGGGCCTGTGCTCTAGCAGTGAGCACGTACCTACCGATAGAGGGTAGATAAATAATGATGATTAAAAATCAACAGTATACAAGCTGGGGAGAAAAGTGGACTTGCCGACGGAAGTAGACTTGAATGGAGCAGCTCTCGCCATCTCACGGTTGCAGGTCATGTATCGTTTAAACGTCAGTGAGCTTGCCCGTGGCATGCTGGCCGGAGAACCCAGGTAAAACGACCTTGTCTTCATACACTCACGGTTGTTTATCCCTCACGCGATGTTTTGAAACTTAACAACAGCTATACCAACTGCAGCGTCGGCGATGCGTTGTGGAGGGGTATGGGCTTTCAATATGGGCTCTCAAAGTTTGAAGAATAGGTAACTTTTCGGACTGTATACGTATTTTTCCGATCCGCCCCTTCCACACACCCCGCCGACTAGAGTGCGAAAAAGACAACTGCAGCTTGGACTGATTTTATCTAAAAACATTGAAAATGCTGATATTCTTTTCCGTCTCACTCCCCCATCGGAGCACAACGCGCGCCGCGCGCACGTGCGTAATTCGTTCTCTTATTTACGTTTTCGTTCTCTTTTTATTCGGACACTTTTGAGCGCGGACCCTCCGTCCAGAAGTGGTAAGTCAATGCGTATATTTGTCATTTTTATGCTTCATTTTTCAAAATTCTAGTACTCCTATGTCAGCATGCGATTGCTTCGAGATCGGAGCGGCGTTGTACAAAGCGAAAGATTTCAGAAAGGGACTAGTTTGGATGGTGGAGGCTCTGGACAGATACAATGTTGATGAATGCTTCATTTCACATGTCTCGATACTTCTTATCATCGAAAATATCTGCTTTGGATTCTTAAAATTAGGTTTGTAGCTCTTCTTGCAAATGGGTATGAGTAAAGGTATAGCCATTTTTTTAATAGTTGCAGCCACCAATGAAAGAATTGTATAACTATAGTACTATCAAAAAACAAACATTTTGTCATGAACACTTATGGCCTAGCTCGCATCGGAGCTGAGATATTTGACTCTAAATGTTCATGAAAAAGTAACCAAAACCTTTAAGAATCAACTAATTTTCAATCAATCAATCGAAACATATTACCTACTCAGCAAAATATACCGTAAAGAAATACAGAAGATACAAAACAAGCCGGTCTTAGCGAAAAAGCGATTTCTCCCATACAAACTTAGAAGTTATTTGTACCTTAATACCACAGCTCCGATGCAGCCTAGCAATGAATGTGATGTTTTTTAATGGATTTTGAAAGGTCCTCTAAAAACCTGTGTAAGTTTTATTACTAGCCAAAAAAAAAAAAAAAAAAAATTTTCTCCACACAACCCATTTAAGCAAAAATTTCGAAAAATTATCTTAATATCTAAGTGTGTAAGTAGAGATCTGAAATAAACAAGGCAAAAATGCCTTTATTTGAGAAGAAAATACTCGTACGTACTAATTAAGTAGTGGGTACGTTTTTGTCGAAGTTTATCTTTGAATGTAAAATAGTAGGCACCCACCAAAAAAAATCTTAATTTTGTGTACCTACTGCTACGAGGATATACTAACTATTCGATGCCTTTACAGACGATAAAAAAAGTGTAATGTTATGGGAAAATTTCTTAGTGACATTGAGAAGAGGAGATAGCAAATACAAGGACTTAATTCCTGATATAAAAAGATATCAGGAACTTTTAGCGCAAGATGAAGCTGGACATCGAAATATTGTTCAACTAAATATAAATAAGAGAAACGGGAAGAAAGAAGTTGTCGGTCATAACTATGAAATTTTGTGCCGCAATGAAGTGGAGTTAGCAGACGAAATAGTTAAGAGGTAACTATACTTCATTCCAAATAAGGACGACGAGATTTACGATTCCTATTTAGTTTTCTGGCTAATTCTGATTACCAAATGTAATTAATTTATTGGATACATATACTATCCAACATATCTTGGACGTTACTAAAGCTGTTCTAAGAATAAGAGAGAGGAAGTGTTTCACATCTCTGTTTTTGTAATACAAATCGACCTTAAAATTTCGTTGCTATTTTGAATGGAGTATAGAATATATCGTTTTATTCCTCGTTATACTTATCAACTTACATAATTTTTAAAGCAACATTTACAAAAGATACCAAAAAAAATAAAAAGTGTCAAAAGTTCGGTCCGATCCAACGATTTTTGACAAAAAAGGCAAATGTTCGATACCGAACAATACGAGGTCTATAGGAAAGAACCTTAATCTCACTTGAGTAACGCAACCAAATCCTTTTATCTTATGAAATCCTATTAGCTAAGGACAATAATTAAATTAGATCTAGTTTTACCCTTACGCATGCAGGTACTTTATTTCTTTATACTTGTGTACAGCAAAAAAATATTGAATACTGACAATGGAGAACTTGCAGTTTTATATTTTTAGTGTATCATAAAGATTTAAGGCTTACCTACATAAAATACCAGAAACCAAAAGGTTAAAATATGCACATATCGTTTATTTATTGCGAATCAAAAGTTGCCTTTTCAAATTCTGTGCCGAAACGCTCACTGCCATGACGTGACGTCACTCCTTTTCATGACGCCTGAAGCTCATCACAAATCATTCGCTATAATTTGTTGCCGTACTCTTCTAACGCACGCAAGTTGCTAATCGCTTCCTCACTTTGCACTGAATTGTGTTTGAAATTACGTTCCGATCCACGTATTCTATAATTAATATATTTCGTAAAAAATATAAACTTTCGAATAAATCTTTCAGTAATGTTCTATTCACAACTATTCATCATCATCGTCATCATCAGCCCAACATCGTCCACTGCTGAACATAGGCCTCTCCCAAGGGGCGCCACAGAACTCTGTCCTCGGCCTTCCTCATCCAATCGCTCCCCCGCTACTTTTTTTAGGTCGTCTGTCCAGCAGGCAGCAGGGCCCTCAATTCACAACTATTATTATTGAATTATTAAGATAATTTCTCATTATAATTTTGGTGCAAGTTCCCCATTATTACACTGCCCGCGGTTTGGTTGATCGGTACCTAATAAAAAGAAAGGATCGAAGCAGCGGTGTTACCAGCTGATGGATACCTAATACCGGTAACGCTAAATGATTTTTTCTGTGGAACTCCACAGATTAAAATGCAGTTACTTGAAAGGCCCTGACCCTTTTCTCTTGCTGGCGCCCATAAAGATGGAGCAACTTTACTTGGACCCTGATGTCATCATGTTCCACGGAGTCATGAGTGATGCTGAGATAAAGCATGTTATTGATAAGGCTGAGCCTGAGGTAAAGATCTCTATCGCGACAAAATTTTATTTCAGAACTTTTCTAGAATAGATTGAATGTCGAATGACAATTATGGCAACGCTCTTGATGGCGGGCGTTGCCGTGCCGGTGTAAGTACTTACACTGTCCCGCGCATGTTGTTGTTGGTCAATCCCAATCTCTTCATACAGAGATCGGGATACGACACCGCGCCCGCATCCCCGCAAGGCCTCCGTTACTCTGCGTAAGTACACCCGTTGCCGTACTGTAGGGACTATATAGTTATGCTGAGGTACTAATACAAATTAGCAGTAGGTATATTTTCAGATAACACGTGCAGAGGTCTACAATGCCGTAGGTGACAAATATAGTTTATCTCAGACACGCGTATGTAAAGCGACATCGTTTGAAGACGAAGCTTCAGATGTGATAGCGGGAATCACTCGGCGAGTTTCCGATATGACCGACATGAGCATGGACTCAGCAGAGGGGCTCAATACTGTCAACTACGGCATCGGGGGACGATACGAACCACATTATGACTGCTGGAAGGTGAGCACAATCAAGCTTATTCATCGACGTAGGTATCAACTAAAAACCGTCAAAATCAGATAAACAAAATGTCACCACTATTTTTAGCAAATTTCAACCTTAAAGAAAATATGACAAAATTTCGCATTTTCTTAGATCTATCTAAGAAAATGCGAAATTTTGTCATTCGTTATTTTCCAATTCGGAAAAAAGATTTCTCGAGATTATGTATAGGGGATTCAAGGGGGATTCAGTCAAATTCAGTTGTATTTAACGTGTCAGGCAATTTGGGATTAGGTAGAAATGTACCGGAAGCCACAGTACGAGCATAATCTAGTAAAGTACCTATACTCCATTCAAAATTGTGGATTACAGAAACAGAGATTTGAAACACTGATCTTAGAAAAGCTTTAGTAACGTCCAAGATAATGTCGGGTACTATATCTTTCTGATAAATACATGATATTTGTTCATCAGAATTGGCCAGAATGCTAAATAGGAATCGGAAAACCTTTTCGTCCTTATTTGGAATGAAGTATAGTCTAGTGTAGTGCGAGCGAGAAATGAATACGCATTTGCTTAAGATTAACAACGATTTAACTAGAGGGGGTGAGGTACAAAATCAGAGGGAGGCAGGGAGTGTAGTACTGTAAGTATAGGTAGTACTAGATACTGTTTCTTTTTTATTTTATTTATAATTAATGGACTTTTTGCTTGAGCGTTAGCACCGCATTTCCGCCAATGTCAAGTAGTTTGTGGGAGTATCTATCCCAATCTCAGGGATTGTTCTTGATAAAGAACAAGAAGAGATTAAGGAATGCGGATCCCCGTGGCAGGCAAAGACGCGACGCGCGGACAACACGCGAGACAAGTTCTCGGGTCAGAACCTGCAACGTGACTCCGATACTGTTTCTTATACTGTGGTATTACATAGTAAGGACATAACGTAGTCTTCCAGCTGGATCAGTGGTGACACAAGGTTTCAAGATGGCATCAGTTCAATTCAATTTTTGTTTAGTGGCATCCGATGTGTTATCACAATTCAGCCAATGTCTCGTTATATGGATAGTATATGAAGGAAAATGATCAGTAGTATTAATTAAGTCTAGCGTGGCAGTTTTGCCAATGTAAGTAGTTTATAATCTCAAGTGATTGTTTTAAGGTTAAAACACAAAAGAGTTCACAAAATGGCGGAGCCATGTGCAAGCCCAACGCGCCGATACGCACGCGTCCGTACTCCGCCAGACTTGCAGCGTGACTCCCATGGCATCTATACAACGTGTTCATGAATAAGCGCAAAACCTCATACACCCCAACTGATTTATAACAAAATAATTCGATTGAAACAATAATTTCATTATTTTGATAGTTAAAATTTAAAGTTATTTGCATTTTAAGTTTTGAGGCAAAAATGATTTGTTATCATTTCAGCAATGAATGAAAGCGCTAACGTGCTCATGGATACATTTTAAGAATCTTGTTTTGGTAGTAAGTAGGGTGAGAGTGCTCGAGCGGTGGGTTGAGATCGAGTTCAGTAAATTTTAAATTTTACAAACAAATTATTCATTATTTTGAAAAAAATTACCTATGTTGAAACCATGATAATTCGATTCTGCTCTCGTTTCTAAACAAACTACTTTCTAGTTTTGCGTTAATTCATTAACACGTTGTATAAATAGTCAAAGATGGCATCAGTTTACTATTGACATCTCGCGTTTTTATAATGGACGGTTGTCATAAGTGTGAATGGATGTCAAGTAGCGGTTTTATGTCCTGCCCTGTATTATTCGTCTGGCTTATTAATGATATTGGTTTTAAAATAGAGAAATTAAATTGAAATGAGATAAATTATTGTCTATGCTATTGTTACAGAATCCGGACCTCACTTTGTCCGAAGGGCAGAGACAAGCCACTGTCATGTTTTATGTAAGTTCATAGCATTGCATTGAGATAATAAATAAAAAAAAGTAGTTAGACTAACTAAGTCTAATGTAGAATAATTTAGAATTTAGGTAATTGTTTAAATAATTTTAAGGAAAAAGATTTTATTTCAAAGATCCTAGCCGCTTAATGTGCGAAAAATTTTACTTCCGCTATTAGAAATAAATAGAAGAAAACATTTTTTTTTTATTTAATAAAAGGCTATCAAGATGATTTTTTTCAGAAATTTCTGCCAGTCAGTTTCAAATATTTTAGCTAAATAACCTCTTTTAAAGTCTAATTATTATTATTAAGCATTCCACGACACAGAAACTCCTTGGTATCTAATTTTATATATAAGAAAATAGAAATAAATGTGCAGCTTAAAAAAAAAACTTTTTTTGTAATTAATTTAATTCAACCATCCCTTACGTTACCTACGTAAGGGATTGTTGAATTAATTAGTAAGAATTAGGTACCTATTGCTTTTCTACAAGTTTTAAACTTTTTTATATCTTTAGATTACAAAGCGATTCGCGCTGATAGTGTCGTTATTGTACGAGATATACCTACTCAAGAAACTGTATATTTTAACGAAACATACAAGCATAGAGATTTGTTTCTAGATTGATTCTGCAAAATTTAATTTACTTTAATTGGTTCGTATTCAAAATAAAACCAGACTTCGTTTGTATGGAGCGCACCAACGGTAATATATCCTTAAAATAATCCACGAAGCATTCAAAGTATTGACATATCATGCAGATGTCGACCGTAGCGCGAGGCGGTGCTACGGTGTTCCCACTGCTGGGATTGACCGTGTTCCCGGTGAGGGGTGCTGCTCTGTATTGGCACAACCTTCACCCGTCTGGTGAAATTGACCTGGCTTCTATGCATGCATCGTGCCCTGTCTTGCGAGGTTCTAAATGGAGTAAGTACCCTGCTTCTTCTTATCGTGTGGGTAGCAAGCCCTGGTCACAGAATGGGTAATAGTGTATAGGGTCCTTCTTAATATGCTGACACTTTTTTAAGGGGATGATCAGACCGCGAAACTGAACAACTTTCTCTATGGCACCACAACGATCACGCGAAAAAAAAACTGCTGTTCCAAACTGCAAACTTACTCGAGCCAAATTTATGGGACATGCATAGCATACATAGCATATGCTCACAACTATATTCCCCGAGGGGGTAGTCAGACATATTCTGAAACCTCAGAACATCCACGTTTCACCAGTAGTACCGAAACTCTGTCCAGTGTGACGGGGGGTGAGCCCGTCGCCACTTATAATGGACAGTGGGTACAATACATGCCTCGAAATTGAAGCATGCAGGTTTCCTCACGATGTTTTCCTTCACCGAAAAGCCAGTGGTGTTACAAATCGTACATAAATTCCTAAAAACTCATTGGTACGAGTCGGTCTGAACGGGGATCGAACCATCGCCTCCTGCACGGCAGGCAAGGTTAATCACCACAGGACCACCACGGCATGTATGGGACAGCTGATTTTTTTTTGCGATTTCGATGAAGTTTCAAAGGTTTTAAAAAATTGCCTTTAAAAAGTGTCAGCATATTAAGAAGGACCCTATATAGTTCTACATACAGAACGGTTACGGTGATATACCAGATTTTATGTTTAATCATAAGCTTTCATACGCAAAATCGTTCCAGTAGTTTCCGCCTGATGCGCGAACAAGAAAACAAACAGACAGAATTTTTTTTTTGAATTGGCGTCACGGACACCTAAAAACCATATCGTAAAGTAACCTTTTGTTTTAATATCATCAATGGAAGGACACACTTCGTGTACAGTTTTAACAAAACATAACAAAAGGATTCTTTTTATTTTTTGTTTCTTTCTTGCTTTTATAATAAAATGTAGCTTTAGGTATATTTTATTTCGGTTATTGTTACTTCTAACTTCACAGGAGACGGTGAAGTTTCGCGCGACCAATAACAGTGGAACTAGCACGAATATGCTTAGTCTAGAAATTTGGACCAATAACTTCTGAAACAATGTGAGAATTGTGAAAGTGTAGTTCCTAGAAACTAACTCACTAGAGAAAAATCTGGTTCAAACAAATAAAACTTTGTACTTACTAGAAAACTTAGCTGTTCTACAAATAAAATTTATTTAATATACTTCTGTATTTTTCAGTATCGGCCAAGTGGATCCACAACATAGGCCAGGAGTTTCAGAAGCCGTGCACTCTTGAGAACCAATCAGCTAATCAATTTCGCAGGATACCTCCTCCGAAGCCCAAGTTACCAGACGCTTTGTTTGTTCACTAAGTTCTAGAAGAAAGTGTCAACACCACTACGGATAATCATTCTTTATCTACACTTATACAGTGGCGTAGCGAGGGTTTCTACCGCCCGGGGCACAAACCGATTTTGCCGTTCCTTAAATAACATTTAAAAAAAACGAGATTTTTTTGCACAAATATTCTGGTTGTGGACAGATCTTTTGGTTTAGCCATGCAAAAATTTAAATGTAGAGCGAGCTCGACTTTTCTCCTCAATACGAATCGGATAGAGCCAGAGCTTTTTACGTACAAAACATGTGCAAAGTAACCTAAGTAAAAGCTATGGATGGAGCGAAGCAAGCTCGAAATTTGGAACACCACACCTTAGCTGTGGTCAGAACTCTTTAGGATTATGTGTAGGTACAGTAACTAAAACAGAAACTTAGCTCGACTTTTCTCTGCTCTACAAATTGGTTACAGATAGAACTCATTCAATCTATATTTTTCCTGAATTGGCCGCCCCGAGTAAAGTGCCCCTTGCACTCCCCCCCCCCCCTCGCTACGCTACTGTGAAAACCGTCATGCGATTGCTTGCGCATACGCAAAATAACAGAGATAGGGGCACATCTTGATTTTTGTCGTTTTCTCAGAGGTGGCATGCTAGGCCCAATGAATGTAAGCTTAAATGCGTTACATATAAATGGGCTAAGTGCGATAGTAGGCATCCCACTACGAAATCTTCAAAGGAGCACCTGCTGACCATACTAGTCGACCCAAATGTATGGGACAGCTGATTTTGTTTTCGCGATTTCGAAGTTGGCTTCATAGTGAAAGTTGTCTTGTGTCGTTGTTTCACTTTGATGGTCTGAAGCACCACCTTGAGTATTACTAGTGTGTTTTGTTACACCCTGTATGTATGTCAATGTCATCAGTCCACCTAGATGATGCAGAACTCGTTCGCTCCTCTCTTGCTTAATCTCGGCCACCACCATTAAGATTTCTATAAACAAATCCCAATTAATATTAGTGATAATAATTTTTTATTTTAGCGATAAGTATGTTAATAGTTTTATTATAACTAATAAATGATCCTACGCTTAGAATATTTTATCTTTCAAACTTAAAAGCCAATATTTGTCCAGAACAATTGAACAAGCTTGTAAAAGTAAACAATGAAAATCTAAAAGGTCCTTATTATCGGTAGATATCCAATCAAAGGATTGAAATACTAAACAAACTCTACGAGTAAACTTAAAGTTTTCTTAGCCTTAGCGTAGACTATAGAGGCTCGAGTGAAGGGCCCGTGTCGGTTGATGGAGCGTTCCATCGGGTCGAGAGTCCGCCAGGGGGCGCTGCCCTGCCAAGAGCCCTCGCCAGCTGCTCGAATAGTCGGCTTATTAGGATACGGCCATGAGAACAGCGGTGTAGTGCATTTAAACGCCCTAATTTATCTGGTCGAAACTATTTATCTTGATTTTAAGAATAGGCATACAATTATGAAGCTCCAGCGGCCTTAGTACGGCTATATTACGGCTTTTATCTCATTTGTTCACGC
This sequence comes from Agonopterix alstromeriana, assembly GCA_963924505.1. Classification (NCBI taxonomy): domain Eukaryota; kingdom Metazoa; phylum Arthropoda; class Insecta; order Lepidoptera; family Depressariidae; genus Agonopterix; species Agonopterix alstromeriana. The sequence continues at coordinate 4,649,481 of OZ004670.1, forward strand.
GCAAATGGACAGAAAGCTAATGCGCGATAGCGCTATCACGGTGCCATACTACGGCCGCTGTACATTTATAACAGCAGCGTTATAAAATTGTTTGCATTTAATGTTCCTCCAGATAATTTAGGGCGTTTAAACGCTCAGAAGATTCACAAATGTAGTAGATTTTGCCTTAGAATATAGAGGCTCGAGTGAAGGGACCGTGTCGGTTGATGGAGCGTTCCATCGGGTCGAGGGTGCGCCAGGGGCGCTGCCCTGCGAAGAGCACTCTAAATATTCGGCGAGAACAGCGGTGTAGAAATTAAAGTATAAGAAAAGGCATACAATTTTAAAGCGTTTGAACGCCCTAATTTATCTGGCAAAACATTATAAAGCGCTGTTACAATTGACGTTTGTAACAGCGCTACAGATTGTTTGCCTTCTCTGAAGATTCTGGTACCTGGAAGACTGTGATTACTGGTACCTACGGAGTTAATGGACGCTGCCGGTAGTGCCATCCGTGTGGCAAAATATTGGACTGGAAAATTTTTTATGACAAGCCTCCGATTCTAAAGAAAAAGAAGAAGATATTTAGTCAGTGACTAAATAATAAATCCGAAACTGCCTAATTATATCTTTATTTCATGTATTTATTTCTAAGCTATTTAATTTAATCAATGCATAGACCACTTTCGTAAAAAAGGCGAGCCTACCTCTGACTCGATTTAATATGCCACAGAACCGTCCATTTATGAGAATTTTACTTATACCTATAGAAATAAGATCAAATTTAACTAACTATAAGTTCCTACTTACGTCCTCCGTGGAATCTCTATCTTAATAAATTTACCTTCTAATTCAAAAGATTCTTCTTTCTTCGTTATCTCTAGTTTCGAGGCCCAACCTTTAAAACTACAACGGCTATCACTGCACTATTAACTTCAATGAATTTTCGACTTTATCGTCTTCCAGTTAAAATAATTTTTTGTTTGTCTCTTGAATCCTGAGTAGGTGTCCAGTGTCTGAACTTTTGTCCCGCTTTACTTTTCTATGAAAAGTTGACTGAAATGAGAACTCCGAAATAAATTAATCTAAGTCAAGAAACAATTAATAACTATAGGGTCCAACTTAAAATGCTGACAGTTTTTTAAGGGGATGATCAGACCATTAAACTGAACAACTTTCTCCATGAGACCAAGATCGAAAACGCGAAAAAAAATCTGCTGTCCCATACATTTGGCTCAAGTAGGTTTGCAGTTTTGTATGGAACAGGTGATTTATTTTTCGTGATTTCAATGTTAGTACCATAGAGACAGTTGTTCAGTTTGACGGTCTGATCATCCCCTTAAAAAAGTGTCAGCATATTAAGAAGGACCCTATATACAGGGTGTAAGGAAAAGTATCATTAACCTTTAAACCACATACTCTACCCATCAAACTGAACAATTTTAGTAGGGGCAAAAAAAAATCAGCTGTCCCATACTAAACTGCAATAGGCCTACTCGACAAAAATGTATGAGACAGCTGTTCTGACAGGTTTGCTCCCATAGTAAAGGTTGTTCAGTTTGATGGGTAGAGTATGGGATATAAAGGTTAATGATACTTTTCCTTACATCCTGTATAACGAAAATATTTGACTTAATTATTATTGTAGCGTTAAATAATTTCGGTTTGTTTTAGATTTAAAGCATCACTTAAACTTAATCAAGCCAATTTACCTTAAGTGTTTATTAAAGAAACAGCCCGCAGTCTGTACTCTACATTATATTTTACTTTAGAACCTAGGTACTCATACCAAGATTTTCAAAGGCTAAAAAGTAAAAATTAAAAATAAAGTTATAGCCTGTAGAATCCCACTGCAGGGAAAAGGCCTCCTCACGAATAAGGGTGAGAGGGAGTGGGCTATACTCCACCACGCGGGCCCAGTGCGTGTTGGTGGAGGCAAGTTAGTGGTTAACTTGCTGTTAGCGAATTTTCAAGCCTTAATAGGCCTCTGTCCTGGCTTAACGAATAGTTACAACGCCATCTAACGGAACTATCCGAGACCAACTGCTTACGTGCCTTCCGTAGCACGGAAACGTCAAAATAAAGGCTGTCCGGACCTGACGTGAAAACAAACAAAAAAAGAAATAATAAAGTAATTATTTATCTTGTTTTATGTATACATAGGTATACAAATAAATGGTCCAACTTATTTAAGCTGACAGTTTTTAAGAGGATGATCAGACCATCAAACTGATCAACTTTCACTATGGAGCCACTCTCAGGAAACGTGAAAAAAACACACAGGTACAGCTGTTTTGTATGGAGTAGCTGATTTTTTTTCGCGTTTCCTGAGGATGGCTTCGTAGTGAAAGTTGTTCAGTTTGATGGTCTGATCATCCTCTTAAAAACTGTCAGCTTAAATAAGTTGGACCCTTTATTTGTATACATATACAACGTGTTAATGAATTGACGCAAAACTAGAAAGTAGTTTGTTTGGAATCGAGAGCAGAATTTAATTATCATGGTTTAAACATAGGATTTTTTTTTCAAAATATTAACCCGTATAAAACTTGTATCATGCTACATACTAAGCGATGAAGAATGAGTAACCTTGTCTCAGAAACTCAGAGATCACGTTCTATAGGTACTAAAATAAATTATAATTAAATTTTCCACACTTTAGATTCCCCGTCAAAAGTTTTAAAAGCTGACAGTCCCAACAAAACAGAATTCTCTAAAAGCCATCGACGTAGCTGTCATTGGTTTCAATTAATAAAGGACGTCCTCGATTCCACGGCTTCGTTCTTCGTTTTCCTATTTCTCGGCTATAAATCGCTTTAAGCACTAATACCTACCCCATTCAGATGATTAGCGGATGCCTGCGGGCGACGGGCCGATCGGGGAATTATTATAGCATTTAATTAAGTAGGTAATGCTGATGCAGTACCAGCTAAGAGTGAAATTGCAGTGATATGACTGACTAATTAATCTAGGCTTTCAGTAAAGTGAATGGTGTAATTTACCAAGTTTACAAAGCTTTATTAAAATAGCCAATTAGCTTTGTTTGTATTTTGTCGAAATAATTATAATTATTTAAACCAACTAATTGATGTTTATGGCTGTGTTTTTCTGCGAATCAATGGTTTCGGGTTCGAACTTCAATTCTATGTTGATGCTAGGTATATTATGTTATATATCATGTATCGTTATTCATTGTAACTCATTCAATTAACATTCAGGAGTGCGATTTTTGAAACTCATTCGTTGAACTCAGCAGTTGAAAATAACAAAATTACTATGGAGATATGTTCATATTCATATTCATATATTTATTGCAATCACATGATACAGTTAGGTCTTAAATATAACAATTGTTGATCTACATATGATACCCTCTGGGCACGGCAACATAAATAAAGGTAACTACAAAGTACCAACGTTTTAAAGTGCCAGACAATCAGGTGATTCAGCCTACAATGTCCTAACCAATTGGGGAAAAACTCTCAAAGTGACATATCACTAGGTGTCACTCTTGGGAATCGAACCCGCGACCTCCGTGTCAAAGCAATGCTTAACCATTATAGTAGTGGTTAGTCTGTAAATTTATCTTGTTAAGATCACGTGACGGGAGCCGGTGCGGACGACGAAGCAAAAACTAGTAAAATATAGTAAGAGTTCAATTTATTTTTCAACAAAACTGATTCTCGCAAATGGTAGAGCGTATATTGTCCGGGAGCGTTGACAGCGGAATTGTATCCACACTGTGGGTTTGATGTGCTAATGAGCGCCTTTGAGCTTTTAGTCGTCAATAAATGCTTTGTCGGAACGTTTACCTATCTATGTCTACACATATAAGATAGCTAAGTAATGTTACTAAGCTATGTGTCTGACATAAACATAGAAGAATAGCCGAAGTCTAAGGTGTGTACGTAGCTTATTTAGGTATTTAAAGGTTCTTGGTACGTAGGTACAATTAAGGGTATATTACTGTTGGCGCGCTCCATACAAGCGAAGTCTGGTGATATTTTCAATACTAACCGATTAAACACAATAAAATTTTGCAGAAACAAACTAGAAACAAATCTCTATGCTTGTATCATGTCAGATTTTCCATAAAATGTATAGTTTTAAAGTTACAGTGCCTCAAAGATTTCCATACAAATCTTAAATTAAAATAAACTGTATATTTTTACGAAAATTGGACTAGATACAAGCATAGAGATTTGTTTCTGCAAAATTTCATTGAGTTTAATTAGTTAGTATTGAAAATATCACCAGACTTCGTTTATATGCAGCGCACATTTAAGCATTCGGAATAAACTTCTCTTAACAAATTGTCGCCGGGAAAGGCGAAAGGCGGTAGTACCTTTAACATAGAAGTACTATAGCATAGCCGTAGTACCTTTAACATAGAAGTACTATAGCATAGCCGTAGTACCTTTAACATAGACGTAGTACAGCATAGTCCTAGTAACTACAACACAGCCGTAGTAGAGAATAGCCGTAGTACCTACAACATAGTCGTAGTATAGCATAGTCGTAGTAACTACAACATAGTCGTAGTATAGCATTTTCGATATTGGTCCCATAGTGCAAGTTGGTCAGCTATATGGTCTAAACCACTTCAATGTTTATTTGTATTTTTGTAACACCTTGTAGAATGACAATTAAAATAAGAAATGACGAAAACATATTCGTTAGATATTTTACAGAATATCCGCATTGCACTGCATATTCGGTCAATTTGTGGCCAGAGGGCACAATACAGTCGACATAATGCTAGCTATGTGCACGACACTAGCGCCCCTAGCGGTGAATTATTTTAAGTAACATGTTAGTTAAAAGTTTGTTATTTTTATAATAAAATAATGTAAAAGCTAAAGAAATTAGCAACATTATCGATATATAACAATTTAAAATACCTATTTGCTAGAATCCACGATATTTGCAGTGCCAATTTCCGTAAAAAAATTTGTCCCGGTTTTCACATCTTTAAAGATAAGATTTCAAAAAACCCTTTTTAGTGAGCACTTACCTAGATGCCAATAGAAAAATCCATGCCAAATTTTAAGTTTGTAGTCTTTACAGTTTTGAAGATTTCGTGTTGAGTTAATTTATTGATTTGCATAGATTCAAGCATATTTTACACAGCTTGTCCGACAAAAGTACACATTTCTGCCACCCCGGGCGCTGCGATAGATTTGAAAGTTCCCATCACCACTTCGCACCTAGCCAATACTCTCTCTGACGGATGCAACGTCCTTCTACGTGGTATCTGTCCGCATTATACTTCCACGTACCTACGTTCTACGCTACGTTTGATGTCACTCGTTTGAAGCCATCAAGGCCATCCCCTGCCTGTACGTAGCGTGACTCCGAAATAATTAAGCGTTTGATTGTTACATCTGAAAACCAAACAGTCGAGAAATTTACATGACTCGCATGGTTCGTTGCCAAAGACGGAGAATAAATCTTCCTGGTGAGGTAATTGAGTATTGAGTAAATGTTTGACTGGAGTTTTATGTATGTATTCTTATGTTAATGTGCGAGGATCCTTTTCGTGTTCATTTTGATGTACCCGAATTTAATGTTCCAATTTGTTTTTCTTTTGGAATGCATAAATATTTTGTTTGGTGTGAAATTAAGTATACAGTGAGCGTTTTTCCTGTGGTTTTCTGGTGGGTAGCTCAATTACGCCACGAACTTCGCTAGTCAAGGTCAATATTTCAGAATGTGTTGCTTTAAAATAATAAAAATATGATAAAAAAGCCGCAGCTTTGAATAGACTATTTCATACTTTTTTAATACAATACAATTATCTTTATTTGCACTCCAAAACATAAAATATGGCACACAATATTAAAAGAAAACATAAAGGGTACAAATGGTGGTCTTCTTAAGTATTAAAAAGGCAGGCACAGTCTTGACATGATTTTGACATGATATGTCACACTTCTCTATGAACATGCTATCAGGGGTGCGATTTTTGAATTGCACCGGTGAGTTTGAACGGTTTTTGAATCTCATAAAAAAGCCTTCTCATACCAATGAGTTCAATACGAGGAAGGGGCACTCGTATTGAACTCATTGGTATGAGAATATAGTCACCGATGAGATTTAAAAATGAGAACTTTGGGAAATCGGTGAATATCTTTGACTACTTATATGTGGACTGGTTACGCGTGTAATTCTACTAACAAACATTTCTGACACTTTTTACGGGGGGCGAGGTAAAATGAAATCCGCAACTTTGGATTTTATTCCCCATAACTTTAGATTCTAATTTTGAATGTTAAAAATCATGAAAAGTAGTCTCGTGTTAACTCCAAACGTTCTAAGTACGAAGTATTATTTCGCAATTATAGGCTGTCTCGTTTAGTGATAAGGTGTAAAATTGAATGTAAATGCACAAGATCAATTGTGCTTATACCATGGCAGAGGGGAAATGCTACCTTATAATAATTAGTCAAAGGTGAATATCGGCCATTTTACTCAGCCAATAACTTTCAAAAATCGTACTCCTGTTAATTTTTTTAGGAAGTAGAAAATAAAAACGCTCATTTAGGTCATTGATTTCAGGGCAGTCTAGTTATCTCTACTATAGTTATTAAAATAAAAAACAAGATTCATCTTGTTATACCGGACGCGTCATAGATGCAAGCACCAGGACTGCAGGCAGGTCCTAACCTATGCAGTCGGAGCCAGCCAGCCAGAAAATTACGAACAAACCTAACTACCTGCATAATACACTGAAGCTCTCTCTAGTTACAGCCTTTTCCTTTGTTTTATAATGTTCAACTCCAATCTTATGTAAAATTAACATCTGGTCATATGACCAAATATGTTTACGGCATTACGTATATAAGTTAGGAAACTCATTGATACATGGCATGTCGTCGTTGCGGATTCGAAACATGATCCTCGTGGTTAAGTGTCTATACCTTTCTATACAACGATTATAGCGCTGGGTGAATGCAACAACGTCACAAGTCAAAAAAGTTGATTTTGAGAAAAATTACATTAAAGTTGGCGCGAGAGAGTGCGCGCGAACAAATTCGTCTGTAGTTACTACACATCAAGGGTTAGATTCAGTGAAATATCGAGTTAGGTCTATATTGCACGAGATAAAGTATGCGATGTAGAACCAGAATACGATGCTAACTCAATCAATCAATCAAATCAATCAAATCAGCCCACATCAACCCACTGCTGGGCATAGGCCTCCTTTTTATTGCGCCACTCCTCACGGTCCTGTGCCAACCTGATCCATGTACGACCCACAATCCTTAAAATGTCGTCTGACCATCGCATCGGTGGTCTACCCACGGACCTCCTTCCAACCACCTCCACCACCTTCCACCTTTCTCGTTCCTTCCTTCCTTCCTTCCTTTCCTTCCTTCCTGCTAACTCAAATTTGCCAATTTTTGAGTTGTGCCGTTGTTGTATTCACCCAGCGATAGCATTGTTTTTAATCCAATTTCATAGGAATCCAATTTCATAGTCATTTACTTAAGTAGGAAAAAGTATTTACTAATAAATGTTAAGTTCCATTAAACATTCACCCTTTATAAGTTAGGATCCATGCATGTTTATGAGCACCCTAGTTTTCAACTACAAGTTGTGAGTCAGCTCCCTACAGCTTACGTCATAAAATTATGATATACGGCAGCCGTCTCGTAAACTTTTATATGAGAAAAATAGTGGGAATTAACTTCGCCGGGGAAGGACTGTATACAAAACAGATTGAAGATTTGCTTGTCTTCATTGGTTTAGTCTGCATTTTTACTGGGTCAGGTCCTGAGGCCACCGACCTGTCCAAGTGAACTCAATGCAATGTAATAACAATACATTAGTTTCTTTTAAAGAAGATACCTAAAACGTGTTAAAAGAAAGTAGTTTGTTTAGAATCGAGAGCAGAATCGAATTGTATTTTTTTTCAAAATAAATAAATTGTTAGTTAAATTTTAAATTTACTGAACTCAATCTCAACCCACCCCTCGGACACTCTCACCGTACTTAATACCAAAACAAAATTCTTAAAATGTATCCGTATATGAGCACGTTAGCACTTTCATTCATTGCTGAAATGATGACAAATCATTTTTGTCTCACAACTTAAAATACGAATAACTTTAAATATCAAAATAAAGAAATTATTGTTTCAATCTAATTATTTTGTTATAAATCAGTTGGGGTGTATGAGGTTTTGCGCTTATTCATTACCACGTTGTTTTATTTGGGTATTTGGTAATCATTTTTGATCAGGTTTTATCACTGTAGGTGGTTTTCTGGGTGGGTCTGAGATACATTCTAGGTCGGTATTATTGTTTTGTTTAGCTTCCAAACAACCATCGAATAGCCTGATAATGATAATAATATCAAATCTCATGATTAACATTAACCACTACAATATAAAAAATAATAGACTCCACATACTCGAAACATCTTCATAATTTCTTCAGCAACGTATGCAGGTTTCCTCATAATGTTTTCCTTCACCGTTTGTGAGCCGTCGGTTAGGTAACTATACAGGGTGTAAGTGACAGCCTAGCAAATGCTGAAACGGTGAACTCAGACCATCAAACTGAACAACTTTAACTAAGGAACCGACCTCAGGAAACGCGAAACAAAATCTGCCCATACATTTTAGTCGGGTAGGTACAGCAGTTTTGGATAATTTTTTTTTTATTTATTTAGCTTTATTCTTACAACTGCTATAAATAAAATACAAATTCGCCAAACTGCAGAACAGTTTGTTGGCGATACGCTCTTATCTATAATTACATAATAAACAGTTTGTGCATGCGAGCGATACACTACACAGGTTTTTTTTTTCTAAAATATTTTACATTCCTGAAGATTATTTTTATTGTTAGCTTTAGTGAAGTTCGACTATCACTCTTTCATATTTAATTAATACATAAGTACATACATAAACTCACGACCATAATCCCTTGATCAAGAACCATTTTATATTTATAACATAACTTTGTGAACTTTCGATCTGTTCAAGATCAGTTCCAAAGTTTAGAACTAATCTTGAACAAATCGAAAGTTGAAAGTGCATAAATGAATGTATGGACGCGGAAAGCGTATGGGACAGCTGATTTTTTTCGCGTTTCCTGAGGTAGGCTCCATAGTGAAAGTTGTTCAGTTTGATGGTCTGAGTTCACCGTTTCGGTATTTGCTACGCTGCCACTTACACCCTATATAAGTTAGAAAAACTCATCGGTTCCCGGGATGACCAGATCACATTGTTTACCCCTCATTATTGAGTGTTCACACCTCTTCTCATCCCACCACGTACCTAACTACTATTAAAATATCAAAGAAAAATAATGAGAAAAATAATGAGAAAAATTCAGAATTTTTCTTCTTCACTGCAATTAATCGTAGTGCTTTGAACATTAACTTTGACGAGGCTCCTCGCAGTTGGCTAGACTACGCTGCATAGTTTTATCAACCTTCCGCCTCTAAAATTAGAACTTGCTTCTTGCGGTACTGTTTCGATTGTACCTCGAAATTCTAGTCTAGATCTACGCATATCTTTCCGCGGCGAAGGAGCCGACGGAGGCGCACGAAACGAATTAACTTTTAATTCTTCTGACGATTGGTCCGATTTGACGCGGATAAATGTGCTAGATGTCATAGAATTTCATATAAAGAATTGTAAAATTTAATTCTTTTGGCTCCTTCGGCTCGTTCACCGCGGAAAAAAATTGCTTCCAGTATAACTCATACGTATAAAAGTAATTTTAAAATTGTTGCATTTAAGGTAGCATAAATCTATACACGGTCCTTCTTAATATGCTGACATTTTTATAAGGGGATGTTTAGACCATCAAACTAAACAACTTTCTCAATAGGACCAACATCGAAATCACGAAAAAAAAATCAGCTGTCCCATATATTTGGCTCGAGTAGGTTTGCAGTGGAAGAACATTTTTTTTTTTGCGATTTCGATGTTGGTCCCATAGAGAAAGTTGTTCAGTTCGATGCTCTGATCATCCCGTTAAAAAAGTATCAGCATATTATATTGGACCCTATATATCTATCCATCTATCCAAATACATCCAACCATTGCAATAAATATATTAATTGGTCGACGAAAAAAACGGACGGTAATTTTTTTAAATTATTTCGATATAAGTAAGTAGGTATCTTAGACATTGTTACACTGATTATCTATTCCCATTTAAATCGAGCCTAGACTTGTAGTATGATGACTATAAAACAAAGAATAAAAAAAATCCATGACTCAAATACAAATATTCATACAAATTACCCCTTTGCGGTATTCCAACCCGCGACCCTCAGATCAGCAGGCAGGTTCACTACGAACGGATTATCGGGTCGTCTCACGTTCCCAAATGAGTCACGTTTCACACTTTTAAAAGTTTTCAGCGTAACCAGACTTTAGCTTTTTTTACACAATAGAAAGTAAGCAAAGCTACTTAGCAAACAAACGTTTCTGTAAATTCTAAGCACTAAGTAACTTATCAGATTTATCAGTAATCTAATGCTTAGGATTCCTAAAAGTCTTAGGTAGAGCTTAAGAGCATTATCTAGGGAGTCGTTGAGTTGTAGAAAAACTTTGTAAAAGAGTAATAGCCGTTAATCATTTATTTATCTGTAATCATTTTTGTATTTGAGTCGTGCAGATTTGAATGCGTCGTACAAGGCGATTAAGGGATTAAATATTTCTTATGCAGTGTTTGTGTGGGCGAAAGGCTAGCCACTCCTCACCACTTTACACGTCATAATACGTCTTCCACATTCTTAAACAGAAAGTTTTGTAGCAATGTTTCAGGCCACCCCAGGGATAGGGATTACGGTCATGAGTTTATGCATGCAGTTTTTGTACTTCATTTATAGGATCGTACTTCGATCCGGGAAATCCTCATATTGGGGTAAGATGATGGGAGATAATCGTTCAGCCAAGTCAGAAAGGGCTTGTTAATATTCTGCCAGGAAGTTGACCTATAACTTGTCTCCACTGATCCGCGTTGTGGAGTATGACCTGATCCCCTATCCCCCTTATTTATGAGAAGGTCTGTGTTTTGCAGTGGTACATACCTAAAGGGGTAGACATTTTATAATATAATATATCGATGTAATTGATACATCGCATTTACTAGCTTATCATTATGTGACTTCTTAATTTCTACAAAACAAACGAAACCAATTTCCAAGGTTCTTTCCACTGTCATTTATAAATCGATTCCTGTTGAAAATTTAATAGGACATAGATTTTGTTTAACCACGTATTATAAATTTTTAGGGTTCCGTATTTAGGGCTGTAACTTTTGAACCGTAACAGCTAGACAGTTAAAATTTACAAAAAATATGCGTTATTAAGGCGGATTTGTTAACAAATAATAAAAATGTCAAAAAGTAAACATTTAAGGGGGGTTTTATGAACGTTTTTTCTTCTCGCTAGCGTCAATGTTTGTGTGATTATAGAGCGAACTCTACAGTATAACAACAAATAATAAATACCGGCCAAGTGTGAGTAGGTCACGCGTTAAAGGCCCATAACAAAAAAAAAATCTTTAGTTATTATGTTGGTACGGAACCCTCGGTGCGCGAGTAACCCGACTCGCACTTGACCGGTTTCTTGTTTATTACGTACACACAGAAATAGAATAAAGGTGCATATGTACATAGCATAGATAGAAAAATTATAGTAAGTAAATATTATTTCTTTCCATGGTAGGTTTATAGGCATCTAAATCTAAACCCAGCAACTATCTGTTAAATTATTTCAGCTGTTAAAACTTACTTTCTAGCCCAACTTTGTTCCAACAAGTTTATTTAGGGGAACGTATCGATTTGTTTTGATTTCACACACAAAATATCAATGCTAATAGTTATAAAGATAGCCCTCTATCTCCCCTTCGGGCACAACAATGGTGTGAGCCATTTCCAGGCATTTCCCATTTAAATTTGCTCCCTTTAGGTTCCTTATCAGAGGGTTGGACACGGGTGCATTACATGGGGGACGTCTCGATGAGTCACACACCGCCTCGGAGTGCTACTACGGACTCGAAAACGATATGAATCATGTTTTATTGTTTTTTCTGACGTTAGGGGTGAAAAACACGTGATTTGGATTTATAGATTTCATTCGGAAGTTGTAAATATTATTGGGAGCTTGATTGGTCGCGCTGCAAGTCTGGCGGAGTACGGACGCGCGTGCGTATCGGCGCGTTGGGCTTGCACGTGGCTCCACCATTTTGTGAACTCTTTTGTGTTTTAACCTTAAAACAATCATTTGAGATTATAAACTACTTACATTGGCAAAACTGCCACGCTAGACTTAATTAATACTACTGATAATTTTCCTTCGTATACTCTCCACATAACGAGACATTGGCTGAATTGTGATAACACATCGGATGCCACTAAACAAAAATTGAATTGAATTGAGCTTGATTTGACATGTAGGTACCTACTGTTTTATTTTTAGACAAAAGTGGAGGTAAAGTAGATTGATATTATAATAATACAATTTATAAAAACCTCTCTATTCGATAATATTTTATTTGCACAAGAAAATACATACAAACAGTATACAGGGTCCTTCTTAATATGCTGACACTTTTTTAAGGGGATGATCAGACCATCAAACTGAACAACTTTCTCTATGGGACCAATATCGAAATCGCGAAAAAAAATAAGCGGTCCTCATTTGGCTCAAGTAGGTTTGCATTTTTGTATGGAACAGCAGATTTTTTTCGCGATTTCGATGTTGATCGTATAGGGAAAGTTGGTCAGTTTTATGGTCTGAACATCCCCTTAAAAAAGTGTTCGTAAATTAAGAACACAGACCAGTTCTGTGATTAAAAAGGACCCTGTATAAACATAATACTCGCTGACGTAACATAATTACTTACCTGTTATAAGTTTATAAAAGTTAAGTTGAACCTGAAACCTAATAAATAATAACATTAGGTAAGTAAAGTTAAAGTGGAGATGGGCGTTGCACTTGTTAGACCAAGGCAGTATCAGAATGGTGGCCAAGGTAGGGAAGGAGGTACTGACCTCGGAGGGCTGACCACCAACACGTTGGTCATACGACAGCTTAGAAATTGATCAGATTAGCACTGGATAAGTGAGAAGTCGCGCAATAAAAATTAAGCCGGCAGCAGTGGGGCGACGTGATTTGATGATGGATGAATAATTATGTCAAGTGGTGATTTTATTCATTTATTTTATTTATTAATACATGACAATACATTGTTTAGTATAATAGATGACTAGTTTTTCTCACAATAAACACTGCGTAGAATTCCTTATTCCTTATTCCATTCTAATCCGGAATGGCGTTTACTTTTTGTCTTAAAAAACGTAGGGGACCGCTATGAAATGACCATAAATTTTTTTACAATCACTTGCGGTCCCCGACACATTAATTGAACTAAAATATCTTAAAGAAAGTAAAACATACATTTGCTTAGGGTACATAAAAATAATAGGTGACCGAATTATTATTTATTTTTTAATTGTTTGTTTTTGGCGCTAGGGGTTTTTTAAATTTGTAATTTAATGTTATTTCACAATTTTTAAAGTTACATAAAAACAATTGGACCGATTTTCATGAAACAAAGCTAAGAACACTCTCGCAAAAATAAGCCTTCTATTTTTTTTAACCGCATCTAAATCGGTCTACTCGTTTGGGAGCTACGATGCCACAGACAAACAGACAAACAGACAGACCGACATAGGCGTCAAACTTATAACACCCCTCTTTTTGCGTCGGGGGTTAAAAACAAACGCAGATAAAAGCTAGTAGATTACGTACATCTTAGTGTTATGGTATAGTTGTAAAGAAGCAACCGCAGGAAACTCTACAACTCTTTCTCACTTATTTATTATGCACTTGCAATTACGAGTAGATGTACCTGCTGTATACTGGAGTCTCAGACCGGCTGCTCGATTGTAGTGCGCTGTTTCTTTTAACCACAAAGTACGAACTTACGTAAATGAGTATGAGTAAGTTTGTATGGAGAAAAATTTACATTTTTATTGTTGAGCGGCCAGTAGTACAACTTACTTACATAGGTTGTTAGAGGACCTTTCAAAATACATTAAAAACATCACATTTATTGCTAGGCCGCATCGGAGTTGTGCTATTAAGGTACAAATAACTAACTTAAGGAAGACCGACTTGTTTTGTATCTTCTGTATCTCTTTACGGTATATTTTGCTGAGTAGGTAATAATTGTTTTGATTGAAAATTAGTTGATTCTTAAATTTCTTCTTTGTTTTCTTCTTTTGATTACTTTTTCATGAACAAATTCTTCTTGTTTTGGTTACTTTTTCATGAACCTTTAAGAGTCAAATATCTCAGCTCCGATGCGTGCTACGCCAAACGTGTTTCTAATATAATATGTTTGTTTCATATAGTACTATATTAATACAAAACTTTCATTGGTGGCTGTGACTGTAAAAAAAATTACAATACCTTTGACAAGTTATATATCTAGCTAGATAGACAGTCGGAGTTACGAACGCATCGAAAAAAATATATCGGTGATAAACCGTGTCGCTATACACGCATACAGATATAAGTTGTATGACCTAAGATAGTTGGTCGCTTTTGTTCTATACGGTAGAAGCCTGAGGCTCAATCTAGACATATACTTTATCTAAGGACCTTTACTCATACCCATTGATTGCAACGCGCTATCCTTCAAGTCGTGTCTTTGAGTAATTTTTTTTTAAAGGTCACGTTTCTCTACAATATTAAAATCTATACGATTGATGGTCTATAAAAACATATTATTCGAGATTGGAGTGAGATTGTGAGAGCTAATGGTAGGGGTTTTGTTTCCTGTATCCGTCCTGTTGTTAAACAAATCATTATTGCATCAAAGGTCTCGTTGACATTGACAAATATTCCTAATTGTAACAGCTATTTTTATGTACTTAGGAATTTCTTTGACTTATAAATTGGTACAGGTAAAGTAGCTAAAAATAATGCCCATTTGAAGGCAATATTGGTAATTCAATGAAACTTCGTTTTTTAACTTTATCTTGGCACTAGAAATGAGGATCTACAGAGTCCGCCCAACATTTTGGGGTCCTACCTACTTTGTCAAGGAGATTCGTAGTATTTTGTAGCGCTCATAACTTCGATCTGGATAGTACCTGTGAACTCTAATTTTCAGGGCAGCATGTAGTCATCACTCTTATAAAAGCATAAACATATGCTCACGACTATATTCCCCGAGGGGGTAGTCAGAGATATTCTGAAACCTCAGAACATCCACGTTTCACCAGTAGTACTGAAACTCTGTCCAGTGTGACGGGGGGTGAGCCCGTCGCCACTTATAATGGACAGTGGGTACAATACATGCCTCGAAATTGAAGCATGCAGGTTTGCACTCTTATAAAGTATACCTAATTTAATATTTATAGCCCAGCTTATTTAGTTTTTGTAATAAGCAAACTTCGATGATTTCGTAATTCAATCACTCATTCACTGTTGATCATCAAACCTAACAGGTACTTCCCGAAGTCCTAGAAAGCTGAAATCGGGTTCATTTTATAAGAGTATAGTGACCACATGCTGTCCTGAAAATTTTAACTTCAAAGTCAAAGTCAATAGTCAAAGTCAAAGTCAATATAATTTATTCAATATAGGAGCTTGCAGCACACTTATCAAACATCAAATCTTTTTTAAAGCTACCACCGCGTCGGAACGTGTTGTTGCTGTAGAGAAGATGCGGCCAGAAACTCTACAACATAATACGACTTAATAACTATTACAATATAAATTCTTAAGCTAAAGTTATGTATACAATAATACATTGTCTATTTAATAAAATAATTGATACTATAACTAACAGGTACTATCCAAACCGAAGTTATGAGCGCTCAAAAATATGCCGAATCTCTTCGAGATAAGGTACGGTAGTGGAAAGGGGGTAGGGGGGAGGGGGTAGGACCCCTATGTTTTGGGTGGACTCTGCAGATCCTCATTTCTAGTGCCAAGTTAAAAAACAAAGTTTCATTGATGTACAAATTTTGCTTCCAAAATATCTATTTTTCCTGTATTATATGTTGACCACGAACTAACAGACGTAGTGTGAGATGCCCTGCGGCCAGATGGAAGAACGACCTAGAAATGGTAGCAGTGAGCGACTGGATGAGGAAGGTTGAGGATAGAGTTGCGCGCCTTGCAGAGGCCAACAGTTGTACGATGATAGGTTGATGATGCTGATGATGACATAAAGGGTAAATATATTGTATTTTTATTATTCGGTGTGTAATTATTTTATAGCCATGGTGATCCAGTGGCGAGTAACCTTGCTTGCCGTGCAGGAAGCGATGGTTCGATCCCCGTCCAGGCCGACTCGTACCAATGAGTTTTTCGGAATTTATGTACGAATTGTAACACCACTGGCTATTCGGTGAAGGCAAAACATCCTGAGGAAACCTGCATGCTTCAATTTCGAGGCATGTATTTTACCCACTATCCATTACAAGCCGCGACAGTCTCACTCCCCGTCACACTGGGTAGAGTTTCGGTATTAGTGAAACGTGGTAGATCTGAGGTTTCAGAATATCTCTGACTACCCCCTCGGGGAATATAGTCGTGAGCATAGGCTTATGTTTATGCTAATTATTATATTTCGCATTTTAAGGTGGCCTTTCTCCGACAAAAAATACCTTACAATAAAAAAGTTATTCGTACCGAAGTTCCTAAACTCTTAGAAAGAAATAGGTACTATTTTGTAAACTATACAACTATTTATGTAGTTACTGAAGTAAGATACATACATATATTACCCATATTATCGTCTGCAGTAGTTCCCATTGTCAAAGGAACATTAATTCGATTCAAACTACATTTGAATATTATTGCGCAGGCAATTATGTTAAAGTTTAGTTTAATCGAGTCTGATTGAATACGCGTGTAATATTGCATTACACAGTAGGATGTTTTGTTGTTACATTCTATTCCTAATTGAAGATCTCGTGATCGTGCGCTGACCAATAATCGTTTTTCGTGTACAAACTTATATAACTAATTATACATACAACTTATATCTGTATGCGTGTATAGCGACACGGTTTATCACCGATATATTTTTTTCGACGCGTTCGTAACTCCGACTATCTATCTAGCTAGACATATAACTTGTCAAAGGTATTGTAATTTTTTTTACAGTCGCAGTCACCAATGAAAGTTTTGTATTAATATAGTACTATTAAAACAAGCATATTATAGTAGAAACACGTTTGCCCTAGCACGCAGCGGAGCTGAGATATTTGACTCTTAAAGGTTCATGAAAAAGTAACCAAAACCTTTTAAGAATCAACTAATTTTCAATCAAAACAATTATTACCTACTCAGCAAAATATACCGTAAAGAGATACAGAAGATACAAAACAAGGCGGTCTTAATTAAGTTAGCTAGCATAGCATATGCTCACGACTATTTTCCCCGAGGGGGTAGTCAGAGATATTCTGAAACCTCAGAACATCCACGTTTCACCAGTACACAACATCTTAACTTTTTTAAATGTAAATATACATATTTCTGTTACAGTTTTATAGCTATTAGTGTAGAATTTACAATAAAACTTAGTTACTTCTGGATTTCTCGACTTCTCGATTCTTTTTTCTCGTCTCGAATAAGGCCAGATTTCTCGAGAATTCTTGCTTCGCGAAGTCTCGACCAGAAACTGTAGTTCAAATTAGGACGTAACTTCTTTTTGTATGGAGCGCTTTATCAGGAATATCCTCTTAACAAATGAACACAAACCATGGAAACTGTTTGTATAGAATCGGTAATAAATTAACGTACCTACTTACCTAATTATTAGTAACTTTTTATTCAAACAAATCAACGCGGCTTATTAGTATCAAAACAACAAAATTGTTGTTCAAACAGGATATCAATGGACAACAAAACAATATAATAAGTAGGTACCTGTTGATAACGCTATGTTCGGTGAATAGGTATACCTACATACAGGGTCCTTCTTAATATGCTGACACTTTTTTAAGGGGATGATCAGACATTCTTCTATGGCACCAACATCGAAATCGCGAAAAAAAAAAAACTCTTCCATACAAAACTGCAAACCTACTTGAGCCAAATGTATGGGACAGCAGATTTTTTTTGCGATTTCGATGTTGGTCCCATAGAGAAAGTTGTTCAGTTTGATGGACTCATCATCCCTTTAATAAGTGTAAGAATATTAAGAAGGACCCTGTATGTACACACGGCGACACATCAAGCTACGCAAAACCATAATAAGTAGGTAGGTAGCGTAGGTAGAGTAATGTATAACATCGCACGGCCAGCTTATGTTGGTTTCCGATCAAAAAACTCAAAAAAAAAAAAATAGCTATTTTTATTCAAAATAGGATACAATGTACCTCTTTTCGAAGGTCATAAAAAGTCACAGATTTTGCTATACCTAAATTACGTCAAACTAGAATCACCCATAGTTGAACTCTATGTCCACGAACACGAGTTCGACTGTTAAAGTTGATTTGTCTTTATGTGTACACACGGCAACACATCAAGCTATACAAAACCAAAATAAGCTGGCCGCGCGTAGGACGAGTAACGTATAACGTCATTGCGACCAGTTTATATTGGTTTTGTATAGCTTGATGTGTCGCCGTGTGTACCTACGCATATCACCCGGTAATCAACGTTTAGTCAGACCAACAAAAGCCCCGACTGACGCATTTTATAACGAATTTTAACCCTAGGAAAAAGTTAACCCCTCGAGCGGTGAGCAAGCCATGAATCATCGCAATAACTCAATTACTCATGTTTTAGAGGAGAGCGGATTTGCAAATTATGTGTTACATATTAATGTTGTTCTGACGCCTCATGCGTTTAGTTATTACCGTAAAGGAAAATCAAACTATTTTTAGGGTGCCGTACCCAAGGAGTGAAAAAACAGGACTCTATTACTAAGCCTATGTTGTCCGTCCGTCCGTCCGTCCTACCTATTTAGGGCTGTAACTTTAGAACCGTAATAGCTAGACAGTTGAAACTTTCACAGAATATGCGTTATTGCGGCGGATTTGTTGTCAAATAATAACAATGTCAAAAAGATATAATTTAAGGTGGGTCCTCATACAAGAAACTACTTTTTATCAACGTTAACTAACACTATTTTAAAAAGTGTTATACGTACAAGCGACAAACTTGGTGTGATTATAGAGCAAACTCTACAGCATAACAACAAATAATAAAAACCGGCCAAGTGTGAGTCGGTCTCGTGTTAAAGGCGCAGGACAAAACTTTTTTTTTAATATTTTTTGTGTGATGGCTACGGAACACCGCGCCTCGTTGCGCGAGTAGCCCGACTCGCACTTGATCGCGGTTTTATTATTTGAAGATAAGTAGATTATAATAGTTTAAGGGTGTAACAAAATCCTAGTAATATTTAAAGGGATGGTTTAGAGTTTAAACTTATTCCGTGATGAACTTTCAGCATGAAGACAATATGTCGAATACTAGACAATCCTCGTACTAGAGTGTTTTGTTACACTTACACATTGTACGAGTATATTACTTAGTAAGGTCTTCTAGTCTGGGACTATTAGATATCATTGCATCATCCCAAAAACAGTGACGTTCAAAGTTACAATACAGGAAATAAAAATAAATTAGTATTCCCACATTTTCGACTCAGTAAAGTTAACACATCTTTCGTGGGGCACCGTACCAGTATGCGCTATTATAATAAGATACCGGAGGATACAAAAATTTTATTTTCCATGTTAAACAAGTCCTCTGTAAAAAAGGTTACATAAGCTCGATAATTATATGAATGGCCAAAATGTCTGGTCTTGACCATGTTACACTATGTAATTCAATATTGAACTTGTAATTGTACTTTGTATACATATATTTTTTTAAAGATGTGTGTTGTTGAGTTTCTGGCCGCATCTACTCTACAACGGAACACCTTCCGACGCGGTGGAGAGTCAAAAATGACATCAGAAAGCTATCCGAGGTATATTATTTTTGGATAAAACATTTTGAGTTTGAGTTTGAATTGGGGTTCGGAAGAGGCGATTCAAAACGTTTGTTAAATTATCGATTTCATACAGGTAAGATTTGTTTGTAAACATGTATCCTCACGTAGGTGTAATAATAAATACCTACTTAAATATTAAATAGGTGTATTATAAAAAAAAGTCCAATTCTAAACGGTTTTACTTTATACGGTTGTCAAAAGCTAAAATTGTTTATTCAAAATAATATCACATATATAACTTTTTGACGTCATGTTTTTTAATCTACCACCGCGTCGGAAGATGTTTCGTTGTAGTGAAGATGCGGTCAGAAACTCTGCAACGCAACGTTGTCGAACATAATAATAATTATTTTCGGAAATAAAAAGTAATATTTTTCGGATGAGTCCTCTAAATGACCTGTCAAAGTTTGCGGCGACAGTGATTGCTTTTTGAAAAAGTAAAAACAACAACAATTAAACATCAAATAGCAGGAAAAGTGGTCGAATTGGCGTGGTTCATCACAAAGTTATTGCTATTTAATCCAATTTCTGAAACTACATTCCAGAATGAATATGTTTGTTGACTGCCAGGTAATGCAATTGGTGAGGACACAGTTCAGTTAGATACAGTAGTTCAGGTCTAAATTAGTACGTGACCAGAAAAAATCCTGAAAGATTTCTACGAGCACCTCGCATAAATTTTCTCATCGCGACCTTTACCAGATCGACTTTTCACCTAGAGCGCTGCCGTCCAAAAGTGTATCTTTATAAAATACATCATCTGATAACTTAGATAAGATGATGTATTTTATATGGATAACATAGTAATAGTTCTATGAGTTATGCGCCTCGCCTATTATACAGCAACGTAACTTTTTGATTTATAAATGAATAGATGTGTATTAAACGCATGTAAAACATTTTTTGTCATATATACGCTACGGCTAAGGGCAAAAAAGCGAAATATAAATGTCAAAAAATATCAATCTTCTATCGAGCACGATATTGCTTGATGCGCGCGATAAGGCACGCCTATATGTATGTATATCACGTTTTTGTAGAGTTCTGTAGTCAACAAGGAACCCAAGTTTCGCCATGTCTGTCCGCTTGTCCGCGGCTTAGCTCAGAGACGCTTAGTAGTAGAACGCTGTAATTTGACATGGGTATACATATTAATCACGCCGATAAAGTGGTAAAATAAAATCTTTATTTTAATTTTTTTTTTTAATTGCTGCTTTTAACCCTGAGGTTATGCCAGCCCAAAAAATACAATCTTGAAAAATATTTTTTTTAGGGTACTGCCCCTACACGAAAAGTGCGGATGCATTTTTTTCCTCGTCTTTCCCATGGTGTGGGGTATCGTTCGATAGACCTTTAAAAATGTTGTGGGTGTGGGAAAACCATTTTTCGATTTAAGGAAAGCCCCCTTCTAAGTCCGTATATTGAGACGAGCAACTATGGAATGCGAGCACTCGGTCGGTTTTATTATGTCGTTCGTTCGCGCGCACGCGTTCGTATGACCGCTGTTCGTACGTCATCTAACGCGCGCTATAACTTTCGTTCTGTAGGGATATTTATTTGGGTGGCTGCACTGTGGCACAGGGCTGGCACCCCCGCCCCGTGTGTTCGATGCATTATGTACTCCGTTATGCAGACCGTGCACGCAGCTAACTGCACTATGACATGCAACTCGTTGCGTCACTCTTACGTTTTTCTTGCAATTCCTAAAGCCTCCTAAACTAGGTTACATTTGCACTTGCATTCCAAAATTCAACTTTGCATGTTTATTCGTTCGATATGGTCAGACATGATGTATGGAGTAAATGTTTACTTGTTTTGTAATAATTATTAAGAGGATAGTCCTTGCAGCGATCTCACACAAACTAAGTTTCGTCCGTCGTGTTTCGGTCTTTTCGATTAAGTGATTGACGTGGCTTGTTGCTGAAGGGAGTTTTGTAGGAAATTTGAGCACGCATGTTGCTGAAGGAGTTTTTGTAAGCAATTTGGACGACGCATGGCGCCGAAGCAGTTTTCTTGACGACGCGTGTTGCTGAAGTTGAATTTCGTCCTATTTTTTTAAATATTATCCAATTAAAGTACCTATCTGTTTTGAAATACGATCTGGAGTAAAAAACTAATTTTTATCTGTGTGTTTTGCCAGATTTCCGTAAAAATATACAGGGTGAAATTGATATCATTAGCATCCTTTTAAACTAAGAGTCTACCCACCAAACTAAATAACTTTTACTATGGGAGCAAACCGATCGAAGCAAAAAAAATCTGTTGTTGAGACATTTAAGTCAAGTAGGCATTGCATTGCAGTTTACTATGGAACAGGTAATATTTTTTTGCTCCTTTCAGTTTGCCCCCATAGTTAAAGTTGTTCAGTTTGATTAAAAGGACTCTTAGTTTAAAAGGATGCTAATGATATAAATTTCACCCCACAAACAAATACTTTCCAAGTTCAAATATTAGGTATATTTAACGGAAATCTGACAAAATACACACAGAGATTCATTATTAGACCTCGTGTTTAAAAAATTTCATTGACTTTAATTTGTAAATATTAACAATAGGACGATACTTGTTTGTATGCAGCGCGCTCGGATGCAATCGCCGTTATATCCTCTTAATAGATGACCTAAATAATAGACAATAAAAAGTTTGTTTTTCTATCTAATCAGTCTATGTATGTATGTTATTTGTTCCTGTTTCACGCACATTTAATATTCAGAAAGCGTGGCGTGAAGGACATGGGATTTTTAATCTGAAAACGCATTCTACGTGGGCGAAGCCACGAGAAACGGTGCCTACGCTCTCCAGGTACCTTCCCTGGTTGTTTACCCTGTTGGATTTATGAACCTTTTGTGTTTTATACCTACTTATACTCCATTTAAAATAGCAACGAAATTTTAAGGTCATTTTGCATTACAGAAACAGAGATTTGAAACATCCTCTCACTTATTCTTTAGAACAGCTTTAGTAACGTCCAAGATATGTCAGATAGTATATGTATCTAATAAATTAATTACATTTGGTAATCAGAATTGGGTAGAAAGCTAAATAGGAATCGGAAAATCTCGTCGTCCTTATTTGGAATGAAGTATAGCTGTTTTATGACAGACAAAGTTCAAAAAGTCAAAGTTTGAATAGGTACCTACTTATTAGCTTATTTCAAGAAATGTTTAAGTTTGTAGGTGATAATTTTCAATAAAGTTTTAAGTTATGACAACTTAAAACTTTATTGAAATTGTCATGTATCATAGGAATATTTTATGATTCTGAACCGTGGAACACGCCCTTAAATAGACTGAATAATAAAGCAAAATTTCAACATTATTATTATTATAGGTATCCAATTAAAAGATGAATAGTCGTTGACACGAATTGATCAAATATTATTGATACCTCATGCGAATAAAATATCTCAATCGAATAAAAGATATTTGATATTTTCCCATTACAACATTTTTCTCATAAATAACCAAGAAATTCCTCGCTTTGTTTATCTTTTCAAGCCTTAGATGAAACCAAATGAGGAAGCAGTAATCACATTTCGTTCACCAAACAAATAATTGCATAATTCTACGGTCAGATCTTCGTACCACCTATACAACGTGTTAATAAATAAGCGCAAAACCTCATACACCCCAACAGATTTATAACAAAATAATTAGATTAAAACAATAATTTCATTATTTTGACAGTTAAAATTGAAAGTTATTCGCATTTTAAGTTTTGAGGCAAAAATTATTTGTTATCATTTCAGCAATGAATGTAAGCGCTAACGTGCTCATGGATACATTTTAAGATTCTTGTTTTGATACTAAGTAGGGCGAGTGTGCCCTTGCGGTGGTTTGAGATCGAGTTCAGTAAATTTGAAATTTTACAAAAACATTATATAATATTTTGATCAAAATTACCTATATTGAAACCATGAAAATTCGATTCTGCTCTCGATTCTAAACAAACTACTTTCTAGTTTTGCGTTAATTCATTAACAAGTTGTATATAGGGGATAGTTGGTCAGCATCATAAGTACAATCACCCTTTAAAGTACCTAATGCAACTGTCTTCATTTACACGCTGTTTACCTGCCTGTACTATGCCAACGATGTGCAGACATTGCTAAAAATACGGCTTCGCTGACATTGCACGTAATACCAATATCATATTCTTCAGATTATTCTGCTGGGGAAAATGTTGGGAAGACAAATGCCTGGTAGAAAAAGGATGTCCTGGCTTAAAAACTGTGAATGGTTCGATATGAACACCACCTCACTGTTCAGGGCTGCAGTCTCCAGGGTCCAAATAGACCTAATGATAGCCAACCTCCCATAGGAGACGGCAGCTCAAGAAGAAGATGCAGAAATGTTTATCATACCTTCAACAAATTAACGATTCACATATTTGTCTTTACTGCTTGATAAGTATACTGAAGTTTTACTTAACAGCATTTGTGAAAAACAAAAACTCAAGTGTCTACCTAAGTTAGCACTTTTCATTAAAACTTAAAGAAGGGGTCTCCCGATGTAATCTCTACCTCGAGGCGCCGGGCACGTTTACCGTGTGATACCTTCTGAGGTGCAGTTGATCTTTGTAGGTAAGTCCCTAGGCATAGGTATTACCATAGATCATGAGGACTTTATAGTCTCACTTCCACCCTACTTAATCGTTGATCGATGTTAAGAGAAGTTTATTCCATAGGCTCCCGAGCGCTCTGCATAAAAACGGGTTAGTCAACTCTGATCACACAATGTTCAGTCACACATACTGCCAGTTGCACGTACGTTCATTAAAGTTAATTCCCATTAAATCTCTTGCTGTCAGTTTTTGTCTTGTTGACGTAGTAAAAGCTAGCAAGAGATTTAATGGAGGATTAACTTTAAAGAACGTTCGTGCAACTGGCAGTTAGATGTTCTGTCATGTGGTACTGCCGTTTTCCACCTGATTGCCACCGGGTGAGGTGAGGGTTAAATTTGTTTGCGGGCACGGAGTGTCCGTAATTTATGGAACAGGAAACCAATATTTGTGCTTTTATTTGTCAGACTTCCATTAAAATATATAGATTTAATTCAATGCCAGGATTAATTTAAGATTTGTATGTTAAACGTTGAGCCACGATAACTTTGAAACCATATATTTTAACGGAAAGCTGACAAATGTAAAGCACAGTAGATTTAACGTATTTAAATACTAAATGTTCAAACAAGGACGGAACTTCGTTTTGTATGGATCGCCGTACGAATTATATCCTCTTAAGTTTTTAAATAATACAAACATGATGTAGATCACATACTTTATTCGTATTCTCTTTACTTTGAGCTACACAATTTACCCATTATTTACATATTCATCCTTACTAACTATAAATATTTTATAACAATAATAAGCAACAATTTCAACTGCATCATTTAGAAATACATTACGGAAACTTATAAAACTTTGTTTAAATTTTATTACTTAATTATTTTTCCTACAATATTGTGATTCATTAGTTATATATCTAGCTACAATCATTCCATACATTTAAGGACAGATCGTAAATCGTAATGTGGTTCAAATTTTATTCAATTTACATTAAAAAGACATTTACAATGTGATTGTTTATTATAAACGAAAATAACAGGACACTTTGGCATATCTGGTAAATAATGAGCAATTTTAAAATGGTGTTAATTGAGACGATAGATGGCTCTGACTTCATTACTATAAGCCGTTGCAGCGTAGTGAGGCCATCGATCTCGAAAAACATGTCACCATAAACAAAAACGGTATTAAGGACTATTTTTGCATTTGGTTTACATAAACATAAACATAAGCTCACGACTATATTCACCGAGGGGGTAGTAAGAGATATTCTGAAACCTCAGAACATCCACGTTTCACCAGTAGTACCGAAACTCTGTCCAGTGTGATGGGGGGGTGAGCCCGTCGCCACATAATGGATAGTAGGTACAATACATGCCTCGAAATTTAAGTATGCATTTGGTTTAAATACATATAAATCAATCCATTTACTTAACAATTATTTATTCAATATCGATTTTAATTTTTTAGCATAAAAAAGGAAAGATGCATAATTTTTAATAATGAGTCGTTTTCATTTTTAAAAAAAAATAGTTGAAAGACACTGGTAGTTTGACGTTACATTGAGCTGTCAACTCGAAAGTGTTCAGAGTTTTTCTCGATTCCCTATTTTAAGGAAGCTATTTTTTGATTTATTAATAAGATTAAGATGGTTTTTATATGAAACACGTTGTGAATTTATCGAGTTTTTGTCCAGTTAATGTTCATTTATGCATAACAAACTAAAATTATCTGTCTTATTGCGTATTTTTTGGTAGTGAACAATGTATCCATTGACAACACCACCTGTCAAACATTATGCAAACCATAGACAAACAGCACTTTTTACTGTCAATGTGACAGGTTTTTCTGAACTTTTAATATTGCCATCTTCTGACTTTTCGATTTACTAGTCTTGGAAAACGCCTCATTGATAAAGCTACAGAAAATACTATTGGAAATTCACGATTTTCTACAATAAGTAGATGACATGCATGATAGTAGAATGTAACAACCGTCTATCGCCAACATCTACACCATAAATATTTGTAAAATCGCTCATTGTAGCATAATAATGCAATCAATTAATTAATAAATGCATGCACACGATTGATAAGTATTTACAATATTCAAGCTATTGCTTTAATTAAGTAAGTTACCCACTATGTTTACATAATAGCTTTAACTCGGCAAGTCTGTTTACTCGGAAATAAAAAATAAACAAATTGACAAAGAAAAGTAGTATATGACATAGAATTGAATATTGAATAAATGATGTTGAGTTTGAATGTTAAATTTAATATAAATAATTGACTTTATATAACACCAGCTAGATTTCCATCTTTTTAACGCTCTTGTCAACACTTACTTACCCATAAATGCATATTTATTTATGTTCATACAAGGTCCTTCTTAATATGCTGACACCTTTTTTTTATCAGACCGTCAAACTGAACAACTTTCTCCATGGCACCAACATCGAAATCGCGAAAAAAATATCTGCTACAAAACGGAAAACCTACTTGAGCCAAATGTATGGGACAGCTGATTTTTTATCGCGATTTCGAAGTTCGTCCCATAGAAAAAGTTGTTCAGTTTGATGGGTTGATCATCCCCTTAAAAAGTGCATATTAAAAAAGACCCAGTATAGCTACTGGTTCTCCTTCTTCAGTAAATCTATCAACATGTAAAGTAAAATTCTGATCGCGATTCTAAAAATATTTTAAACAAATGTAAAAAAACTGGCCAAGCGCGAGTAGGACTCACGCACTGAGGGTCCGTACCACATAAGTAACAAAAAAAAATTCTCGGGGATCCTCATTCCTTTGCGGGAGCCCGACACGTTTTTATTATTTGTTGTTTTAGCTTAGAATACCTATGCACTAGCTATAATCATACCAAGTTTGACGTTTGTATGTGTTGCCGTTTTTACAATAGAGCTAAAACAAAAAAAAACGTTGAAAAACACGTTTCTTGTATCTCCCCCAACCCCTAAACTTTTTGCTTTTTGTCTTTTTAATTATTTGTTGTTTGTGAATATTTTCACCTTCTGGATATTATAGTTCAAAAGATATATCCTTTTATACGTACGATAGACAAACAGACACACGGAGGGACAGCGTAAGCTTATGAATAAGGTCTCGTTGCCACCCTTTGGGTACGGAACCCTAAAAAACAAAGCTACTAAATGATGGATCAATCAATACTATTTAACACGATGACATACCTATATCTTGCCATTCCAAATTGCTCCGATTTACGTAAAATGCCGAAGAAATCTAATAGCCTATTAATACTAAACCGAACAAAATAGAATATCGAACAGAGGTCGAGAGGTCGTTAAAATATAACGATCAAAAATGGAAGTAGCTCTCACTTTTGGAACTCGGCTAGACAGCGAGACCTAAACGAAAATAACTATTCACTAGACATGGGTGATAAATAACATCACAGTGAAAAAATCACTGCCAAAGAGTGTCACAGTGACTTTTTAGATGATAACGACGTTCCAAAATCACGTTGTTTCTCCACGCCGTGCTCTCACCGTGCTGTTTTCTCCGGCACTTCCTCAATCAAACAAAAGGAACGACAGTAGGTTCCGGTCGGGGCGGTACGGTACCTACACCGGATATTGGCAAGGTTTTTAGCCCTTCAATTAATTAATACCAAAATCTATTGTATGTTCTTATTTACTCATGTAGTTAATTTAATTACAGGATTAAAATCCAACTTCGAGATGCAGGTGATATTTTGTTTTTGATAATGACAAGAAACGTGTCGTTACTGAGAACACTATTTCTTATTACTGCTAGCAGTAGTTGTAACTGTACGTAACGATAGATCCAAATTCGACAATAAAGGGAATATAATTAGGAGCGCACTCCATACAAACGAAGTTTGGTGATTTTTTCAATACTAACCAATTAAAGTCAATGAAATTTTTCAGAAACGATCTAGAAACTAATCTCTATGTTTGTATGAAGTCAGATTTTCGTTATAATGTATTGCCGTTTTAAAGTTACAGTGCCTCAAAGATTCAGAAGATCTTACATTAATGATAGCACTAAAACTGTATATTTTAGCGAAAATCTGACTTCATTCAAACACAGAGATTGGTTTCTAGATTGCTTCTGAAAAATGTCATTGACTTAAAGTGGTTAGTATTGAAAATATCACCAGACTTCGTTTGTATGTAGCGCGCATTTACGCATTCGGAATAAACTTCTCTTAACGTTATTCCAAGTTGGGACCTGACGTTATCGCCGTGACAAAGTCACGATGATTTTTTGTAACCGGAACAACAGTCACGGTGATGGCAAAATAAAAACTTTTCCCATGTCTACTATTCACTATTATAGGCTCTGAACGGGACAAAGAATTTTATCTGAAGCACTGATTCTTTCATGCGAATAGCGCAGACTTTCCAGAAAAAATTTATTTTATGCTAGTCACCATAAGGACTGATTTCGTCTGATGATTTTTGAAGAGTTTCTTGTGATGTTTCTCCGATAAAGCTTTCTGAAGAGGCAGGTCGAAGTTGGTATATTTGACAAGATCTTTGACTATTTATATGTGGACTGGTTACGCGTGTAATTCTACTAACAAACATTTCTGCCACTTTTTGCGGGGGGCGAGGTAACATGAACTTTGGATTTTATTCCCATAACTTTAGATTCTTATTTTGAATGTTAAAAAATATGAAAATTGGTCTCGTGTGAACCCCAAACGTTCTAAGTTCGAAGTTATTATTTCGCAATTATAGGCTGTCTCGTTTAGCGATAAGGTGTAAAATTGAATGTAAATGCAAAAGATCAATTATGCTTATACCGTGGCAGAGGGGAAATGCTACCGCAAGGCTAGTCCTTATAATAATTTAAAAAATAATTAATCAAAGGACAAGATAGGTCACTCAGATGGTTTAATAACCTTTCATCTGTTAGCAGTGGAACTTTACTTAGAGCAGGCTAAATAAAAGTTATGGAGGCCAATTTAATGTGAAAATAACACCGTGTAAGTATTCTTAGTTGCTTCCTACAGACACTCTCTCTGTCAAGTTGAGGACCTTTTAGTCATTTTAAGGGTTCCGTACCCAAAGCTCAACGAGATCCTATTACTAAGCCTCCGCTGTCCGTCCTTTCGTCCCTCTAAAGGGCTGTGTCTTTTGAACCATAATAGGTAGCGTGTTTTAATTTTCACTAAAAATCTGTTATTAATTTGAATTTGCAAATAAATAATTTAAAAAAATAAGTAAAATTAAGGGCGGTCACCATACAAAAAAAGTGTATTTATTTGTTTGTGCTCTGTCGTAAAAAAACGGTAATACATACAAAACGTCAAACTTGGTGTAATTGATAATAGAGCTTACTCCAAAGTATAACGACAAATTATATAAAAACCGGCCAGGTAATACTCAATACTCAATGCTTTATTGCGTTTCACAATGGTAGATACAAAAGTACGTGGTGGAGTACGTGTCGGGCTTGTGCTAAAGATCCCAGGGAAAACTATTTTTTTGTAATATTGTATGGTTGTACTGAACCCTACATGAGCGACATAATATCTACAAATTATGTCAAAAACTATCCCAACTCGACTAAGAAAAGAAACCTCAATTTTCTTTTTTGGAAATGGCTAATACAGCGTTGCTCAGGGAGCAGTTACTGCTTTTTACTGCGGACTATTGGAGGGACCACGAAGGGTCTACCGAGCGAAATGAATGAACTTAAGCAACCGACCTAGGGGCACCCAGAGGGGTACGGACCTCGGCGTAGGACGTTGCTGGGGCTACGCCGCGAATTGGGTAGCTGGGATCGGTGAGAAGGAAATCTTAAGGATACGGCCATTTATTTTATATACTAAATAGTTACTTAGGTATTAAATGGACAGAAAACAAATATATAGGTGATTTATCTTTATCCATCAGTACTTTCCATTCAGAAAGCGTAACATACATTTTAGTAAATGTTTAATATAATATTGATGTAGTATATGTATATCATACCAATTTTAATTTGACTAGGTAAAATTTATATAAACTTACCATTTCTTCTATTATAATTTACAGTACCTAATAATTTACAGATTTGGGATATTCCCATCATTTAAGACACTGAATTTATAAATAAATATAATTTCATTGACGTTATTGGGTCAACACGTATGAAAAAGTACCTAGGCGGTCGTCCATTACTACATGGAGAAAAATATACAGGGTGAAAGGGTAAACAGTTGCATTTCTCTTAGGGGTGATTGTACCTATGATACTGAAAAACTTTGCCCAAGAGACATATAGGAAATTCGCAAAAAAACGGGGGTTACGCTCTATTTTTGATTTTGAGCGCAGATATCTCGAGACATAAGCATTATATCGATTTAGTTTCTGTGGGTGTTTTGTTCCAATGGACAAGACCTATCCAACGACGCCTCATTCGATTTAGAAAAAACTTCGGGGGGTCGAAATAAATTGTTTTCTTTATAACTACTACATTTCTGTTTTTGAGTTACTGTTATCTGTCATCATGCCAAATTTTGATTTAATAGGTGCACAAAAGAGCGAGTTATTGAGGCGGGGCATACACACAGACAGACAGAATGGACGAAAGTATAAGGGTTCCTTGTTTGACTATGGGACCCTAAAAATTCCCTTCTTTATATGCTAACTCTATTTTAAGGAGATGATCAGACCATCAAACTGAACAACTTTCTCAATGGGAACAACATCTAAATCGCGAAAAAAAATCTTCTGTCCCATACATTTGGGTCAAGTAGGTTTGCAGTTTCGTATGGAACAGCTGATTTTTTTCGCGATTTCTATGTTGGTGCAATAGAGAAAGTTGTTCTGTTTGACGGTCTGATCATGTCCTTAAAAAGTGTCAGCAAATTAAGAAGGAACCTATATTTTCTAGTAAAGTCTGTTATTTCTAATAAAGCAAGTAGTAAAGTCTGCCAAAATAAAAAGTTGTCACATTATACCTATGGACTACTAGATATTTTTCTCCATATAACTTTTCCGGATCCTCTCTATGACGGGTGTTACACGCT
Source organism: Agonopterix alstromeriana (assembly GCA_963924505.1). Classification (NCBI taxonomy): domain Eukaryota; kingdom Metazoa; phylum Arthropoda; class Insecta; order Lepidoptera; family Depressariidae; genus Agonopterix; species Agonopterix alstromeriana. Next base: position 4,681,049 of record OZ004670.1, read on the forward strand.
CAGTCTTGCATCAGTCTGGTCAAACTGATGTCAGACTGACCGTCTAGCCCACTAACAAGACTGATGCGAGACATGTAACACCCGTCTAAGAGATTAGCATAGCTATTGAAGTCCTACAAAAACTATTAAGGTTCCTAGAGAGCGATTTTTGAAGATCACACGTTAGAAATCATGATCGAATGACGCATAATCTCCATATTAATTTTGACATTTTCTACTGTTGATTTGAAACGTGTGACTTTCAAAAATCGCACTGTTAGTGCGGATTGACACGGTCAATAATTTACTGATCACATAATTTTCAATCGATTCTGTAAATAAGTAATCTATATTCTAATCCAATCCAATAGAACTGCCTTAAAAACGAAACTCAAAATAAGAAATAAAGTCACATTATCTAAATTTCTAAAATTAATGGAAATCGGAACTTAGATATTTTCTGTAGAACAGTTCTGTTGTGTTATACGGTAGGATATCCAAGAGAGTGTTTTGCGATATTATACAATTTGATAGTGTTTTATTTTTGAAAATGTTTATCAGTTAGATTTTTGTTTATCTGCATACATTAAAAAGGTGTCTTAAGACAGTCTTATATACAGGAATAAAACAATATTTTCGAATTGTTTAATGACAAGATTCAAGATCTAGAAGAACATGCTGGACCATGGTCCCGGACATTCTAACAGCTCAACTTTTTCTCATCATTTATAATTTTATACATAACTATCTAAAAGCTAATTGGCATTATGAAAGGGCCGGCATTTACAAACTGACTTGACCAACATTGACAAAATTGAAAATCGCCTCTTATAATAAGCTACTAGATATATTTTCAAGTAACAATTTTGAATCGATTCGTATAATGATAAATCTGATCCTAATTTATCTTATTTCCAAGTCTATTACGATATATTTAATTTAGATCACGAAGCCTTCCCGCATCAATTTGTCAATAACACCTAACACATTTCATAAAATTTTATAAAGTCAGTTAGTAGTACGAAAGTAATGGAAAATGTGTTACAATATTTTAAGTGATATGTTTCACTGATATTTATTTATTTTAAAAGAAACTTTAAGAGAGCAATAAAATAGATGAATAGCAGTAAATGTTTCCCAGTTAAAATACCTACAATGTGACTAGGTACTGAGAATACTGAGTAATTTAAATAGTACCTCATTCTAAAGATATGCCTGAAACCAGTGTGAATCCTCGTATTTTTTAATAGAAACGGAATAGGGACAGTAAATTAGTAGGTAGCCCGCTTGAACTTAAAGAGAGCGAGAAATAATTCCAGAACTAAAAGAGGAGAGCCTGCACAATTTGGCAAGCCGGAGCCGGTGAAAATTTATCCAATATGGCGAATCCAAGATGGCCGTTATACTAACTCATTATTTTTGATTTAAAAATATATACGTATAGTCAGAGAAACCTGACCCCTCCACCTAAGTCTTTATAACCGCAAAGGGGTTAGATTTTTCTGATGCTGTCTCTACAAAGAGTGGGAAAAAAATGTGAAATACAAGAACAAGAAGTGTAAAATAGAGTTTCAGAGAACCGATTTTACCGACTTTAAAGACAAACCCCTATAAAATAGGTTGGAAGTTGAATGCAAGAAGATAGTGTTCAGTCTACTTACATTACAGCCGAACAATGCAAATTTCCGTAAGCTACGTTGATTCTATCAAATTCAGTTTAAAATTTAGGGTTATAATTAACTGAATGATTAGCTTCAAATGATCATATTAAGGCGACGATAAGGCGACAGCGACGCTGGCGCCATTTAATCTGATTTCGTTCCAATTTATATTTAGTTAAAATTCTTATGATTCGATTATTCGAGCCTTAACGACCGAAATGACATTGTAAAATGTACAAATGATTTAAAATATAATTCCAGTGTAAGTAATTAAATGTAAGTGGACAATTTTGTTATTTTGTTCAATTGTTTCTCCTTGATTGTGTGATTGTATCGAAGAATAAGTTAGAAAACAGTTAAAAATTAAAAAAATACGAACTATATTTGATTTGACATTATCATCATTAGCCTGTCATTGTCTTACTGCTGAACACCATGCAATGCAAATAATAATAAATAATAAATATCTTGGACATTGTCACACAAATTATCTAGTCACATTTAAAGTCCCACAATCTAGCCTGGACTTGTATTATGATGACTAGACAACGATATAGAATACACATATAGATAGAAACATCCATGACTTTGGTACAAATATTCATATTCATCATACGAATATTTGTCCCTTACGGGATTCGAACCCGCGACCCTCGGCACAGCACGCAGGTTCACTACAGACTGTGCTATCGGGCCGTCAAATAAGAAACAAATTAGAAAAAAGTCGATTAACAATTGAAATGGCTCAAGTGTTTTATGGTTTTAAAATTAAAATAAATACCACTATTTTTATACAACGAGTTAATGAATTAACGCAAAACTAGAAAGTAGTTTGTTTAGAATCGAGAGCAGAATCGAATTATCATGTTTTCAACATAGGTTTTTTTTTTCAAATTATTAAATAATGTCTTTGTAAAATTTAAAATTTGCTGAACTCGATCTCAACCCACCGCAGAGGCACACTCACCCTACTTACTACCAAAACAAGATTCTTAAAAAGTATCCATGAGCACGCTAGTGCTTTCGTTCATTGCTGAAATGATAACAAATCATTTTTGCCTGAAAACTTAATGTTGACTATCAAAATAATGAAATTATTGTTTCAATCTAGTTATTTGTTATAAATCAGTTGGGGTGTATGAGGTTTTGCGCTTATTCATTAACACGTTGTATACCAGAAAAATTTTAAGGTTGTAATTAGATGATGAACTAAGATAAAACGTTCCCTAAGGAACGCAAAGAGCATTTTTTGGACATCCCATACAAAACTGCGCATCAGCCGATCGTTAAACAATTTTTCACTTTGAAAAAAGGTAAAACAAAATAGACACCTTATTAAATAAAACAATAAATGCCGTAACTTTGGCTCGCTACCATATCTTTGGACACACATGAGGTGACGAATAATTAAAAAAGTGAACTCGCAACGAATGGCACTTAAATCACACATTAATTTAAACGTTCCATATATCATTAGTTTTGCTTAAGATAAACGGTTTAATCCGACACTATAAGCTACAAAGAGTTCACTCCACTTGTTTATCAACACAGTTTTACGTGGACAATTTCAGGATGTGCATGACTGTTGCACTAATGATGAGTAGATGTGATGCGTGGTAGAGGGCGGAGGCCGAGTCAGGCCGCCCTGCCGACTGTACCCGGTCGGCTCTGGACCCCTCGGTGAGCTCCCGGGACCTCGTATATCCCTTTGTCTTGTCCCCTTGAACGCTCTCTTCATTGCTTCTCCAGTATACTGTTGCTATTGTTGCTAGGCACTGCAAGGAAATTGTGTTGTTAATTGATAATTGTGAAGATACCAACTCGTACTAGAGATCATCATCACACTAAATACCATACATGTGGTGGTCTAACTCCCATACATACTTTGAGGGTAGGCCTGTGTCCAGCATTGGGACATATACAGGGTTAACAGTTGCATCACTTTAAAGGGTGATTGTACCCATGATACTGAACAACTTTTCCTAAGAAACCTATAGAAAATTCGCCAAAATAGTTTTCGACTTCTCATACAAACGTTTGATCAGTTGATTGCATTTAGTATGGAAAGTGTAAAATTTTTTTTGCGTATTTCTATAAGTTTCTTAGGGAAAGTTGATCAGTATCATGGGTACAATCACCCCTTAAAGTAATGCAACTTTTTACACTAAAACTTTACCTTTACCTGTATATGTCCCACTTCTGGACACAGGCCTACCCTCAAAGCATGTAGGGGCGTTAGTCCACCACGCGTGCCCAATGCGGATTGGTAGACTTCACATGCGCATCGGAATTTCTTTTTCAGCTTATGCAGGTTTCCTCGCGATATTTTTCCTTCACCGTTTGCTAGCAGTCGGTTAGAAAAACTCATTGGTACATGGCATGTCGTCCGTGCAGATTCCTACACGAACATCAAGATTGAGTTTCCATACCATATCCGAAAAGCTCCAACGAGGCTCTCCTGGCGATAATGACAAAGTATTACTTGATGCAACAACTGTCTATAGGCAACTATCGGGTTTTAAGAGGCAAAAAAGACCCATTTGGCAAGTAGGTAATTAGGTATATAGTATTTAGTTTAAATTCGTCATATTTAAATATTTCTATAGTCTGCATCGTACATTTATAGGCTATCGAATCAATAGATAAATTTTATAAAGTTTATCTTTTTTTATGCATGTTTGTATTTCTCCGAAACTAGTTTGTGCTTTTTCACCTTATACTTCATTTGAAATAAGAGAGAAAAGATTTTCCGATTTCTACAATAGCTTTCTGGCCAATTCTAAAATTTATTTATCAGAAAGATATACTATCCGACATATATTGGACGTTAGTAAAGCTGTTCTAAGAATAAGTGAGAGGAAATGTTTCAAATCTCTGTTTCAGTAATTCAAAATAGCCTTAAAATTTCGTTGCTATTATATGTTTTAATTTACACATATCCGCAAATCATACTCCTACTGTTAGTACTTCATGAGATATGATCCTTTGAAGAATCCTATTTTTTTCACATAGCCTCTTCATATTTTTGAGTAGTTTAAGAGAAATTGACTTTAACAATAGTGAAGTTAAATAATTTCTTTAGAAAACAAAGTTGGGTTCAACTGCTAATAATTACTCAGTGGAAAGATCGCGGCAAAGGACCAGACGTTAGTCGTTTTTGTTACTTGACTTCGTAAACTCCGGTAGCCTCTTAAAGCGAGTACCTAGTCACAAAAGGGAACTTGGTTCATTTCATTCGTCACATATAATTACTTTGTGCATTGCAGTACAATTACTAACGTAAAATTTGAAGAAAAATGCTATTTTACTATCATAAAATTATAATCTCATACCTTTGATTAAATTAAAATGGATCTGTCACTAAGAATACCACTCCTAATGGCCTATTACCTAAAATGAATAGACATTTAAGGTGGACTTCCGATGCCAGCGGCCGATGCGACTGACGCACGCGTCTGACGCGTGGTTCTGTCATATGCCATATGTCTATCGCATCGTCCGCGCGCGTCTAACGCACGCGTCAGTCGCTGGCATCGAAAGCGGCGCCATACGTTTTCATAGTAACTGCGATGCCGATGCGACCTATGCGACAATACTTGTCGCATCGGCCGCCAGACGCATAGTCCGCTAGCATCGGAAGTCCACCTTTAACTTTCCTACCAAAACGAGTAAGAAAAGACTCAGCGCCCTGATCGAGGAAAAAAGTCCGTCAGTATTTACTCTGGGAACTCACTTTGAGCTTAAGATCTCCTCTCCTAAAGTGTTTCGACTTGACTTTGAAGTCGAGTGCGAGGCTCGTGGTTTCAAGCCCGTCCTCATGCTTCTCATGCGTCGGGGGCTGTAGCATCCCCGCGGGCGCTGGCTCCCCGTTGATGTACCACGCCAGGCGCGTTGCGGGCCGGGACCGCCCCGATGTGCAGTTCACCTGGACTCGGTCCCCGATTTGGTACCGAAGTCTTGAGCCACTGATCGTCGGCCCGCGGTCCGGTAGCGCTGGAAATAGCTGTACCAGTTAGGTCCTACACAGCGTTGTATACGTATGATCTTTAAGGATTTATGATTTTTATACTGAGCATCTTGCACCAGCACCTGTCTGCCCAGCATGGTGTTCCACAGTGAGGCCACAGAGCACTTAGGTACATGGACACGGTGGGGAACAGCGGCCGCTCGACGGACACCTCGCACCGGTACCTGCCTCTCCAGCATGGTATGTGTGTGATGTGTTACGTGTAAGGCCACAAAGCACTTAGCCACGATGACTATGTCCGAGTAGTTGGACACGGTGGGGAACAGCGGCCGCTCGACCGACACCTCGAACCGGTACCTGCCTCCCTTTTATATTATACCACAGTGAAGCCACAGAGCACTTACCAGCGAACAGCGGCCGCTTGCCGGTCACCTCACACCAGTAGCTGCCTCTCCACCATGGTGTGCCACAGTAAGGCCACAGAGCACTTACCCACGATGACCATATCTGAGTGGTCGGACACGGTGGGGAACAGCGGCCGCTCGCCGGACACTTCGCACCGATACCTCCCGCCAGTCTCCAGCACGGCGGGGAACAGTGTGACATTCGCACCGTTTGGACTCGATTTCTAGAACAATAACGTTTCTTTAAGGACAAGCTTAGAGGAACAAAAATGTTTAACTTTTTGATTATGTATGATTTAATAAACTTATGGATGAAGAGGCAAGAGAGGTGTCAGAATCGTAGATAGGAATATAGTGACTCTATAAGCTTATTCGTTTTTGGAGTTCTAAAAAAAAAATTGTGTGCCAATATAGGGTATTTTTTATATGCTGACACTTTTTAAGGGGATGATCAGACCACCGTCAAACTGATCATCTTTCGTGAAAAAAAATCTGCTATCCCATACAATTAGGTTCAAGTAGGTTTGCAATTTTTATGGCACAGCTGATTTTTTTACGATTTCGATGTAGATCCCATAGAGAAAGTTATTCAGTATGCTCTGATCATCTGCTTCAAAAGTGTCAGCATATTAAGGACCCTGTGTACTAATCAGTTACTAAAGTAAGAAATGAGTACCTTATTAGTTACCATGTATACTCTTAATAAAATATGTTCCACACTTAACTCATAATAAGCGCCGCTGGGAGAGTAAAAAGTCTGCAATGCTGCCACTGCCACACCGTGAGGCAGCCTAGTTTTAACTTAATTACTTATGCTTGAATTCAAAGCCAAGAGCGAGCTGCTTACCTACCTATGTAAACGGGGCTTTAGTGTGTAATAAAATATTTATTACGGAAATATTACGTGTACGTTAAATTATTCCGAAAATAATTTGGCATAGCATATGCTAACAACTATATTCACCGAAGAAATATTCTAATACTAGAATTTACCCGCAAAAGAAGATTTATCAAAATTAGTTCAGTAGTTTTTGCGTGTTGCTGTTGCAAACAAACAAACAAACAGACAGATAAAAATTAGAAAAATGATTGATTTGGAGTCAGGGATACATACCTAAAAACCAAATCGTAATCTTTTTTCTTGTAAACATCTAGTTAAAGGTGTGTCTCCAGCGCTTGTTTTTTTAGCCGACATTACATAAAAACATGATACAAAATGGCGTCGCCCCATACAACTTTGACTCAAAGTAAGATGACGGAATACAAAAAGTTAAGCTATGTTTTGTTTTCTTTGTAGCAGGAGACACAGCTTAAGAAAGGTATTTAAAAAATCTGAATCTAATATGCTCTGTAGAAAAATGTATTTCAAATTTCATGTTTCTATCTTCAGTGATGTGTGTTGTCTGTCAGTCATTCAGTCCGTCAGTCACGGAACTGTTTTATAAGGATAGATTAAATTAACACAAAACCTACAAAAATAGTTTCGTCATTCTTCTTTCAGCATTTTTACAAAAGTTCCACGGCCACAACATTTATAACCAGTAAAGCATTTCGAACAAAAATCAGTCCGAGCATTTGTCGGAAACATAAACAAATGCGTATATTGTAAATATTAGTATGCACGACACGTATGCCGGGGATAAAACTGCCGCAAAATTGTAATGCGTATAGTGATGTATGGCTCGGCTAGATTTAGGCGTGTGGACACATACGGACAGCTTAAGTGTGCAGGGTTTTTGTTACTGCAACTAACGCTATTATCGACTGCAAATAAACCACTGCAGGTTTAAATAGCCCAAGATCCGACCTTAATGCACCTATTTTTTGGTGAACGAAATGTGATTTAAGTGAAAGTTTATACAGGGGTTCATACAACGCCGCCGGGTTGCCTAGCAAAATCTTACCGCAAGTACCTTTACCATGATGATTTATGGTACCATTTTGTCCACCTATCTTTTTGGGAAGTAAATGCTAATGTTAAAAAGTTGTGGTAGACTGGGAGGTGGCAACCCTAGTTTTTCCAGTTCTTTAGATTGGTCTCCTTTAGATGGCACCTCACTTACTTCCCAAACAGATCGGTTAAAAAAATGGTACCATAAATCATCATGGTACTTACGGCAAGATTTTGCTAGGCAACCCGGTGGCGTTGTATGAACCCCTGTAAAAACTTTCACTTAAATCACATTTCGTTCACCAAACAAATAGGTGCATAATTTTGGGGTCGGATTTTGGTATAATAGGTTCCATAGTCAAAGTTCTTCCACCTGTAGGTTTGTATGCTCAAAAAAAACTACTCTCTTAGTTTTCTAACTTTTGAAACTGTAATACCTAGTCTAGGACTCCGATGATGCATCTTAATAAAACTCTTGATTGTAAATTCACTGGTTTGTTACGTTTTTAGTTTCTCATTATAAAAACAGCCAACAAGATGGAGGTCTAGGCGAGAAAAGAGGGAAAAATCTGAAAGACTTTTGAAATCTTCTTTTTTTCGTTCAACACTAAGAAACATTTTTTACCCATACATCGATAAGTATCGGAGGGCGAAAAAACTGTTTTACCTATTCCATTGAGTGAAGTGTTTTTGGATAGGTCTTCCAAAATTGAACAAAATCCCCAGTTCTCCTACGCCATCCGTATTCCATCGTAATCCATACTTCCTTTCAGGTTTTAATACGCCTTGACTAATTGGTATGATATTTCAAAAATAATTATTCAATCAGTTATTCGATGGATCACCTTTGATTAAATTAATGTAATCAAAGTAGATCTCGAAAGAATATGAAATATTGCCGTGAATGAATGGGTCACATAACAACGCAATAGTATTAACTTTGATCCTTGCTAAATCTCGGGAGAGTTCCTGTTAACATTATTTAGTGTGCACTGCACGTCGTCCTGCAGAGAGGGACAGACAATAGCCTCATCAGTACTTGACCACATCCATCCAGACAACGGATAAACGTAATCTTTGCTCAAAGGATATCCTGAATGTAGACAGTCAATATACGAATTAGCCTTTGACACGATTCGCTTCTAATCAATAAATATGAGCAGAATCAAATCTCTTTGAACTATCTTACTAGTGTTACATTTATAAATGTTGTATTTAGGCCAGGGCTTTAATCTCGGTCTTCTGTGTTTAAGGGAATTAATAATCTTTAAAACCTTTGTTTTCCTATTTAGGATGGTAATACTTCACCAACACCATTGGTTTTTTGGTGAAGGAAAACATCGTAAGGAAACCTGCATGCTTCAAATTCGAGGGATGTATTGTACCTACTGACGATTATAAGTGGCAACGGGCTCACCCCCCGTCACACCGGACAGAGTTTCGGTACTACTGGTGAAACGTGGATGTTCTGAGGTTTCAGAATATATCTGACTACCCCCTCGGGGAATATAGTCGCGAGCATATGCTTATACTTCACCAAATTAAGACTATTTTTTAATTAAACATAAGCGCTAACATATGCTCTACAGCTGTCCCATACATTCCCCGAAGGGGGTAGTCAGAGATATTCTGAAACCACAGAACATCCAAGTTGCACTAGTACCGAAAATCTGTCCAGTGTGACATGACGGGAACCCGTCTCCGCTTTTAATGGACAGTGGGTACAATACATGCCTCGAAATTGAAGCATGCACGGAAAACCATTGGTGTTAAAAATCGTACATAAATTCCGAAAAACTCATTGGTACGAGTCGGCCTGGACGGGGATCGAACCATCGCCTCCTGCACGGCAGGCAAGGTTACTCGCCACTGGACCACCTAGGCTTTTAATTAAACCCTCCTAATATTGCGTTAACACTCGAGCTAGAAGAAAATGGCTACCCATTCTCTCTTTTTCCACAATTTGATGAAAACTAAACACAGGCTGAAGAGCTCAGAGGCGGCTAAATGAAAGAAAGTAGAAATGCCCTCCACACACAGACGAGCCAGCGGTTTATTTACACCTGCAACTCTCAGCTTCGTAATATCCGCTCTGGTTTCATATTGTTTCCACTCGACGGACCTAAGCAAACTGACTCACGGCCAGATTAATCTAATTAAATGTACCCACCTACACTACTTTCATATTTACCATTTAGTTCGCTTATTTAACGTACCTATTTGAAGTTAATACCCTTAGATATAAGTATAGGGTAGATGAATAATATAAAGACATCTATTCTCACTTTTGACGTATACATGTCGAAATGGACGGACTTATTCTTAAGTCATTTAAGAATAAAAAATATATAAACCTTTCGTCTAGATTCTGATATTTCGGAGGGTAATAATTTCCAATATAATTTTCATTTCCAAGAGAAAGAAAAACCCCAACGCTAAAACCCCCTTCAACATATAAACCCTAGAGGTTTCTGTTTGATAGGGACTATGCTAATACTCCATGTAATTTCTTATTAATGTTTTGTACAATAAAATAAAAAAAACAAACAGTTTAAAAAGTAAAAAATAATTCTCGCACCTCTTATTTTTGATGTAAAAAGTGTAGATATTTTTAACTTTGCGTCGGAGATCGCTATTAAATGACATAAAATTTTTTTTAAATAGGCGCCCGAATTATTTTTTACTTGGTATCTTAAATTTTAATAAGTGAAACCGTTTTATTCTGGGGTGGGACAAACTCTCTTTCCCTCCCTATACTCGGCAGAAGGACTAAATATTTCATACTAAACACGGTGAATACCTCAACATCGACGCCAGGCAAGGGGAAATTCCTCCTGGGCTTAAAATATCAAGAACTCCTTGCCGGCCTTGTAGGACTTGACGGAGTACAGCACGTCTGCGGGGCCCAGCTGCCAGCGGCATGACAGGTGCGCGCGCGTGCCCAGCGTCACGTGCGCCGGCGCGCTCAGACCAAGCAGCCACAGCGATATTATACACTCTGTGGATACAGACAGACTCTAAGCCCTTACCTCAACATCGACACCAGGCAGGGGAAACTTCCTCCTGGGCTCGACATCTCGCGGCACGTGCCTGAAGAACTCCTTGCCATCCTTGTACCACTTGACAGAGTACAGCACGTCGGCGGGGCCCAGCTGCCAGCGGCACGACAGCTGCGCGCGGGTGCCCAGCGGCACGTGCGCCGGCACGCGCAGCTCCAGCAGCTCGAGGCTTGTCACACCGTATTCTGTGAACAAATAGATAAAGCTTACTTAACAATAATCGCATTAAACACTTGTCTTTAAGAATCCGCACTAGATCGGCGATCGACGTATAAGGGTTACGACACATTGATCGGCACCGAATTAAGGTTTCTCCATACAAAAAGCATGATGATGATTATGTGGCGAACGGCGTCCCATACTAAATGGTCAAACAAGCCGTCGATTGCTGTTGATCATTGTGTCGTAATCGTAACATTAATTAACGTTAAGCTGATGATTATGATGATGGTGAATTAATTGAGCCTACAGCTACAGGTGACTTTATTTGTATATTACACTAGAGTTAACCCGCGACTTCGTCCGCACAAATTATGTTCCAGATTTTAAGTCAGATCATAAGCTATCAAACAAAAAAAGTTTCATCAAAATCGGTTCAGTAGTTTTCGCGTGATGCTCGCACAAACACACAAACAGACAGACAAAAATTCTAAAAAACGTTGATTTGTAGTCAAGGACACCTAAAACCATTTCGTTATCATTTTTTAAATATCTTCAATGTACAGACGCACTTCTGTTACAGTTTTATAATAGTTAAAATATCTTAAGGGTGTAAGCTTCCTAAATATAATTTAGTAAATAATATATAAAGTTCACGAAAATCCTTAAAGAACAGTAATAGATCGTAGGTTGGTACTCAAAGACGGCCACGCGATTGATCTCGGGATACTCAAACAAGTTTGAAACAACAAACTATAATTATAAAAGAGTGAATTTGAAGAAAATGCATAGCTAACGCCCACGCCATAGATTACCTATAATAGTTACTTCGTCCCACGTCCTGGAGTAACTTGAACTTTATGAGTCGATTCCAATAATCAAGACGTTTGATTTACTCAAACATGATATGCCCCACCTGGCCGACCGCACGTGATCAGGAGCACTACATAAAGTACCTTTCGATTAGCGTTAACGACAGTAGAAAACATAAAAATGTATGGACATGACGTATGGTGACGAAAGCAAACGTCAAAATGTTTCTATCGCTAATGTCAAATCCATACATTCTGTCATTTTTAATAGCGTCAACGCCAATAGAATGTCACTTTGTCTAGGGGGACAGATTTAGTATAGATAGATAACTCGTTTATTTATTCAGAACAATACAGTAAAAACAGTGACTGATAAAGGTAGCAGGTAACACTATGGGGACCGTATAGGGATGTCCGTGCAAAGACGCAACAGCAACAGGGACTCTCCCACGGCGAGCCACGCCAAGGCTAAGACTAGAATGAAGGACTCTATAGAGCGTTTAAATGATCTCCTTTCTTTGCAAGCAGATAGGTACAACCACAGAACTTTATAAGAGGGGTTAGAAATGCTAAGTAGCGCTTTTGCTTCGGAGACGGCTGTCGCCACTTGTCTCCCCGCTCATGCTGCTACAATTACTCATTCCCTCACGCTCGCACCACGCCGCGCGCCTTATGGTGTTATGCAAATCATTGCATAACCTATGGCAACACGTTCCACGACTACTTTGCACTTCTAACCCCTCTTATAATGTTCTGTGGGTACAACATTCAGCAATGAATGAAGAACAACCTTTAAGGGGTCATACGTCTCGGAATTAAATGGGAATGGGTCTCCTATTTTTCGTTTTTCTACAAGATTTATACAAGTTACCGAAAGGAAAAAAATACATAGTATTCTTGGATAGTTTATCTCGTGAAATCTTAAATTGAATACACGATTGAAATTACTTCACACGTTTTTTTTCTCGAAAAGTTAAGAAAATATCGCATTTTTAACATTATTTTCTCAAACTAGAATATCTTGCAACCGTTTATAATTACTGGAATTTTACTCACATATTCACCATTAGTTTATCTAGTGAAATCATAAAAATAATCTATAAAACGTACTTTTAGTAATTGTTTTTAAGGGCCTATGTCGAAAAATAATTGAAGCGAAATGGGCGATAGCTTATATTACAGCCTGATGCAACGCAAGCGTAAAACAAACTTTATTTAAATGTGATTGTACTATTTATGTAAGTTCATTTCTGCTCTAATCAAACTTTATAAAATATCAATCTCTTTTTTAAAATCAAGTCTCGTGTTTCTATTATTCATCGTTTAGCAGTTCCAAGCGTTTATCGATAAAGACGGAGGCTACTTTGGCTTATTTTTCTATCGAGAAAATGTCTCGTAATCGTGTTTTGGCTCTAATCAAAACTTCAATTATATGTCCAATTTACACACATCCGTAAATCATACTCCTACTGTTAGTATTTCATGATATATGATGCTTTGAAGAATCCTATTTTTTTCGCATATCCTCTTAATCGAAAATTTGACGCAGCGGAGGGCTGGGCACTCGCGTTTCTCATAGTCTGAACCTAATATGGCCTCTAATTTCGATTTAAATATATTAATTCGTTCCTTCCGTTTCGTTTGAATCAAAGCTCGACTGCTTTTTCCTCGTTTCAATTACATTTTCTATTTCAGTACAGTGACATGCTCAGCTCAGCTCAACGTCAACCCTTTGACGGCAGTACCCCTTTCCGTATTACAATACCAAAATACGGCGCAAAATCTAAAATAACGGATGCAAAGTCTAGAACAGAGTGACCACAGAAACGAATTTTGGTAGTACGGAACCCGGAACCCGCCCTCGAACCAACCGGATGGAACGAAGCGAACAAATTGAGAGCTCTTCGTTTTCTGTAACCCACAGAGAGTGTAACCATGCACCTATCGACTAAATTCTCCTTTAATGCTCTTATATATGTACCTTAGTTTCTGTTCGTATATTCATTAGGTTTTAATAGACTTACGTCATCAAAGAAAAACCATGCACATCCAAAAACGATAAAGCAAAAATCCATAAACTACGCAAAGCGTTCCTATTTCAAATGCGCCGTACCAAAAATATGAAACAATTTGTTTTTCAGGTCGTTGTAGTACGTGGAATTTTCAGTTCACTGAGCTTCAAACTAATATTTCACCTAGGTATAACATGTTGCAGCTAGCCAATGATTCTATATCAAAAAGAATCAGATATGTTACTAGCTCGCAAATCAAGCAATGCTACGAGCAAAACGGCTGTGGTGCGGAACAATTTTACTTGCCATTTTTTTCTATGATGGTAGGTAACATATCCTAAGTAAATCTTGAGTAAATACGAGTATCATTGCAGCTAGCTATCACGATCGACTATTTATATCAATCTGCTGTCTTTGCTTTAGTTTGCAATCCAATCCACACATCGGTACATCCGCTGCATCTCTCGAATATCCCGCGTCAATATTATTTTAAATTCCTGTTTGCTTAACAGTACAGTTCAGTCGAATCTTTGTTACGATTCTCGAACGCCAGTGATTTACTTGAAATTGTTAGAGCATCATAAATTCCTCGAATAGCTCCTTTAAGTTGCTTGTTATTTCTGCACTATTTCAAACGCTTTAGTACTCGTATGTACTCTCTGGATGGTTATTATCGAACTTTATTAGAAGGAACCGAGATAGGATTAGGAGTTTTTTTGGAGGGCTTTGTATGTGGATGTTCTGAGGTTCAGAATATCTCAGACTCTCGGGAATATAGTCGCGAGCATATGCCTATGCGTGCATGCATTAGAAGGAACCTAAATTTTTAATTCCACTTTACTAGATAAAAAAATTGTTTTCCTTCTTCATCTTCTTCTAAAGCTGCCATCTCCTATAGGAGGTTGGCTATCATTAAAGCTATTTGGACCCTGGAGACTGCAGCCCTGATCGTGTTCACATCAATGGTTTTCAAGCCAGGAAGTCCTTCTTCAACCAGGCATTCGTCTTCCCAAAAGTTTTCCCTGCAAATTAATTTGAGAATTTGGTATTTTTCACTTCTCATAATGTGACCGAGATATTGTATTTTCGAGTTTTAGTCGTTTTTCAGGATGTCTATCCTCTTATTCATCCTCTGCAAAATCGCTTCGTTGCTAATTCCGTTGGAAAAAGTTGGATATGAAATCGAAACGTCAACAAATATAATTCTATAGTTTTTAGACAAACTCTGACGATGTTAAACTGATGTTCAGAAACTTTGTGAAAACGTTTTCATTTATTTCCAGTAACAGTTGGGCGTAGGAGCAATTAAAAATTACTATTAGTGTAACGAGTTAGCCTGTAAAACAGTTGTTGCATTATACAGGGTGTAAGGAAAAGTATCATTAACCTTTAAACCGCATACTCTACCCATCAAAATGAAAAAAATTTACTATAGGAGCAAATCTGTCAGCAGAAAAAAAATATTAGCTGTTTAGTATGGGACAGCAGATAATTTTTTGTTCGGACAGGTTTGCTCCTATAGTAAAAGTTGCTCAGTTTGATAGGTAGTGTATGTGGTTTAAAGGTTTAAAGGTTAATGATACTTTTCCTTACAAACTGTATTGTAAACGTATTCACAATAGAAAATGCGTAGTTTTATTGTGTTCGAAGGGCATTTCCTTAGTTTCCGTAGGTGGGTAACTATAAGTACCTAGTTACATTAGTGTTGCCATGAAATCATGAATACCAATTGTCTGTTAAGTTTTGTGAATTCTACACCTCCTGATGTTTCCCTAAACATTCATAAAGAAGCATGACATAGCCGCCATGGAATTTGAAAAATTACGAGTTAAATGACGTAGATAAGGTAAGTATCAAAATTAGGCCACGAAAAACTTTTCCCCAATAAAATGGTCCTACGTAGTCTACTTTGTAGGTACTCGTATTTTTATTTGCCTGTTGGAAGCGTGTTATGAAGGCAAAAATCCATTAAACGCCACGTCAAATAATTTCCCATGTGACGCGCGCTCGCGGCCCGTAAAAGAGGCACTATTGCCCTCGCCCAGCGGTGGATAATATTACTTTACGACCCACGGGGCGGCGCTCCAATGTAAGTAAATTGGTGAATAAAGACAACGAGCAAACGGTCGAGCATATGCCAATATTAGAGGTACACTTTAAACTGAATTCGGGTCCGCGGCCGGCGGTCAAAGAGATGGAACTGTTTGCACGCTACAGCCGGCGTAGGACGTCTGAATGCAAGCAATCATACTCTGCGATCGTTACAACTTGACCTTTCACTAGTTATGCGATTTAATTTGACTACCGATCAATACAATTGGTCGTTTCCAATCAGTTTCCGATTCTGAAGATAGTTGACTATTGACAGCGGAGCGGACGAATCAATGAGATGGGTACTGGTCGAACATGCGTCTTTTCTCTGAGAACAATTATTTTTTCATCCCCCATCTCGGAAAGAGTATTTTTGCTCTTCGATATGTGAGTGCAAAAGACGTTTTTATCCGCTAGAGGATAAAGTAAATTTAATTTAGAACATCGTGTGCACTAAGTTTGTGAATTCAAAACATAATTAAACCTATTTACTTCTCCCTCCATGGTGCCGAATTTATCATACAACCTTTTTTTTTTTCATTTAGTCATTTCCTCGTTGAGGTGCAAGGAATATACTACTCTCTACCGAGAGCTGAGGTAGGATAAAAAGTTACGTGTTGCACTCGAGTGCAAAGATTTTTCACCTCGTGCTCTTTTGATTCCCTCGCTAACGCTCAGGATTCTAATTTTTGAATCACTCGCTTAGAATCCTTCGCTTGCTCGGTCATCAAAATTGAGCAGGCGGTTAAAAAGTAACTTTGCACTCTTGTATAACAAATAACTATTCTATTGTGCCGCTCGAAAAAAATTTACCTCATTAATTTATTTGCTCGTTTGCTAACTTCAACTGAATTGTAAATTTAATCAGTATTTATTATTTTAGTCTAAACTGTATTCGGAGTTGTGTTGTAAACATAAATATTAGTAATCCTCTGTTTTGGACCATCGTACTCGAGGCATTCCCTTGCACGGGTCCTCAAGTAAACTGTATGTGTAAACTAATTTTAGTAAATAAATGATTTTGTAATTGTATTTGTATAACACACTCATATACTTAATGGGTATTTTGTAAACTATTTCCACATTTTCAGGCAGGGGAATATTGTTCAGTTTGATGGCTGAATCACCATGTTTAATATATAACGCATTTAATTTTACACCCTAATTGTATACTAGGTGATTTTTAAACACTTCCAACGGTCCATAGAAAACGTCAGTGACTAGGCTACTCGATCCGAATGTATGGAACATCTGTTTGTTTCCGTGATTTCGATGTTGGCTCCATAGTGAAAGTGGATCAGTTTGATGGACTTAATCACCCCCTTTTATAGGTACCTAACGCATACAAATTTACCCCCTGTATTTATGTATAAGCGGCATGGACGGTCCCCTAATAATTATTGATCAGTGATGTTATAATAAGCTTTGACATTAACTGTGGTACAAATAAAAACTTACTTATTCGATCCTTTATATTAGGAATAGTTACGATTAGAATAAGCTAAGAATAAGGATATCATAATTTCTTACTTATAAACTCGTAACTCCTTTGTTGACAACGACGCGGTTCATAGATAAACTTAAGAAAAAAACAGAAATTTGTCTATGATATAGGTTTAAGTTATTCCGGGGTTATTAGTAGACATTTTGATTCTTCTTAGTTTATTTTCGGAATAACATTTTATACCGCGTTTATTTGTACCGGTGTATGAATTTCTTTCTCAAATATACCTAAGCTAATTCAAGTAAGTAGTAAATTAGTCCAATAATATTCTAAATTAAAAATTCAATAAAGAAATAGGACAGAGCCGACTTAGAAACGGTAATTAACCAGAGAGAAAGGTACGAGTGTTAATAATGTTTCAAGATTAAACGAATAATTAGAAGGCTAAACCCTAACTAGCCATTAGACCCCTATTAAGGTCATACGATGAAAAACATGTTGCCACATTCACACTGGCTGAAACCGGCATTTTAGTCGGGGAAATCTACTGATTTTTGTATGGAGAAGGTTGCATTAATTGCACTTTTGGTGATAATTTGGAATATAGTAGATAAATACCTGAAAATCATAAATTCTCAATAATCCCCGATTTTTTATTGTGTATTATTGAATAATTAAGACATTTACAAAACATTAAATTTAGGTTTGAAAAAAAAATGGAAAACTGGTGATTTTGTACAGGATGGCTTCATTCAATACGTTTTATTTATAACAATAATAATACCCGGTTAATACCGTAAATTTGAGTAGATATTTAATATTTTGTAAGTCTTCGAAAATTATAACCTCAAAACTAAATTATTTACTGTTTGTTTGTACACATTAAATTTGCCATGTGCTAATTAACTATCTCTTTTGCTAATATGCTGGAAGAAATATATTTCGAAATAAGCTTGCCCTTTGTACATTTATATCGATTTTACGGTATTTCTCAGGTTCTTGAGCCAATACAACCACAAAATCTGGACAAAACTGTTATAAACTAACAATAATATTATTTCAAACACAATTTACTAAAGTGTCTTTAATGCAATCTCAAACCTTATTTTTCCTAGACTATTTAGTGGACGTATGGTATTAGCTAGTCGTATATTATTCAAGTGCAGTAGCTAAAGATCCTTATCTACACAGGACTTCAGTCAGGAATAGTTCTACTCTTTGCGCATACAGATTTCGTACTAATTAAACGTAATTAAAGTAAAAAGAAATGTTGTTAACACAATCTAGAAACCAATATCTATGTGGGTGGATACCCTGTCAGATTTCCGTTTAAATATATAGGTAGTTTCAAAGTAATCGTGGCTTAAAGTATTCCATAAAAATTTATGAGTAAGCGCAAAACACCCCAACTGATTTATAACAAAATAATTAGATTGAAACAATAATTTCCTTACTTTGATAGTTAAAATTTTAAGTTATTCGCATTTAAGTTTTCAGGCAAAAATGATTTGTTATCATTTCAGCAATGAATGAAAGCGCTAACGTGCTCATGGATACATTTTAAGAATCTTGTTTTGATAGTAAGCAGGTGAGTGTGCCCGTGCGGTGGGTTGACATCGAGTTCAGTAAATTATAAATATTACCAACAAATTTATTAAATACTTTGAAAAAAAAATACCTATAT
The DNA here is from genome assembly GCA_963924505.1 of Agonopterix alstromeriana. Taxonomy (NCBI): domain Eukaryota; kingdom Metazoa; phylum Arthropoda; class Insecta; order Lepidoptera; family Depressariidae; genus Agonopterix; species Agonopterix alstromeriana. Next base: position 4,700,212 of record OZ004670.1, read on the forward strand.
GTTGAAACCATGATAATTCGATTCTTGCTCTCGATTCTAAACAAACTACTTTCTAGTTTTGCTTTCTGTCTGAGAAGGTATTAACACAGACATTGGTTTCTAGATCGTGTTTAAAAATAATTTACTTTAATTGGTTAATATTGAAAATAGGACGGATCTTCGTTTGTATGTAGCGCACTCGGGAGCTTGACTCAAGTTGACTCTAAACAAAATTATTAGTTTTGGAAATCATTGCGGGAAGCATAAAATATGTCCAAAAGTGAACTTCTTTTTTCTGAAATTACAATGACGAATTGGTGGACTAACGCCCCTACACCCTCACTTAGAGTAGGCGCCCTGCAGTGGAACGTGTATCGGATGATTATGATGATGATGATGAAAATGTAAAATTAAATAAGCTGTAAACTGAGGCTGGATATAAATGTTTTGCCAGAATAGCCTCAGGAAACCCAATAACAGTGGAAATCAGAAAAAGTTGGATTGGAAAGCAATAGTGGTTCATTTAAACGGAAACTCTAAAAATAAAGTTTAGAAACTTCCAAGTCTTCCGACCAACCTCTCTATTTATATACATATCTGAAAGCCATATAAAGGGAGAAAACAAAATAGATCGAGACTTGAGTTTCAAACAAATAAAACTTGCTCTTTTGAAGCTATCAGAGTTGAAAAATTCACTGAGACAGACTAGAGATCAAAAATAATCAAACATAAATGTCCAGCTGTTCTGTGCAAGTTCTATATTTAAATTAAAACCATACTGGCAGAAGCTATCACTATCATGGATATCATAGATAGCCCTTATTCGTGAGAGGAGGCCATTGTCCAGCAGTGGGATCCTATACAAGCTGTAACTTAACTTTTAGTGCTCCGTACCAAATTGGCAAAACGAGACAGATATCTCCAGACAGAAGCATTATATAGATTTATTTTCTATGGGAGTTTTGTTCCATTGGACAAGACCTATCCAACGACACCTCAAAAGATTTTAAAAAAAAATTTTTTCCCGACCCCTATTGGGGCTAAACCGACGGGTCGAAAAATTGTTTTTCTTCATAACTGCTACATTTCTGTTTTTTGGTTACTGTTATCTGTCTTCATGCTAAATTTCGATCAATAGTACAAAAATGAGCGAGTAATTGAGGTGGGGCATACAGACAGAATGGACGAAAGTATAAGGGTTCCTTGTTTGGCTACAGAACCCTAAAAATCGCGTTAAGTCGTTCGCAAAAATTGCATTGCACTGATTTAAATGACTGGAGTATACAGTATGTAAACTAACTGAAGGCAAACCTTTAAATCACGTACTCTACCCATCAACCTGAACAACTTTTGGGAGCAAACCAGTCATCGCAAAAAACAAATCGGATATTCCATACTAAACTACAATGCCTACACGACTTAAACGTATGAAACAATAGATATTTTTTTTTGTTCTGACAGGTTTGCTCCCATAGTAAAAGTTGTTCAGGTTGATGGGTAGAGTACATGGTTTAAAGGTTTGCTTTTAGTTAGTTTACTTAGTATGGGTTAGTGTTCCAAAAAGCGGTTGACAGCTGGATTTAATCAGTTAATAGCTTGTTAAATGAGAATTTCAGTGCTTTCAAATTCTGATGTGCGTAAACATGTCAGCAGCCAACGGCATTTCCAAATTCAACCGTGAGCGTGCTTGAATGTTGTGTAGGTACATACTGAATACCTATGGGTACGTAATAGGGTTAATCTTAACTACCTTTTATAAAACTGTAACAGAAGTGTGTCTGTACATTTAAGATATTTGCATGAAAAAGATTACGATATGGTTTTTAGGTATCCCGGACTCCAAATTAATCTTTTTTAGAATTTTTGTTTGTCTGTTTGTATGTTTCTAACAGCATCACGCAAAAACGACTGAACCGATTTTGAAGAATCTTTTTTTGGATGATAGCTCATGATCTGACTTAAAATCTGGTATATAATTTGTGCGGACGAAGTCGCGGGTTAACTCTAGTGATTACTAAAGTTACAGGAACAGTTCTCACGCCACCACACAACATAATAACTAAAAAACTAACCAACTCACACTTGGCCGATTTTTATTATTCGTTATTATACTGTAGAGTTTGGCCTATAATCGTACCGAGTTTGACGCTTGTAAGTAATATCGTTTCTACGATAGAGCGAGAAGAAAGAACGTTAATATAGACTAGTTTCTTGTATGAGGACCCCCTTTAAATGTTAACTTTACGACATTTTATTACGCACATTCTGTGAAAATTTCAACTGTCTAGCTATTACGGTTCAAAAGTTACAGCCCTAAATAGGTAGGACGGACGGACAACGTAGGCTTAGTAATAGGGTCCCGTTTTCACCCTTAGGGTACGGAACACTAAAAATTAAAAACAAAATGCTCTCAGGCATATCATTTGCTCTTATCCTAAAGGCTTGTTATAAACTAAACCAGAAACCTATAACATACATAATAACCTTTGACTATTTATATGTGGACTGGTTACGCGTGTAATTCTACTAATACATTTCTGCCAATTTTTGCGGGGGGCGAGGTAACATGAAATCCGCAACTTTGGATTTTATTCCCCATAACTTTAGATTCTAATTTTCAATGTTAAAAATCATGAAAAGTGGTCTCGTGTGAACCCCAAACGTTCTAAGTTCTAAGTTATTATTTCGCAATCATAGGCTGTCTCGTTTAGTGATAAGGTGTAAAATTGAATGTAAATGCACAAGATCAATTGTGCTTATACCGTGGCAAAGGGGAAATGCTGGATATTCGTTACAATGTATAGTTTAAAAATTACAGTGGCTCAAAGATTTCCATACAAATCTTAAATTAATCTGTAATTTTATAAATTCTTAAACTGTATATTTTAATGAAAATCTGACACCATACAAGCATAGAGATTTGTTTATAGGTTTTTTCTGCAAAATTTCATTGACTTTAATTGGTTAGTATTGAAAATATAACCAAACTTACTTTATGTGGAGAGCATTAGCGCTTTTGGAATAAACTTCTCTTAAGAATTTGTTACGGTCCCTTAACTTGCGTTGCATTTAGTTAAATCAAAAGTACGGGACATCCTATAAAGTACAAAACGTTTGGTCAACCTACACGCGTTTCTGCATAGGGTAAGCATACCCATCGTGGGCCGGAAATGGCGTTAAGTGACACGTCAGCAGCTAGACGCACTCGGCGAGTGGCGAGTGGCGAGTACTCACCACCTGCCCACTTGCCGGCAAGTTGTATTGAGATAGTGCACGTAGGCCACCTTTATTGTTATACAGGTTTTAATATTTTCAGGGGTCGTTCAGGCCATCAAAGTGAACAACTTTTTCAATGGGAGAAAGAAAACCTTCAGGTTTTCACAAAAAATATCTGCTGTTTTCATACTCAACTGCAATTCTTACTCGACTTTCTCCCGCAAAACAGAAATGAAAAAAAAAAAAATCTGTTCAAACATTTGAGTCGAGTAACAATTGCAGTTTAGTATGAAAACAGCAGATTTTTTTGTGAAAACCTGAATGTTTTTTCCCATAGAAAAAGTTGTTCACTTCGATGGCCTGAACCACCCCTGAAAATACGTCGACTCATTTAAGTTACACTCTGTAGATATTTTTCTCCTTGCGGTTTTTGCAATGACATTCTATACACGAGGACTTCGCATCTTTTAACGACCGCTTAGTGACTGAGGGCATTTGAAAGAATAGCCCCCCCTGGACAAAGTGACATTCTATTGGCGTTGACGCTAGTAGAAAATTACAGAATGTATGGATTTGACATTAGCGATCGTCAAAATGTTTCAATCGCTGATGTCAAATCCATAGGGGGGCTGGAATGTCAGCGGTAATGTATGACTGCAGAGCACAACAGCTGAAGGCGACATTAGAGACATAGAGCTTCAGACTAAACAACTTTTACTATGGAGCCAACATCGAGAAAAAAATACAAAAATCTGCTGTCCCATACTCGATGTTGCTCCATAGTGAAAGTTGTTCAGTTTGATGGTCTGAAGCACCCCCTTACGTATTACTAGGGTGTTTTGTTACACTCTGTATAGAACAATGACATTCTATAAACAAGGAGTTCGGATCAATGCGCTATTTACGAGATCGTTGAAATGTGCTTAATTGTTTAACATTACTGCTTTGTGACAGAGGATATTTGAAAGGACTGGAATGTCAAGGGTAATGTATGACAGCCGAGCATAACTGAGGCATACTAAGGTGACATTAGAGACATGTGCCATTTTTTGGTTTTGTTATTGTATGACGTGGTGAGTCCATATTTATATAATGTCATTGGGTTTTTGCTTACATCTTAAGCCAGTTCTATAGGAACGTGATATGGACAAATCAGTTGTGTTCATGTTGATATCCGTACAGTCGGCTCAGTGTCACCGCTTCGATCTTACACGTACAGTGATTGTCAGGAGGACTCGGGGGGCGCGCTCTATTTCCGCTAATGATGTAGAGTTACTGACGTCACTTCGTTTTGTGTTGAGAAGGCATATTGTTTTACGTCTATAATATACAGGATCCTTCTTAATTTATGCTCACTCAAAAATCAGCTGTCCCATACATTTGGCTCAAGTAGGTTTGTATAGTTTTGTATGGAACAGCTGACTTTTATTCGTGATTTAGATGTTGGTCATAGAGCAAGTTGTTCAGTTTGACGGTCTGATCATCCCATTAAAAAGTGTCAGAAGGACTCTATATTTTTTTGATATGGAAAAGCATACAAAGAAAAAAAAACTGGGCAATATTGTAGAGTTTGAACTATACAAACTATATATCTTGCCAAGTTTGATGCTTGTATACAGGGTGGAAAATTGAGATGGGGCACAAAGGGCAGCTACCAGAAGCATTATAGCTACAAGAAAACCAACTTTTAAATCAATTTTGAAAAATTTACTGTCATCGACAAAAACAGAAATTTTCACAAAACTCATTTTTCATCCCATTCGATTCTCTTTCTGATAAGGAACATACGTCTCAATAGGGTCAACCGAGGTCGAGGTATTATAACTCTCAGAAAACGCAAAATATTCCCATGCAATTTAGTAGGGAAATAACAAAATCATCTAGTTGTGATTTTGTAAACACTTTCAAAATTTTTAGGGGTGGTTCAGACCATCAAACTGAACAACTTTTACTATGGGAGCAAACCGGTTTTTTTTTTGCGATTTCATATTGCTCCCATAGTAAAAGTTGTTCAGTTTGATAGTCTGAACCACCCCTGTAAATTTGAAATGTGTTTACAAAATCATCACTCGGTGATTTTGTTATTTCCCTACTAAATGTATGGGACTTCAATTTTGCGTTTTGACCTCTCATTGACACCATAGAGACTCTTGATTCTTTTTCACGTCTGCATATTCATCTCTTTTTTTTCGTGGAAGAATGAGCTATATCGCATGAGAATGACTCAAGCTGTAGTGGACAGATTAGTTAGTCAGCATTATTATGAAACACCCTTTATTTTTAAACATTATTGAAAAAACCGTGGTGGTCCAGTGGCGAGTAACCTTGCCTGCCGTGCAGGAGGCGATGGCTCGATCCCCGTCCAGACCGACTCGTACCAATGAGTTTATCGGAATTTATGTACGATTTGTAACAACACTGGTGAAGGAAAACATCGCGAGGAAACCTGCATGCTTCAATTTCGAGGCATGTATTGTACCCACTGTCCATTTTATGGCGAAGGGCTCACCCACCGTCACACTGGACAGAGTTTCGGTACTGCTGGTGAAACGTGGATATTCTGAGGTTTCAGAATATCCCTGACTACCCCCTTGGGGAATATAGTCGTGAGCATATGCTACCCTTTATTTTTCTTACATTGACGATATTATGTGTTCTTCAACTCACTGTGACTTACATGGTACCTATCTAACAAATGTTGCCATGCACAGTGCAGCGCTGCTATTAAATAGTCAGTAGATAACTGAAAGCCACGGCTAAGTCGAGCAGGAAACTGAACTGAACGCCACATTTGGGAACCCTCACGCGATGCCGGTGAGCACTCAATACGTCATTTCGAGCTAATGAATTGACAGCCATCATTTAAACGACGTACATAATCCGTGTTTCAGTCTTGCATGTTGTAGAGCACGGCAGCGCGCAAGCCAAGTTCTCGTCATTATTTAATTTAAGTCTATAGTATATACAGGTGAAAACTTAAATACGTTACACACTAACGGGGGTGCTTCAGATCGTCAAACTGAACAACTTTCAATATGAGAACAAAATTGAAATCGAAAAAAAGTCTGCTGTTCAACAGAAAACGTCAATCAATGACTATATTTCATTCCATATAAGCACGAAAACATTTTCCGATTCCTATTTAGCTTTCTGGCCAATTCCGATTAGCAAATATAATTTATTTATCAGAAGGATATAGTATCCAACATATCTTGGACGTTGCTAAAGCTGTTCTATGAATAAATGAGAGTAAGTGTTTCAAATCTCAGTTTTTGTTATCCAAAATGAGCTTTAAATTTCGTTGCTATTTGGAATGGAGTATAGTAGGTAGATATTCAACCTTTCGACCCAAATGTATGGAGCATCTGATTATTTCATTGTCATCTGTCATGTAAATCATTTTCTTTGAAAAAATTAGAAAAGTTAGCTGTAATCACTGTTCCATACAAATATGCGGATATTTATATATTTGGATACAGAACCCTAAAAATGTACACAGGAAAAAACAGATCTTAGTAATGATGAACGATGAGAAGCAATTTACAGCTGTAGGTACATTAACGTTTGACTTGGCTCCGTGCTCCACTCCGCTACATGCAGACGCTTGGAAATATTTTACATACACGATTTAAATTCCATAGTTACGTCCATGATTTCATAGCGTCATAAACGTGGAACAAGGTAATAAATGGCAAAGTTAATAAAATTTTCATTCATAATAAGGTTTCCGTTTCGTAAAATATCAGCTTGGCATTTAAGATCGGGGGAATTGTAATGGGGAGTTATTTGATTATATTATAGGTATATTATGGATCCATTGTATTTTACGAACGTGTGGAATGTTTTAAGAAATGGGTATGAGTAAAGGTATTGTCATAGTATTGTATAATTAAATAAATATAAATATCTTGGACATTGTCACACAAATTATCTAGTCACATTTTAAAGTACCAGAAACTAGCCTGGACTTGTATTATGATGACTAGACAACGATATAGAATACATATATAGATACAAACGTCCATGACTCGGGTACAAATATTCATATTCATCATACAAATATTTGTTTGTATTTGTTTGTATAATTATAGTACTATAAAAAACAAACATATTGTAACAAACACTTATGGCTTAGCTCGCATCGGAGCTCAGATATTTGACTCTAAAGGTTCATGAAAAAGTAACCAAAACCTTTAAGAATCAACTCGTTTTCAATCAATCGATCGAAGCAAATTACCTACTCAGCAAAATATACCGTATAAAAATACAGAAGATACAATTGCGGTCTTAGCGAAAAAGCGATTTCTCCCATACAACCTTAGAAGTTATTGGTACCCACAGTTGGTACCTTAATAGCACAGCTCCGTTGCAGCCTAGCAATGAATGTGATGTTTTTTATTAATGTATTTTGAAAGGTCCTCTAAAAACCTGTGTAAGTTTTATTATCGGCCAAGCAAAAAAAAAAATGAAAATTTTTCTCCATAATTCCACCTTACATGAATCTAAATAAATATTTCTTACATACCATTTTATAGGTTTTGGTGTCGAAACTCTCGGGCCGTGGGGGTGTGTTGCGTTGTGGCGCGGCCACGTCAACTTCAGGAGGTCGGTGCAGAAACGCTCATGAGAGTTAATCCTCCATTAAATCTCTTGCTGTCACTTTTTGTCTTGTTGACGTAGTAAAAGCTAGCAAGAGATTTAATGGAGGATTAACTCTAATGAGCGTTTCTGCAACTGAGTGTTAATTTATAATTTTATTTAATGTCACTATTTTATGAATCTGTCGAATAAAAATTTTACTTATTCAACAATATTATTTACTTACACGATAGTAATTTATTTATTTTGAAATCTGTGTACTTCTATTTTTATCTCGGCTTCGGATATTTTCGCGAAATTTTCGTGAAAAGATTAACGGCAGTAGTGTATATAACGAATTTAAAAGGAAAACTATCAGAAAAAGAAAAAAAACATAAAAGAAAGAAAGCTTTACAAGTTAACGAGTAACAGTCGACCAATTGTAAAATGTACTTTTCAGACTTTATTAGCCGTTTAACTGTTGTATAAAACAAAAAGCCCCCTTCTAAGTCCGTATATTGTGACGAGCAACTACGGAACCCTACCCTGCGCGTGGCCCGATACGCACTTGGCTGGTTTTTTTTTTGTATTACTAGTCTTGGAAAACGCTTAATTGGCACGTTTATATAAAAGGCCCTGTACTTGAACTTACAAAAATATTTAAAAGAAAAGAAGAACTGCGTGGTAATCAATTAAAAGTAGCCATCTGGTAACAGTTCGCTCCAAGTGGATGTTTTGGACGCATTTCGCACATGGGCACCCAATTGAGTGCTTCTTAATCGGAAGCCACTCTCATTGATTGGTTGGACTGTGTATACAATCTATAGTTTCCGGTAAGAGCTCCCAAGAATAAAAACAAGAGCGTGTCGGACTCGCTCAAGATAGGTTCCGTAGTCATTACATGAAAAGATTATCCTAACATCGATTAGATAAGTTAAGAATACATCGAAAGCAAACAATAGCCCGATTTAATTTTGTTCAGCGCTATCTATTAACAGCTACCGACCACCGGCGGTTTTTACATGATTTTTCCGACACTGATTGTGCTATAGCGTTCGTTAAAATTTTCATTGTAAGTACTTATGGAGAGCTACATTGTCAAATAGTTTATATAATAGCCGTTTTGTTTTTGACTTTGAGCGCATATATCTCGATTTCCAAGCATTGTAAAAACGTTATATATGGGTGTTTTGTTCCACGTTACAAGAGCTATCCAACGATACCTCACTCGATTTTTTAAGAAAAATCTAGTTTTGGCAACCCTAAATACCTTGTTTCTGTTTTTGGGTTACTATTATCTGTACTCGTGCCAAATTTTCATTGAATAGGTTCAAAAATGAGGGAGTAATTGAGCCGGGACATACAGACTGCCTGTCTGTGTGCACAGACAGTAATGTAGTACGGACAGAGAGACAGAATGGACGAAAGTATAAGGGTTCCTTGTTTCACTATTGAACCCTAAAAAAGGAAGTCGGTTAACTACTTAATCATGTAGGTAGAAGCCCATACATTTTCGGCTATATCTCTGTACCGCAGACTACTGGCTTAATGTGTACCCATATAATATAGGGTCCTTTAAGAGGATGACCAGACCATCGAAATGAAAATCTTTCTTTAAAAGACCAACATCGAAATCGCGAAAAAAATATTAGCTTTCCTATACATTTTGGTAGAGTAGGGGTAGTTTTGTTTGGAACAGCAGATTTTTTTTTTCGCGATTTCTATGTTGGTCCTAAAGAAAAAGTTGTTCAGTTTGATGGTCTTATCATCTCCTTAAAAAATCTGAACATAAACAGGGTGTTAGGGTGAACAGTTGCAATTGATACTGAACAACTTTCCGAAAGAAACCTATAGATAATTCGCAAAAATTTTTTGGGCTTTCCATACTAAATGCAATCAGTTGATCGAACGTTTGTATGAAAAGTCGAAACATTTTTTCGCGAGTTTCCTATATTAAGTTTCTTAGGCAAAGTTGTTCAGTATCATGGGTACGGTCACCTCTTAAAGTTATGCAACTGTTTACCCTAACACCCTATACATGTAGTGCGAGTCTAAATTTCTCAGAATTAAAAGGATTTACAACTCGGAAATAATAATCAAACTGGATTACTCAGTTCGCAGAAAATTATGAACCCACAGGCTTTACATCAAATGGTATTTATTCAGTACAAACGGTTTTGCGTTCATTCTTTAACACCTTGTATAGACAGCTTCGTGCAGGAATTCACAAAATGTAAGCCAGGAATTTCTCGGAAATTCAATCGGGGAAAGGAATTTATCACTAATTAGATGAGTTTTAGATGAAAGTGGTATTTTTTTTTTCGGAAAAGCATTTTTTAAATAAAGGGTTGTAAAAAATTAGAAAGATTGACACAATTACAGATTTAGGTTCAACAAACACAATAGTAATGATCAAATAGATGTATGAATGAATTATCTTACCTAACCAATTTAAGCGAGCTTAAGGGAATATAATTCGGAGCGTGCGTTTCAATACTAACCGATTAAACTCAATGAAATTTTTCAGAAACAATCTGGAATCTAATCTCTATGATTAGATGAATTCAGATTTTCGTTAATATGTATAGTTTTAAAGTTACAGTGCCTCAAAGATTTCCATACAAATCTTAAATTAATCCTAGCATTAAAACTGTATATTTTAACGAAAATCTGACTTCATACAAGCATAGAGATTAGTTTCTAGATTGTTTGTGAAAAATTTCATTGACATTAATTGGTTAGTATTGAAAATATCACCAGACTTCGTTTGTATGCAGCGTGCATTTGCAGAATTTTCTGGCAGAAAAATCCTTAACGTCAATCAGAATTGACGTACAGAATTATGCCGGCCCGTTCGTTCGCCGATTTTTAATGGTGCGCTCGACTACAGCGATCGATTTAGAAAAAAACTGTCAAGTTATTCAGTTTTAAGTGCATACGTGCATACTACGGGATTCGAAGCCACGACCATCGGATCAGCAGCCAGGTTCACTACCAACTGGGCTATCGGGCCATCAATGTATTTTTCATTTCGTAAAACGTACCCGATCTCAAAATGCAGAAAAATGAGAATCGCATTAGCTAAAAACGTTAATAATTTCAACCGCTGTTTTGTACAACTTTTCTCTTTTTAGTTTTAATAGAGTTCGTTCGAAACGTGCCCTACTTCAAAACGTTAAAACATTTTAATTAAACCACTTATGGTTGCGAAAACATTAAATAAGCTTTCATTTATACGGTCCTCAAGTCGTCTACTTAGTACCAGTGCCCTGTAAACAAAGCCACAACTGAGACGTAATTTCTTTACAAACGATCTTATTTAATACCAGAAGCACTTGGCAGTCGAGTGTTCTATTCAATTAAAGAAGGCTTGTTTCATATTTGTTTTAACATTTATTTCTCTTTAAATAAACTCTGTTCTGTAGGTTCTTAAAACGATGAGTGAATTAAGGCTTTTATAATTTGATTTCAGAAGTGTTATGTTATTAAAACAAAATCAAATCAAATATTTATTTTGCATACTAAGTGGACAATATGTTATTATTCCCCATCGCCGCCGCGGGGGACAGTCGCGATCTCTGCCCACTCTTTCATCTGGCGTCTACAGACGCTACCGGCACATCGCTGGCCGGTTCTCACCGATCCCCGCTACCCAACCCGTCGCGTAGTCCCAGCAACGCCCATTGCCGAGGTCCGTATCCATTATGGGTGCCCCTTGGACAGGTTGCTTAACTCACTGGTTCGGTGACCTACCAGGGCGCTTCGCCGTCACTGGTATGGCCACCCCCAACAGCCCGCAGTAAAAAGCAGTAACTGCTCCCTGAGCAAACTGTATAAGTCATTCAAAAAAAAAAAATGTTATTATTATCGACATCAGGATCAATACAATTTTATTGACTTAGTAGAGTTTACCCGCGACTTCGTCCGCACAAATTATATACCAGATTTTAAGTCAGATCATACGCAATCAAACAAAATAAGGTTCATCAAAATCGGGTCGGTATTTTTTGCGTGATGCTGTTAAAAACATACAAAAAAACAAATAGACAAACTGACAAAAATAAAAAAAAAAGGTACGTTTAGAGTCCGGGATACCTTAGAACCATATCAAAATCTTTTTCATATAAATATCTTCATTGTACAGACACACTTCTGTTACCATTTTATAAAGGTGCACTTCCGATGCCAGCGGCCGATGCGACTGACGCGTGGTTCTGTCATATGCCATATGTCTATCGCATCGGCCGCCTGCGTCTGACGCACGCGTCAGTCGCTGGAATCGGAAGCGACGCCATACGTTTTCATACTATACTCCATTCAAAATAGCAAAGAAATTTTGAGGCTATTTTGCATTACAGAAACAGAGATTTGAAACACTTCCTCTCACTTATTCTTAGAACAGCCTTAGTACCGTCCAAGATATTTGGGATAGTATTTGTATCCAGTAAATTAATTACATTTGCTAATCAGAATTGGCCAGAAAGCTAAATAGAAATCGAAAAATCTGGTCGTCCTTATTGGGAATGAAGTATAGTATTGTCGCATCGGCCGTCGGCCGCGAGCCGCGCGCGTCAGTCGCATCGGCCGCTGGCATCGGAAGTCCATTTTTATAGTTAACATTATCGGCTTTCGGATACTCTGTGCTCACGGAAGGGAACAAGGAATAGGTACTTAGGGTATAATTTTACCACTTATGTACCCAGAATGATCATACCCAATTTTGTTGAGTGTAAATTTTTCATGAAACATCATCATGTCTTTTAGTTTAATCTGGGACACAGACAATAGATTCGTTTGTTTTTGTAATACATTTTTTATAAAGAACTCTTATAAACCTTTTGTTATTTAGCAATAAAGAAAAAAGAAACAAGGAAAGTGGAAAACTGGGAATCAATACAGAAGTATATTCGAGCTCAATGGTGACATTTTGTATTGCTTCTGAATTTTACAATGCGACATCAATTAAATGGCAAGTAGAAGTCCTGTAATATAAGAAACGATATAATTTTGATCATTCTTATAAATTGCTGATCTTTCTATGAAAACCTTAAAAAGGTACCTAATACTTTATTATACAGGGTCCTTCTTAATATGCTGACACTTTTTTAAGGGGATTATCAGACCGTCAAACTGAGCTATTTCCTCTATGGGACCAACATCGAAATCGCGAAAAAAAATCATCTGTCCCATACATTTGGCTCGAGTAGATTTACAATTTTGTATATAAACGCTGATATTTTTTTCGCGATTTCCATGTTGGTGCTATAGAGAAAGTTGTTCAGTTGGACGGTCTGATCATCCCCATAAAAAAGTGTCAGCATATTAAGTTGGACTCTATAGTTGTTTTGGCTTTTGATTTCTAAAGATTTAACTGTACCTATAAATGTAAACAAAGAGAAGGTTTGTACCCATTTTGTATCCTCCGGTCAGAGATGCATTTTTAATGAAGATGATAAATTCGCCTTTTGAGTTAATTGGGTGTCATGAATAACCAAATTGTCGGCAGGCAATCTGGAACCTTTGCCCGGCAAAAGATGGGAAATGTTGTGCCACAACAATTAGCTCTTTATTGTGGCATTAAAAATTTTTTGGCTGCATGTTCGTTTTTCACTGATCAGATAGGATCTGAGACCTGATATGTATCAAAGATTAGAGAGATGATGATGATGAGTGAGATTCAGAACTGTTTTGTCAAAGAGGCCTGAAAGGTCTGAAAAAAAATGTACTTTTCTTGGTTTGTAAAGTATTAGGAAGATACCTAACCTACTGTTCAGTGTTCACGCTCTATTTTTGACTTTGATCGCAGATATCTCGAGACAGAAGAATTGTATCGATTTAGTTTCTATATGAGTTTTTTTCATTGAACAAGACCTATCCGACCTACAAACGACACCTCACTTAATTAAAAAACTATTTTTTTTCTACTTCTCTTTGAAATGAAAATGAAATACAGGGTCCAACTTAATATGCTGACAGTTTTTTAAGAGGATGATCAGACCATCAAACTGAACAACTTTCTCTGTGGGACCAATGACGAAATCGTGAAAAAAAAATCAGCTGTCCCATACAATTGATAAATAAGTAAGAGTAAGATTTCAGTTTAGTATAGAACAGCTGATTTTTATTTCGCGATTTCGACATTGGTCCCATAGAGATATTGTTCAGTTTGACCTTAAAAAAGTGTCAGCATATTAAGAAGGACCCTGTATACTTTGTTTACACCAAACTCTCGTATTCTTTCGTTGTATGGGTCGAAAAAAAAATGTTTCTTCATAAGTATACTCATATATTTCAGTTTTTGTGTTACTGTTATCTGTCTTAATGCCATATTTCGATTCAATAGGTGCAAAAGTTAGCGAGCTATTGAGGCGGGGCATATAGACAGACAGACAGACAGAATGGACGAAAGTATAAGTGTTCCTTGTTTGACTACCTACCCTAACACTACAATGCCTAAAAAGTGACTGAGATGATTGCAGAAGCGGCAGACGCATAGTGACCTAATGGGTTATTTGCCGGACAGTATATTACGTTACTTTCTAACATGAACAGCAAACACTGGAGGTTGTGAAATCACACGGCGGCAAGTGAATGTGTCAATAAAAGGGGCTCATTGCTCGATAAGTGTCCCGGGAGAGTAAACAGGCAGTTTGTACACTTTATGTGTAATTAAACGACTTTGAAGTAGGGCTGGCGCTGTAGGGTTTCTTTACTTTATCGCGGAGTGTAGTGGGCTTTTATAGGGGAGTTTTGCACGTCGAAAACTTAAATATATAAATAACCTTTTAAACAGAGTTGCCAAAAATTTATTTTTGAACGATATTTGGTTATAATAAAATTCCTGACGGACTTGAGTTGTAATAACGTTATATGTTTCAAAGACTTTATTATAATTATGGATATATTAATAATGTGTAAGTTAACATTATTCCATACAAATCAAACGAATGATTGAACAACGAATTCTCGGAGGAGACTTGAACCCGTAATGTGCCAAAACGGTGCATTTCCTTGCCCCGCTTCGTCCAATTAAGCTACCAAGCCTACTACGTCAGAGAACAAAACAGTACAATACAGTTTAAAAATTGTAAACTTAGAATATGTCTGTCTCAGTGCCGACCCTACGACATAATGGAATAACGGCACGAGAATGATGAAAATAGATTTAAAATCCTTAAGATTTTTCCATGTGACAACCCTAGTGGCTGAGTTAGAAGCGAAGACGTTAACGTGGCCGTTGAAGACTGCCTTGTTTACAACCTACTTTACATAGG
The DNA here is from genome assembly GCA_963924505.1 of Agonopterix alstromeriana. NCBI lineage: Eukaryota > Metazoa > Arthropoda > Insecta > Lepidoptera > Depressariidae > Agonopterix > Agonopterix alstromeriana. The sequence continues at coordinate 4,715,259 of OZ004670.1, forward strand.
TTTTATATTCTTCTTTTAAATATTTAACTACGTAAGATTTGTTCGAAAAATTGAACCTATTTTTAGGATGATAATTAGTGAGGTAAGTAATAATTAATATAAACTTTGCACAACTAAATGAAATTATTTATTTTAGTATTAGTACTTGTCTAATTTTTTTATGTAAAATAATGATTTTTTTGTAATTAAATGTATACAAGCTTCAAAATCTGCAACACGCTTCGTCAAAATGTCCGTATCTGCAACATGCTTCGTCAAAAATCACTAAATGAACAGGATCCCAATCAGCAACATGCATCGTCCAAATCTTAATCTATACATTGAATCTGCAACACGCTTCGTCAACATAAAGACTAATGCCCACTCAAATTATTGTACCTACTATGTAACAATTAGTGTACCTAATATGTGACAATTATTCATTTTGGTATACCTTGCTGTTATAAAAGTAAACGAATCTACTACCATGTGAAACGAACATTGATATCCATCGCAAATGAAATTTAAAGTAGGTACTAAACTAAGAAGAAAAAAAGACGACTCTCTTTTGAAAGAAAATAAAACACTCTCTCTATCTCTCATCTTAAAGAAATATAAATTTAACACCCAAAAGAATCATAAGGCTCTTATTCGTTTTCGTTATAATAGTGTAAGATAAACAAACAAATAATGTATTTGTGCAAGCCTAAGCACATAAAATAAGCTCTTCTTTCTTCCCGATACAAGGAAAATGTCAAATCTAGTTTCCGTATAATATCTCAGTTGGCCTTACTTTTCCGCCCAATATGTGACGGCATGATATTCCCATCCTATGTTATAATATTCTATGTAGGAAACAGAAACATTTGAACTTTATCATTTCTAAAAGTTTATGAACGGCTATAGTCATCTTCTGTCTCTAGGCCAGACATTTTACGACATTATGGAGGGATGAGAAGTAATTTTAGACGGCCCGATAGCACAGTCGGTAGTAAATCTGCCTGCTGTGACGAGGGTCGCGGGTTCGAATCCCGTAAGGGACAAATATTTGTATGATGAATATGAATATTTGTACCCGAGTCATGGACGTTTCTATCTATTTATGTATTCTATATCGTTGTCTAGTCATCATAATACAAGTCCAGGCTAGATTCTTGTACTTTAAATGTGTCTAGATAATTTGTGTGACAATGTCCAAGACATTTATTTTATTATTTATTTGTAAACGGCACCATTTATAGACGAAAACTCAGTGTGAACAAATTTTTAAGAAACAATCTCGCTACGCAACATATTATGTTGTTGATTTCCATCAACTCTTTTTATTCCCGGAAGGCTTGTAACTCAATAAAAAATATCTAAATGCTAATGTGATCATTTTAATTAGATTTAACAATATATATTACACTTTTTTTTTACTAGCCTATAATATTTCATGCCATTGCTAGGCGAAGGCCCTTGCTCTTCCACTCGTTCCTGTTTTGGGCAACCTCTGGCTATTGGTCGTCAAATGTAACCAGGTCAACCCGCCACCACTTCCTAGGTCGACCTGGACGCCGCCGACCGTTTTAGGGGATCCAGATCATAATGATTTATGCCCATCTCTCAGGATGCATCCCACATTTAAGTTTGGCGCTTTTCTCTACGACGTCGTCGGCTATTTGAGTTTTGGGGTGCAACGTGGTGTTTCTGACCCGGTTAGTTCGTTTAACTCCTAGAACATAATGGACGCCAGGTCTAGTGCAAAATTCTCGAAAATAGTGTCCAAGACTAACCTACATAAACCTGTGTAGTACCAACTAAAAACATTGAAACAGCTGAAATTCTTTTTCATTTTGCTTGCGAATTTTTTACGCCATCGCGGCACGGCGCGAGCCGCGCGCGCGGGCGTGCGCCTTATCGGCCGGTCAAACGAAGACTGTCGCGTAATTGTTTCTCTTTATACGTTTTAGTGCTCTTTTGGTTCGGACACTTTTGAGCGCGGACCCGACGTCCAGTAGTTGGTAAGTCAATGCCTAGAATATACTCTTCAACAATAAAATGGAATTAAAAACGTGTCTTGGCGGGTTATAAATTTTTCTCGAGTTTCATTTTATGTGTGCATTAAAATGATGTATAAATCATGTGATGCGTGTTGTTATGAAATGTCAGGTAAAACGACTAATAAAAAGAACGGTTTCCTAAGCTTTGTTTGTATATTTAATTTGCTATCTGCCCCACGGCATCACTTTAGTTATAATTTTTAAAACGTAAGCTATACAAAGCTGTCTTTTTTAGGATTCCGTACCCAAAGGGATGCCAACAGGACCCTATTACTAAGCCTACGTCCATCTGTCTATCCGTCCGTCTGGTATCTTTTGAACCGTAATAAAGGTAGCCAGTTAAAATTTTCACAGATTATTCGTGTTTTTATGCCGGGTCAGAAAGTAAGTTATAGCCTTTATGATCCCACTGTAGGGCAAAAGCCCTCTCACGAATAAGGGTAAGAGAGTGTGGGCCATACTCCACCACGTGGTGGAGTGAGTGTGCCTATTTTGGTGGATATCCTAGGAAAAAAAACGAAACGTAAAATAATAAGGGGAGTTATCAAGAAACATGTTTTAGTGTTATTTTGTTCTAACGTAAAAACGGTAGAACATCGAACTTGGTTAAATAATAAAACCGGCCAAGTGTGAGTCGGGCTTCCGCTTAGGATCTCGAACTGAATGAAAGAAAACACTATTTTGATAAATAAATAACAAATACAGGATGATAGGATATACAGGTACATTACTTTTGAGAGATTGTACCTTAGACATTTCATACAACCGTTGGATCAGCTGATTGCATTTAGTACTTATAGTCCAAATTCGTTTTTGCTGATGTCTTTTTTTGAGGTTTCTCAGACAAAGTTGTTCAGTATCATGGGTACAATCACCCCTTAAACTAATGCTACTGTTTACCCAAACACCCTGTATATTGTATGGTGGTACGGAAAAACAGAACCCTTAGCGGGCGAGTCCGACTCACACTTGGCCAGTGGTTATTCATCGAAAATACACCTTGTTTTATACTAAACAAAGTATTTTTCAGCAGAATGGCCACATTTTTTACGCGAGCGTAACACCGGGCTATGAGACGCCCACTACGCAATGTTAGCGATGAAAATCAAGTGCCGACATATATCTCAGTTTGTGCAAAATAACATCGCAGTAAATGGAACATTCTCAAACGCCACTGTTAGGTGCACGTCATACCGAAGATTAATTTGTGTAAAGCAACGTGTTTGCGTTACAGTATGACTGGATCCTTACGATTATGTAGGTATATTCCTACACGTCGGTGGCGCGTTGCGAGAGATATTAACTTTGTCACTCAATCATAGGGTTCGAATCCGCACGGACCACATGCCATCAATGAGTTTTTCTAACTTAAGGGGATATAATTCAGAGCGCACTCCATACAAACTTACTATGGTGATTTTTTCAATACTAACCAATTCAATGAAATTTTGCTGAAACAATCTTGAAATAAATATCTATGCTTGTATGGAGTCAGATTTTCGTTAAAATATACAGTTTCAATGCTAGGATTAAATTTAAGATTTGTATGGAAATCTTTGAGGCACTGTAACCTTAAAACTATACATTTTGACGAAAATACAAGAATAGAAATTTATTTTTAGATTGATTCTGAAAAATTTCATTGAGTTTAATTGGTCAGTATTGAAAATATCACCATAGTACGTTTGTATGGAGCGCGCTCCGAATTAAATCCTGTTAAGAAACCTGCATACGCTGAAGAAGAAATTCTGATGCATGTCTAGGTATCAATCAGAATTGGGCACGCGTGGTGAACTAACGCCCTTTCAGTGGCCTCGCCTTTGCCCTGCAGTGGAACGTTTATACAGAGTGAAATTGATATCATTGGCATCCTTTTAAACTAAGAGTCTACCCATTAAACTGAAAAACTTTTACTATGGGAGCAAACCGATCGGAGCAACAAAAAAAATCAGCTATTCCATACTAAACTGCAATGCCTACTCGATTTAAATGTATGCAACAGCAGATTTTTTTTTTGCTCTGATCGATTTGCTTCTCTAGCAAAAGTTGTTCAGTTTGATGGGTAGACTCTTAGTTTAAAAGAATGCTAATGATATCAATTTCACCCTGTATAGTCTGATGATGATTCCTACACATATTCGTTACAACATTACGTTGCAACGTAAAGATACGTTGGTATAATAACAGGCATCTAAAATTTTTACCGGTAGGTAAATAATCCTGGTAAATAATAACCATGGTAATGGTTAAAAAAAATTATCTAGGTACGCCATCGAATGAGGTGTCGTTGGATAGGTCTTGAAAATTTGAACGTAACGTTCTTTTTAACACAGTTATTTTTGGTTCTATCTAAACCAAACCACCATCCAACAACCAACCACCTGCACGTCTAGTATGATTTCTCTACACGCGAGCGACACGCCTTTGGTCCATAGAAAATAAACTGTTCCCGCTCTTTTCGGAGAGAGAAAGCCGCGCTAGCCGCGACAATTAGTATGGAATAAAGCCGAGTCGCGCGCAAGAAGAGAAATCATGCTAGACGTGTTGCTTCGATATTTTCGGTCAAAGCAAAATTTACAATTGTATTACCTACTTGCGTATCTTACAAAGCCTTAATATGATTATTTTAAACTTTATAGCTCAGCATTCGATACGAGAGTATTCGGTATCCATTAACTTGAATCTACAAATTCAGCTGCATACAGATGCATCCATCGTATCGCGCCGAATATTACATTTCAATGTGAATAACTTTAGTGTGGGTGGTCTGGTCTTATCGAAGGAACTACCATTTAGATACTAAGCAAGTATACGAGATTCAGTCACAACAACGACGCTGATGTTTACAATGCCGTTGGCTGGTGCTTGGTATTTAAACGGCCATCGGGGCTTGAAAACGGCCTAACACCATGTTGCAGTCCGCTCTGGTCTCTTGTGCAATATGGTCTCTCTATGAGCCTGAAGGAGACCTGTCGCATGTAGTGACAATAATTATTATGCAATGCTGAAAACAATGATGTAGTGCTGATAATAATTATGTAGTGCTGATAATAATGATGCAGTGCTGACAATAATGATGCGGTGGCCAAAGACTTAAAGTCTTCAGAAATTACCTATGGGATATCATGGTTGAATATGACCAGCAGGAAGCCTGAAGTAGGCCTGTGCCTATAGTGAAAAGTATAATGATGCAATATGCAGATACAACTATGATAAGTCCTGATAATAATTATGCGATGCTGATAATAATGATGTAGTGATGATAATAATTATGTGGTGCTGATAATAGTGATGCGGTGCTGATAGTAATGATGCGGTGCTGATGATAGTGATGCGGTGCTGATAATAGTGATGCGGTGCTGATAATAATGATGTAGTGCCGATAATAATTATGAAGTGCTGATAATAATGATATAGTGCTAAAGATAATGATGCAGTGCTGATAATACTGACGCGGTGCTGATAATAATGATGTAGTGCTGATTATAATTATGTAGTGCTAATGATAATCAAATGATGCAGTGCTGATAATACTTATGTTTTGCATAAAATAGCAGCTAGTGCTGATAGTAATGATGGTGTAAGCACCTCAAACGTTCTCTAAACTTTTTCACAAAAATATCAAGTAGTCTCAAGTAAGATAAAAGTCCATTTTTCCTCTCCCCACTGAGGTAGACGATAGAAATTATAGCTACACGTAGAGTGGTATCCGAACGCTTATCCGTCCACACATTGATAAAGTTTCAGCGCGTTTGAATGGCAACGGCTGACATTATCGTAAAAGTCGGAACTTTGTTGAAATAGCTCCGGCGAAACATAAGGGGTTCACATACAATTGCTAAAGTTTCTAATATACTACGATATATGCTCCTATTGTTCGCGTAATATCTCATAAAAATGTCAAATCGAAGAAACTGTCGTCTTCGGTATCGTATGCGATAAAGAGATACCGTTTTATGAATTTTACATACATACCTACTATGTTTAAAATAAGCGAACTTTCATCTAAAAATTAAACGCTTTTAACGTGAAATATAACAAAAGAAAACCGGCCAAGAGCGTGTCGGACTCGCCCATGATAGGGTTCCATAGCCATTACATAAGTAGAATAAGAAAAAATTTGTAAAAATGATTACCTTACCTAAAAGAAAATTTTGAACCCAAGCGATAGCGCGAGTTAATTTCCTGCAACACCATCAAGTTTGTACTTAGAAAATACATTTATGTTACAAATTTTTTCAGAAACTGGTTGGGGTATAGCGATTAGTTCCATAGAACAACATTCCCTAAGAAACCTATAGGAAATGTCCAAAAAATTTTTTGGTTTCCCCATACTATATCAGCTGATCCAATATTTGTATGAAAAGCCGATTTTTTTTTTGCGAATTTCCTATAAGTTTCTTAGGGAAAGTTGTTCAGAATCATGGGTACAATCACCCCTTCAAGTAGTGCAACTGTTTACCCTAACGCCCTGTATTCATAAATCCAGACACTATGGAAAAATTTGTCCCTTGCAGGATTCGAACCCGCGACCCTTGGCACAGCAAGCAGGTTTACTACCAGCTGAGCTATTGGGCCGTAATAAAGTCATGCTGGGTACTAACTCTATCTATACATAAAGGGTCCTTCTAAATATGCTGACACTTTTTTAAGGAGATGATCAGACCATCAAACTGAACAACTTTCTCTATCGGACCAACATCGAAATCGAGAAAAAAAATCAGCTTGTTCCATACAAAACTGCAAACCTAGTCGAGCCAAATGTATGGGACAGCTGATTTGTTTTCGAGATTTCGATGTTGGTCCGATAGAGAAAGGTGTTCAGTTTGATGGTCTGATCAACTCCTTAAAAAAGTGTCAGCATATTAAGAAGGACCCTGTATAATAACAGATATGATAGTTCTAACGTAAAGAAAATGTTAAGATTTTTCGAGAATAAAAGAAAGAATTAGAGAGAGAGAAGAGAAAGATTTAGAGACTGGTAACAGAAACTCGTTGGTTGTTTTTAATACAGAAAATATAAAAATACCTGACATTACCTTTCGCAAACAATTATAAAGCTGTATTATGTTCCAACAGGACAAAACACACTAAACATTTTTCTCGTAGAAGTAAAATCACTAATAACAGCATTGCATATAAGGTCTAACAAAATTAGCTGAAACTATTCTAAGGGGACTATCAGACCATCAAACTGAACAACTTTCTGTATGGGACCAATATCAAAATCGCGTAAAAAAATCTGCTGTCCCCATACATTCGTGCCGAGCTAGGTTGACAGCTTTGTATGGGACAGTGAATTTTTTTTTTCGCGATTTCGATATTAGTCCCATAGAGAAAGTTGTTCAGTTTGATGGTCTGATAGTCCCCTTAAAATAGTTTCAGCTAATTTTGTAGGACCTTATATATGTATTAAAATAAAAATTTATACGTATAATACTTAACCTAAAGAATAAAAAAGCAAATTGTACTTACACATTTCTTGATGAAAAACAAAATATTAGTAGGAATAGGTACCTATAAAATTACATTAATATTTGATAGTATTTTCTGATTTTTTATAAAATTAGTTTTTGTCGTCTTTCGTTATAAATCCGCGAGTTTCCAACTAGTTAAATTAACAACTCTTTATCAAACGTCAAAACGCGTGCTTTGTATGAAATATTGTACTAAAAATTGATTAGTGACGTCATTGTTTTTCGTCGTCGTTTTGATACTTTTTATAGTTTATCCAGTTATTAAAAATAGTATTAAAGCAACAGCATTACTAAAAATGTGAGTTTAGCGGTATTTTCAAACGGGGTATTTTCTGAGCAGTTAAAACTAAAATATATTTTATGTAGTCAACTCCCCTATTGTATTTTAAATGGGATACTGTAAATAAACGCTTGGTGGAAAATTGGAAAATTGGAATTTTTACTGGATCATTAATGCACTTACAGACAACAGTTTTATGTTAATAATATTAGATGTTTGTTGTACCTATAGGTATAAGGCCAGGCTTATCACATTATAGACAAAACATAAACGAATTGGTGGTAGAACAGTATACCTACATCAAAAAGATAATGCTATAACTTACTATTTGATTTGATTTGAATCCCGATTCCCGTCTCTATCCTAACTTGTGTTATTCACCTTCAGAAAATCATAAAATATAATACCACACATATCTAACAATGTTAGTTGAATTGAAGGAATGACATTAGAACATCCATAGCCATAATAGCCACTTCTAAGAAAACTTTGAGTCGTTCGATGCGACCTAAACCGTATAAAACAGACCGCAAATTACAGCTCGTTCCCCCAAAAATCTTTGAAACTCCACCTTATCTTAACTTGTAACGTAAATATTAGGATAGTTAAATCACACTAATGGTTTAGGTACCTACTTCAAGGTTTGCAGAAAGGGAAATGCTTTACGTAGAATATTTTTAGACGATAATTTTGACGACCTGCGATTCGGTAACTCTTCCTAACATTGCACACCAAAATACACAAAAAATTTCTCGTACCTGCTTACTTCTCTAATTTTTATTTTCATCTTCATTTATCTATTTTCATCTTTGACTATTTATATGTGGACTGGTTACGCGTGTAATTCTACTAACAAACATTTCTGCCACTTTTTGCGGGGGGCGAGGTAACATTAAATCCGCAACTTTGGATTTTATTCCCCATAACTTTAGATTCTAATTTTGAATGTTATAAATCATGAAAAGTAGTCTCGTGTGAACCCCAAACGTTCTAAGTTCGAAGTTATTATTTCGTAATTATAGGCTGTCTCGTTTAGTGATATGGTGTAAAATTTAATGTAAATGCACAAGATCAAGTGTGCTTATACCGTGGCAGAGGGGAAATGCTACCGCAAGGCTAGTCCTTATAATAATTAGTCAAAGATTTTCATAGATTTTAGACATTCATATGTCGTTCGATATTGGAACTATGACATTTCTGGCTCTAGTATAACATCAAAAAATAAATCGATGATAGGCTTTGGTCTTTTAGGGTTGCCAAAGCAATACCGTGACAGTGTTTGTGAAGTGCCTACTCGAGTTTATGAATCGGCAAACCTTTTGTAATTTCTTTGGTTGTAAATGATACAAAATAAATAAAATACGTAAATACATCCCATCGATCACAGGTAATCTACAAGACAGCTACAGGTCTACGACAATTTGCCGGCATAATTATGTCGTCGCGAATATAGTTACGGAAATTGATTTCAAAACCAAAATAAGCTGGCCGCGCGACGTTATACGTTATTCACCCTACGCGCGGCCAGCTTATATTGGTTTTGCGTAGCTTGATGTGTCGCCGTGTGCACTTACGCCTCGCTATAAGAAGCCTGTGCCTCTATCCAGACATTCGAACTTCGCAATTGCGTGAACGTTTTCGTTCCAATGTCAACTCTATTACAATGAAATTCAGACCGAAGCGAAAGAAACGGTCGCGATATATCAAAAATTGAAAGTCCGGCTACAGGGCCAGGTTATTCCTATGTTTACGCCCAAGGAGATACCTGCGTCTGTTATACTCAAGGAATATACTACACTTTACCGAGAGGTTATACTCCTTTGATAATATGTTACTCCTTTGCAATTTTTGTACATAATACTTTTTTTTTTAATTGTGGCTTTTAACCCTGAGGTTTTGCCAGCCCCATCGTGCCTTAACCTTGAGACTACACAACAATACAATGAAAACCTAACACTTCCTAACGAATATACAACTAAACACTAGTACTATAAATAAAAAGGGACATTATTTTAGCGTCTCCCGACGTAGGGGCGGCTAAAATGGTGACAAAAGAGCCTACATTCAAAATATTTAATTTTAAACTATTATACAGTAATAGCCTCTGCGATTGATACCGGACACATTCCACTAATAAATGCTGGACATCCTCCACAGTACCGCACACCTCGCAATGTTTCGGATCTTATAATATCGCGTTACGTTAATATCGCGTACGTAACCATCCGACATTCTATAAAAAACGCGAGGACATTCCAACAAAACATTCACTCCGTTATAAAAACAAATTAATGTTACCGGTTTCTACTATGAAAATGCATTCTTCTAGTCCATATGTAATGTCAATAAAAATTTACAATCAACTGCCAAATGTACTAAAAGACGAAAGACAAGATAAAAAATTTCTTACAAAATTAAAATAGTTCTTACTCATCAAATCCTATTACAGTATAAATGAATACTTTAATGGTATTATTAATACACTAGCTGACCCGGCGAACTTTGTTCCGCCTTAGACGCCATAAATGAGCAGATTTTTGATTTTATTAAGGTGGTTAAGTAATTTTAAATTTTCAAATTTTCCGGGCAATTTCCTTAATTTTTTCTTTCATAAGAACCTTCTCCTGATAATAACGAACAGAACAACAAAAGAATTAGCGAAATCGGTCCAGCCGTTCAGGCGTGATGCCGTGACCAAGGGAAATAGGGATTCATTTTTATATATATAGATAATGGTCCTCCTCTCTCCTAATTTGCCGTACCCTACAAACAGGGTACATAATGAACTGTTAGCTTTCAACTTTAACACCTTTGTAAAATATAAATAAATTGAAATTGAAATTATTCTTATTATTCGTAGCGATATGCTACGAATAACAATTCTTCAACAAACGCATCAGGTCAACAATTTCCATTACAAGTTTAAATTAAAACGTAAGGGTAATTTACTTGCACATTAAAAGCCGAATTCCTTAATCCAGGTAGTGAAGCCGTCGGCGCCCGCCTGTAAGACTTCCCTATCAAGTTCCAGGATCGGGATTCACTTAAACAAAGTACTTTATACCCACGTGAACCCGAGCCGTAGTGTTTACATTATACTACAGTGTGTTAAACGAATGAAGAAAAAATATACAAGGTGTTACAAAAATACAAATAAACATTTAAGGGTATATTACTGTTGGCGCGCTCCATACAAACGAAGTCTGGTGATATTTTCTATACTAACCGATTAAACTCCATGAAATTTTGCAGAAACTATCTAGAAACAAATATATATGCTTGTATCTTGTCAGATTTTCCTTAAAATGTTCAGTTTTAATGTTACAGTGCCTCAAAGATTTTCATACAAAACTTAAAATCATCCTAGCATTAAAACTGTATATTTTAACGAAAATTGGACACGATACAAGCATAGAGATTTGTTTCTAGATTGTTTCTGCAAAATGTCTTTGAGTTTAATTGGTTAGTATGGAAAATATCACCAGACTTTGTTTATATGCAGCGCGCATTTACGCATCCGGAATAAACTTCTCTTAAGGGGGTGGTTTAGACCATCAAACTGAACAACTTTCACTATGCGACCAATGTCGAAATCGCGAAAACAAAATCTGATGTTCCATGCTAAGCTACAATTCTATTCGAGCTAAATGTATGGGATAGGTGATTTTTTTTTCGTGCTTTCGATGTTGGTCCCATAGTGAAAGTTGTTCAGTTTGATGGTCTAAACAACCCCTTTTTCGTGATTTCGATGTTGGTTCAATAGTAAAAGTTGTTCAGTGTGATGGTCTAAACAACCCCCTTAAAAGTTTTAAATTTTATTTTTACTTTTGTAACACCTTGTATAAATGTGTGGAGGTGTAATTTTTAGGTATTTTCCTGTAGGTATTAATTGTTGTTTAGTTATCGATTCTGTTTGTACAAGTTCATATTCATAAAATTTTCAAGATTTGCAATGACAAGGGTGTAAGGAAAAGTATCATTAAATTTTTGATCGACATTCAAGAGTTGTCTTTTGAGCTTGAGGTTTTATCTTTATTTTGACATCTTAACTATTATAAAACTGTAACAAAAGTATGTCTGTACATTGAAGATATTTACATGAAATAGATGGAGATATGGTTTTTAGGTATCCCGGGCTCCAAAACAACCTTTTTTTAGAATTTTTGTCTTTCTTTTTGTTTGTATGTTTGTAACAGCATCACGCAAAAACGACTGAACAGATTTTGATGACATTTTTTGTTTGATAGCTTATGATCTGACTTAAAATCTGGTATATAATTTGTGCGGACGAAGTCGCGGTTAAACTCTAGTACTATATAGAGCAGGAATTCGTACTTTTTCGTCTTTTAAGATGGACTTCCGATGCCAGCGGCCGATGCGTCTGACGCGCGCGGCTCGCGGCCGACGGCCGATGCGAGAATACTAGTTACTATGAAAACGTATGGCGCTGCATCCGATGCCAGCGACTGACGCGTGCGTCAGACGCGCGCGGTCGATGCGATAGACATATGAAATACGACAGAACCACGCGTCAGACGCGCGCGTCAGTCGCATCGGCCGCTGGCATCGGAAGTCCACCTTTAATCTCAGCCTCAGTCCTCTAAACATCATTTAATTCAATTAGTGTCTGTTTGAGCGAGTGGCCACCGTTTGGTTATTGCTCTGTTATATTATTGACTCTATAATATCGTTAAATGTATTTTTGTATTTAAAGAACGTTAAAACGAATTTCCCTGAAGACGAGACCAAGATAGATTTCATGAACCAATACATCATAAATTTCATCGAAATCGTTAGAACCGTTTCTGAGAAATCAATTACAAACAAGAATTGCTAAGGATGCATAAAAGGAGGATAACATATCAGCCACAGAGTAGGCATTTTAGTTATTCTGCGTGAACGCCAACGATCGGTCGTTGGCGTGTGCCGGCGATCCGAGGCCCTTCACGCTTCGGATCGGCTCGCATTTTCAATTTGATCTCTCTCTCTGTCTCTTCAACGCTCTCTCGCTTCAACTAAGAATGGTTCAATTCCTTAGGTGTTACCGCCACTAACACCAAAGGAATTGAACCATTCTATCGAATTTAGTGTGGACGGTCGCCGAAGGCCAACGACAACGAACGAACTATTAGTTGAAGCGAGAGAGCGTTGAAGAGACAGAGAGATCAAATTGCGAATGCGAGCCGGAATCAGTGCCAACGATCGTTTGCTCGACCACTATATGTATTACATACTTTGACTAATTATTATAAGGACTAGCCTTGCGGTAGCATTTCCCCTCTGCCACGGTATAAGCACAATTGATCTTGTGCATTTACATTCAATTTTACACCTTATCACTAAACGAGACAGCCTATAATTGCGAAATAATCACTTCGAACTTAGAACGTTTGGGGTTCACACGAGACTACTTATTATGATTTTTAACATTCAAAATTAGAATCTAAAGTTATGGGGAATAAAATCCAAAGTTGCGGATTTCATGTTACCTCGCCCCCCGCAAAAAGTGGCAGAAAAGTTAGTAGTACACGCGTAACCAGTCCACATATAAATAGTCAAAGATTACATACCTTCGAAAGCCAACGAGCGTGCAGCAGCCAACGCTGAATATCCTTCGTTGGCGTCCGTTGGGCCAGCATAATGCTGCGTATACACCGAGCCAACGTATGCCAAAAAACCAGCTTCTATCACCTTTGTTAGCCCGATGTCACAGATTATTTAATAGTTACTAAGTAACAGTTACTGCACTGCCTATAAGAATATGCCGATTTCGCGCGATTTTTCTTACTTGTTCTGCTGAAGCAACACAGTTCATGATAGAAGGGACGCATTTTAAAAAAAAAATGTGCTTGCGTGCTAGCTTGCGATAAGCATAAGCATAGCTTGCGATAGCATAATGATATTAGTATCTACGTAGCGCAGATACAGAGTGACCGAGCTCTGTCGGTTTTGTGGACGGTACAGCTTACAGCGAAAGTTTGTTCCATTGATAGAACAGCCAACGAACATTTAGAGTCAACGCCATACCAATCTCCTTCGTTGGCATTCGTTGGTTTGATTTGTACCGTATAGTAATGCTAGTGCTCTTCCAGCTTATACTTATTTTGTCAACTCTTTTTAATATCGAAAGTGGGTCAATTATTTTCCGACAGTAAAGAGAACAAAGTTGTAAAAAGATAAGTTTTCTAGGTGCTGGCGTAAAAGGGATAAGTTTACATGATACGTAGGTAGGTAGGTAGTTCATATAATATACCTAGTGCATTTTTGTCAAAGCTTTTGTAAACAGGGTATTATGGTAAACAGTTGCATTACTTTAAGGGGTGATTGTACCCATGATTCTAAACAACTTTCCCTGAGAAACCTATAGGGAATTCAGCTGAACGAACATTTGTATGAAGAAACTAAATTTTTTTCTCGAATTTCCTATAGGTTTCTTAGGGACAGTTCTTCAGTGCAGAGCAGAATCGAATTACCATTTTTTCAACATTGTAATTCGATTCTGCTCTCGATTTTAAACCAACTAGTTTCTAGTTTTGCGTTAATTCATTAACACGTTGTATAGATACCTACTATAACTTAATAAAGCAAAACAAAACGGTACGTATTACTAAGAAAACCACTTTAATAAGCTTGGTTTAAGGTAATCGTTAGAAGGGGAACAAAGGGCGTGTGCTCACAGGATAGGAGGCATTAAGCAGTTCTCACGTGGTCTAATTAAGTGTTTCACTTAGAGCGTGGGGTAGCGGGGTGGGGCGCTCAATTATTCGCAACTAGATGCGGGATCACGACCCGGCCTGACGCTTGCAGGGTTTGTGAAGGGTTACTCCTGACTCTTCATTTTGAGAGATCTTTATTTTAAGTGGTTTTATTTCGAGTAAAGCTGCGTTAGTCTCGATGGGAAGCGTCTGTCTCGATGAGGCCGAGAGGGTGTTTTTATGTCGAGCTAAAAAAAGTTTTAGCTCAGTCTCTCCCGATGCCAGGCTTCAGAGAAAAAAGTTTAGGTACCCAGAGGATGCAAATTAACGTGTGCTTTGAAAACACACTAGGTATCTGGATTTAAGGGTGCACATACGAAAGTATGCAACGACCGACGTTACACACTAAAGCTCTACCGCCCGATTTTAACCTAAAATTGGGTAACTTGGTAACATACATTAACAAGGCACTTTTTATAAGCAGAAAACAAAGCTGAACAATCTATAGGACATGAGAAGTGATTTGGTTTTTCTCGAAATCTATTTTAATTAATAAAACTTAAGAAAAAGGAATCAACAGTCACAAAGTTTCCAGATGTAACCATTTTACTCTTACATTGTCTATAGAAAGAAAATGTAAATTTGCAATATACTTCACAATAACATAGACTGATTTGGTTTTCTTATATTATGAAAAATCATAAAAATTAATCTCATTTTTCAAAGAACTCGGCTAAATTCTGACTGGATTAGTATGGAGAGTCGTGTTACCGGGCGGATACTCCTGAAGAGGAATTGAACCACATGTTTTCCTTACTTGAATTCTGATATCATAGTTCTTTGCATCATCATCAGAAAGCTGCTAAAACTGCAGATAAATAAGATTTTAGATAATAGTTTTTTGGCAGAGATGGTAAAAAATACTGGTAGAGGCCGTCAGAGCAAGCAAGGCTGCTGTACCACACGTGTGCTGATTACACGCTTTTTAATTGGTACATGGTATACATTTAAAGTAGAGAAGGGAGTAACCTAAGCTGCGCTCCCGTGTCCTGTAAATCCGACGACGAAGCATGGCAAAATTCCGCACCGCAATTATGTGGTATACGCGACACTCAGATGGATTATGTGAAATTAAGCGAGGAACAGTAACTAAGTGAGCTTAATTCACACCGCCGCATCAAGTCGAACAAAAGGCTACGCAAACAGCGGAGTTGCAAACATAATTCTCCATTACATTGTACTGTGTTTCTACTTCTTTATTTTACTTTGTTTCGCAACGGAAAAGTCTCTTTCAGTGCAGGAAAAGCAAAGATTTTGTTCAGTTTTACCACGGGAGGTGTGGAGCGTGGATTTGTCTAATGTCGCTGTCCGTTGCACTGTTCCGTAAGGACATGACAGGTGCTTTTTTGGGTGTCCTCTGTTTTCTACAAATGGGGACCAATGTTTTTGCTTTGTTTTATATAATGAACCTAAACATTTTATTAAATATCTTCAGAGTATAGAATGAGTAAAACCCACCTATGTTGTGTTCCTACATGAGAAGTCTGTGGGGCGGCGTATCAATGTCATTTGTCATTAAGATAATGGAATGTTAATTTTTTTTTATTAAATCAACGTTGCTCGAAATGTCATGTATCTAAACAATTGCGATTGCACACCACCACACAATACAATAACTAAAAAAATGTATTTTTGTCCTGGACATTTAACACGCGACCGACTCACACTTATTTATTTTATTTTATTTATTTTCAGTTACTTGGCCGATTTTCATTATTTGTTGTTTATACTGTAGAGTTTGCTCTATAATCACACCAAGTTTGACGCTTTTACGGATTAAGGGTATATTACTGTTGGCGCGCTCCATACGAACGAAGTCTGGTGATATTTTCAATACTAAGCAATTAAACTAAATTAAATTTTGCATAAACAATCTAGAAACAAATATCTATGCTTGTATCGTACCAGATTTTCCATAAAATGTACAGTTTTAAAGTTACAGTGCCTCAAAGATTTCCATACAAATCTTAAATTAATCCTAGCATTGAAACTGTATATTTTAACGAAAATCGGACACGATACAAACATAGAGATTTGTTACTAGATTGTTTCTGCAAAATTTCATTGAGTTTAATTGGTTGATATTGAAAATATCACCAGACTTCGTTTGTATGCAGCGCGCATTTACGCATTCGGAATAAAGTTCTCTTAACTGTTTTTACAATAGAGCGAGAAGGAAAAACGTTGATAAAAACTAGTTTCTTGTATAAAGAATTTTAAGTTTTTGAAATTTTTATTATACTCGTATGTTAACAAATCCAACGTAATTTTACTGTGAAAATTTCAACTGTCTAGCGATTACGGTTCTAAAGTTATCTAAAACCCAAAATAGGTAGGACGGACAACGTAGGCTTAGTAATAGGGTCCCGTTTTCACCCTTTGGGAACGGAACCCTAAAAATTTTGGAAAATGACGTAATGATGATACGACCGCGTATCAAATCCATCATATCCCACTGTACGATGACTGAGACTGCACGCTTCAAAAGACGGTAGGTAGACGAGAATTATATAATTATGAATGTGTATGTACGATCATCGATCGCTACTACGTACTAAATCGTTTTGTATTGCACCAGTCAAACTCCATTAGTATATAGAGCATGATGCTTCGAATCGCTTACGAGATAAAGCGTTTCCGGGAAAATGTCCATTGGATACATAATGTATTACCAGGTTTGCTTTGGTTGCGAGGTAGACATACAAATAAGCCTTGCCTTGCTTTATCGCAGAGACAGGGTACAAGAACTAATGCATCGTGTACATTACGCAACCTCTATTATGTCCTATGTACGTACATCTAAAATGGGGAACTTGCGCCAAAACTATAATGAGAAATTATCTTAATAATGCAATAATAATAGTCGTGCATAGAACATTACTGATGGATTTATTCTAAAGTTTTTATTTTTACGTTCTATTTCAATTATAAGTTACGTGGATCGGAACGTAATTTCAAACAACAATCAGGACGAAGCTAGTAGCAACTTGCGTGCGTTAGAAGAGTACGGAAACATAATTATTATACCGGATGATTTGTGATAAGCTTCACGCGTCATAAAAAGGAGTGACGTCACGTCATGGCAGTGAGCGTTTTGGCGCGGAATTTCGAAAAGTCATAAATAAATTATTTGTGCATATTTAACCATTTTTGTTTTTGGTATTTTTATGTAAGCCTTAAATCTTTATGATACACTAAAAATAGGAAACTGTGCAAGTTCTCCATTATCAAATTCAAGAATGTCATCAGGAATTGTTATTAGATAGCAATAGATGGCATGAAATAGATTTTTTCGAAGGAATTTGCAGGTTATGGCGTGGTCTGTGGTATCTTAGCGTTTTGGATTATGATTCAGATAGGTAGGTAGATCACAAATCCAATCCCGTCCGGCACATAATTTTACTTATATTTTTCATTTTAAAGCAAGGATATTCTCCTATACAACATTGATACAGCACATCGATTGTGGCTCAAAGACATCGACGTCGCTAACTACAAACTTGTGGCAAGGTTCATTTTTCGGGTTGAGCCTCATTTGGCAGTACGGAATCGCATTTTTGCACGCTCTATCTTTTCTGTCGCTCAGGAACGTCATTGGCCAGAGCGAGAAAGGTCGCGAAAGGTGCGATCGCATTCCCGATATCTTTCTCGCTCTAGCAAATTACGTTCCTGAGCGACAGAAAATGATGGAGCGTCAAAAACTTCGATTCCGTGCTGCCAGATGAGGTTCAACCCTTAGGCGACGGGTTTGTTTTAGGATGACATGAGAATTTCGCTATCGAGCCCACTAATACACTACTCAAATACCTTATCCTTTAGTCGCCTCGTACAGGAAGAAATAGGGTGGTCCATTACACAAAAGGAGCACAAAGTGGACAGCAGTTTGTACATAAAGATTGAGAGTCATAGTGGTCCCACACTAGGCGAGCCTGGCAACGTGTTAACCGTGAATTTATCGAAAGTATTCAAACATGGATCGAAAAGTTTCTTTCGTAGTCAAAAATCAACATTATGCCTGTTACGGTCAGAGTGGTAAGAGCTTTGACTCTTTTTATCGTCACAAAAAGCAACAAATCAATAAGTTCTTCAAAGCTCGCCAAAAAATGTTAATCAAATTGGCTTTAGGAAAAACTATCTAACTAAACATAGAATGCTAACGTTCTATGTAGAAGTGGATTTTCGTGTTTTTATTTATCGATAATTGAAGTGTATTCTATATTTATGTCGATTTAAAGCAGTTTAGTCGAGTGGACGAGAATTTCAGCTATTGTCATCGTCTAATGGTTAAAAATTAGCTTTTTTATTATAAAAAGAACGTCTTCCTAATTTTTCGTTTCTGCACCGGAAAGAAATTTTCTTTTGAAGGATGATATAAAAGGTCGATCAAAATTAGGTGAAACTATTTTAAGGGGATGATCAGACCATCAAACTGAATAACTTTCTCTATTGGACCAACATCGAATTCGCGAAAATAAATCAGTTGTTCCATACAAACCTACTTGACTTAAATGTATGGACCATTTTTTTTTCGCGATTTCGATATTGGTCCCATAGAGTAAGTTATTCAGTTTGACGGTCTGATCATCCTCTTAAAATAGTTTCACCTAATTTTGTTACACCTTATAGAAAGGTCATACAATGTTCTTTACAGTAAAATACATTTGTAAACAGGTACCTACCATCATAAAAGATAACCATATTCTCTTTCGTACCTACATCCGTGGTTTTTAATGACTAAATTAACACAATTTAAGTGTGTATATGTGTGTATAATGTAAGTGTGTGTACAATTAAACTAAACTACTAAAAAGGTGTTTTGAACGTCCCATAGAAAATCGATCGGCTGATCCGCACTCTTCTATGGGAGGTCCACAAAATTTTCTCGTTCTTCGACTCATGCTCCTCAGGGAAAGTGGTTAAGTTTCATTGTCTGAATATACCCTTAAAGTTTTGTTAGTAATTAAAAACTAGGGTAGTGGTGTAGGTATACTTAGGAACCTTGTTTGCAACAGAATTTGTTTGCAGAAAAATCTGACTTCAGCCGTGAGTCGTAAACTAGGTAATAATGCCCAAATACAGGGTCCTTCTTAATATTTTGACACTTTTTTAAGGGGATGATCAAACCGTCAAACTGAACAACTTTCTCTATAGGACCAAAATAAAAACGCGAAGAAGAATCTGCTATCCCATATATTTGGCTCGAGTGGGTTTGCAGTTTTGTATGGAACAGCTGATATTTTTTTCGCGATTTCGATGTTGGTGCCATAGAGAAAGTTGTTCAGTTTGACGGTCTGATCATCCCCTTAAAAAAGTATCATCATATTAAGAAAGACCCTGTATAGTCACACAACAATTTCTGTGCTTACTTAATATGATACCTATCCTACTGACATTTTTGTTCACCTTTGTCAATTTATTCTCTAACTTGGCGTCGAATTAAAAAATCCGTTAAACATAATGCTGTCATTATTCAAAGTACTTACTCATCATTATTCAAACATAACGAAGACTAAAATTGAGTCTTAACGCATTACGTTAAAGTAAAGTTTCGAGGATAGGGATTTAGTTATAACATTGTGAGTTTGCGAGATTACAGTATGTCGTTACGATTCTCGTTTAGATAGGCGGGTGAAGAATTGCAGATCTAGACGTCGAGAGTGGGTGCGGCACCGGGCGTGAGTCCGTCACCTCGTCGCGTGTTCAACAATCCATGTGTACACAGCCTTAAAAAAACTTTAGTAAAATAATAGTATTGTAGCCCCGGGACGTTTTGATTACGAAAAAGGGTACCGATTGCCTTTGTGATATTCTCGTACGACATTTTATAGAGCAGGCGCCATACCGGATTTTGTTTGCAAAATAATACTGTATTATATTCTTGAGGTGACAAGGATGTCTTTGCGTGTTACCGGCAAGTGTTGTGAATCAAAAAATTTTTTTGATGTCATCTCAATTTTTTGTTTGGAAATTAAACTATTGTTTTCTAAAACCAGTTGTTTGGGGTAGCTATTAAATAGATTCTAAAAATATAGGTCCTGTAGGTAGGTGTACATTATTATATTTCAGCCACATGTTTTATAAACACAAAATTCATTTTCAAAAAACACACCAAATTTAGGCTCCTTGTAGGAAATGACTGAATGAATTTTTGTAAAACATTCACCAAATGCCTCGTAATATCCTCATATCTAAACGTCTCATGAAAGCTATTTTGAAAATATTTACATTTACAAAATTGCTTTCATGAGTAATAGGTAGAGTGAGTGGTATTATATAAAAAAACTGAAAAATGTAATAATGGTTTGTATACTAGTAAGTTGAAGATACCTTCCGACCTATAGGTATCATACATATTTTAAATCTGTATTCAAACAACGATATTTCATTTTGTATCGGTAAAAGAAGAGAAAAGCGACAAAGAAGAATTACTTTCCATAACTTTAAAATTTCTTTCTCGAATAAACTGCTTTACAAACTATACAATGAGGAAATTGTTACTTTTTATTAAAAGTAAAATTTTGTGCAGTCTGATAAAGATTGTGAGCTATTTTTCACTTGTTTTCCGGGCAAACATTTTTGAATTGCGTTGTCACTAACTTCAAAAAAAAGGAGAAGGTAATCAATTTGTCTGTATGTGTTTTAATGTTTTTAAATGATTGTTCTAGACCGTAAATTAAAGGAAACAACAATGGTATTTTATTTTATCTTGGTGGCCATTCAACATGTTTCATATCAAACGATAAGCGTTGCAACCGGATTTGGCAACATGGATGGATATAATATTATAGTGTTGCGCTGTGCCTATTCGCTTTGTTTATGTGTTGTAACTTTATTACCTAATTATTCTAAGAGCGTCGGTCGGAACGCGCTGCGGAGAGGTATGGAAACGAACCCGGACCCTCATGACTTGCCGGGTTCGCTATCGAATCCGCACGAACGACATGCCATGTACCAATGGGATTTCTAACTTATGTACGTTATACCGACTGCACTCAAACGGCTGAAGGAAAACATCGTGGGGAAACCTGCATATGCTGAAGAAGAAATTCTGATGCGGGTTTGTAGTTCACCAATCCGCATTGGGCACTCGTGGTGGACTAATGCCCATACACCCTCCCTGAGGCCTGTGCCCTGCAGTGGGATGTATATAGCCTGATGATGATTCAAAATTCATTCGAAATACATTTTATATATCATTTGTATGTAGGTATGTATAATTAATGTAGACAGATAAAAACACTTTACTTGGCATGGGCACAGAATAAATACTAGTACTACGCGTACAGAAGAATCACTTCGAAAACAGATTTAAATAAATAGCGACTCTCTGCTCGGCAATAAGGTGCAAAGTTATTCGCACCCGTCCTATCGTATAATTCGCGAATAACCTACCACCTGTCACAACGGCGCGGCGCGCGTGCAAACAAAAATGAACCGAGTCATTAGACATGAAAGCTTCCTTTACATAGTCTCCTTCAGGTCTCGCATTGACGACTACTCACAAAATGGCGGCAAGTATACCTAACCTATTGCCATTCACCGCTCGGTGGGAATCGGCCGTCAAGCGTACCTGACCTTTGGAGTGAGACAGGCCTGGCATAGGGTTAGGAATATTAGGATAATTTATAAAAAAGCTGGCTGTTCAAATGTCGATTAGTGGAAGAGGTACTTGACCCGCAAAGTTAGGATTGAAGCAGGAGGCGATCAATTGTCTCTGCTAACCCCATTGACGTAGAATACTATGGACGCCAGATCTAGTACAAAATACTCGAATAAAGTGTCCGAGACTAAAACACACAAACTTAAGTACGTATAGTGATATAAACCAACTAAAAATATTGAAAATGCTGAAATTCTTTTCCGTCCCATGGGGGACCATCGGGGCACGGCGCGCTCCGCACGCCCACGCGTGCGCGTAGTCGGCCGAACAAACAAAGACTGTTGCGTAATTCGTTCTCTTTTTTACGTTTTCGTTCTGTTTTTATTCGGACACTTTTGAGCGCGGACCCTCCGTCCAGTAGTGGTAAGTCAATGGCTAACCCCAATGGTACTTTTCATAGACATAAGTACGTACATTAAAAAAATGGAACGATACGATACATACACTTAAAAGAATGAAAATGGACGTCGGATGTAAAATAAAATAAAATCACATAGTGCTATTTCATTGAGTTGAAAGGAAAATGCACATAAGCCCTCTTGGGGGTAAGGCGGCTCGTCTATATTACTGCAAACACGACATCGTAAAAAGATGAATTTATAAAAGTTCTTAAAATGTATTTTTCTTCGGCTTTGGAGTTGAATTTCAGAATTTGTTGTCGTTGTAACCGAGGATTGTGATCCTTTGCCTACTAGATGGCTCTGAATCTGAATGATTTACTATAATATACCTACATTTAGAACTTAGAAAGGTGGTTGGTTGATAAACTAAACAATTATTAAGTGATGTGATTCTGCGGTTCATGTTACAATATTTTTTGCTCTAGCGTACAGCTCTGCTGTCGTACCGCTCGTTTTACTTTACTATACTCCATTCAAAATAGCAATGAAATTTTAAGACTATTTTTCATTACAGAAACAGAGATTTGAAACACTTACTCTCACTTATTCATAGAACAACTTTTGTATCGTCCAAGATATGTCAGATAGTATATGAATCCAATAAATTAATTACATTTGGTAATCAGACTTGACCCGAAAGCTAAATAGGAATCGGAAAATCTTTTCATCCTTATTTGGAATGAAGTATAGTAAAATATGAATTGTTGTTGTCATTGAAAAAAAAGTTACCCTAACGTTTTGTAATTTGTAAACTAAATAGTATTTCAGTGTAGTTGTACCAAATTTTCTGACAGAGGCACCAAAAGAAGTTACATTGTTTACATTAAGTAGGTAAAGTAGACTAAAGTGGAAAAATCTAATAACTAACAGATTTTGACAAACTACTATTTGAAATGTTGGTTTGAAATAAACTCTAACCGAATATACAATGCCCAAAGAATTTCTAAACTAAAGTGGTAATAGGCGGGGCACATTGCACGCAGAACCGACTGCCGATGGGGCCGAAGACTTCTTGAGTGGCGACCGCGAACCGGAGAGCGCAGTGTGGGTTGGCCCCCTATAAAGTGGACTGACGACCTGGTGAAGGTCTTCTTGGAAGATCCTTAGGGGAGGCCTAAGTCCAGCAGTGGACGCGATGATGATGATAAATAAATAGCCTGCCGTGCAGGAGGCGATGGTTCGATCCCCGTCCACACCGACTCGTACCAAAGAGTTTTTCGGAATTTAAATACGATTTGTAACACCATTGGCTTTTCGGTGAAGGAAAACATCGTGAGGAAACCTGCATGCTTCAATTTCGAGGCATGTATTGTACCCACTGTCCATTATGTGGCGACGGGCTCACCCCCCGTCACACTAGACAGAGTTTCGGTACTACTGATTTCAGAATATCTCTGACTACCCCCTTGGGGAATATAGTCGTGAGCATATGCAGGCATGCATTAATTACATAGCCTTACTTAGATCACACGCAGAACGTCAAAAACGCAAAATATCCAAAACGTAAATCTGGTTGTTCTATTCAAAATAGAAAATAACCTATCCTACAGAGACTTTAAAATGCACTGGACCTTGACTGAATTCGTCGTATATGAAAATTGTTCAAAATGAAAATAAAAATCTCTTTTCATGCGTATTTGAGCGTTATTCAGTATACCGTGTCGTCACAGCAACATCCCTAGTCATCTGTGATATAGCAACGAAATGTTTCGACTAAAACCGGCCAAGAGCGTGTCGGACTCACCCATGGTAGGGTTCCGTTGCCACTATACAGGGTCCAACTTAATATGCTGACACTTTTTTAAAGGGATGATCAGACCATCAAACTGAACAACTTTCTATATGGGACCAACATCATCATGGTTGATGACATTTGGCTCTAGTAGGTTTGCAGTTTTGTATGGGAAAGCTAATTTTTATTTCGTGATTTCGATGTTGGTCCCATAGAGAAAGTTGTTCAGTTCAGTTATATTGAGGCAATTAGGTAGCAATATCAAATAAAGTTGGTAAGTAAATAGATATTCAGATTACGATTAATCGTAATCGGCGATTATCGGCATTTAGCGATTAATCGAAAATATCGATTATCATTGGGATATTCGTCTTATCTTGTGGGCAAGGCCTAGTATCTGATTTTTTTAAGACCGCCTTACGGCCTCTGACGTGGTTTTTATGTAACGACTACTACCACGAGAGATAGTATTGCGATTATTTAGTGATTATTTAAATTTTAATTTAAATAGAAATGTATCCGAATTCTAAATCGAATCAACTGATCCATCACAGACATTTAAAAGACCTAGAGTATTGAATATGGATTTGAATAAATCGTAATCGTTGGTAATCGACGATTATTTGGAACATTAATCGAAATCGTAATCGTAATCGCTAAGTTATAATCGTTTCATCACTAATATTCAGGCTTCTTTCATGTTATAAATATTCATACAAATTAAATTCATAACTGATAATTATAAGTTACGTAATTGGTCGTCCAATTTTGATTTCCCAGTTTAGAGTTTATTAACATAACGACGACGTTTACAAACCAATTAATAAATTAACGAACGAACAGACATACTCCATAAATTTCACCCCGGTAGAACTTTATAAATATAAAGAAAAACTCCGAGGCGGAGGCGGCCTTATCTAAGCAAAGTTATTAAACTTTTTAACAAGGTTAGGTTTCTACTGATGCGTTTGATCTGAAGATAGGCACATCTAATTAGAAGTTTAGGAACGTCTGACTTTGTACAGTCAACAGAAAATTTATAATGATTATACAGGGACCTTCTTAATATGCTGACACTTTTTTAAGGGGATGATCAGACCATCAAACTGAACAACATTGTCTATTGCACCAACGTCGAGATCGAGGGGAAAAAATCTGCTGCTTCGTACAAAACTGTAAACCTACTCGAGCCAAATGTCTGGGACAGCAGATTTTTTTTCGCGATTTCGATGTTGGTCTCATAGATAAAGTTATTCAGTTTGATGGTCTGATCATCCCCTTAAGAAAGTATCATCATATTAAGAAAGACCCTGTATAGTCACACAACAATTTCTGTGCTTACTTAATATGATACCTATCCTACTGACATTTTTGTTCACCTTTGTCAATTTATTCTCTAACTTGGCGTCGAATTAAAAAATCCGTTAACGGTCTGATCATCCCGTTAAAAAGTGTCAGCATATTAAAAAGGACCCTGTATTGAGAGTAAATTCGTACGAAGTCCAATCATGGTTCAATCACCGAATATTTACCGCGATTGCAGCCCTGGTCGACCCCTCTACCACAAAATATGTTTCGTTGAAGAAAAACAAGCTTGCATAATTTTCGCAACATGATTAATTAAAATTATAAACAATCAAAAATCTACAACACGCGTGTTGTGGATTTTGAATTATGGCTTCATCAATTAATTAAACGAATATCCTGATCGACTCCTCGGCCACAAAACGCAGGAACGAACAAAAAGTTTCAAACTAACCACACTAGCAAGCATCTCTGTCACGCTGGAATGCCAGAAAAATTCTTGATCTAATACGGTGCTAAATTGGATTCTTTTCCTCTCTTTACTAACCTTACTGCCTAGAGGACCGTTAGGTGTGGTATGTCAATACCACACCGAGAAAATGAGAAAGATCGAAATGATCCTATGTTACAGCATGTGTCATTGTTAATTTGTGTATGCCAAAATGAGCGTGGGTGACAGTTTTGTTGTTTTATCGCTTATTCGTGCGTGGTATGCTAGCCCTGCCAGTTATCTCAAGGTTAACCTCGTTAACAAATACAATAAGCACAATGCTACAGATTTTTCGTGAAATATGTTAAATCAAAGAGATTTCCATAGTCTTTGGTTAAATAGAAATTACATCAAGCTATCACATGTAGTATCTTCACATCCCAAATACCGCAGTGTCTTAAAACGAAAGTCTTCGATCAGTGTGTGTTGCCAGTGATGACATTTGGAACAGAGACGTGGTCGTTCATTCAAGGTCTCATAAAAAGGCTGAAAGTCACCCAAAGGGCTATGCTCGGAGTTTCCCTGCGAGATCGAATGAATGAAGATGATGAATGATCCGCAAAAGAACCAGAAGAGTAGCTGACATAGCCCAAATAATTACTAAGCAGAACCGATGGCCGATGGGGCCGAAAAGTTCTCGAGTGGCGACCTCGTACCGGAAAGCGCAGCGTGGGTAGGCCCCACTACGGTGGACCGACGACCTTAGCAGCGCAGTACCGGTCCTTATGGCGATCCTTGGGGGACGCCTATGTCCAGCAGTGGACGTCCATCGGCTGAGATGATGATCACATGTATACACAGCACAATAATACAGATAATTATAATTTACAAGATGTATATAGTATCAATTATTTTATTAAATAGACTATGTATTATTGTATACATAACTTTAGCTTAAGAATTTATATTGTAATAGTTATTAAGTCGTGTTATGTTATAGAGTTTCTGGCCGCATCTTCTCTACAGCGACAACACGTTCCGACGCGGTGGTAGCTTTAAAAAAGATTTGACGTTTGATAAGTGTGCTGTAAGCTCCTATATTGAATAAATTATATTGACTTTGACTTTGATGAGAGATGAGATTAACGTCACAATTTACCTATGATGTTGACTGTACAAGTCGGCTGAAGTTTGTCTTGATCACGATTGAGAAGAAAATGGTTTGGAGTGTATTGTTTAGAATCTATTGTGTAACATGATTCGATAAACTTAGGAACCTATATATGACGTTATCTGGGAAAAGGGACTGTATTGTCGATACCTACTCGTTAAGGTATTTTTTGCAGGATTCATTTTTAGTTAGAATGATAAATAAATACCTACTGTTCTTGGACATTGTCATACAGATTACCCTACCCGGGTTGTGGCTACATCTAACTCTGGGTTATGTATCAGACCAATACCTAACTGATAGATGTATAATTGATTACTGTAATATGTGCACACGGCGACACATCAAGCTACGGAAAACCAACATAAGCTGGCCGCGCGTAGGTAGAGTAATGTATAACGTCGCGCGGCCAGGTTATTTTGGTTTTGCGTAGCTTGATGTGTCGCCGAGTGTAACCTGCTGCACGTCTAGCATGATTTCTCTTCTAGCGCGCGACTCAACATTAATCCATACTACTTGTCGCGGCTAGCGCGGCTTTCACTCTCTGAAAGCTGAGGATGATCAGACCATCAAACTGAACAACTTAGAATATACAACGTGTTAATGAACAACAACATCGAAATCGCAAAAAAACAAAACTGCTGCTCTAAACAAAATGGAAACCTACTAAAGTATGGGACAGCAGATTTTTTTTTGCGTCTTTGATGTTGGTGCCATAGAGAAAGTTGTTCAGTTTGATGGTCTGATCATCACCTTAAAAAGTGTCAGCATATTAAGAAGGACCCTGTATTTTTAATTTTGTTAGTCATTTATAAACTTATACAGGGTCTAACTTAATATCCTCATTTATAACCGAAAGACTCAAGAATATGGTATCTCTTTATCACTTATATCGTTATCTTGGCATCATACTAAAAGTGTAGACTACATTCTGGTACTTGGATTAGGAATTG
This sequence comes from Agonopterix alstromeriana, assembly GCA_963924505.1. Lineage (NCBI taxonomy): Eukaryota > Metazoa > Arthropoda > Insecta > Lepidoptera > Depressariidae > Agonopterix > Agonopterix alstromeriana. Next base: position 4,743,444 of record OZ004670.1, read on the forward strand.
GATAATTTAATTTCTTTATTATTCTCATTACCAGCACGTTTTGTATGATTTCTCTACACGTGCGCGTCGCAACTTTGTTCCATAGATAAAAACCTGTTTCTGCGCTTTACGGAGAGCAAAAGCCGCGCTTGCAACTCGGCTTTATTCCATACAAGTAGTATGGTATAAAGCCGAGTCGCGCACAAGAAGAGAAAACATGCTGTCTGTAAAATTACTTGCTGTGTCTGGTAGTAGTAGTCGTAACATAAAAACCACGTCAGAGGCCGTATGGCGGTCGGAAAAAACTCTGACACCAGGGCTTGCTGGCACACGATAAGAAGGAGAAGAAGAAGAAGTTTCAATTTTATTTTCGTCTAATACCCAGTTGCAGAAACACTAATTAAAGTTAATTCTCCATTAAATCTCTTGCTAGCTTTACTACGTCAACAAGACAAAAAGTGAGAGCAAGAGATTTAATGGAGGATTAACTTTAATGAGCGTTTCTGGAACTGAGTGTAAGAATTATATGTAGAATGATTAATTGCCAAAGTAACTTCTTTAATTTGTTTCACAAATGCTTAATGGAATTCTGGTTGATCGGTAGCTCAAATCCAATCCCAAATCTGACCTAAAAATAATTACAGAACATAAAAACATCGTAAAAATGTACCGGAACTGATCAAGTATCAATCAAATCGTTGAAACATGGCCATAACGTTGAAACGAGAAATCTCTTCAAACAAGGTGAATATTTTTCCACGTTAAAAATATCAAATAAAATTCCTAACAAAGCTCCATGCGCTACGTTCGTTCTTTGATCTTTATTATATAATAAACTTAGTTCATTTTGCCCCAGTAATGAATATTAATGTTCTCGCTTAAGTCATAAAATAAACTTTATCTGAACGAACGCGTCATGACTCGTGCCAGGCCGACATCCCGCCCGGCGTCCTCTGCCAGTTTGCCAGGTTACCACCGCTAGGTTGCCGCTAGGACGCCTTCCCACCTCTGCCTACAGTGATAAATTTACAAATAATCCAAACTCTGCTCATTTTCAATTATAATTGTTTGTAAACCTTGAACTCCAATAATCATGAATTATTAACCTCGCCGTTAATAATAACAAGAATTTTGTTGTGTTTATGAAAGTTTCCTCCCGTGGCATCTGTATCCGGCTAAATTGAATCCATTACAATAAAACTATATTCCACCCTGCGGCGTTACTTGGCAATGTTTAGTTTACCCACGGGAACTACTTTCTGACCGAAAAACCTTACGATGTTAATTCCAGGCTCGAACATGTTAATGTAGGAATCGAAGAAGCCGAAAGTCTCCCTTGTGAATTAGGGTAACAAATAGAAATAACTCAAATTTTATTGCTTGACTTTACTCGGGAACAAAAGATTATGGTCTCTGTAAATCGTGGTAACATACTAGGTACTACCTATAATTCCCTGGACGGTTGAGGAGTATCACAAATTCCTTAATTCCATTTTGGGTTCCGTCGATATGAAATTTTGCGGCGTACTTTAGTCTGCATTTTTTTTTTCTTTAATCTGTATCGCAATGATTCAAGTTTATGGGGGAACAAAATTATTTCGTGCAATTTAATTAACATGCCAGGTTTTATTAGGGTGTAATTTGTTACGGAAATGCGACTTGATTACTCTACATATAACGAAGTTCGCTGTTCTACATTTTATACTATTACACCTTTAGATTTCGAATATACAACGTGTTAATGAATTAACGCAAAACTAGAAAGTAGTTTTTTAAGAATCGAGAGCATAATCGAATTCGAATATCATGTTTTCAACATAGTTAATTTTCTTCAATGTTATAAATAATTTGTTTGTATAATTTAAGATGTACTGAACTCAATCGCAATCCACCACACAGGTGCATTCACCCTACATACTATCAAAACATGATTCTTAAAATGTATCCACGAGCACGCTAGCGCTTTCATTCATTGCTGAAATGATAGCAAATCATTTTTGACTGAAAACTTAAAATGCGAACTTTAAATTTTAATTATAAAAATAATGAAAATATTGTTTCAATTTAATTATTTTGTTATAAATCAGTTGGGGCGTATGAGGTTTTGCGCTTATTCATTATCACGTTGTATAACTATGGACGAGTTACGCGTGTAATTCTACTAACAAACTTTTCTGCCACTTTTTGCGGAGGACGAGGTAGCACGAAATCTGCAAGTCGCGACTATGGATTTAATTCCATTACTTTAGATTCTAATTTTGATTGTTAAAAATAGTCTCGTGTGAACACCAAACGAGACTAGTTTGAAGTTCCGCAATTATAGGCTGTCTCGTTTAGTGATGAGGTATACAATTGTATGTAAATGTAAATGATTACTTGATCTTGTACCGTGGCAGAGGTGAAATTCTACTGCGAGGCTGGTCCCTAGTCATATGGATCACTTTTCCTCATCTACGCAAGGAAGTATTATATATAATTGTTCAGTTTGAAGGTCTGGTCATCCTCTTAAAAAAGCAATTGTAGCCAACATATACTTTCGGTAAAACAATGAAATTCATAGTAGAATTTTCTTACACGTGAATTTCACCAATTCTTTGTACGAAAAATGTTCATAGGTATATAAACCAGTCAAAGAAAGTGGGGATTTAACCTCGTAATGAAAGATAATGAGCTTTTATATAAATAATGTTGTCAATACAAATCGCAATTTAAAGCAGATTGTAGCAAAGAAATTCTTCATTGTAGGTGTTTGTAACAAAGGTTCTGACCAATCCAAAAGAGAATTCGATCGTGAGTTTAAGTATCATCAACAGCTGATATACGAGTACGTCCCACTGTAGGACACAGGCCTACCCTCAGGGAGGGTTTTAGGGCGTTAGTTCACCACGCGTACCCAATGCGGATTGGTAGACTGCGCATATCGACAATGAAGTGTAATGATCTCCTAACTACATTTTGTCTTTTTTGTGATTCTTGTGTAAATGGTCACCACCAAACTGTGTCATAAACTAAGGTTCATATACAATATACAAATTATTCATTAATAGTTGTAAATAATAAACGTGTTTTTCGTCCTCTAAAATCGACCATTTTTATGTAGATATCAGAATTTCGTCTTCAGCGTATGCAGGTTCCCTAACGATGTTTTCCTTCACCGCTTCAGAGCAGTCGGTATTACGTACATAAGTTAAAAAAACTCATTGGTACATGGCATGTCCTTCGTCTGGATTGGAACCCGGACCTCATATTGAGTTTCCATAGCTCTCTGCAACACGCCACCGACACTGTTTGAGTGTGTATGCATCCATTGTAGCAATAGTGATTCATATAGTGTAAGTAAGACTGTAAACAAGGGCTAATCTCGTTTCGTGCTCCGTTACGTTTGCTCTGCCAACAGCCGGTGTTTACGCAGACAATAGCTAAGTACAATAATTGTGCATTGAGTGGCTTGGCTTGACTCTCGAGCCGGGCTTGTTGGAACAACGGGTCCGCTTGAGGGCACTTCATACGACCTTCCGTTAAAATACAGAATAAACTTCATTATTCTAATATCTTACGAGATGTAAAATCATGTTAAACTTTAACTTTGTTATCGGAAAAAATGTACGTTCGGGCTGTAAAATAAATACGCAAGTAATGAATTTACTTATTACACGGAGTAATATATTTAGTAGTATACGTGAAAACTATTTATACCTACAGCAGACTTTACTAGAAACGTTGTTTTAAGTAGATTTCAGTTAAGGGAAGTCTGGTTATATTTTCAATACTAACATATTAAAGTCAGTGAAATTTTGCAGAAACAATAGGGTACTTGACAACTAGTCAAATCAGCTACTCTTTATTGGACGTCAAAACGTGCGCTTTGTATGAAATTTGTACTCAATTCTGAGTTGTGACGTCATCAACATTTCATTACTTTTTAAAGTTTATCTTGTTATTAAAAATAGTATTCGAGCTAAAACTAAATGAAAATGGGAGACTAGCGTTATTTTCTAACCTTTTTTTTAATGAGAAGATAAAAATAAAATAAATTGTATGTAGTCAAATACCCAATTTAGAAAATTCTAAATCTAATTCCAAATTCCAATTCGAATCGAATCGAAAATGGTTCAAATGGTGCTTCGAATTTCTATGGTTTTCGTACTTGTCCGAATTTGTGAAAGTCGACATTTTGTTGGTCAAATTTGCATTTAAATGTCATTACGCATCAATCCCCATACAATGGTATGAAAGTCACTTGGACATCCGGTTTTTATTTTGGGAATTTTCGTAGTAGGAAATTTATCTGAAAACCATTTCTTTTTCGCGATTTCTGTTGGTCCCATAAAGAAAGTTGTTCAGTTTGACGGTCTGCTCATCCCCTTAAAAAAGTGTCAGCATATTAAGAAGGACCCTATTTACAACGTGTTATCTATTTATTTTGTTATAAGTCAGTTATTAGTTAGCTTATTCATTAATAAGCGCAAAACCTCATACACCCCAACATATTACAAAATATATAGATTGAAACAATAATTTCATTATTTTGGTAGGTGGTGGTTTTTTCATTTAAAGTTATTAGAATTTTAAGTTTTGAGGCAAAAATGATTTGTTATCATTTCTCATGTGCTCGTGGATACATTTTAAGAATCGATTCTGCTCTCGATTCTAAACAAACTACTTTCTAGTTTTGCGTTAATTCATTAACAAGTTGTATAGGCAGTGATGATTATGACTTCACTTCTATCTTCTTGTTGTTGTGTGTGTGATGACCTGAAGCATCCCGTAATGTCTTTGATACCCTGTGTTTTATATTTAACTTTACTCCGCGTGTAGAAATATCTTTTCTAAGAAGCGAAAGATAAAAAACTTCAAAAGCAAAATATAACAGTTGTAATTACTAAAAAGCCAACGACCAGAAAAGGTCAAACTCCTATAACAGGCGTGTAGTTTCGCTCCCTTATGACTAATATTTGTTTATGCTAATGAGATGTTAATATGGACTCTTCATATGAACTGGATCAGCCTTCGTTTCGATATGTGACCGCTCTGCGGACGAGGCCTGCTTTTTGAATAAACAATCCGTCTTTGCTAGCTGAATGTAGCACGAGTGGTGGACTTCGCAAACAGTGCCCCCGCTTGCATCTGCATGTCGTTGTCAATTTACCGTATTACGTAGCTGTACGTATACGTATAGATTTATAGCTATTTGCAGAAAGGTAGATAGATAGTTGTTTTGTTAGGTAAGTAAGTCTACCTTGACCGTAGGCCTACCATGAGTTTACACTGTAATATACTACAGTTTTTGTATTAAGAGGATATGTGAAAAAAATAGGATTCATCAAAGCATCATATATCATGAAGTACTAACAGTAGGAGTATGATTTGCGGATATGTGTAAATTGAACATATAATTGAAGTTTTGATTCGAGCCAAAACACGATTAAGAGACATTTTCTCGATAGAAAAATAAGCCAAAGTAGCCTCCGTCTTTATCGATAAACGCTTGGAACTGCTAAACGAAGAGAAATTAACTTACATAAATAGTACAATCACAATTAAATAAAGTTTGTTTTACGCTTGCGTCGTTTCAGGCGCGCGCGCCGCCCCATCTCTTTCTCTCACATCAGGCAGTAATATAAGCTATCACATACCCATTTCGCTTCAATTATTTTTCGCCATAGGCCCTTAAAAGACAGCCTCCAAAACGGGCCATTTTTGAACTGACGAATGTTATGTACGCCGTAATAAAAATATGGTAATAATAGTTTCCATAAAAATATTACTAAAACTTATTTTGTCGTACAGACGAGAATTTTAAAATTTCTTTACGGATATTGTACAAAAATGGCGGAAAAAAATAATGATCGGATTTAGTATCGTTTTTTTGTATCGCTAACTGCGATATTTGTAATTACTTCGAGTTGTCATAATATTACTTTGTATATTTTGTGACACAAAACTACTTTATTTGGAGCTATTTTTGCAATTGTATTGCATTTCTATCATATTCGTCTATATTATAAAGCGTATAGCAATGCTATCACATGCATATCACAATTTAGCCGAACGGCCCGTACATGGACGCATGGTGTCATTTCGTGCAGCGCATCTAGTTACGTTGATAACTAATTCTGCCATATAAAATTGACGCCATAACCAAGCCGTATCTACAGTAGTAAAGTGCTTACAGAGCAAACTCATGGTAGACCTACTGGTTCGGTATGGACAAGGTTAACCTGTGGTGTTTACAAATGAACGTATGGCAGGGGCCAGGCAAGGGCAGCGAAGATAGAATGACGATGGGATAATAGAATCAATTTATATTTTTACAATCCATACAAGCTCAATGTGAAAAAACAATTCACAAATTTTCTTGACCGACTGACAGACGTCGAATTCTTTCGTCTCGCGGACCACGAAGGCGGAGAGTCTCCTTGCACGCCACATCCGCATAAAGTGAAAACCAGGTAACCAACACCGCAATCGATAACAGAACAACATTCGTTAAATAACTTTTTCAACTGCGAAATCTTTTACTACACTGAAAACAATGTTTTGTTATAAACTTAACAAAACTTTAGTGACTTACGAATTTTCCAAAATAGTTCTCAAGTCACTAAAGTTTGGTTATATAGGGTCCTATTTAATATGCTAACACTTTTTTAAGGTGATGATCAGACCATCAAACTGAACAACTTTCACCATTGGACCAACATCGAAATCGCGAAAAAAAATCTGCTGTCCCATACATTTGGCTCAAGTAGGTTTGCAGTTTTGTATGGAAGAGCTGATTTTTTTTCGCGATTTTGATATTTGTCCTATAGAGAAAGTTGTTCAGTTTGATGGTCTGATCATCCCCTTAAAATAGTTTCAGCTAATTTTGTTAGACCTTATATACAGGGTGTAAGGAAAAGTATCATTAACCTTCAAACTGAACAATTTTGCTGCTCTGACAGGTTTGCTCCGATACTAAAAGTTGTTCAGTTTGATGGGTAGAGTATGTGGTTTAAAGGTTAATGATACTTTTCCTTATATTTAAAAATGCCATTTAAAATATGTCAGTGTTCTTATTAGTTCGATCGGTTTTGTATGAAGAGACGCTATAAAAATGGTTTTCAGGAATGGCTGTTGTAGTAAACAGGAACTTTATGACAATATTAGTTCGTATTAACGATCCTTCGAGTACGCTTAGCGCAAATATAAACAAACTTCGCAGTGTTTTCGATTAAAATAATAAACAAATAGGTACTCCATCGAATAAAGCTTACAATTATGTTAAAGACAATTAACATTATTAAATGAACGGTATGGCCTCCCTCCGAGTCGATAATAATACGATATTATGGGATACCTAGTTCATAAACTGAGAAAAAAATGCTACGTATACGGAGGCCGTCGCAGCTTACGTACCACGTAGCTTACGACGCGATACTGATTACGAGTGTCGCATCAGTATTTAAGTTGCCTTGTACTTCAATGAAGCTTCATTGTGAAGTAATTTTTTTCTCAGTGTAGAGTTATTTCTTGGATAGTTGCTCAATTAGCACTTTAACTTTAATTACCATAGAATTATTGTACAATTTGTTCCATCAAAAACATAAATATGAAAGGGCAAAGTTTGGTCAAATGAAGAATTGGCTTCATCTGTTAAAGAATTGAAATCTAAATGGGCCAAATTTTATTAAACTTCCTTCAGATTTACCTACATGAGTAACGCTATTTTAGAAAATAAACGGGCTTGCTGGTACGCGTCAATATATGTTTTGGTAGTTATGACCAATTTACATTCCTAGTTTTTAATTACTTACTAATTTAGCACTCGACGCAAAAAGAGGGGTGTTATTAAGGGTGTATTCAGACAATGAAACTAAACAACTTTCCCTAAGCACAAAGGTAAAAACGAAATTGTTTTTGGACCTACCATAGAAAACCGATCGGGTCCCAAGATCGATCGGTGTAATATAATTACACTTTAGCACTACACATCAATCCTATATAGAACCTATTATTTTAGATTATTTTTTATTATCTTATCTTGGTTAGTTTTCTATTGACAAAAATGCCCGATTTCTAAATATATTTGTATTCAAAAGCAGGCATATCTACATCTACACTAATATTATAAAGAGGAAAGATTTGTACCTATTTTTGTATGTTTGTATGTTTGTAATGAATAGGCTCAAAAAGTACTGGGCCGATTTAAAAAATTCTTTCACCAATAGAATGCTACATTCTTCCAATTTGACATAGGCTACATTTCATTTTGAAAAAAATTAGGGATCCTTGGTAAAATTTGAACAATGTGACCGAAGGTGTAGAAAAATGAGTCTTAAAATGTATTTGTCTACCCCGTGCGAAGCCGGGACGGGCTGCTAGTAGGTATATAAGAGTCATTATTGTCATGGCTCAAATTGCTTTGATACTAAAATCGAATTTGGTTCCCTTGCGATTGTCGTGTTCTCATGTTTAATTTGAACAATGTTTTATTTATATGTACTGTACGTATCATAAAAGAATTGAAATCGTTACGTGGGTCCCCACAAACTTAGAAACATATTCCCTATCGGGGTGGTCAGAGACCAACCTTGTGGTAAAAAGACTGACACTGTAGTGGGTCTGATGGAAAAATCTTGCTCGCCCTGTGTTCACGTTTTCTCTATTATTGTACCGTATTACAGAAAACATGACAACAAACAATAAAGTTTTAAATGAATAAAGCATATGCATATGCTCACGACTATATTCCCCGGTTTCTGACTACCCGTCAGAGATATTATGAAACCACAGAACATCTACGTTTCACTAGTAGTACCGAAACTCTATCCAGTGAGACGGGGTGTGAGCCCGTCGCCACTTGTAATGGACAGTGGGTACCATACATGCCTCGAAATTGAAGCATGCAGGTTTTTTCACGATGTTTTCCTTCACCGAAAAGCCAGTTGTGTTACAAATCGTACATAGATTCCGAAAAACTAATTGGTACGAGTCGGTGTGGACGGGGATCGAACCATCGCCTCATGAACCACCACGGCTTTTTTCGGACTGAATAAATCAACATATAGAAATTTTTATACGTATGTATGTTTAATGATATTAATAAACTGTCTATCTATCTATAACGTCACGCCTCTTTCCCAGTGGGGTAGGCAGAGACCAGGGCGCACCATTTACTACTATCCTTACATATATCTTTTGCCTCATGCACATCCATTCATCTCTCCATACATGCCCGTCGGTTTCGAGTACTCCGCACCTCCCCTTTTTTGAAGGACGCAACCGATTTAGACCGATTTAGACAGACGATTTGATCATAAAACTCAGTGAACTGATTTACTAATATCATTGCCTGTGTTTTCCTACTTATTGTAAGAAGATTCAGTTCAGTTCAGTTCTAGATATAAGATAGGTATAAAGTGTATTAACTAAACTAAAGTTTTCAATTACATTTGCTTGGGTGCATCTCCCACTTTGCAGAGGCAATCCGGTTGCACCCGAGCTTGACATGTGACTGATACGGGGCCACTAAATACGCGAGGAATATATGAAGAAGAAGAACGATTATATCGCAGTTGGGTTATGGTGATTATCATCAGCATCAGCCTATAACGTCCCACTACAGGACACAACTACCTTAAGGGTGCCTGTCTATTGACGCGGAAATAGGCGGCGGAACGGAGAAACGCAGTTTTAGTAACCAATAAGTTTGCATGAAATCTTCGAGCTGATAATTTATTGGTTGATAAAACTCATTTTCTCTGCTTCGCCGCCTATCTCCGCGTAAATGGACAGGCACCCTAAGGAAGGTGCGATAGTCCACCATGCGGATTGGGAGTTTACGCATCAGAATTTATTCTTAAGCGTATGCAGGTTTCCTCACGATGATTTCCTTCGCCGTTTAAGAGCAGTCGGCATTACCTACGTAGGTACGTCATTAAGTTAGAAAAATTCATTGGTACATGGCATGCCGTTCATGCGGAATCGAACCCGGATTCTCATGGTTGAGTGTCCATACCTCTCTGCGCCATCGACACTCTCGGTGATCGTTTTACCAAACTCTTTTGCAAGTTTTAAATACTTTTCTCCTTTTTAACAGGCAGGCAGGCCAAATTTATCTATATATGTTATCACAATTTAGTTGTCGACTAAATATTGTGCATATCGTATACTGAATTGTAAGTTAAAGTTCGCTTTGTTTGACCTAGTTTGAAGTATGGACTATTTACGGAACACATCACGCCAATGAACAACAAAGTTAATGCAGTGACCGAAAACAGCGAATTTACGCACGCATTTCAGAGTATGTAAATATCGGCTTTATAACTCTTTCCAACTGGTACCTAACAACTAAATTATGAAGACGACCTCAATAGGTCCTCTAGACCTCAATGCTATAGGATCCATATTCTGTGTCTTGAAACAAGAGCGAATATACCTACATCTTTTGAGTGCGCGTCCACCCTTTGCCTCGTCATTACTGTAGGCAGGGTTGCCACCCGTAGGATACTGTATAGTATCGTTACCATATTTTGGTCAATTGTACTATAATGGTACTATTGAGAAAAGATATAGTTTGGAAAACAGTATAATTTTTTATAGCTCATTCCACTGTCCCAAACGATCAAAATGAAAGTTATTATTTTAGTGTCTAATCTTAGGTAAAGCACAATAATGCAAATTTCTCGAATGTTAATGTCTATTTGATTTATTTTAGTCAATTCCTGCAACGTGACCGATTTGAAAGTACATACGCAATACTTATTGCGCCTAACTCCGAATAATGAAATAAGGATGATGATGTTTATACGAACCTATACATAGAAATATGCATAATTTAAGATAATGAAACCTCAGTCAGGCTCAGGCCCAGTCCAATATAATGATAACAAGATAATGATAATATAATGTGAACTACATTTGGAAAACTCAATACAAAAAAAAAGATATGTTGGTACTTTTTTCTCCCTAATTTCCCGAAAATACCTTCTATATTTTTTAGCAATTTATCAGAAAAATACTATATTTTCTTCAAAACAGGTGGCATCCCTAGCTGTAGCATCAGGTGAGGCATTAGCCGAACAAAGTATTGTTCACAATCCGCTGTTTCGCTGGCCGTAGCTTTTAACTAATAAGGCTAAAACATACCTTAACGAGTGTTACGAATGGGAGCCGGTGTCCGTGCGATTGCGATGGTTCAAGCATGCCACTCGAGTTTCCAACTCTACCACCGCAGTGGTAAATAGTGACTTTACTGGCTAACTACTCATTTGGAGATCTAATTACATTCTTATTACTATTTACAGAGCATTGAACTCTCTTCAAAGGTTCTCAAAATCGCTCTCAAATGAGGCGATTTAATAAAAAAAGAATAGTTCAGTGATGCTGGATGGATCGCATTACAATCTTAAAAATTTGCCTGTTATATCAATAGTACTCCCTGTTTGTCTCGATTCCCTTATTTAGGGAGCCATTTGTTAATTCTTAAAAAGGAATAAGATTGTAACAATGTGAAAGATGTTTTGATTGGACTGTTTGTTGGTGCAGTCAATGTTTGTTTACCGTTTTTCGAATTTTAATTTTGACATCTACACATTTTTTGTTATACTATTCTTGGAAATCGCCTGATCTTTCTTGCACATTTATTTTGTCATCGATAAGTTATTAGAATTGTTTTCATTTCGTATAAGTTACTAATTGGAAAGGAAAATAATAGGTTTAAACGAGATACTAAGAGATAAGAGCTGCGGTTTATAAAGAAACAATTTTTATTTACAATAGCGCTATGTTATGCTGCAGTTTTTTCCTACAGAATGGGTTCCACAAAATGGTTGCCTACGTCGAGGAAAACCTAAGAGAAGTTGGGGCGATATCTTCCTAAACGGTTGGCTCGAGTTTGCATTGCGTGGGAGGATTTGAGGTGAAGAGGAGAGGCCTTTGCCCAGCAATGGGACACAAAACAGGCTAAATAAAAAATAAATGAATCATAAATCGAAATCGTTTCAGTAGCAATTTGAAAATTGATAGGAATAATGTCACGTAATGTTAAGAAAATTTGTTGTGTCCAGGCAGACAAAGGTACGGGTGGCGGCGACTCTTTATTACCCGACTGCGCGAAACTAAGGAGGGTAATGTGTTTATCAGCCTATGAATGTATGTATGTTTCTTTTGTGGCACTACGCATCGGCCGATTTTGATAATTCTTACGTCAATCGATTTGTCTCAATCTTGCGAGTGTCCTAAGAAAAATGATAGTAAGTAATCAAAATTCAATATGGCGACAACCAGACGCCTAGTATTTAAACTTCTTGCAGACGCCATATTGTAAAAAAAATGTTTATAGGTATTTGAAAATCATCTTTAGGTTTCTTTTATCTTTTAAATAGTGGTAAGTGTAGTTCTTGTAGTTTTGTTATATAAGTAGTAAACGACCACAGTTTGAGCGCCGCTGCTCTATATCGAACAATTTTGAACTCTATAGCAATATGTAGAACAAGTTTTGCTGTATGTAGTTGTTAAGGTGTAACTGAACTCATCTCGTGTGGTTAAGTTTCAAATTAAAAACGTTAGTTTGTGAGATAGGTTCACGTTTTTGTAACTTCGTCTAAGGTGTAGTATGTGGTGGTTATTTCAATGATGCAACTGATTATTTACCTATTGTAATGTGTTGATGAAAATTCAATTAATACCTTAAACAGCTCTCGACGCATAATGACCTAATTGAAGATATTTTATTTTTTTCTGAAAAATTTCACTGACTTTAATTGGTATGTATGTATGTATGTATATGCTCACGACTATATTCCCCGAGCGGGTAGTCAGAGATGTTCTGAAATCTCAGAGCATCCACTTTTCACCAGTAGTACCGAAACTCTGTCCAGTGTGACAGGGGGTGAGCCCGTCGCCACTTTAATTGGTTAGTATTGAAAATATAACCAGACTTCGTTTGTAAGGAGCACGCCAACAGTAATATACCCTTAAGAACTTTTCTTATTTTTCTACTTATACAATGGCTACGGAACCCTATCATGGACGAGTTCGATACGCTTTTGGCTGGTTTTTCTTATTTGTGAGATATAGACTGCTGTGCTAGCCTCAAAATCTTCTTATTCAGAGGACAGCGTGATGGACCCCTAGCTTGAATCCATTAATTCGCACTGGCTTGCGTGGTGAAGTATATGGCCCTAATTGGTCAATGACCAAGCCCTGTCTACAAAACAAATATGTCCATTATACCAAGAACCAGACATACAAAAGAAGCCAATTTAGGAGAAAAAAAAATCGAGTTTATTTCACTAACATAATTTATCAAATATAAATTGTCTGGTAGGTAGTATGTTAGGTATTTTATCTCATTTCAACTGCAATACAATTTCAAAAATCATAAAACAAGTCACAAGCAATTTTACAACTATTCACAGAACGTCCACACATCTGCACTAAATAACAAACAAGAATCGTCTAAATGTACACATAAATATGATTTGCTGCGAAAGCTGTGCTGATCACAATAAGTATTCAAGAATAATTCATCCGCCGCATTCATATGAGTCCGGAGAGCGGGTGAGAACGCTATTACGGCACTATTTTGGCGTACAATTTACCTGCAGATGCAACAAACACAAAGAGGGCCATTTCCGAAGCAGGGTTGCCGCTTTTTGTGGTTTTTTGAGAGGATTAATGAAGAGTTTTAAAATTAAATCTGAAAGGAAAACTAGACATACTGGAGAGTTGCGGGCGAACAAAACTTGATAAAGGAATTTATTTTGATGGAAGATTTTCGCGATATGCGGTCAGTTGCACGTACGTTCATTAAAGTTAATCCTCCATTAAATCTCTTGCTGTCACTTATTGTCTCGTTGACATAGTAAAAGCTAGCAAGAGATTGAATGGAAAATTAACTTTAATGAACGTACGTGCAACTGACCGTAAATCATGTTATTAGTCGTAATGAAATTAAATTAAATTAAATTAAATTATTTGGCAAATGTCAGTGCACCGTCACTCACGTAATCACGTTTGACAGCCAGGCCTCCGTCACTCGGCCGTAGGTACCTAAGTACACTTTGGCGCATCGTAAGCAATGCGCTTGTTTGATTTCCGTCACTCGCTCCAGACGGCAACGTCGCGCGTTGTACGAAGTAATAACAACGATGCGGCAACCTTCACTAAGTTCATTTTTGCGCGTACCGTCTGGCAGTAGGTAATTAAAGCGTGAGAATTTATCGTTTTCTAAGGATGTGATGTATCTGTTACGAAATTACTAGTCTGTGTTACGGCGCCGCGTATCGCAAGCGATACAGTCTGTCGCGCATTGACATAAGGCGCATTTTAGTTCGTCGTTCCTGAAGTGCAAAGTTAGAAATTAAAAAAAACGCGCGTAATCTGTTATAGTAGTAACTTAACTATTGAATAATCTCTGCTTATGTCTAGAAATCTAGTTTTGTTTAGCGATGAACTGCAAGTGAACCAAAAAAATTCTCACTCGATTTCAAACGCAGTCCTACCAACCACCCACTAACTGCATCAAAACTGTTATCGCTATAAGACTAAGTAGAATGTCATTCTATCACCAACTTCTATTCATAATGTCATTATTATACCGTCCCGTCCGCTCCTAAAAACACAAAAAACAATCCTTCGGAAGCTATCTCCATTAGCGTGCGACACGGAACTGTCAGCAGGCTCATCGGGAAAATGACATGAAAACAGTCAACCCTTCACAAGGCACGGAGGCGAGAGAAGGCGGGCTAGCAGGCCCGAGTCGGATTACGTCGGCCATCTGCCTCGCGGAACAATCAGCCTAACGAGCCGCGCTCGCGCGACCGGATTAAAGCCTAATGCCGCCTTATGCCGACTCGCCGAACAATGCGACGACGCCCTTTATCAGTTACACTTAGACGCTAACAGATCGCTCGTGTCGCGACAATGGCCCTTCTTGTTTATGGCTAATCCTAAGTGGATTAGTTGAGGCCCCGACGGTAAGGCGCGACGAAAGGCAAGGGACGCCAATCAGCCGTGTTTATTTAAGTCTGCAATCGGTGATGATGTCAGGGTTCAGACTTTATGAGTCAAGAGTCGATGACTGATGTTTTTAGATTATGAGTCGTGTTTTGGTTGGCACGAGTAAATTGTGTCGTACATTTTTGTAAACGTCTCGGAAAGGGTTGGGAAGACAAATGTTCTGGGATACATTTTGCAACTTATCTTAGAGGTGAAAGATCTTTTGGCTTTTGTTTACAAGAACGTTAGGTATATATGCGAATTGCGAATGTGAAACTTTTGAATAGGAAAATAATAAATGAGATTATATTTCCAATTTTATTAGGTAACGGTTCGGATAATTTAAGCTAGGTACTATCAAACATTGAACAGGTCGAAGAAACAAGATGTATTTTCCCTAGAATATAATACATTTCGATACAAATAAATTTATTATATTAGGGTACTTACCTAATATAATAAATTTATTAATTATATTAATAAATAATAATAATAACTAATATTTATAAGTCTTTATTTTATTTGTACCAAAAAAAAGACCCTGTTCAATTTTGACGAGCGAAAAATATATGTTTTTATTCTTTATTGAGGTGTAGCACAGTAAAACGTAAAAAATTATGTAACCGTACCTAAATATATATAAAATAATAAATAAATTAATAAAGTAAAACGTTGTATTTAATGTTTTGTAGATCTTCCAGCATTTAGCAGTTGTACAATATTATACACTGCATGCAAGCAGAGACTACATCCTGCCGCCATACGATAAACTACCGAAAGCCAGCAAAAAAATCTCATTGTTAAAAACAGCCGCAATTTCCAATCCCATTTCTACTCCCTGAAAACAAAAAAAACTGTCAGAGGACAGGGACAAATTATAAAATGGTTGGTAGATTAGTGCTTTGATGCCCGGTGAATGGCTGAAATCCTATGAATGGCCTCCGTGAGGATCCGAGTGGCCAATCTGTCGACAGATTGCGTCGCATTACTGCAAAGGAATAGATATGGTCGCTTAATAGCCAGATAATGCCGTAGTCCGAATACCGACTTCCGTGTTTGTTGATTAATAGTTTGATCGAATAGAGAGGAGAATGTTCTTAAGATTACTGCGGAATTTTTTTGGGTCATTGTCAAAACGTTCTGGGATTAAAATTTCAATGTTGGCAGCTTTTATAAACGTTTTTTTATTTTATCATCTGGACTAAACTTGAAAAGAGGGAGAGATGTTAGAGATATTTTAAGAATGCCTTTCGAATTACGAATCTTTGGATCAGGGTTGATGAATATCTAAGACAAAAATACTTAGCAGTGATTGTACATGAAACGAATAAGTTTGTAGCATTTCCCGACAAGGATATTAATTTTGTTTCCTATTCCACCTTTTCATTCGCCGCACAATATTTTTCAGGCCCCGATTTCATCTGACGAAAGTTTTATATGAATCCGGGCAAACAACGTGCGATATATAACGTGTCCTGGCGGCCACTTGTCAACATGGCACAGGGAGAGGAAAAAGCGGAAAAACTAAGCGGTTCTGCCAAAAGTACGTGACCTTAATGTATATCAATCCGGGTGTGATTTATACAGGAGGGATCTGTAAAATATGATATAAAATAAACATTGACAACCGAAACGATGAAATACGACGTAGCGTTGTGATTTAAGGGAGCGTTTCACGAGATTTTATGACGCTATAAAATCAGCCCGCCCCGCGCCCGGGCTAGCACGTACAGCACAGATTTGACAAAACAGACGACGAGCATTTATTTCGTTTGCTAGTTTTTTTTTGCAAGTTTTATGGACTGCTGCCAGCTTTATGGTCTACGGACAACGGGCGTTTTCGTTCGACAGTGTAAAATTGAGGAAGATTTGATTTGCCTTTCAATTGCTGGGACCGAAACGTATTTAAATTTGTCAGAGCTTTTACTAGCTTTCTTGAAAGTATTTAGAGTGGATTTTGTTGCTTATCCCAAGTTTCCTCTCCATCTTAAGATTATGGTTACTCGTAGCTTGGATTAACTTTGTTTAATTTTACGGCTAATTAACACTTACGCAGAGTTCTTATTGTAACTGTCTACGAGACAATGGTACAGAATCGAGAAGTACTTAACTTTTATGTAATTTTGTTTGCTTGTACTAGTAAAGTATCAATAAAAACGTACAGTTTCAATTACAGTTGCGGATTTCTAATTGTGATTGACGTTAAAAGGCATAAAACGAGTTATTCGCTGCAACATGTGGTCGAGCTACAAAAAACTAGTGTATCCCGACCGTGCTTTATGTCAATACCACATGTGAACTGGTTTTAGAGTTGTCTATTGGTACAAATGTTGCATGACATGTGGTGATCTGAATCTGAGTTTAATTTAATTAGAGTCTTGAGTATACAGGGTCCAACTTAATATACTGATGGTTTTTAAAGGAGATGATCAGACCATCAAACAGAACAACTTTCTCTATGAAACAAAAAAAAATCTGCTGTTCCTATACATTTAGGTCCAGTAGGATTGCCAATTAGAACAGAAGATTTTTTTTCGCGATTTCGACGTTGGTCCCATGGAAAAAGTCGGTCAACTTGATGGTCTGATCATCCCCTTCCAACAAAAACTGTCAGCATATTAAGAAGGATCATAATAATTGTACCAACGTTCTGGAGAAGAGTTTGTGTTTCTATGTTTTTCAACAAATGAACAAAAAATGCCAGACGACTAGCTGTATTCTCCGAAGTAATAGTTTGGACTGAGGTATTATAAATATGTCTAGGGAAATTATATAATAGTATGACAGTTCTTTGCACACAATTTGCTATCGCTGTTTGATACCCTTGTGTCCATTTGAAGGGCGTTTTCACACGTTCGATTTTACCACGAGCGCGGTGGTTTCACACGCGTAGATAATATGTGGTTGTCGCGGTTACGAGTGAAAGATATTGGGTGTTTCCATGCACGAATGAAAGTTCCCGAAGAGCGTATACGAAACGATCTTCGGGTATTTTCATATACAGGGTGGAAGTGACAGCCTAGCAAATACTGAAACGGTGAACTCAGACCATCAAACTGTATATTTATACAGGGTGTAGGTGTGAGGTAGGCTCTATAGTGAAAGTTGTTCAGTTTGATGGTCTGAGTTCACCGTTTCAGTATTTGCTAGGCTGTCAATTACACCCTGTATATTTCAATAACATATTTTGACTTCACTTTGACTTTTACTATTTAGAGAATCGTATCTAAAGAGTCAAAGTCAAGATCAAGTCACAATATTTTATTCAATTAGGAGCTTGAAGTCCACTTATTTAACGTCAATTTTTTTTAAGCTCTCTTCCACTTCGGAACCTGTTGTCTCTATAAAGAAAATGAGGCTAGAAACTCTACAACATAACATGACTTAATAACTGATATTACAATAGTTATAAATTCTTAAGCAAAGGTTATGTATTGTAATACATAGTCTATTTAATTAAATAATTTATAGTATACAGTCAAAGTCAAAGTCAATATAATTTATTTAATATAGGAGCTTGAAGCACACTTATCAAACGTCAAATCTTTTTTAAAGCTACCACCGCGTCGGAACGTGTTGTCGCTGTAGTAAACAATGGGTTAGTGACCTCGGACCCAAGCATTTTGATCATTCAAGAACTTGTATTATACAGAATGTAAACTTAATTGTTATATACTTCCAGGGGTGCTTCAGACGATCAAACTAAACAACTTTAACGATGGGACCACTATTGAACTCGCGAAAAAAGTCAACTGTTTCATACGTTTTGGTCAAGTAGCTATTGACATTTTCTATGGAACAGACTATTTTTTTTTTCGCGATTTCAATGTTCTGTTGGTCCTATACAAAAAGTTGATCAGTTTGTTGGTTCAAAGCATCCTGTTTGTTATGTAATGCATTTAATTTTACACCCTGTACAGGGTGTAAAGAAAAGTATCATTAACCTTTAGACCACATACTTTAACCATCGAACTGAACAACTTTTACTATGGGAGCAAACCTGTCAGAACAAAAAAACATAAACTGTCCCATACTAAACTGCAATACCTACTCGATTCAAACGTATGGGACAGCTGATATTTTTTTTGTTCAGACAGGTTTGCTCCCATAGTAAAAGTTGTCTAGTTTGATGGGTGGAGTATGTGGTTTAAAGGTTAATGATACTTTTTCTTACACTCTGTATAATAGGTACAGCGATGACGTCTAGTTAAGAGGCTATGTGAAAAAAATAGGATTCTTCAAAGCATCATATATCATGAAGTACTAACAGTAGGAGTATGATTTGCGGATATGTGTAAATTGAACATATAATTGAAGTTTTGATTAGAGCCAAAACACGATTAAGACACATTTTCTCGATAGAAAAACAAGCCAAAGTAGCCTCTGTCTTTATCGATAAACGCTTGGAAGTGCTAAACGGTGAATATTAGAAACAAGAATCTTGATTTAAAAAAAAGAGATTGGTTTTTTATAAATTTTGATTAGAGCAGAATGGAACTTACATAAATAGTACAATTACAATTCAATAAAGTTTGTTTTATGCTTGCGTCGTTTCAGGCGCGCGCGCCGCCCTGTCTCTTTCTCTCGCATCAGGCAGTAATATAAGCTATCACACGCCCATTTCGCTTCAATTATTTTTCGACATAGGCCCTTAACCAAGGTCAGATCGATTCAAACGAGATAGAAAGGGTCTCTGAGATTTCTATTGTCCTGACCTATCTCTTGTTTGTATTTTATATCGTCAGGTATCTAGGTAGTCAGAATAATATAAGTCTAGACCTTCGATCAAAGCTAAGTACTAGACTACTAGATTGTGCTATTTAGATTAAAGCTAGATAATCTGACGATGACAATGTTCAAGATATTCGTTTTATATTTATTCATTTGTGAATTTCTTGCTGGATTATTAATAAACTTTGAGCTGAAAGTCGGAGCTTTGTAATATTTATAGCTAACAGGCTAACTATTGACTTATAAATAGGTACTATAAGTACTTATCATTTGACCCGCATTTGTAGCAGCTGAATGATCTTTATTAAACAGATTTCGCCGAAATCCATTTTGCGCTTAGGTACAGTCGTCAGATACATCATAACATACAAGGTGGTCAAATATTTCTAAGCAGTTCTTAATTTCAGTAATTTCTTTACACATAACCAATAAAAATATACGAACGCCTAGAACATCAAATATCAAACAAACCCAGTCAAGGTGATTATAAACATCTGAGCAGTTTAGGAAAAAATACCTTATTCCGTTACAATACATTTCAATTTTAGCTGTTCAGATATCTATGACACAAAACACGTATAGATATAATTGGTAACATTTACTGTAGTGAATTTATTGAAAATTTGCACTGCTCAGATATATTTGACCACCTTGTTTGCTACGATATATCTGATGGCGACTGTACTGCGCTCGCTTTAATAGCCTTAAATTTTTCGAGGAATCATCTAACCAAAATTGTGAGACTAATAAAAACTTCTTTTCAATTTTGAAATGATACTTTAACTAAATCAGAAAATAATTCGATGTAATCGTATTAGGATAAAGATTTATGTTTTCATTAAAATGTGGCGCAATTCTGTTTTGGATTTGTTTCAGTTCTTTTGTTATGTTGTTTTTAGGGTACCGTAGATAAAAAATTAACCCTTTTACTTTCGTCCATTAATTCCGTCTATATGCTCCGCCTCAATTACTCGCTCATTATTATACCTATTGAATTTAAATTCAGCATGAAGACAGATAACAGTAGCCCAAAAACAGAAATGTGGTAGGTAAGAAGAAACAATTTTTTTCGACCCCTCTCCCATACAAAGAAAAGGGGGTTGGAAGCGTTCAACGTAATTAAATCACGTTCTTGATTGCTTTTGAAGATTCCTTAAGTTATTCTAAGCTATGTTATAACGATTACGGAACCCTATCATGGTCGAGTCCGATGCGCTATTGGCCGATTTCTTAGTGCATTTATGTCTTTCCACATACAACAAGTGTGAATCTAAGCATCAGCTTAGCTTCACACTTGTTATAACTTAATTTAATTTGAAATAACATCAGTTTAACATTCAAAACTCAAACAAACATGATTATCTGAGTCAAGACTTCAGACGATTTCAATTTCACAGAAGCGTATTAAAATAAAACCGGTCAAGTGCGATTCGGGCTACTCGCACACCGAGGGTTCCGTTTCCATATCACACCAAAACACAACATAATATCTAAGTTTTATTTTTGTCCCGGACCTTTAACACGAGACCGACTGACACTTGGGCGGTTTTTATTATTTGTTCTTATACTGTAGAGTTTGCTCTATAATCACACCAAGTTTTACGCTTGTTTGTATTACCGTTTTTACGATAGAGCGAGAAGAAAAAACGTTGATAAAAACTAGTTTCTTGTATGAGGGACCTCCCTTAAATTTAAAATTTTTGTCATTTTTATTATTTGTTAGCAAATCCGCTGTTTACACTTATTCCATGAATTTCAACTATCTAGCTATTACGGTTCAAAAGTTACAGCCCTCAATAGGTAGGACGGACGGACGGACGGACAACGTAGGCTTTATAATAGGGTCCCATTTTCACCCTTTGGGTACGGAACCCTAAAAAGTTAAATAAATATTAAAACAGTTAACAAAGGCATTAGGAACTCGGCGAGTCATCGGCTCCATTGTCTTGGGATTATAAAGATCTAATGAGATTATTGTTTAGGAGGCAGACACCGAGACGAGCATGGTCGAGAAGTTTTGCCACTATGTTTCAATTACTGTATTGTGTGGTGGCGCCCGTTCTCCATTCGTCACCCGTGTGAACGGACTTGGAAAGGTTGAAATCTTCGTTTCTTCGTATACAGGGTGAAAGTGACTAGCTAGCAAATAAATACTGAAACGGCGAACTCAGACCATCAAACTGAACAACTTTCACTATGGAGCATGCATGCATAACATATGCTCACGACTATATTCCCCGAGAGGGTAGTCAGAGATATTCTGAAACCTCAGAACATCCACGTTTCACCAGTAGTACCGAAACTCTGTCCAGTGTGACGGGGGGTGAGCCCGTCGCCACTTATAATGGACAGTGGGTACAATACATGCCTCGAAATTGAAGCATGCAGGTTTCCTCACGATGTTTTCCTTCACCGAAAAGCCAGTGGTGTGGTGTCACTATGGAGCCTACCTCAGAAATGCGAAAAAGAAATCTGCTGTCCCGTACCAAACTGATGTACCTACCCGACTCAAATGCATGGGACAGCTGATTTTATTTCACGTTTCCTGAGGCAGGGTTCATAGTGAAAGTTGTTTCAATTTGATGGTCTGAGTTCACCGTTTCAGTTTGCGGAGGGCTGTCCCTTACACTACAGGGTGAAATTGATATCATTAGCATCCTTTTAAACTAAGAGTGCAGATCAAACTAAACAACTTTTAATATGGAAGCAAACCGATCAGAGCAAAAAAGAAATCTGCAGTTCCATACTAAACTGCACTGCCTACTCGACTCAAATGTACAACAGCTGATTTTCTTTGCTCCGTTCGGTTTGCTCCCATAGTAAAAGATGTTCAGTTTGATGGGTAGATTTAGTTTAAAAAGGATGCTAATGATATCAATTTCACCCTGTACACAGTGTAAGGGACAGCCCTCCGCAAACTGAAACGGTGAACTCAGACCATCAAATTGAAACAACTTGTGTAGATAGATTTAATAACGCGACGAAAACAACGAAAATTTTCGACTTATTAGTTCATTAAAATAGAATCTACGATCAGTTCCTGAAAATAGAACTTTATGGACGCATGGCCTACTACGAGTCGTAAAGTTCCATACGTCCAGAAAGTTCGTAACCTCGTAGGTTACGGATTTTCGGCACAGTTTGAGCTTCAAGGTTTATAACTTAATTACTTTGACTAATTATTATAAGGACTATCCTTGCGGCAGCATTTCCCCTCTGCCACGGTATAAGCACAATTGATCTTGTGCATTTACATTAAATTTTACACCTTATCACTAAACGAGACAACCTATAATTGCGAAATAATAACTTCGAACTTAGAACGTTTCGGGTTCACACGAGACTACTTTTCATTATTTTTAACATTCAAAATTAGAATCTAAAGTTATGGGGAATAAAATCCAAAGTTGCGGATTTAATGTTACCTCGCCCCCCGCAAAAAGTGGCAGAAATGTTTGTTAGTAGAATTACACGCGTAACCAGTCCACATATAAATAGCCAAAGCTTAATTACAATTTTTTCACTCAGATTAAAAATTCCTCACGCGTTGGAGACCGATTGCGCTAATTGAAAACATCGAAGTTCTATTCTTATCCAAAATCAGATAGCAATCCAATTACTATTCAACTGTGCTGCATTCCGCATCGCGCTAAACTCTATGTAACTGACAGTCTTTAACGTCTGAGCGATCTGTCAAAACGGCTCTATCGGCTTTCATGAGCTGCACCGCCATTAGCGCAATACCAAATGTGTCAAAAGTTAGTTCGTATATAGTCCAGTCACTCACCGAATATTTACCGCGATTGCAGCCCTGTTCTTCGTCACGTTTACGTTGAGCCAACCAATCGATAGGCTTTGTTTCGTCACAGTATAGCTACATTATATTTTGAATATAATGATAGACTCGAAATTAATTTGATTACTAATAAATTCTTTGAAATCACAAAAATTTTCTAAAGTACTTACAGCTGCGGTAGCGTATGGAATCATGTTCATGGTTACCTGAAAAATAATAAGTTTTAATTTTAATAACATTCTTAGAGACGCAATCAATTATACTTTATATTACACCAAAAAATATATAATATACAGAAAGCAAACAAACAGGAAATACAAAAGGTATAAAAAGGCGGTGTTATCGCTAAAAAGAGATTTCTTCCAGACAAACTTAGGGTGGAGTAAATGGTGAAAGAAGATCAGGTGATGTGAGAGGTGGGTGGAGGTGAAGAGGAGACGCCTATCTTCTTTCGTGTCAGCATGAGTTATATCGCATGACAGTCACTCATGTAGTGGAAGGATTAGCCAGTTAGCAATAGTAGTATCGGGGCTGACTGTCCAGGGTGCGCCAGACGAACTCAGGTCAGGTTAGAGACGCCTATAAAAGTATATCAGTGGCGTAGCGTTATTCGTCGCCCGGGGCACAGATTATTCAATAGTTACTAATCCTGGGCCACAGACCGATTTTGCCGAACCCTTATCTTTATAAGAAGACTTACACAAAAATAACGGAGTGAGCGGAGCGAGCTCGAAATGTTTAGCACAACTATTCGGGTTTTGGTCAGACATCTTTTGGTTTATTCATGCAAAAATAGAAACTAGGAGCGAGCGAAGCGTGCTCTACTGTTCTCCTCAATACGAATCGGTTGGAGACAGAGCTTTTTACCCAACTGCTCGAAGCAAAGGGAGGTAATGTGTTTATCAGCTTATGTATGCACGTAGGTTTGTTCCTTTGTGGCACTCAAGAGACCAAGCGCGTAAGCCGATTTTTATGATAGATTTGTCTTAATCTTGCGAGTGTCACTAAAGACATGATAGTAATCAAAATTAAACATGGCGACAACCAGACGCCATATTGTCTTTAGGTGTCTCTTACTTACCATTTTTCATTTCGAATGACCATTAAGGATCTACAATGATTTAAGAGAAGTTTATTCCGAATGCGTAAATGCGCGCTGCATACAAACGAAGTCTGGTGATATTTTAAATACTAACCAATTAAACTCAATGAAATTTTACAGAAACAATCTAGAACCAAACCTCTATGCTTGTATCGTGTCCAATTTTCGTTAAAATATACAGTTTCAATGCTAGGATTAATTTAAGATTTGTATGGAAATCTTTGAGACACTGTAACTTTAAAACTATACATTTTAAGGAAAATCTGACACGATACAAGCATAGATATTTGTTTCTAGATTGTTTCTGCATAATTTCATTGAGTTTAAACAGTTAGTATTGAAAATATGACCAGACTTCGTTTGTATGGAGCGCGCCAACAGTAATATACCCTTAAAGTTGAAACTAAAAAGTGTAAAATAAGAAAGCTAATTTAAAAAGTAAAAAACCAGTCTGGGTAAAAAGTTAACTTTAAATAAAAACTGAAAAGAAATAAATAAGTCAAGTAGCTTAGAATTCTGTTAAGTAATATTCAAGTGACTTTAACAGAACAGCGACATTAAAAATTCTACACCGGCTCCAATATTCCCATTAATGGGTCCCGATAGTTAAAGTCGCTTCAATATTAAGTACAAAACTGAATTTTCGAGACTACTGTCACGTGACTTGGGAAACACTTTACACTTTGACTAATTATTATAAGGACTAGCCTTGCGGTAGCATTTCCCCTCTGCCACGGTATAAGCACAATTGATCTTGTGCATTTACATTCAATTGTACACCTTATCACTAAACGAGACAGCCTATAACTTCGAACTTAGAACGTTTAGGGTTCACACGAGACTACTTTTCATGATTTTTAACATTCAAAATTAGAATCTAAAGTTATGGGGAATAAAATCCAAAGTTGCGGATTTCATGTTACCTCGCCCCCCGCAAAAAGTAGCAGAAATGTTTGTTAGTAGAATTACACGCGTAACCAGTCCACATATATAGTCAAAGACTTTACATCAACATCATGGGTCATGTTGTTGTAGGTAGATACAGAGGTGATTTCTACACAGTGTTACTCGCTTCGCTTTAGATTCCCCAATCTCAGTTAATCTGCAGCCAATTTCTTGACAGAGGTAGATTGTCAGATACAGAGTATCAATTTCCTACTAGTTAACACATCTCTCGCTGGATAGTCTCTATCCTATATCGTCATCATTACCTGATGTGTAAGATTGTATACAGAGTGGTCCGGACCAGGTGGATGTAAAATTTTTGTTTTGTAATTGCTGACTTGGGTACCTACAATGACCCGCCAAAAAATCCTATATAAAATTTAGAGCACTTAAAATCTACAAATCAGACTATTTTTATAGTAACTACAGTTAATAATTCAATATAAAAAATTTACACTGAAAATTCTTTAAAAATTGTAATGTTCCTCAAGATAAAAATAAACAAAAAATCTTTTCTTGTAATCGGGTGGAAATCTAATTTTTCTTGACGGATCTAGAGGTAGGTCCCCGTAAAGGACCTAAAAAAAAATTTACCCATCTGGTCTGGACCAC
Source organism: Agonopterix alstromeriana (assembly GCA_963924505.1). NCBI lineage: Eukaryota > Metazoa > Arthropoda > Insecta > Lepidoptera > Depressariidae > Agonopterix > Agonopterix alstromeriana. The sequence goes on from OZ004670.1 coordinate 4,769,591, forward strand.
GCTGTATAACGAATATGGAAGACCATACAAAATTAGATACATAAGCTGGCCTTCTAATCTTCTTCAGGCTTCTTAGTCTTTCCTTATTTTACCAGCTACCTGATCTTTCCTCAGAGAATTTCACTTCACCATAGATAGCCAATCTCTTTTCTTAATAGTTCATCTTTAATTTGGCAGACCTTTTGTACAGTCGCCATCAGATATATATAGTGTATTGTGTCATAAATATCTGAACAGCTAATTTTCAATAATTTATTTACAATGTTATTTAAAATTGAAATATATTATAACGGAATAGGGTATTTTTTCCTAAACTGCTCGAATGATTATGAACATATATTTGATGTTCAAGGCGTTCAGATAATTTAGATTGACATTATGTGTAAAGAAATTATTGAAAATAAGAATTGCTTAGAAATATTTGCCCACCTTGATATTTATATGTGGACTGGTTACGCGTGTAATTCTACTAACAAACATTTCTGCCACTTTTTGCGGGGGGCGAGGTAACATGAAATCCGCAACATTGGATTTTATTCCCCATAACTTTAGATTTTGAATGTTAAAAATCATGAAAAGTAGTCTCATGTGAACCCCAAACATTCAAATTTTGAAGTTATTATTTCGCAATTATAGGCTGTCTCGTTCAGTGATAAGGTGTAAAATTGAATGTAAATGCACAAGATCAATTTTGCTTATACCGTGGCAGAGGGGAAATGCTACTAAAGCTAGTCCTTATAATAATTAGTCAAAGGCTATGATATACCTGATGGTGACTGTATAAGCTGCTGTCTAGTTATGCTGTAGAGACCAAACTAATTATAATACTAGACAAAGTAATTAGAACATGTGTATCTTAAACAGAGATCAAAACGGAGGTACTTAATCTCATTTAGCATCTGTAAACATTAGCAGTTACTTATTTAATTCCAAACAAAGACTTTGAAGAAAATATTTTGCCAACAAACACAAAGCTGAAATTAACGACACAGACAGACTGAAGTAATACTAAATTGTATAAGTAAAGTAAATAATGGTAACAGCTTATGGCTGTGGTTGCCTCGCTTCGCTTTCAAGCGACGATAATGTGAAAACGTTTCGTTTTGTGTTCCTTGCGAAACCTCTTAACGGCGGATAGTGTTGAAATAATAATAAAACCGGTCAAGTGCGAGTCGGGCTACTCGCGCATCGAGGGTTTTGTACCACACAACAAATTAAATTACAAAAACGTTTTGTTTTCTCCGGAACATTTAGCGCGAGACTGCCACACACATGTACGGTTTTTACTATTTGTTGTTATTCTGTAGAGTTTGCTCTATAATCACACCAGATTTGACGCTTGTATGTACTACCGTTTTTACGATAGAGCGAGAAGAAAAAACGTTGATAAAAACTAGTTTCTTGTATGAGGACCTCCTTGATTTTAAACTTTTTGAAACTTTTATTATTTCTTAGTAAATTCGCCATAATAACGCACATTCTGTGAAAATTTCAACTGTCTAGCTAGTACGGTTCGGAAGTTACAGCCCTAAATAGGTAGGACGGACGGACGAACAACGTAGGCTCAGTAATACGGTCCCGTTTTCACCCTTTGGGTAAACCCATAAAACTTGAAACTGTTTTTAAAAATTAATACTCAAAGCTTCAGACCAATTTTTATTGGTATGGGCTGGGCATCCTCACATTTGGTGTAGGGGATACCTCCCCCTAAATATTTTTCAAGATTTTATTTTACCACTTTGTCGGCGTGATTAATATCTCATGTCATGTCAAATTACAGCTTTCTAGTTTCTAGTACTAAGCGTCTCTGAGCTCAGCCGCGGATATACGGACGGACGGACAGACAGGCGGAAGGACATGGTGAAACTATAAGGGTTCCTTGTTGACTACGGAACCCTAAAAACTTGACATACCGAATTGCTAACGATTATAATATCCTCTTGTAGGTGGGTAGTAGTGAAAAACGGTATGACAGTGACAGTTTACTCATATATTGTATAACTTTACTTAATACTTAGCCACATACATTTGCATTCGTAGATTCCAAACATAAGTAGGTGCACAAAAGGTGCCTAGGTGGGCGTCAGAGAGGACTGCGGGAGCTATCGCATCTCCTAGCCTAGACTAGGTATCAGAGTGGACTGCGGGAGCTATTCGCACTCGTCAACCTCAACTACTAAAGGACGGCTGAGGCGCTATCGCTTTAGTGGCTGCTAGCTAACTGAACTGCAGTCGCTGCGGAGCCGCTTTTATATTGTTCAAGCGCTGGTGCCGTGTGCCAAAACTCGTTGGGGAAAGCCGCGTGAGACGGATAGTCGGTGTGCGAGAGAGCAAGTATTCAACACCGCGCGTAGCTGGAATGTTCTTGCTACAGTCTCCCCCTCTGGTGCTCGCTGACGTCCCGTGAGAGTACCAGAATCATGAAAGTGCAGACATTTTCTTTGGTCTTCCACGTTGTCTTATAGGTAACACTGGGTCTGGGTTTACTTCATGTCTTTTCTCAAATTTAACAATTGCAGAAGTGTGATATTTTCCAATAGACTTTGTAGTATCATTTGTACTAGCTACTTCATAAATAGCGCTTCCATGCTTTTTCATTATAACGTAAGGTCCATCACGTCTTGGTGCAAATTTTGCAGAAAACTGTTTGTCTTGTCGACTTATTGGGTGGGTTTCGACCAAGACCAAATCTCCGATGTTGTAGCCTGGATCCGGGCGTCGTTTTTGGTTGGCTCTCATTCTGTTGTTATCTTGCATGGCTTCTACATTCTCCTTGGCCATGATTAGATTCTCAGCTAGTTCTTTTAAGTGTGGCGTTATCTCTGGGATGCGATTTTCAGTCTGTACAACCTCGCTGAGATTATGTGATATTTCAAATGGTGTTCTCATTTGTCTCCCAAATGTTAAATACGCTGCTGTGAACCCAGTGCTTTGGTTGTGTGCAGAGTTCATCGCAAAACGTATAGCAGGTAATGTTTCTGGCCATTTGTTGTGTTTATTCTCGACCATGATTGATATTTGACTTTTTAAGTCTCTGTTCTTTCGTTCTACCATGTTAGGCTCAGGATGATACACAGGACTTAAAAATTGCTGAATGTCTAGACAGTATGTCAATTGTTGCATTACTGCCGATATAAACTGCGTACCGTTGTCACTCGATATTCGACGAGGTAAACCATAGCGTAGCAGGATTTCATTAAGCAGAGTAAGAGCGCATTGTTGGGCTGTTGCTTCCACTAGAGCAAATAATTCAACCCAACGTGACGTAGTGTCTTCCACAATAAAGATCCATTTTTCACCTTTTGGACCCTTAGGTAATGGTCCGAATAAGTCTATTGATAATACCTCGAATCTTTGATTGTTTGCATTTGATTGATATAATCCAGTTGGCTTTTGATTTGTTGGTTTATATCTTTGACATTCAATGCATGTTTTTATATGTTTGATAACATCTTTCCGAAGACCTTTCCAATAATAGTTATTTTCTATGCGTTTTATTGTTCTCTCTACTCCCAGGTGTCCAGCAGTAGGCGCGTCATGGAACGTTTTTAACACCAGGCCTACCTCATGTTTTGGTACTACTAATTTCGAATTATCGTCTTCTTGGTCTGGAGTGAATCTGTACAGCACTCTGTTATGTAAAAGATAACCTCTTTTGGACCATTGTATGTAGTCTTCTGATTCTGACTTGTCTTCTAATGCTTTTATTATGAGATTTAAGTTTTCATCTTTTTCTTGTTCAATACGTATATTGATTTCGCTTCTTCTTGGTAACTCCAATTCTATTGTACAAATTTCACATGATTCGCCATCATGGTCTTTGTCACAAGGAGGTCTCGATAGAGTGTCTGCCAACACATTGGTTTTACCAGGGCTGTACTTAATTTCAAAATGATATGGTTGTAACTGCAAGGCCCATCTTGCCAGTCGACCAGTTGGTGATTTTAGGTTTAATAACCATTTCAATGGTTGATGATCTGTGATAGTCAGAAACTTATTCCCTTCAATGTAACCTCTAAAACGTGCTATTGCCCACACGATTGCTAAGGCTTCCTTTTCTGTAACTGTATAATTCCGTTCTGCTGGTATTAGTAATCGGCTGGCGTACTCAATGGGGTGTTCATTATCGCCCTCCCCCTGCAATAAAGCAGCACCGATTGCATAATTGCTTGCATCTATTTTGATAGTAAATGGTCCTTCGTAGTCTGCTTGTCTTAAAATAGGTGCTGTAGTTAGTGCACTTTTTAACATCTGATATGACTTATCTTGTTCATCATTCCATTGCCATGTGACCGTTTTCTTTGTTAAGTTAGTCAGTGGTCTCGCAATTTCTGCGAAATTCTTTATAAACCTTCTATACCATGATGCAGTTTGCAGGAATGATATTAATTGTTTTAGGTTGCTAGGTTTCGGTCTCTCGGTTATTGCAGTGATTTTATCAGGATCAGTCTTTATTCCTTCTTGCACGATAAGATGTCCCAAGTATTTAATTTTTGTGCAGCCGAGTTTACATTTCTTCCTGTTAGCTCTTAAGCTAAATTCGTTTAACTTCTCAAATATTTCTCTAAGGTCTTTCAAATGTTGTTTAAATGAATGAGATCTTATGATTAAATCATCAAGGTAGCATAAGACGCATTGTGCCCGAAGACCTTGAATGAATTTATCCATCATTCGTTGAAATGTTGCTGGTGCGTTGCGTAGGCCAAATGGCATGCGTTTGAATTTGTACATGCCAAAAGGTGAAGAGAAAGCAGTTTTCTCCTGATCGTCGGGGTGTACTTTAATTTGCCAGTACCCTGATTGAAGATCAATAGTTGACATATATTTCATAGCTTTAGCTTGATGGAGTAAGTCATCTATACGTGGTAAAGGATATCTATCTGGTTTTGTTATTTCGTTCAGCCGTCTGTAATCAACACAGACTCTTACGTCGTCTTCACCTTTAGGTATCATAATGACAGGGGCTGACCATGGTGAGTCGCATTCCTCTATAATGTCATTACTTATCATTTCATCTATTTTAATCTTTAACTGTGTTTGTCTGGTTTGTGATAATCTATATGGCTTTACTGCTATAGGATTATTTTTCCCTGTATCAATTATATGTTCGGCATAATTTGTAGGATTGCCCGATTTTGCAAAGACGTTACTATAATCTGCTAGTAGTTCATTAAGTTGGACTATTTCGTCTATACATAGTGAGGTACCTTCATCAGGACGCAATAAAATATCAAGGGAATAGAATGGCATAGGATTTATTGGTACATAATCAATTCTAGGATCAAGAAATGAATTAACATCTGCAGGTTCTCGTGGACGTACTATGTGAGGTGGAGATTCCAACTTCGGTAACTGCCAGCGCGGTTTCTTCGGTGGAGAACCTTCATCACTCCTTACTGGCGAGGGTGTTTGTGGCATAGGCGACACCATTCGTAATTCGTTTGCCCACTGTAGGAAGGCAGACATTGATTCCTCCTGTTGTACTGCTGCAAAGTCGATTTTTTTTGCTGCCTGGAGTATTGGAATAGACTCATTCCGTAATTGTAAGAAACCGTAAATTTCTTTTGGTTTGTCGATGAAAAACCATGTACGTTGTGGCAAATTTAGTATGATGCCTGCAACTTCTAAGAAATCTATACCCAGTAGTGTCCTATTGTCGCTTGCGTTGGGTAAGACTGACAACATTATGGACTTGGTACGGTTGCCTAGTGTCACTTCAACAGTAGTGGTCAGCAGCTTCTGACTGGAAATTGTTCCGTCTGCCAGGCTCACATCAGCTGCTCGTTCGATGAACTCCGCTCCAGACATTTTTAGTACCTTATACAGCTTAGTGCTCGCAATGCTTGTCCGTGCCGCCGTATCGATGTACGCATAACCTTCCTCACCATTTATTGTTATCGCAATCGTAGGAATCTTTACATTACTTTCCACTGTAGTTTCTATTTTGTAGAATGAAACTGGCTTGGGTGGAGTTTCTTTGTTCTTGCAAGTTGTACAGTTGCTACGGAAAACTCCTGGTGCACCACAGCCATAGCAAGTGATGGTTGTATTTTCTTCGGGGGTTTTCTTTGCTTGTTCTTCAATTTCCTTACTGGCTAGTCCAGCCAGTCGCTTACGGCATTCCTCATAACTATGGCCCTTTTTGCCACAATAAAGGCATCGTTTAGACCCTTTAGATGTAGAAGCGACATTATATTTGTTCGGTTTCTCAGCCGGTGCTACATTTTTCCTTTCAGATTTAGAAAGAGATTCATGGTGACGAGCTCGCTCAGTTAATTCTGTGAACGTTTTAACATCAGTTCTAGCTATCTTTCGTTTCACGTCAGTTCGCAACAACCCATAAATCAGATCGAGTTGATCCTCTTCTTTATGGCGTTTAGGGGGAAGTAGCCCCAATAAGGCGCGCTTCCTACATAGAAATGCATCGATGCCTTCATCTTTACCTTGAGGTGTTGCAAAGAGCTCGAGGTATATTTCATGGGGTTCACGTTTTGGAGCGAATGCTGCTCGAAGATTTTTAAGTGCCGCAGACCATGTCTTTGTTTCGGAACGCACCCCTTGCCACCAAGTATTTGCATCATCTTTGAGAAGTAGGGGGATCCCAATTAAAGCTTCTTCATCTGATATATTTTCAATGTTTTTATACACTTCCAATGCAGTCACAAACTCTTCTACCTTATTGTGATCTCTTTCGCCATGAAAACGTAAAGCACAGCGAGTAAAGTTCTTGTTTGCCATTTTATTTGACGGAATAAAGCTTAGTAGTTCCTTAAACTGTTCGGCTGTAAGTTGAACTGCCATTTGATTTTCCTTCTGCCCTCCTTTTAAGTAAGTTTGACAGGTAGTTATATTCGATATTTACGTTGGGCGCCACTGTAGGTGGGTAGTAGTGAAAAACGGTATGACAGTGACAGTTTACTCATATATTGTATAACTTTACTTAATACTTAGCCACATACATTTGCATTCGTAGATTCCAAACATAAGTAGGTGCACAAAAGGTGCCTAGGTGGGCGTCAGAGAGGACTGCGGGAGCTATCGCATCTCCTAGCCTAGACTAGGTATCAGAGTGGACTGCGGGAGCTATTCGCACTCGTCAACCTCAACTACTAAAGGACGGCTGAGGCGCTATCGCTTTAGTGGCTGCTAGCTAACTGAACTGCAGTCGCTGCGGAGCCGCTTTTATATTGTTCAAGCGCTGGTGCCGTGTGCCAAAACTCGTTGGGGAAAGCCGCGTGAGACGGATAGTCGGTGTGCGAGAGAGCAAGTATTCAACACCGCGCGTAGCTGGAATGTTCTTGCTACACTCTTAAAATAACATGGTGGTTAATAAAATAAATACTTATGTTTGATACAAAATGAAGTTACTCATCAACATTCGGCGCAGTACTAATAGTTTGTTTTTGTTTTGTCATTAAATTGAAGAGCCATTATTTTAAAGTGTTGTCCCAAATCCAATTTGTTTCATAAATAGTCAATCCACGTTACTGAGGTAATCACTTTGTTTGAAGCGAAATACTAAATGATTAATAGAGCTTCTATTGTTCTAAAGACAACCTTTGTTAAGTTTATAAAGAAAATACTAACAGACATTTGTTAATTGAATAAACTCTTATACAGGGTGTACATAATTACTTATAGGTATTGAACGACTTTCCCCAAGAAACCTAAGGGTAACACGCAAACAAAATTTCTACTAGTAAACGTTCGATCAGCTGATTGAATTTAGTGTACGATCTATGGATCTATGACCTGACCCTCTAGCATGATTTCTCTACTTGCGCGCGACTTGACCTTTTCGCAAACTACAAGTCGCGGCAAGCGCGGCTTCCGCTCTCAGAAAAGCGCGGGAACAGGTTATTTTCTATGCAGCGAAGGCGCGTCGCACGCGTGTAGAGAAATCAAACTAGACGTGCTGCACGTCTAGCATGATTTCTCTACTTGCGCGCGACTCGGCTTTATCCCATACTACAAGTCGCGGCAAGCGCGGCTTTCGCTCTCCAAAAAGCGCGGGAACAGGTTATTTTCTATGCAGCGAAGGCGCGTCGCACGCGTGTAGAGAAATCAAACTAGACGTGCTGCACGTCTAGCATGATTTCTCTACTTGCGCGCGACTCGGCTTTTTCCCATACTACAAGTCGCGGCAAGCGCGGCTTTCGCTCTCCAAAAAGCGCGGGAACAGGTTATTTTATATGCAGCGAAGGCGCGTCGCGCGTGTGTAGAGAAATCATACTAGACATGCTGGAGTGCGATTTTTGAAAGTTATACGTTGAACTCAGCAGTTGAAAATGTTAGTGCGATTTTTGAAAGTCAAATCAGCAGTAGAAAGATGCGTTTCTCTATAGTAATTATGTCATTTTCTACTGCTGAGTTCAACGTCTGAGTTTAAAAATCGCACTCATGATGCAAAATAAATAAATTGAATTGAATGGATAGCAAGTCTAATTTAATTTTTTGATAGTTGTTCAGTATCATTATTACAATCATCTTTTACAGTAATGCAACTATCGCGCATACATCCTGTAGATTGTTGCCATAGTGAATAAATTAAAACTTTTTTTTTGTCGTGTACAGGAAAATTGCAAATTCCGTTGGTAGTGTAGGAAAATTGAAAAATCCTTGATCGTTTGCTGCAGAACTGAGCCCGAAGCACGAGCCATTTCCTTACTATTGTTATGTACCAAACGTGAAATGGAAGTTTAAGTGAAGCACGATTTTGATACAAAAATTCGATACATATGTAAATGAAATACGAAGGGAAATTTAAGATTTTGTAAGATAACAAAGATTATTGTGGTTCAAGGTGGTAGGACGTTCATTCGAAATCTAATTTGTTTCAGTTAAAATAGATGAAAGGACTAAGGGATAAAGGTTTCTAATGTAGTGTTTATATTTGTTTTTTCTAATGCTTACGCATAAGCATATGCTCACGACTATATTCCCCGAGGGGATAGTCAGAGATATTCTGAAACCTCATAACATCCACGTTTCACCAATAGTACCGAAACTCTGTCGAGTGTGACGGGGGGTGAGCCCGTTGCCACTTATAATGGACAGTGGGTACAATACATGCCTCGTAATTGAAGCATGCAGGTTTCCTCACGATGTTTTCCTTCACCGAAAAGCCAGTGGTGTTACAAATCGTACATAAAATCCGAAAAACTCATTGGTACGAGTCGGCCTGGACGGGGATCGAACCATCGCCTCCTGCATCGCAGGCAAGGTTACTCGGTTTTTTCTAATGCTGTGTTTAATATTAACAAAATATACAGGGTCCTTCTTAATGAGTTTTACGTGAATTTATGTACGATTTGTAACACCACTGGCTTTTCGGTGAAGGAAAAACATCGCGAGGAAACCTGCATGCTTCAATTTCGAGGCATGTATTGTACCCACTGTCCATTATAAGTGGCGACGGGCTCACCCCCCGTCACACTGGACAGAGTTTCGGTACTACTGGTGAAACGTGGATGTTCTGAGGTTTCAGAATATCTCTGACTACCCCCTCGGGGAATATAGTCGTGAGCATATGCTATGCTATGCTATGCATTTACCGTAAATCATTTATTGAAAATTAGCACTGCTCAGAAATATTCCGATATACATCTAGCGAATGTACAAAATGATACTTTACAAACATCGTTGTACATTTTACAGTAATTAATCAAACTTGAATGAACACTGTTTAATTATAACGATAAATTTAAACAAAATGTATTTAATTAAGTGTAAAAGGTATGTAATGTGAGTTAGGCACGTTTGTCATACGACAGCAATCATGGTGTACCTAAGTGCTATAAATGTTATTAGGCCGCGATTACATTAAGGCGATTTGGGTCGTACGACTAGTCATTTGACTATGAATTGACTATTGACCGTGTAAACATTGATTCGACCTTTGACTTAGTCGGTATTTTGACGCTTTAAACACAATACAATAGTAATTATAGATCTCTATGACACAGGTCGACCAGAATCTCATAACATAAAAAAGAGTAGAAAAATAGAGATTTTTACATGGTAGTGTCAAACTGTCATTTGTCAAGTCAAAACGCCCTATTTTTGACTTAGAGCGAGTTTTGTTCTATTGGACAAGACCTATCCAAAGACACCTCACTCGATTTAGAAAAAATAAATTGTTTTCTTCATCACTACTACATTTCTGTTTTTGGGTTACCGTTATCTGTCTTCATGCCAAATTTCGATTCAATAGATGCAAAAATGAGTGAGTTATTAAAGCGGGGCATACAGACAGACAGAATGGACGAAAGTATAAGGGTTCCTTGATTGACTATGGAACCCTAAAAATGACTAATATACAACGTGTTAAAAACTAAATTATTAAGATAAACAAAAAACCCGACTGCAAAAAAAACCTATTAACTGAAAAGAGAAAAACAAGCTCTAAAATCACTAATCAGCTATAACAGCTTTATTCGAGCTAATATAATTTGAATGTTATTAGATAGATATCGCAAACGGTGACAAAGGAGATTTTTGGTTGGTTATTTTTGTCCCCGCCTGCAATACCTACCTAATAACATTCAAATTATATTAGCTCGAATAAAGCTGTTATAGCTGATTAGTGATTTTAGAGCTTGTTTTTCTCTTTTCAGTTAATAGGTTTTTTTTGCAGTCGGGTTTTTTGTTTATCTTAATAATTTAGTTTATTTCATACTTTTTAGTCTTGTGTCGAAACGGTAACATAAAAGTACTATAATATATATATTTGGAATCGTCTGATCACTAGCTTTCATTTGATACCCATATTGTAATTTTTAACAAAAAAAAATTGTTTATTCCCCCTCTCTTTTTTAATTCGTAGACGCCATCTTGAAATAATATACCCTATGTCACTCTCATGATTTTTACGAATCCAATGACACCCCATACGTTAAAATCCATCAAGCCGTTTAGGCTGTAGGCCGTGCCAAAGAAATAGACATACAAACATACATACATACATACATACATAGATACATACATACATACATACGCTCGAAAAACATAACCCTCCTTCTGTCGCAGTCGGGTAATGAATTAACGCAAAACTAGAAAGTAGTTTGTTTAGAATCGAGAGCAGAATCGAATTATCATGTTTTCAACATAGGTAATTTTTTTCATAATATTAAATAATTTGTTTGTAAGATTTAAAATTTACTGAACTCGATCTCAATCCACGGCTCGAGCACTCTCACCCTACTTACTATCAAAACAAGATTCTTAAAATGTATTCTTGAGTATGTTAGCGCTTTCATTCATTGCTGAAATGATAACAAATCATATTTGTCTGAAAACTTAAAATGGGAATAACTTTAAATGTTAACTACCAAAATAATAAAAATATTGTTTCAATCTAATTATTTTGTTATAAATCAGTTGGGGTGTATGAGGTTTTGCGCTTTTTCATTAACACGTTGTATAACTTTATCACACTAGCCGTGGTGGTCCAGTGGCGAGTAACCTTGCCTGCCGTGCAGGAGGCGATGGTTCGATCCCCGTCCAGGCCGACTCGTACCAATGAATTTTTCGGAATTTATGTACGATTTGTAACACCACTGGCTTGTCGGTGAAGGAAAACATCGTGAGGAAACCTGCATGATTCAATTTCGAGGCATGTGTTGTACCCACTGTCCATTATAAGTGGCGACGGGCTCACCCCCCTTCACACTGGACAGAGTTTCGGTACTACTGGTGAAACGTGGATGTTCTGAGGTTTCAGAATATCTCTGACTACCCCTTCGGGCAATATAGTCGTGAGCATATGCTTATGCTTATGCTTATCACTCTAGCTTTTACAATAGCCTACTAATCTCGGTTATTGCGGAAAGTAGGAAGAAATTAATTGCCCAACAGCGAGCTAACTAAGTTATTTGGAAATGTTTGCGGATCAATCACGGCACTTGTTCGTAATCCTCCCGCTGTGTCAGTGGGTTGTGTTTCCATGTGTTACATCCCTGAACCAAAGTACGTATACAACAGGGTGTAAGTGACAGCCTAGCAAATACTGAAACGGTGAAACAAGACCATGAAACTAAACAACTTTCAGCTTACCTCAACAAACGCGAAAAAAAAATCTGCTGTCCCATACATTTGAGTCGGGTACAGCAGTTTTGTATGGGACAGCTTTCACCGTTTCAGTATTTGCTAGACAGCCTAGCCTAGCCTACTTAAACCCTATAGTACTTTGGCTGAAGAACTCTAAAGGGTGAAATTGATATCATTAGCATCCTTTTAAACTAAGAGTCTACCGATTAATCTAAACAACTTTTACTGTGGGAGCAAACCGAAAGGAGCATAAAAAATCTGCTGTTCCATATTAAACTACAATGCCCACTTGACTTCAATGTATGCAACAGCAGATTATTTTTTTGATCCCGTAGTAAAAGTTGTTCAGTTTGATGGGTAGACTCTTAATTTTAAAGGATGCTAATGATATCAATTTCACCCTGTTTAACGAACATGCGACACTATTATATTCTTTATTTATATGATCAGAAAAGATTTTTTCATTTCATTTAGGTATGTTTTTCATAATGCGTAACGATATTGTATACAAAAACAGGAAGTGTAATAAACAGGGTGACATTGAAGTCGTTGCTATTAATTTAAACTAAGACTAAGCATAGTAATGAACTAACAAAATCAGCTGTTCAAAACAAAACTGTAAAACTTTTTGTACGGAAGTTTTAGTAGGCGATGTGCGGGGTCTTAAATGGATGTCCATACAATTTCTCTCAACTCTCAACTTCAATTTCAAATAATATTGTTATAAGTTGACCGAAAGCAGAGTAGTATGGATTTCACTACCTGACCGGAAACTGAAAGAACAAACTTCGTTTTTATTTTAGCCCACTTCTAAAATAAGTACTGCAAAAATATTTCAAATTTAATTTTAATTTATTTAAAGGTTTGCTACCGATACATTCACAATCTTACATATTTATAAACACACGGTGGTTTTAAAGTAGATGAATACATCACTTATAAGCAAACACACACACGCGCAATTAAAGGAATATAATTTTATAAAGGGTTTGCATGTGTCCTTTATACAAACCAGAACGTTTCCTAAATATAATTCTTTATTAAAAATTCAATGAAACATAAATTGTAATTAAATCTCAAGAATTCATAAAATAAAATTGTCTACGCCGTCCCGTACCTAACTAAAGAGAAAATGTAATAAAGATAATTTTCCTATAATTCATATTAAAGTTACAATTTAAATTTTTGATGGAACTTTCATTTTGTTAAATTATTCAGTAAAATGAAAATATTCAATATGAGGTCGGCGGAGGCAGCAGTTGAGGCTAAATTAACATATTATGGCAACCCATACGCACCGCCACGTCTCTCCCGCACGTTTGTAAACAAGATTATACCTGGAGGGTTCCGTACCAGCGAGTTATGAAAACCGCGCATCCGAGGAGCTACAGCGATCATTATTATAACACATGGTGTTTTGCATTTTGGGTAATTTGAATTTAGAAGATGGCCTCGTGGTCGCTGGAATTTCATTTACAGTTTCAGTTTTGTTCGAGCAGTCAGAATATGGTAGGAGTTTGAAAGGTGCGTAGGTATTAGATGCTACGCATTTTGGAGTAGCAACTACGGGCCTGTCGGGGTCCAAAAGCATGGAAGCTATTGGAATTTAGGTTGGTTTACATCTGGTCAGGATCAGAAGCCTAGATTACCTAATAGTTATGTCAGAAGGCCGACGTCCAGTTTTAGGCAGGGAGAAGTATCGCCAAGCATAGATTACAAGTTAATTCGTAACAGATACATCCTTAGAAAACGATAAGTTTTCAAGCTTTAATCATCTAGGCCACATACATACAGAACTCCGAATCAAGATTACGATTTCGTATGGATTTTCCCCCTCCACAATTCCGTTCGGTATCAAATTCAATACAAAATCCTGATTCGGAATACCGGATCGGAAATCGATCGGAAAATAAAACGGACAACATAAAACCCATAAAAAGCATAGATTTTTTTTTAGATTGTTTCTGCATAATTTCTTGACTTTTATTGGTTAGTATTGAAAACATAACCAGATTTTGTTTCTATGGAGCACGCCAAAGATATAGGCTCAAGCTTGATACGTGTTGGTGCAAGTCTGAAGTGCTATTTTTGTTGAATCGTATGTATGTATGTATGTATATGCTCACGACCATATTCCCCGAGGGGGTAGTCAGAGATGTTCTGAAATCTGCAGAGAGTGTTGAATCGTGAGATTCAAAATCATGAGCTAATGATGCATAATCTCCATAGAACCTAATTTTGACGTTTTCTACTCTCTAAAATCTCTCTTCAGGCCCTAAACTAAGACTTTCGATGTAACGAGGCTGTTTTTCTCTTAACTTCATTGTAATATAAGAATCTAGATATTTGAAAGAAAACGTGGACGATACATCGAAAGTAAAAGTTTTTTTTTAAACATAATATCACACAGACACAGCCCTCACCAGCTCGCCACATGCCTACAGAACACAATCGCTAAGTTCAGTTACGTCACGTGTTACCAAAGTGGCAAACACCGGTGGTCGTAGAGACATAATAAGTTTAAAATTGAATATTAGAAATTGAGTACTAGTTTGAAATTGTGACCCCTGTTCCGGGTCGTTTCTGGTGCAGAGGCAAGCCGTAGCTATTCAGCGTGGCGACGCTGCTAGCATTATGGGCCCTTTTGCGCCAGGTTCGACAAGGGGCGGGTTATTTGACTGAGCATGTATTTCATTGTTTTGACGAAGCTTGTTACTGATTTATGTCTGTTTGTGTATCTTTGTTATTGACGAGTGACGACGCTTGTGCTGACCACTATATTTTTGAGATTATTCTATTTTTGTGACATAAATAAATGACATTTGAAATGACTATTTATTTAATCAAATAAGCTATTAATTGATTCGTAGAGAATTTATGGTCTTTGATGGTCAGTTTTTAATTTAAAATGTAAACTTTGCTCATTCAAAACGATTCGAGAAGAAGATTTCTAGCTAGATCGATTTCTTGATCCAAAGCGTGCCAGAGCGCGTTGCATACGAACGAAGTTTGATATTTAATACCTACTAACCAAATTAAAGTCAATGAAATTTTTTAAACATCATCTTAAAAATAATCTCTTATCTGTGATTGTGGTTTATTAGATTTCCGCTCAAATATACAGTTACAATGCCAGGATCAATTTAAGATTTGTATGGAAATTTTTGAGCCACTGTAAATCTGAAACTTAACATATTAACGAAAATCTGATAAGCCACAGGCACAAAGATTATTTCCAAGAGAAGTAGTATTTAAAAACTTTTTCCATAAGAAAAAAAAATGTGGGCTTTCCATAATTAATGCAATCCGCAAATCGGATGTTTGTATGACATTTTTGCAAAACAAATCGTTTTTCCGTTTGTTTGTTTTTCTATTTTGGAAAGTTGTTCAGTAACCTCCTGTATAATCAAACTTCGTTTGTATGGATTGCGTCGTTTTCGAGAATTCGTAATCGAATCGAATTCGAAATCGTTTTATTATGCTGACAATTTTTATAAGGATATGATCAGACCATCATACTAAACAACTTTCTTTATGGGACCAACATCGAAATCGCAAAAAACAAATCATCTGTCTCATACATTTGGCTCGAGTAGGTTTGCAGCTTTGTATGGAAGAGCCTTTTTTTTAGCGATTTCGTTGTTGGTGCCAAAGTTGTTCAGTTTGACGATCTGATCAGTGTCAGCATATATACAAACAAGAATTGCTCATCTAATAATAAAGGATATTATAATTTCGTAATTACAACCTAATACCCGTAAATTTATCTTTCAACAGCCGATGAATCATATTCTAATCCTCTTAATATCCGTTTTACGCATCAAATTTCGGGATCGCTCAGCTTCCCTCAACCTGTGTGGGGCTTAGACCCTTTTCTTTACCGTGATACAAGTGATTTGGATACGGAATGTATTAACAAAGTTAATATCTACGGTGTATACCAGTGTTGGGCAAAATGTAATTAACTAAGTACTAATTACAAGTTGTAATTATTAATTGCATTTATACGATTATTATTACAAACAGGGTCCTTCTTATGCTGACACTTTTTAAGGGGATGATCAGACCGTCTTTCTCTATGGCACCAACATCGAAATCGCGAAATAAAAAGTCAGCTCTTCCATACAAAACTGCAAAGCTACTTGAGCTTAATGTATGGGACAGCTGATTTTTTTTTCGCGATTTCAATGTTGGTCCCTTAGAGAAAGTTGTTCAGTTTTCGGTATGACAATTCCCTTAAAAAGTGCCAGCATAAAAAGGACCCTGTATATAATACTAATTGAATACATTGCATGCTCAAAAAGCATACATTTATAATCGTAACCAAAAAAGTAATTAAGTAATTGCAATTAACAATTACAATTTGTAATTAAATTATTTATTAATTATATTTTGCCCAATACTCGAACCTGTTACAGGGCTGTCTGAACATCGATCTTAATAAGTTAAACTAATATAAGAACACTGAAAGAGAGAACAAAAAGGTATTATGGATTATATGACGTGAATTTTACGCCGGGTCGCATCGGGACGAAACGGGCCGTATCGCAGCGGAAAATGCATACTTTGCACACTAGAGCGTGCTGGGTCGGTACCGGGGCGGATCGGGCCGTATAGCACGAACGGAAATCTGCCGCGCAATAATACTTATGCGATAGGTCATATAAATTATGAGTACCTATAGAATTAATCTATGCCTATAGAAGTGATTTGGGCGGATTTTTGCGCTGCGACCCGATCCGATGCGGCCTGTCGTATTAGGTGCTTATCTTTATTCTCATTTCACCAAAAACTAATAATGTAAAATAACTATACTATTTGCTCATCATTCATTTTATTTTCAATTTCCTTACAGGTTTGTCGACTTTTAATGTTACTCCCCAGGTCCTAAAATACGATCTTTATAGCGTATTGATTGCGTTAAAACTTGTATGAAAATAGGAAAACCATTGAGTATGTAGTAATTGACACGATGATGATACGAAAAGTATTAATTTTTCTTTCTCTATAATACGTTCTAATAAACTATAAAAAAGTAGAGTACCTGTGCAATAAAATATACAGTAACTCAAATGTATGGGACAGCTGTTTTTTTTTCGCGTTTCCTGAGATGGGCTCCATAGTGAAAGTTGTTCAGTTTGATGGTCTGAGTTCACAATTTCAGTTGGCGGAGGGCTGTCCCTTACACCCTGTATTGAATTTATTAATAAATTCAACATACATTCGTCAGTTGCGTCATGTTCGTAAAATTTAATTAATTAATCAAAATTCGAGATTCCTATCGAGGGATTTAAAATGGCGACGTGATAAATAAGAACATTTTTGTCATTGCGTCTCGCATTAATCCAATTTGCTCAAAATGGAGGGCAATTTATATGAACAGCATTTTGGAGGCTGCTACGGGTTCCAACAAAGAGCCTAAAACAGGCATTATGGTCGTAACAAAGACGTTGTTAATTATCTTAAAATATTTAATTATTTCTCAGATATAATAAATTTTGCTTCTTTTCCAAATCTTCGTCTTTTAATCAATATTCTCTCCATATTTTCTTCATTACTGTTACAACAAGTGTTTTTAATCAAGTCGTTTTGCTAATTATGAAGTCAGACACCAAATTCTAGACAGAATAAATCTTCTTAAATATTTTTTTTATGTTTACAAATGTTTTTGTGCAATGTTAGTAATTTGACTTTTACTCTTTTAAGCATAATCATATGCTCGAGCATAGTCAGAGATATTCTGAAACCTCAGAACATCCACATTTCACCAGTAGTACCGTTACTCTTTTAAAGAAGACTATATTTTTTTGCAAATTAGATTGAAGAGTGTTTATAGAGCTGCTGTAGAGCTTTTGGGCTACTAAGGTTGTATTTAAGAGGTTAGACTAGTACCATTTTTCCCATACAAACGTATTCCCCTGTTTCTTCCCTGGATAATGACACTAGAGCCAAATCTTTTACTAAACAATATATGTTACCTCTGCTATATCCCTATGTTTTCCTTTTTTGCGTTAATTAATTACTGTAAGAACTAGGAACCTTCGAAAATTTACCAATTTTACCTCCGTTATTAGACATTCAGCTAAAAAATTTGACGAATATAAACAAAAAAAGCAAGCAACATACAGACATAGCCAAAGTCTTTCTCATATTATTTTTGTAAGAATTATCAAAATCGGTTTAGTTTTGGAGGAGAAAACAGAGGAATACGAAATGCTGATTTCGTCCATTTTGTGTAGATAAAATCAGTCCTGCAGTTGTATCTTTCGCACTCTAGTCGGCGGGGTGTGTGGGAGGGGCGGATCGGTCAGTCAGAAAAGTGACCTATTCTTCAAATTTCTTCGAGAGCCCACCTATCCTCTTAAGAAAGAAACGTTGAGGATCATAATCATAAAACATTTTTATCGCATTACCACTACTTACACTGTCTCATGGAAAGCATTTTATCTTTATTTTAAACGTGTAATTGGAGCCCTTCTATCGGGAACAATGCAAATTATTATGCTAATGAAACTGTCTATCGAACCCATATCAAGAGTTCTTATAGAACAAGATTGTATTACAGATATTACAGGATGTGGGGCAGAAGGAATATGTTTCTTGACCTCGTTCTTAACAACCACCTTTGTTGAACTTAAAATATGGTTAAAGTTGAACGCATACCTATCCGCGCCGCATACGAGCCGCACGCAGAATTTGTACGAAAAGAGCGGTTGTGCGCTAAAGCTCTATTCAAATTACGTTGGATGGGCACGGACGGACGCGAAGGGTGCATTGTGAAATAATACCTATTTCAGTACCGATAGAGTTGACAGACGACGCCAGTTATGAACTGGCGATTGGGTCGCATCTCGGAACTCCAAATTGTATAGAAGCGATTTAGGAAGATTTTTCTCATGCGGCTCGCCCTGATATTTGCTCACCTTAATTCTTCACATTGGATTCCCTACTTGTACTTGGGTACTATGCTCAAATATAAACTATACTTCATTACAAATAAGGACGAAGAGATTTTTAATTCTGATTAGCAAATATACTTTATTTATCTGAAAGATATACTATCTGGCATATCTTGGACGGTACTAAAGCTGTTCTAAGAACAAGTGAGAGTAAGTGCCTTTTTCACCACTTCTGCATAAGTTCTTGTTTGCTTATATGACAGATAAATTGACATAACGTTCCATACGATATACGAGTATGTCAAACGTTCTGTCAAATAGGTTAACAATGACTAATCCAGAAATAGTGAAACAGGCTTTAAGTGTTTCTAATATCTGTTTCTGTAGGTAATATTCTGAATATATTTATTCAATAAATTCGGTTCGGATACATGTGGTATGAGTGATAGTGTAATTCAATATAGTCTCTTTGCTATTTGGAATGGAGTGTAAGTTAATGTCTAAAAATATTTTTTGCGTAGAATTATGTTGCGTGCCTGACTGCTTTTGTCTTTGGGTAGTTGACTGCAAGAACAATATTTTAGTTTTACCTTCTCAGATAAAAAACCTTTGAAAATAATGCTAGACTCACATTTTCAGTAATTCTTTAACTTGAATACTATTTTTCCATAACAGCAAAAGTAATGAAATACTAATGACGTCTCTATGTGTTATTTTATTTATTAAGTATAATCTTTTTCATACAAAGTGCGTGTTATGACGTATAATAAATAGTTTCTGATTTGACTACTGGTCAACTACACTGAAAAAAAAAAGATTTGACAAAATGTTTTGTCAAATTTAACCGAACTTTTGTTAAATTAACCGAATTTTAGTGACTACCGAACTATACAGGGTGTGAGTGACAGCCTAGCAAATACTGAAGTGAACTCAGACCATCAATCTGAACAACTTTCACTATGGAGCCTACCTCAGGAAACGCAAAAAAAATCTGCTGTCCCATACAAGACTGCTGTACCTACCCGACTCAAATGTATGGCACAGCAGATTTTTTTTGCGTTTCCTGAGGTAGGCTCCATAGTGAAAGTTGTTCAGATTGATGGTCTGAGTTCACTTCAGTATTTGCTAGGCTGTCACTTACATCCTGTATTATGTTCGTCCTTAATACCTAACCAAAATTTGGTTTAATGTAACAAAACACTCGGTTTCTAACAAAACATTTTTGTAATTAGGTTAAACATTTTTTCAGTGTAGCGAATTTAGCAGTCGCTGTAGTCGAAATGAGCAATCATCATCATCATGACACAACAATTATTCTATGCATGCGAAGCCGCGTGGAAAAGCTAGGGAAATGATAAAAGGAGATCACTCCTCATTAGGAAGATCTTAAGCGTTACCGGAGCGATTATGCCTAAAGGTATTATTATGTTTGAGTCACGAATTTGAACAAGCCGTCTAATAAACAGTTGGTGGATCCGGTTGCCACAGAAACTAATGGTAGGTAGGGGCAGGCCTGTCTCACACCACAGCTCAGGGCTGCAATCGCGGTAAATATTTGGTTATCGAACCGTGGTTGGACTACGTACGAATCATAACTTTTGACACATTTGGTATTGCGCTAATCGAGGTACTACTCTTGACAACCGTTAGAGCCGTTTTGACAGATCGCTCTGACGTTGATGGCTGTCAGTTACATTGCACAGTTAAATAGTAAATAGTAATTGGATTGGAGTCGCGCTGCAAGTCTGGCGGAGTACGGACGCGTGCGTATCGGCGCGTTGATCTTGCACGTGGCTCCACCATTTTGTGAACTCTTTTGTGTTTTAACCTTAAAACAATCACTTGAGATTATAAACTACTTACATTGGCAAAACTGCCACGCTAGACTTAATTAATACCACTGATCATTTTCCTTCGTATACTCCCCACATAACGAGACATTGGCTGAATTGTGATAACACATCGGATGCCACTAAACAAAAAATTGAATTGAATTGAATTGTAATTGGATTGCAATGTGACTAGAAATTGGATAAGAATTGAAAATCGATGTTTTAACTTAGCGCAATCAGGCTCCAGGTACGGTATAGGTTATGTATACCGTGTAAACTTCTTGGTCAAATCTCATAAGACTTGCCGACGACATTGTGTGAATAGTCAATGCGAGACTTGAAAACCCTAGCGATGTCACGCTGCCAGCACGTGAAAGAATGAAAGCCCGACTATGTAAAGGAAGCTTTCATGTCTAATGACTCGGTTCATTTTTGTTTGCACGCGCGCTTTGTGACTTTGTGACGTGTAAATAATAACAAATCATTTTTGCGTGAAAACATAAAATGCGAATAGCTTTACATTTTAATTAATAAAATAATGAAATTATTGTTTCAATGGAATTATTTCGTTATACTTAAATCAGTTGGAGTGTATGAGGGTTTCGCTTATTCATTAACACATTGTATAATACGGTATTTGACAGGTTTTTAAAAACTGTTCTACGTTAATCACTGATGTCTAAGGACTCTATAGAAAATGTATATTTTACGTTCCATTCCATATAGTGCAAGAAAAAACGAAAACAAAAAATGTTATTTAAATATCCCGCGAAAAAGCTTTTCTTGACAATATACGTGGCAACAAGCAGGGGACGTCAAGATGACGTAAACTTTGTACGACACTCATACTCTACACGCAACTGTTTACAAGCAGTTGACGTCATCAACCATTCGGCCAATCACAGTCGTTTACTATCACGTGACTAAAGTAGACAAAAAAATATATTTTCTTTGTCGATTTTCTCTTAAAATAATCAGTATTTTTCGTAACTGACTAAATAGTTGGTTTTCAAAATACATATTCAATACGGATGCCATCAATAGATCCTATATTTTACATGCTGTCAAATACCCAATTTTCTCTCATGCACCATTAATGAAAAGAGATTAAAGTTACTTTACATTAAATCCTTTAAAGAAACAAAAGAGATATAATCTCAACAAATTAGATCTAGTTAGGATCGTTCGCTGCAGTCACTGTCTGAATATTGATGCTAGAGCTTGGGTGTAGCCAATTTGTATTCTATGCATAAGTAATGGGGGAAAATATGGAATCTAGATTGAAGTTCACGATAAATATTGACATCAAGCGACATGGCTTCGCAAATACATAACTCGGAATATTGTCGTGTAAACGAATCAATGTTAATGCTTTTTGGGGTAGCGTATTTATGTTGGATTTTTGGTCAACTTGCGGCGGTAAAGACAATTCAATCAAAATTTCTTTATTGCGAAAAAAATTATATTTTTGTAGGATGTTGTGTAGAATATAATTAGATTGTCACAATTTTACCCCTGTAGGTGCAGTAATTAATACAAACTAACTAATCATGCATTTAAACAAACAATGAAGGAAGCCAAGAAATTTTTAGGGTTCCGTAGTCAACAAGGCTTTACAAGTTAACGAGTAATAGTCGACCAACTTGTAAAATGTACTTTTTAGACTTTATTAGCCGTTTAACCGTAGTATAAAACAAAAAGCCCCCTTGTAAGTCCGTATATTGTGACGAGCAACTTCGGAACCCTACCATGCGCGTGGCCCGACACGCACTTGGCCGGTTTGTTTAAAAAGAATAAAAGTAAAAAATCTACTACATTTTAGTACAACACAGCCGGTGCAATAATAATCGTGCAACAAATCTAGCCAATTTAATTAAATTTCAATTTAATCCCTAATCTCAATTTTAATTAACTATTTGTTTTATTAACAACTTTGACTATTTATATGTGGACTGGTTACGCGTGTAATTCTACTAACAAACATTTCTGCCACTTTTCACGGGGGCGAGGTAACATGAAATCCGCAACTTTGGATTTTATTCCCCATAACTTTAGATTCTAATTTTGAATGTTAAAAATCATGAAAAGTAGTCTCGTGTGAACCCCAAACGTTCTAAGTTCGAAGTTATTATTTGACTCTAACTGTCACTGTCTCGTTTAGTGATAAGGTGTAAAATTGAATGTAAATGCACAAGATCAATTGTGCTTATACCGTGGCAGAGGGGAAATGCTACCGCAAGGCTAGTCCTTATAATAATTAGTCAAAGATTAACAATGACTAAAATCGTAATTATAGAATTCATTTAGGTCATATGGGCACAAATTGACTAGCACATATTTCAGGAACTTTTTGCCTGAGAGCTTTAATATCAGGCGGTAGCTTATTATAAACTTTAGCGGCATTGTAAATAAGACTAAACCCAACCACGGAATAATTAGAAGAGTTTTATTTACAATTACAAAGAGTTTGTTTTTTCAGACAGATAAAAATCCAAAAATTTATTGGAGTCAGGGACACCTAAAAACTATATCGTAATATTTTTCTTGTTTCTCTTCTTCAATATACAGACACTCCTCTTTTATAGTTTTATAATAATTTAGATTACATATTTTCGCTCGTGATAGTATTATAGAATTTGGGTTTTGAAAGTAAACAAATCCATAACATCTCAATTATTCAGAGACAACAAAATGTTTATTCAGTGACAACTCAAAAATTTACAAATTACATGCAAAATGTTATAAAAGGATGAGACTTAGATGAGATCAAGTCTCTGACACCTGCCACTTTAGCTGACATTCAAAGTCGTATCGAAAATAAAACGACAAGACAAAGAAAAATTATATAAAATAAAATCAAACGCGAGCACGATTTTATTCACCTTTTTAGTATACAATTATTTTTATAATTAGTACTAAAGATATCGTAAGTATTGAAAGTAGGATAAACATACAGTTTTTGAGAGTTACGCGGTTATTATTTAATCTAGAATTAAACATTTTAACAGGTACTTACCGCGTTTTGATATATTTTAGTTCGCTATATTTCGGCAGTGTTACAACTGCCATGATCACATGCCGTGTTAAAATGTTTAGTTCTAGATTAAGATAAATATTTTCAGGAGAAATGTTTCTTCTTCCGTTCGTCTGTTCGTCCGTACTTATTAATCTGTCACAGCGTCATAACTTCTACAAATATGAACCGAATGCATGAAAACTTTGTCGTAGATCTCAATTTTAAATACACATATTATTTAAATTCACGATCGTACCCCGCCCGTCGGACCGTCAGATCTCAATTTTAAGAAAATAACAAATTAATTTGAAAGAATAATATGTAAAGTGGAGATGAAATTTCAAAGAGGATGTTTCAATACCTACAATTTTTATTTATCAGATGTAGGTCTACTATTTCGCAAATCAGCTAAACTGCAATGCCATGTCATAGTTTAAAAGGATGCCAAACGATTTCGATTCCATCTATGCTCAGATTTTGGGTCAGACTAAAAAGATCTGAAAGCAAAAGGAAATCGGGACTGCAATCGCGGTAAATATTCGGTGATTGAACCGTGACTGGACTACGTACGAACCATAACTTTTGACACATTTGGTATTGCGCTAATCGCGGTACAGCTCATGACAGCCGTTCGAGCCCTTTTTTGCAGATCGCTCAGACGTTAAAGGCTGTCAGTTACGTAGAGTTTAGCGCGATGCGGAATTCAGCACAGTTGAATAGTAAGTGGTTTGCAATGTGATTAGAACTGAAATTGGATAAGAATAGAACTACGAATTTTTAAATTAGCGCAATCGGTCTCCAGATTTTCCAACCCAACTTTTGAAACTAAAACATTTAGACGACAGAATAGCTGAAAAATAGTGAGGATGAGATTTAAATATTCAGAGCCTAATGTATGCGCTAAATGGATAGGAGTATCAATTATCCTTATGTCGATATTCATTAAGATAAATAAATAAATAAAATTAAAACAGACATGGTCCGAGATAGACTGAAAATGGAAACAATAATAGTGAACGAGGTAACAAAAATAGGTTATTGCTCCACACAAAGTGAACACTTTGACTTGCATGCATATGCTCACAAATATTCCCCGAGGGGGTAGTCAGAGATATTCTGAAACCTCAGAATATCCACGTTTCACCAGAAGTACCGAAACTCCATCCAGTGTGACGGGGAGAGAGCCCGTCGCCACTTATAATGGACAGTGGGTACAATACATGCCTCGAAATTGAAGCATGCAGGTTTCCTCACGATGTTTTCCTTCACCGAAAAGCCAGTGGTGTTGCAAATCGTACACAAATTCCGAAAAACTCATTGGTGCGAGTCGGCCTGGACGGGGATCGAACCATCGCCTCCTGCACGGCAAGCAAGGCTACTCGCCACTGGACCACCACACTTTGACTTTACGAAGTGAATTGGCATTACGAAGAACAAGACAAAAACTAGAGGTACACCGTTTAGGAAGCTTTGCATTCGTTCTACTTGGAAAACGCCTCGTTAAGATTTGTAACTAGTTACCTACTGAAATATTAAGACTTACCTATCCATTTTCGGTGAAGGAAAACATTGTGAGGAAAAGGAGGATTGGGAGGAGTGGAATGCCCTGCCTGCGTCACTTCGGAGCGCTTACAACCCGAATTATTTTAAAGTACGAACGAATAGGCTTCTTTTGGGTAAGCCCGCTGCATCTTCGACCCCATCTTTGTCCTAAGGACTGGATTGAGGTCAAGAGCAAACACATTAAAAAAAAAAACTGCCTTGCTTCAATTTTGAGGCCATGTATCGTGTCCAGTGTCCGTTTAAAAGTGGTGAACGCTATCTTAAAAACTAGTGGTGCTATAAATGGTGGTGTAGAGGTATTATTTATTCCTTAGTAGTGACTTGGATGTTTACAATTCATAAATAAGTAGGTTAAATAAATTTGCGAGAAACCCTTGAGAGATCTAATAAAAGGAATTGCGCATAACGTATTTATGAAACATAATTATCATAAATTCGAATAATGATATAAAAGCACGGAGTACCTATGATAAATGTTACGGAATCATACCTATTCTGAACATCTGAAAAATTCACGATTTCACAAGGAGGTAAAGTTCAGTTCCCGGGATAGGTACCTGGCATATTAAACGAAGCTTTTACGTAGTCTATATGAAAAGAAAATGTCTGCCCATATGACACCATTTCAAGAGACAGCCCGCCGTAATGGAAATTTGCATAGGCACCTTAAAATTTTATTCATAAGGGGAAAATTGTTTCGCGTTCGCATAGCTACAGCGCACGCCGACGCACTCGAGCAAAAAAATCGAATTATTGCCGAGCATTAGAAATTTGGGCCACATTACCAGGTGAGTAGCGAACATAATAGCTTGACGGCGTGCAAATTGTCGCCCAACAGTGACTAAACTCAGCTTTGTTGTTCGCATAAAGCTAGCTCGACTCTAAGATAAAAGTAATACCCATTATGACTGTACAGGATTCTGTTACAGTGACAACATAATAAGCTTACACTTCAGCTTACAATACATATATTTGGAAGCATTCTTGTAATCTTGTTTTTGTGTCATATAGCGTGTCAAAGAAGCTGCTAACGTAATATAATCCCGTTGTAGTTTAGACTCAAGTCACAAATATATTATATAACATTTCAAGACAGGCTTACATTCTTCTCTGTCCATTCTCGATACTCCTCCGGAGAACTTAGAGGCAACTAAAGATGTTTCCATTTCTGTCTAACCTGCTTGTGCTAAGCTGTTTTCCGTTAAGATAAGAGTCCTTTTACCGACCTTTTACAGTTTAGTGGCGCCCTTCTCAATACCTAATTAAAAACCAAAATGAAAAAGTGCTATGTGTAAGTTACTACAAAAGCTTAAAAGCTATTTTTATAATACTTTTATAAAATTGTAAATATTCCACATTTAACAATATCGACATAAATTTTTCTCTTATGTAAAACTGACATAAAATTTGTTTGTTTAGACCTCAAGAATTATCGTATAAAATGGTTTTAATGTAGGCTTTCCAGAGACTTGAGTAGGCTTTAAGAAATCATAAAAATTGTGATGAACGAGGGCGCCACTGAACGGTAATAGGAGCCTTAAATATATTTTTATAACCGACAAACATTCGCTTCCATTCCTCATGCTCTAGCATCCAGTTAAAAAAACATAATTTTGCCATATCTTATAAGCATGTTGCCATCTTTTCCTCAAGACAGTTTCTCCTATCCGAGATTTTCGCCAATAACAATAATGTCAAGTGTTTTATCCATGGAACCGCCACTTTGGCCTTTATTACAAAGGTTATTATGTCATATTTCATAAATTATTTGAGGCAGCGATTACCCTGGTAACAGGGGAGATAACAAGAGGGTCGCTTCGCTAGGCAATCTCCGGTGCAGGCCGCGACACGGATCCTGCTAAATACGAATATTCTTTGTGTTGTGAAACAATTCTTCTGAAGATGGTGAAACGAAATGGGTTGATTGAATTTTCCAATCTCTATTAAAACTGTTTAATATTTACTTAAAAACTGTATATTCAAGAATAACAGTAGGTATTAACAGTTAGTTATGATCTTACCAACGGTAAAAAGAAATGGATGGTAGATGGAAGGAGATGACATATTGCGCCGATCCAAAATGGGATAAGTGCAGAAAAGGATGATCATTTTAATACGTACCTACTAATGTGCAAAGAACTCGTTGCAATATAAAATCAACAGTTTAGACATTAAGTAAAAGTAGTGGATGGCGCCACGTTATAAAAGACGAAACGATTGAAGATTTTAGGGCTACCGAGCTTTAAAAAGGGGAGTTATTTGAAACTTAAATCTCTAGCAAATACTGAATGCTTTGTCAAATCTAATGGGCAGCGGGAAGAGATCGGACTCTGATAGCCTGTAGGATCTCACTGCAGGGCAAAGGCCTCCTCTCACGAATAAAAGTGAGGGAGTGGGCCATACTCCACTCGCGGGCCCAATGTGGATTGGTGGAGAGGTCAACTTGTTGTCAGATAATTTTCAAGCGTTCTTATAGACCTCTGATAGAACTATACGGGACCACTGCTGATCGGCGATGCGCGCTGCATACAAACGAAGTCTGGTGATATTTTCAATAGTAACCAATTAAAGTCAATGAAATTTTTCAGAAACAATCTAGAAACTAATCTCTATGCTCGTATGTTGTCCGATTTTCGTTAAAATACACAGTTAAAATGCCAGGATTAATTTAAGATTTGTATGGAAATCTTTGAGGCACTGTATCTTTAAAACTATACATTTTAACGAAAATCTGACAACATACAAGCATAGAGATTACTTTCTAGATTGTATTAGAAACATTTCATTTACTTTAATTAGTTATGTTGAATGTCACCAGACTTCGTTTGTATGGAGCGCCCCAACGGTAATATACCCTTAAACGGTCACCCATCCAAAGGACTAACCGGCCTTAACGTTGCTTAACTTCAGAGATCGTTTTCAATTCCAATACCGAAACTCCACTTTTACGCCAACGAGCGCCACGAGTAAACTAAAAGCGATGTTAAAATTTAAATTCAACGTTCAAGCCAATTACTACAATTAATCTGTATAATGGAAAATAGCTTCACAACCACACGAATTATTTAGATCGACAAAATAATTACGTAATAAAGTAAAACAAAAACGATGTTCGTACCCGTCCCAACGCGTTCGATACATTCGGACAGCCGAACAAGTGAAGCCGAATTGGTTTCAATGCAAATACACAAAGTCCCCGTGTTTCTCGTAATTAGGTCGATGGCAGCGCTATAACGGTTATTGTCCAAAACAATGCTTAATTCACAAAATGTTATTTCAGTTATTCTTTTGTTTGTAGACAATCAGTAGACGACAGGTTGCGGTTAAACCGGGCGGGCGGGCTTTGAATACCGATGACGGAGCAAGTAGGTACGCCACTCGTTCCAATCTCTACTCTATGCATAAGTAATGTGAAAAGTATGGAGATACCGCTCCAATGCGGGATATACGTTCCTCTAAAATATTGTTGTATATTTTTATGGCAACAACTCCATATTTGTTCTTAGTACCGACTGAAACTGAAGCAGTGGGCGTAATCTCGCTGGTGTATTTGCTGCTTTAATGTGCCTCTTTTTTTTACTTATTTATCTATGGGTTTCTTTTTAATATGCTGACACTTTTTAAGGGCATGATCTGACCGTCAAACTGAACCACTTTCTGTATGGCACCAACATCGAAATCACGAAAAAAAAATCTGCTCTTCCGTACAAAACTGCAAACTTACTCGAGCCAAATAAACTCTTAATGAAAAGGATGCTAATGATATCAATTTCACCCTGTATATCTTGGAGAAGCACAATATTGCTTACATTATACTTTTAAGTCATAAACTCTTCAGATGTTTATACACAGGGTCCTTTTTAATATGCTGAAACTTTTTTAAGCGGATGATCAGACCGTCTGATACTCAGTTCGACATAAAAAAAAAATCAGCTGTACTGTCCCATACATTTGGCTCGAGTTGGTTTGCAGTTTTGTATGGAACAGAAGTTTTTTTTTGCGATTTCGATGTTGGTCCCATAGAGAAAGTTGTTATTATATTAAGAAGGACCCTGTATATTCTATCTTATCTACAGGTACATTCAATTATAATAAAATGGTAATCTTGGTATGGTACAGTGAAGAAATTTTCAAAAATACTAATTTGTGCCGTTTATGTCTCAGGTCACGCATAATGGAATGCATTGAGACAATTTGGGTGGGGTTTCAAAAAGGGGATCACGAAAATATAGGGCTTAGTTTGGATTAACATTTAGGCTTTATTTCATCGCAATCAGTTCATTTAATCAAAAGTTATGAGTATTAAAGTTAGTTGCCTGCGCGTAAGAAGTCGCGGACGAAGCTAGTATGCACTAAATATAGAATACTAGTTGTTAAACGGGACTTCGTCTGCGTTAAATTTATAAGCCTGTGTCCTTCCTCAGTGAGTCTAACACGCCAGCCCCGAGAAATAGACAAAAATCGAGAAGTGCCCCTGTCTTTGTTACTTTGCGTATGCGAAAGCAAGCGCGCACGACGATTTTCTCGTTTTGTCGGTTTGTCCACAGCACGTCTAGTATGATTTCTCTACACGCGCGCAACGCGCCTTTGTTCTATAGAAAATAACTTTTTCCCGCGCTTTTCGGAGAGCGAAAGCCGCGCTTGCCGCGACAAGTATTATGGAATATATGAAAATCATGCTAGACGTGCAGGGTTTCAAGTTTTCTCTATACCATAATTTTCATCAAAATCGTTTCATCGGTTTAGACGTGAAAATATAACAGACTAGAGTTAACTCGCGACTTCGTCCGCACAAATTATACACCAGATTTTAAGTCAGATCATAAGCTATCAAACAAAAAAAGTTTCATCAAAATCGGTTCAGTAGTTTTTGCGTGATGCTGTTACAAACATACAAACAAACAGACATACTGACGGACACAAATTCTAAAAAAGTTTGATTTGGAGTCCGGGATACCTAAAAACCATATCGTAATCTGTAAATATCTTTAATGTACAGACACTTCTGTTACCGTTTTATAATAGTTATGATTAAGTAAACAGAGAGAGATACTTTCGCATTTAGTTTATGATATTAGTATGGAAGTATCGATAATCGTATTATATGAAATTCAGGTGAATTTATCGAAATAACACCAAACATAGAACGTGACATTTATTAAAATGTTTGAATGGAAAATGTCCAAAATTATAATCCGTTTTCAAAGTATATTTTATAAAACGATTGAACCGTAAGTGAATGCGCTTTGTATTCATGAATTTATATTGGAATTGATCAATTTTGCTTCAAAGTGTAGACTTTACGTTGGATAGTGTGGGTTTTAAATAAAATTTGCTGGGGAATTGTAATTTTTTGTAACACGCGCAAGGTTCCCGGCTGATGTAAATGCCATTTTCCTTTACATAACTTTCAGAATAGCATTTTTAAAATAACAATATCAATCTTACAGATGATTATTCGTATAAACACTGATATTGTTATGTTTTTACTAACTATACACATACTATGTACACAATATTTTGCTTTACAGATATAGAGATTTGAAACACTTCCTCTCACTTATTCTTTGAACAGCTTTAGTAACGTCCAAGATATGTCGTATAGTATATGTATCAAATAAATTAATTACATTTGGTTATCAGAATTGGCCAGAAAGCTAAATAGGAATCGGAAAATCTCGTCGTCCTTATTTGAAATGAACTGAAATTTTTTGGAAAAGGAAGTGAGAGTAGTAAACGATGAAGCTACAGTAACAATTTGCAATTCACTTTCGAGATGACTGCTAATTTTCAGATCAGAGGAGCTACTTTTGAATCTTCACACACTTTCAAAATCATGATCGAATGATGCATAATCTCCATAGCAATTTTGCATAAATTTTGACATTTTCTACTGCTGATTTGAACGTGTGACTTTTAAAAAACCCAGGGGTCTAATTCAGGGGTCAGGGGTGTAAGTAGGATTCGGTCGGAATCAAATCGATATGGTGTTTTTGATTGTTCTTGGCGATTCTGCTTTTTAATATCCAGTTAAATTATGACAATGGATATGATGATAGAATACAGACAATGATCTGATCGGAGAAGCAAATGATTATACAGGATGTCAGGGTGAACACTAGCATTACTTTAAGGTGTGATTGTACCTATGATACTGATAAACGTATAGAATATATAGGAATATCTAAAAAAAAACACTTTCCATACCTACTAAATCAGCAGTCAATCAGTTGATCGAACGTTTGTATGAAAACTCAGAAAAAAAATTGCGATAACCTATAGATTTCTTACAGAAAGTTGTTCATTATCATGGATACAATCACCCTTTAAAGAATAATGCAACTGTTTACCCTAGCACCCTGTATATCTTTTCGAAACACAATATTACTTACATTATACAGTCATATACACTCAGATACACATATAAACAATTCATCTGCATAAGTAACACACACATAACCGAATTAAACATTTTAACGGGTTCTTACTGCGTTTTGGTTTAAATTTGAGTTCCCGATATCCCCGGAAACCGCGGAACTCTCAAAAACTGTCTCACAAATAACCGATGTAATAACGATATAATCCGAAACTAACACAAAAGGTAGCCAGATATCTTTCCGCTGTAACCCAGTTGATATTAACAGCACTTGCCAGTTACGTCAGAGATGAAATATGTAATGTGTTCTGTAAAATTCATCACAGCACTGTGAAAGAATACTAAGTTCAACTCGTAGGAAACGTTCAGCGACGCTGGCTCGTATGTAGAACCAACGCCGCATGCCTGACTAATAATGTCAGACAAAATGAAATATCCTGACTTTTCAGGCGTTTTACACTGTTTTTCAGAGCTTCACTAAAGTTTTGCAGGTATTATATGTATTTATAATAGGGCTTATCACAAAAATAATACAAAAGAAACAGGAAAGAAAGGGAGTGAAAATGAAACCTCACGGCAAATATTATTAGTAACTTTATCAGTAGTTATTTAGTGTGTTATTACTATAGTACCTACAGCAATCAGGGCATTTATACAAGGTGTAAGTGACAGCCTAGCAAATAGTGAAACGGTGAAATCAGACCATTAAACTGAACAACTTTCACTATGGAGCCTACCTCAGGAAACGCGAAAAAAATCTGCTGTCCCATACATTAGTCGGGTAGGTACAGCAGTTTTGTGTGGGACAGTTGATTTTTTTTCGCGTTTCCTGGGGTAGTCCTGTGTATGTGTAGGGGTGTGCTGGGATTCGATATCGCGAAAAAAAACAGCTGTTCCACACAAAACTACTAACCAACTCAAGCCATATGTGTGGGAAAGCTGATTTTTTTCTCGATTTCGGTGTTGGTCCCACAGGAAAAGTTGTTCAGTTTGACGGTCTGATCATCCCCTTATAAAAGTGTCAGCATATTAAGAAGGACCCTGTATAGGCTGATGATGAAAATAATTCAATGTCTTTGAACCAGACCCGCTCTGCAGTAATAATTATACATGGATCTTAGTTGATAACAAACGAGAAGCTTTCTTTCACTTCGAACTTTTATAATTTAATAGCGACGTGAAAAATTAGAAAGTATTCCATTATGCGCAAAGTTACTTAAATAAACCGGAGCTCGTTTGGAATTTTCATAATATTCCATCATGCAGAAGTAAACTAGTTGATGTTTTAATGTATCAAGGGGAGTTTTAGTAGCGTTGTCGACGTCGTCGTTACGTAATGGGCTCCAAAGTTGGCTAATATAAAAATGTGAAGCGAAGTCACGCCTGTTCGCTGTAGCGAGTTCAAATAGGATAATCGGGTAGTTATTGCCCATGTCGGAATAGACATTAGCCACGCCAACCGCTCGTTTATTTACATGCCATAACCCATAACTCGGTTATGTGGAAATGTCTTACTATCGTCGCGGCCGATGACGTGCGCTGTGATGGCGCATGCCTGCGAGCTGCCATAAAGAATTATGTATTGTTTTATAGCTAACCGGATTTCGGTCGTGGGCCCATTTTTGACGTCACTACCGTAACAATATTTGAGATAGGAATAAATAGCAAAAGGTTAAATTTACTATCTTGGAATAACAGTGGGTGAACTCCTAGGTAGGTTGCTGCATTTAAATATTAAGGGCCTACGTCGAAAAATAATTGAAGCGAAATGGTCGTGTGATACGAGTAGCTTATATTACTGCCTGATGCGAGAGAAAAAGATGGGGCGGCGCGCGCGCCTGAAACGACGCAAGAGTAAAACAAACTTTATTTCATTGTGGTTGTACTATTTATGTAAGTTCATTTCTGCTCTAATCAAACTTTATAACATTTCAATCTCTTTTTTTTAAATCAAGTCTCGTGTTTCTGTTATTCACTGTTTAGCAGTTCCAAGCGTTTATCGATAAAGACGGAGGTTACTTTGGTAAATCATACTCCTACTGTTAGTACTTCATGATATATGATGCTTTGAAGAATCCTATTTTTTTCACATATCCTCTTAAATGTCTTGGATATTCTTACACAGATTATCTAGGTTTTACTAACAAATACAGTATAGTTCAGGGAGCTACTACCGCTTATGTATATACTGTGGACTGGATGGGACCACAGCAGTGACGGCGAAGCGCCCTGGTAGGTCTACCGAACCAGTGAATAAACTTAAGCAACCTGCCCATCTTAACTACCACACGACATGTTTCCGTTCGCTGATAGCAGTCGATATGAGGTACATCGATTTTAGAATTTTTGGTTGTTGTTTTTGTTTGTTTGTATGTTTGTAACAGCATCACACAAAAACTACTGAACCGATTTTGATGAAACTTTTTTTTGTTAGATAGCTTATGATCTGACTTAAATCTGGTATAAAATTTGTGCGGACGAAGTCGCGGGTAAACTCTAGTAATGTTATAAAGTTATCCATTCTTCAAGTATACAAGAAGTTCTCAGATTTGGCGTCAATTTGTTAACAACTTGTATAATCAAATGTTCAGTCCGTCAATTCCGTGGTAGTGAAGAACCTGTTGCCAATTTTTAATGGTACGGCTCAATTATTGATTCAGAAGAAACATTTCCTCAGATTTCGCGTTCATTTGTTAACCTTGTATAATTATTATGCAAATACTTATGCGAAGCTAAAGCAAGTTCGTGTTTTTTCTGGAAACTCTGTAAGTAATCAAAGTGAGTTCTTTATTCACAAACTGTGATGATTCAGTACGAATAGGTATTCCGATGAATAGGAATGCAAAATTAGGAACGAAATACATAAATATTCAACAAGACTATATAAATAAACGAAGTTTGGGCCATTTATTCCGATACACCGGGACTCTGTGCAGAGACGGGAAAAGTTAGGCGGGAACGGGATTTCCTAATGCGATTTTAATTCGTTCTTCCCGCGACGAAGAGGGTAATTTCAATAAAAGCAAAGTCAGTAAATATTTTGTCCTCGGAAGAGAGGAAAAATTTGGAAAATGTAGACGTGTAAATACTAATTTTGTTTTTGATGGTAATGGCAGAAAGTGCAAATCACTGTAGCCTACCTCATTGCTAATTGTGAGTGATCGAAAATATATAAATATAAACTTTTCTCCTTGCAGCTTTTCTCTAGCTAGGATGTAGACGCGGTGTGATTGTTATAATTACATAATTTTAAATATATTCAGATCAACCGGACTTTGATGCGAATACTGGTAGGTAGGGGAGACCGGGTATGGATGTCTCACGGGTTGGTTGTCACAGCGGCCATAAAGCGGACACCAAACTTGGCCGCAAAGCCGTCTTTCCTCCTCTACGGGGTCTAACTTAATTTGCTGA
This sequence comes from Agonopterix alstromeriana, assembly GCA_963924505.1. Classification (NCBI taxonomy): domain Eukaryota; kingdom Metazoa; phylum Arthropoda; class Insecta; order Lepidoptera; family Depressariidae; genus Agonopterix; species Agonopterix alstromeriana. The sequence goes on from OZ004670.1 coordinate 4,804,739, forward strand.
CAGTTTTTAAGAGGATGATCAGACCATCACACTGAACAACTTACTTTATGGGACCAACTTAGAAATCGCGAAAAAAAAATCAGCTGTCGCATACATTTGGCTCAAGTAGGTTTGCAGTTTTGTTTGGAACAGTTTTTTTTTTCGCGATTTCGTTTTTGTTGCCAATGAGAAAGTTGCTCAATTTGGTGGTCTGATCATCTCTTTAAAAAAAGTGTCAGCATATTTAGAAAGAACCTAATTAATGTGGGATAGATCACCTTTGTGGCCAAGTCTGACGCCAGGTTATTGCCGTTGTGACAACCATACCCGGTCTCCCCTATATTTATTAGATGATACTCGTACAATTTTGCTTTATTTCTCTAAAAAATACAGGTAGATTTAACCAATATAAAACATTCGCTCGCCCACGAAGCCGGCTAAAGTCCCACGCACAAAACGTAGGCAGTACTTGCTGTTATTTATTGTATCGATCCTTAATATTTTGAACAACTTTTTATCTGATTGTTTCTGATTGAACTCACAAATCGAAACGAAAATTTTCCAAATTATATTAGGTACTAATAACTGAAGTTTACACAAAGGACTTTCGACGATTGTTATTTTAAACAAATTGTCCATTTAAATTCTACCAATAAATTCGCCCCACGGCCCGTCTTAATTGATTGCTTTTATCCCCTTTACCCCTCTAGACCGCGGACGGAGGTGGCTAAAGCAAGAGTCGATCGACTGATAGCCGAGTGAACTTGGCTCCGTTTTACCCCGGCTCCCCCATCTCCAGGCACCACTGAAATAGCTTAAAATATAAAGGAAAAAACGGAGAGAAAAAAGTCAACTTGCGTTCTCTTTCAAATACTTATCACGAGCAGAAGACATATTATTTTAGTTGAGAGAAAATTTTGAATTTTCACATTTTAGTTTCTGGATTTTTGGTAAGTTAAAGAAAGAGTAGTGTATGAATTATGAAAATAAAACTTTCTAGAATATTTTCAAGTTTTAATTGCTTTGATATTGGGATTATACTTTGACTAATTATTATATGGACTGGTTACGCGTGTAATTCTACTAACAAACATTTCTGCCACTTTTTGCGGGGGGCGAGGTAACATGAAATCCGCAACTTTGGATTTAACTCCCCATAACTTTAGATTCTAATTTTGAATTTTAAAAATCATGAAAAGTAGTCTCGTGTGAACCCCAAACGTTCTAAGTTCGAATTTATTATTTCGCAATTATAGGCTGTCTCGTTTAGTGATAAGGTGTAAAATTGAATGTAAATGCACAAGATCAATTGTGCTTATACCGTGGCAGAGGGGAAATGCTACCGCAAGGCTAGTCCTTATAATAATTAGTCAAAGGGATTATAGAAGATGTCGCATATTAATACAAGAAAAATGAACATAAGGTACATTTATGAAATTTTGTTTTTAACTTTATCTTAGCACTAAAAATGAGGATCTGCAGAGTCCACAAAAGGGGTCTTATCCCCCCCCCCCCTTTCCACTACCGTGACCTTTCACGAAGAGAGTCGGTGTATTTTTGAGCGCTCATAACTTCGGTCTGGATGGTACCTGTGGATGGTTCCTATAAAAATATATTTATTATTATATTATATATACTTATACTTATATTATCGAATATCTTTAAACTGAAAATGGATTAATTTTATACGGGAACCGTCTCAACTGTCCTTCCAAGATAATAGTAGTAGCGAGATCTAGAAGGGCGCAAGACAGGAAACTTGTGATAGCCCAGGAAACGTGTGGTATTTTATGGTTGGACCCGGGACTAATTATGAATAGATTTTTTTTCAGTATTTCATTTAAGAGCCAATTTGAGCCTAGACATTTATCAAAATAAAAAAAAATTACGTTAGCGACAGCCCCAAATTTAAAATTGGTCTCGTTCTAAAAAACCTTACGTTAAATTTTTTTCACTTATTTAAGGGTTTACCATTATACACACTTCAAACACGGAGTAAATATTTTTATTCGGAGTAAATTATTTATTTTAGCTTTGAAAAATAAATTAATATTTCAATCAATCAATTATACTTTATTTTACAACAAAAAACACAGTATACAGAGAGTAAATAAACAGGAAATACAGACGGTATTTTCTAATGAATAACTTATTTTTTAAATTTCGATGGCTATTTTATTGCTTAAAAGTCATTTTTATGAATGAATCGAATTGAAATGAGTGCATTTGGTATTAATATTATTAAGTTAATAATCTTCTAGGAGATAAAATCTAGATTTCTATGTCGCGGAGCGAATTTTTAAAAACATTTTTTCAGATAATCTTTTTGTCACTAAATGGTGCCGGTTACAGTTTAAAAGTCCCATTTATAGTTACTCCCCAACCGTTCTGACAAAACTCCGTAAAATGACTGGGCTATGGTTGAAGTCACAAAGTATGAAGCGTTCTTAATTCCATGAATCAATTATTTACCTACTGTCTATCACAAATGTACCTACTGCTAAATAACATCATTTACGTCGAAGTTTTGCTCGACGTTAGGGGACTGAGTAGAATTCTAAACAACTCCATGAAATAATTATGTGTTATACAGGGTGTACCTAAGTGACAGCCTGGCAAATACTGAAACGGTGAATTCAGACCATCAAACTGAAAAACTTTCACTATGGAGCCAGCACAGCTGTTTTGTATGTTTTGTATAGCAGATTTTTTCGTGTTTCCATAGTGAACATTTTGTTTAGTTTGATGGTCTGAATTCACCTTTTCAGTATTTGCCAGACACACTGTTACAACCTGTAGAGAAAACATAAATTAATAAGAGCATTAGAAAATCGATCGGTTTCGCACTTTTGTATGTACCTTCCATACAAAAGTTCATAAAAATACTATTTCTATTTTTACAACTCATTATTTACTTTTGACTTTGATAAGTTACCTAGTAAAAAAGATTTTATGATTTTCAATAGAAACTCTTTGGTCTCTATTTTATATACTTTAGGACTGGCGCTGGCAGTGTGGTATAAAAAAAATTTACTATACCCATAAAATTAGAAAAGAATATAATTTGTTTTCTTTTAATTGAGGCAAATGGCGACAAAGTAAATTTTTTCAGCGGAAGTTGCCAGTTGTATAATATGCGTGTATTAAAAACTTTTTGATGCTCGAAAACATTGTATTTTTGAATAAAATCTTTTTCTTGACTTTCTATACACCACTATATATTGCGTAGGTATTCACATAATAAAACGATTAAATATTTCCCTAAGGAAAACGGGTCGAAAATGAGAAAAAATTCTGGAGCTTCCATACAAAAGTGCGGATCAGCCGATCGATTTTCTATGGGACGTCCTATTTATGTTCCTTTTGGAAAGTTATTTAGTATCATTACTTGAACACAACCTAAAATATTTTTGGTAATAAAAAAATAGTGGTGTATTTTTGGTAATAAAATTATAACCATAATATTTTGTGAATATTTATAAGTTTATAACAGACATTACTATCAGCAGAATTAATTACCACCCAAATGATTTATTTAACAAAATAAAAGGTCAAATATGCCTTTAACCTACGTAAAATGAAGCAGTAAACTTGAAGAAAGGTCACCCCAACCGTTCGCTAGGCCTGAAGCAAATGAAGTGATATGTAAGGGTAAAACATATTCTGAAAGTTTCTTGAATATCCTAGTCAAGTAGTCTAAGTAGGTATGTAATGGTAACTCTGTGAGACTCATATAATATATTATACTCCATTACGTGTGACAAACTATGTAAACAAAACACTGAATCCACATCGACAGAAATCAAAATAAGTTAGTTGTATGGGTAATTAAGGTAATAGAATTCGGAACAAGCGCAGTCTGGTGATATTTTAAATACTAACCAATTAAAGTCAATAACATTTTTCAGAAACAATCTAGAAACTAATCTCGATGCTTGTATGAAGTCAGATTTTCGTTAAAATGTATAGTTTTAAAGTTACAGTGCTTCAAAGATTTCCAAACAAATCTTAAATGAATCCTAGCACTAAAACTGTATATTTTAACGAAAATCTGACTTCATACAGGCATAGAGATTAATTTCTAGATTGTTTCTGAAAATGTTGATTGACTTTAATTGGTTAGTATTGAAAATATCACCAGACTTCGTTTGTGTGCAGCGCGCATTTACGCATTCGGAATAAACTTCTCTTAAACATACCTAACAACTATTATTAGTTGGGCACTGTCCTGTGTTCGTGCCAGTGCCAGTGTGGACCAACTTGTTGGCCCAAGCAGAGTTGGACCACTATTCGATATTTAGTAAAAATAGAGGATGTTGGCAACACCAACATAAAGTGTTATAATTAAAAAGTTGTAGTTTCCTCCTGTAGGTACTTGCGTCTATCCAACCAACCACGGTCTAAAATCTCTAAAATAAACCTCAATTGATTCAAACACGCTTTCTCTTCTTCATCAAACCACTCCTGCGACCAGAAGAAAACCACAGTCCACAAAAATCTTTCCAACGGACCCAAGTAAATGACTGTAGGCCAACCTACAGAGGTCCCAGATAATGCCGTTAGATGGCGGTATTGTTCTAGGCTAAGTCAAATGCCTGTTGAGATGGCTTGAAACATGATGGGCCGCTTGTAAGTATGGCCCATTTTTTTTAACTTGTTCGTGATATGCCTGTCTCACAGTATTCGAAAGAGTATAGTAGGTATACAGAGTGAAATTGATATCATTAGCATCCTTTTATACTAAGAGTCTAAGTCTGAACAACTTTTACTATGGGAACCGATCGGAGCAAACAAAATCAGCTGACTGCAATGCCTACTCGACTCAAATGTATGCAACAGCAGATTTTTTTTGCTCCGATCGGTTTGCCCCCATAGTAAAAGTTGTTCAGTTTGGTGGGTACACTCATAGTTTAAAAGGATGCTAATGATATAAATTTCACCCTGTATAAAGAATATAGCCCCCCTTAGTTTACCTCACCCCCTCGTGGGTTGAAGACGACAATAGGCAATAGCATAGTCCTCTCTCACTCGCACGCACTCAGTATCGCAAGTGCTTTCCTTTTCCCTGGTATGCCTGCCATTTTAAGAAATCTCTTACCTACACTCCGCAAAATAAAAATAAAAATCAAGAAATATGTCTCAGCATATTATAGAAATAACAGACACAAAAACGACTTTCTCTAATCTAATATAAAAATTCATATCTTTTAGTCACGTTTGTTTACATCTTAGGCCATTTCTAATGGAATATAATACAGTAATATTATCTTCGAGGGCTGGGTAAATTTATGGTAATAATGCCATTACAGGGGTAGTCAAAGCTTTGTTTGTTTGTGTCTACATTCAGTGGAGTGAAAGAACGACAGATTTTTACTTTATCCTCTTCCGATCATATTATTAGGGAAGATCTGATAAAAACAAAGATTTTCAAGGTGACAAAAAGCCGCGGTGATCCAGTGGCGAGTAACCTTGCCTGCCGTGCAGGAGGCGATGGTTCGATCCCCGACCAGACCGACTCGTACCAATGAGTTTTTCGGAATTTAAATACGATTTGTAATTTGTAACACCACTTGCTTTTCGGTGAACGAAAACATCGTGAGGAAACCGGCATGCTTCAATTTCGAGAACACACTGAACAGAAGTTTCGGTACTACTAGTGAAACGTGGATGTTCTCAGTTTTCAGAATATCTCTGACCCCTCCTTGGGGAATATAGTCGTGAGCATATGCTATGCTATCTGATAAAACCAAGGATTTGCAAGGTGTTAATAAACGAATGCGCCTTAGGCGAAAGCTGATAATTTTCTGTAGATCCGAGAACTAAACATGATTTGATTAGGAAATTGTTCTAAATTTTCCTTGAGTATACAGGATGTAAGGAAAAGTATCTTTAACCTTTAAGAGAAGTTTATTCCCAAGCGTAAATGCGCACCGCATACGAACGAAATCTTGTGATATTTCCTACTAACCAATTAAGGTCAATGTCATTTTTCAGAAACAATCTAGAAACTAATCTCTATGTTTGTATGAAGTCAGATTTTCGTTTAAATTAATTTCAAAACGTTACATAACAAATGTTCAGTTTGATGGTCTACACCACTAATAATTTAAATAAATTAAATAGTTATTACTAGGTAACATATTTTTTTAAACCCTATATAATATGATCAAATCACGATAGTACCTACCTATAAATAAATAGTAAAAAACATATTTCAGTTAAAATGTAAAAAAATCGAACCCTTCATTTAACCGAATTTTGAAAATTTATAGCATCATTGAAGATGCTATAAATTTTCAAAATTAATTATAAAATAAGAAAATCCGCAAGCCATTTTGGGATTCGCAGTATTTAGTATAAAATAGCTCTGGGTACAGAAATTCTCAAGCGAATTACTAAATCATATATTATATCTACTGTTTTGGACGAAAATCTCTGTACTTATAAAATACGGGCTGTGTCTGTTTATAATGAGGCGTCTTCCAAGTGTAGTAAAAATAAAAAATAAAAGAACTTTAGTTCAGACTACAAATTGTCCATAAAAGTCGGTTGATGGCGTTAGTAAATTTAACAAAAAACCTATCAATTTTTGATGAAAAAATGATTAGGGATAATCTCTAGAACACTCTAGAAGATAAAATCTATAATTATGTAAGTATAAAACGAGCAAAGCCGCGATCAAAAACAAGTCTTTACACTCCGCCCTAATCTTAAATTATGCGAGGAATATGTCAAGACTGTGTAATAACTTAATACTGATAAATGTAAAGCTGTTTGATATAAGTAATTCTAAAATCTAAGGATCAAACTTCGTAAAGGTATTTGAGGTTATATTATAACTTTCGCTTTTGGAAACTAACTGGAAGGATTAGGGGCACAGAAGAGAGGTGGAATTATCTTAGTGCGGTTTTCTATCTTGGATATTGTTGAAATTTTGCACTTTGTAGAGTTGGCTGTTACAGGGTGTACGTTTATACAGTAGCATTACTTTAAAGGGTGATTGTACTGATGATACTGAACAACTTTCCCCAAAGAACCTAAGTAGAGGTAATTATCAAAAAAATTGTGGTCTAGTCATTCTCCGTTCTAGGGTCTTACTTTATTTCCTTTGGGAAAATTGTTCAGTATCATTTGATGTTGTCTAGTTGATTATGTTGCAAAATAAAAAAAAAAATGTTATCCTCTTCAATTCAATTCGGATACACCTATAGGAAAAAAAATTGACGTCACTGTTAGGACCACACTGTTTAGTACGTAATTATAATTAAGTTAAACCTTAGTTCATTTCTCGATAAAAACTTAATTATTAAGAAAAATAAAAAATCCGATTGCATGAACACAATATTAGGTAACTGAAAAGAGAAAAACAATCTCTTTATTCATTAATCAGCTATACCAACTTTGTTTGTTTAATGTAATTTGAATGTTATTAGGTAGGTATCGCAAACGGGGATAAAGCAAAATTACAAAACCTACCTATTTGTTGGTTATTGGTGTGCAATACCTACCCAATAACATTGAAATTACATTTGCACAACCAAATTTTTTTTCTTTTCAGTTACCTATAATTTTTCTTCATGCAGTTTTTTGTTTTTCTTAATAATTAAGTTTATTTCATACTTTTTACTCTTTTGTCAAAATGCTAGCATAAAAGTACTTATATATTATATATTTGGCATCTACTATTAACTAGCTTTCATTTGAAACACATTTTGTATTTTTTCCCCCTCTTTTAAAATTTACAGACTATATGTAACTCTCACTGTTTTTACGAATCTAAAGACACCTTATCTCATTCATTAAAATCCATCAAGCCGTTTAGGCTATAGAGCATGCCAAAGAAATAGTCATTCAAACATACATACTGTATGTATGTACGCTCGAAAAACATAACCTTCCTTTTTTTGCAGTCGGGTAAAAAGGTTTTGACTTTAAATAGTTTGACGAATATGGTAATAAAGTAAAACTAAACAACTAGGGATAAAGGTATGAACAAAATGCAACTTACACAAAATTACACTCGCATCCACTTCTAAGTAAAATTGCTATTTCGGCGGCACTCTACTACTCTACGAACTTCTAGTTCAGTTTGAACCAGTTCTTCTGGTTTCTGGATGATGGAAATTTTAAATTATACAAGGTCTTTTTTATTATGGTGTCGGATTTTTAAGACATAATACCACATCATAACTATACAGAGTCCAACTTAATATGCTGACAGTTTTTAAGAGGATGATCAGACCATGAAACTGAACAACTTTCTCTATGGGACTAATGTCGAAATCGCGAAAATAAAATCAGGTGTCCCATAGAATTGGGTCGAGTAAGATTTCAGTTTAATATGGAACAGCAGATTTTTTTTTAAAATCTGCTGTTACATACAAAACTGCGACCCTACTCGAGCCAAATGGGTCAGCAGATTTTTTTTTCGTTATTTCGCTGTTGGTCCCATAGAGAAAGTTGTTCAGTTTGATGGTCTGATCATCGCTTTAAAAAAGTGTCAGTATATTAAGAAGGACCCTGTATAGTCCTTACAGGTACGGCAACGCATGTACTTGCGCAGAGCAACGGAGGGGGCCTTGCGGGGAAGCGAGCGGCGCGGATCATCCCGAGCTTTGTATGAAAAAGTAGGGATGGACTGCGCATGACGTATACCGACGGCGGCGTCACCCGCCATCAAGAGCGTTGCCATACTGTAAGCCTAATAGTAATACTGTGATAATAATTATCAAAACCGCAAACTGATCGGTTCAAATGTATTGGAGAACAGGTTTTTTTTCGCAATTTGGATGTTAGTCTCATAGAAAAAGTTAAGTTAAGTTAAGTTTCATTATTCTGATCATCATCTCCTTAAATACCTACAACATATTAAGAAAATACCCTATACACACCCTATAAGCAAACCGATCAGAAAAAAAATCTGCTGTTTCATACTAAACTATAATGCCTACTCGACTTAAACGTCTGGAACAGCTGTTTTTTTTGTACTGATCTGCTTGCTCCAATAGTAAAAGTTGTTCAGTTTGATGGGTAGAGTATGTGGTTTAAAAGTTAATGATACTTTTCCTTACACCCTGTATAGCATTCCTATATGCACACACCGCACCGTAGTGGTCTAGTAGCAAAGTAGTCTGGCGTTCCTTGCAATGGGCGATGGTTTTTATCCAACAGGCCAACTCGTACCAATGTACTTGTATCTACAATTTGTAACACCACTGGGATTTTGGTGAAGGAAAAAATTGTTGAGGAAACCTGCATGCCTACATTTCGAGGCGTGTATTGTGGCACCAGTACATTAAAAATTGTGTCGGGCTCGAGACGTGTGGCGGTGGCGGATAGTCAAAGTAACACAATTATAAACATTATAGTACGTAACAGAGCGTCGCGTCGTTAGGAAAAGTACGCCCGCGCCTCCAGGCGACGTCATCTGGAGGCGCGGGCGCGATTCTCCTTCACGACAAAAACGACGCTATGCTATGTAATATAAGATTTATATTGTGTTACTTAGATTATCCGCCACCGCCACACGTCTCTTCTCTATAAACCGTGACTAATAAGCCTTACTTTTTTCTTATTGCTGTCTCCCGTTTGCAATGGAGGGAAGTCGGATATTTCTTTTTCCTGCTCCTCCTATCTTTTTTAATTAATTCATTGCGGGTTCCAAGACAGATTAGAGTCATCCCTCAGGCTCGCTGGACTTCATTGTCTAGTGTTGTGAAAGGTCGCCGCTGTTGATCCTGGTTGACAGGACTTACAGCGGTGGGAATGTGTATTGGTGCTATGCCAGAAAAAAAACATTCTTATCTAATACTTATGCTTAAGTATTCCTCATACTCACCTTTAAATTTTCATGCACGTCAACATATTTGTTGATATATTCCTACCTACTCTCTACCCCACAGAAATAAATCAAGATGGAACGGTTATAATCATTGTTTTACTTGAGTTCCGCGCCTGCCTGTTTAGGACCACCTGTGTATTTTTGAATTTTTGTTTTAATTATCGTTAAATAGCATATGCTCACGACTATATTCCCCGTGGACATCGACGTTTGGCTAGTACCGAAACTGTGTCCAGTGTGACTGGGAGTGAGCCCGTCGCCCGTAGTAATTGTCATTAAATAACGGTTTTAATTAAAATTAAGCACTCACATCTTCAGAGTAACCTAAGAACTTTTGTTTTTGTAGTGAGAGACCAAGCTATAAGGCATTTTCTCTGATTTGTCGCCGATGTTTATCGTAGCGCGACTCAGTGCGTAATGAGTAATCGTATGAAAAATTAAGAAATGTATTGCTTAATGTTGGCACGCGTGCCCCGCGCACTTCACCGTTTTATCTTGATTTATTTCTGTGCTCTACCCTCTACACACCCGGTGCATTTATAAGTAACTAGAGTTTACCAGCGACTTCGCCCGCCCAAATTATATACCAGATTTTAAGTCAGATCATAAGCTCTCAAACAAAAAAGTTTCATCAAAATCGGTTCAGTAATTATTGCGTGATGCTGTTACAAACATACAAACAAACAATCAAACAAACAAACAAACAAATAGACAAACATTCTAAAAAGGTTGATTTGGAGTCCGGGATACCTAAAAACCATATAATAATATTTTTCTTGTAAATATCTTCAATCAATGTACAGGCACACTTCTGTTACAGTTTTATAATAGTTAAGATAGAGTGAGGAGGCGTGTGCTAACACAAAATTCTGGTCGCTAATCTTACTTATTATGCAACATTTGACGTCCATCAATGGTCGAATTTCAGCTGAAAATTATGATGATGATTGGTTCATTTCAGCTAACGCCATGTAAGTATTTGAAGCGGCGTGTGGCAAAACATTCCACTAAGTCTTCCCCCACTAGGTCTCTAATATCAACACTTAACCATAAGTAGCTTCTAGCCTATTACAGATATTAGCAAACTACACATTCTGAGAATTGACTGGAGCGAATTAAGTTGCCTAGTGCGATCAATATTGCCTCTATTAGATGTAATTTGTTTATGTTTACCTACCGCCAGTTCAGTGGCGTGACTGCCTTGTAAATAATATTTTAGAACGCTTCAACGTTAGCCGTGGATTTCCGATTATCCTCATTTTGCAAACGATCCGCCCCTCCCTCCCCTTTCAATGTTAAACAACGTTCAGTCATAGGATTAGGTTTAGTCAAATTTATCTTGTCTTGATTGACAGCTCGTGTGCCTTACGTGCCTTTAGTTCATTTGTCTTTTGAACTAAAACACAAAGGGATTTTATTTGACGATGCTTTAGGAGGCTATTTGTTTCAATAGATTACTTTCAATGTCAATGACAAGTGACAATACATGAATTTGATAAGTTTGTTGATGTTATTTAGTAGCAAAGCAAATAGCAAGAAAATACTTAAAACTATAGGGTGCTTTAAAGTTGTACGTATTACGCACTTTAAAATGTATACAGTGTAGTTTGTGGACACCAAGTCTAGAATTAAGTTAGATATAAGCCCTGTGCCATGTGCCATATAGCCATATTACACTGTAAACCCTGTGGAGCTTTAGGTGAGGTAAATATCTTTACACTGACGATAATTACCTTTGTACTATATCCTTCAGACTATAAAGCTAACCTTTGCAAAGCAGCAGGATGACAAGAAGCAGTGCGTGCAAGTGCCATGCTGGGGCTTCAGTGAACCCGTATACACGAGTGATCCGAGCCTGGCGAGCCACGCGCGCGCATCTTCATCGTGAGGGACTCCTATGTACAATATCGTTTAGACTATAAAGCTTACCTTTGCAGAGCAGCAGGATGACAAGCAGTAGAGCGCGCGACCGCGCGAGCGCAAGTGCCATGCTGGGGCTTCAGTGAACCCGTGTACACGAGTGATCCGACCCAGGCGAGCCGCGCGCGCGTCGCTTCATCGTAAGGGACACACTGGAACAAAAAACCGTTGTTAAGTAATATAGCCTGAAGGATTCCTCTGCAAGGCAAAGGCCTCCTCTCACGAAGAAGGAGAGGTCCATACTCCACCACGCAGGCCCAGTGCGGGTTAGTGGTGGAAAGTTAGTGATCAGCGAGCTTGTGTTTAAATTTAAATGAATAGATACCTTCAATCTATTCCTCGAAATGGATACTGAGCTTCCAGAAGAACCCTGGAGTGGAGACCCAGAGAAACCACGCGGAGTCAAAGCCACCCACCGAGAAAGATGGGTCAATGATATTAGGAGACACGCGAGTGGCAACTTGATGCAGAGGGCGAGGGACAGAAAGTCATGGAGAAATATGGAGGAGGCCTATGTCCGAAGACGGACTGATCAGGATGGATGGATGGATGATATGTAGAGATTTTCTTGATATCGCATTATTCAGAATATTCAGGAAATGTCCTATCGTGCACAAAATCTGTCTATACCGTGACAGTAATGAGCCTGTCGCCACTTTTAATGGACAGTGGACAAAATTGATACCTCGAAATTGAAGTGGTATAGTGTTCGTCGCAGTGATTTCCTTTCTGCGGACGCGCCTGTATGCTCCGCTATCATCAATTGTGAACCTTCCTCTCGGAGATAGATTTCCTATAGGTTTGCAAATAAAGAAGGAACAACTTCTACAAATAACTTGCGTCTACTGAGTAAATATTAATGTTAGTCACAAGTTAAATTTACTCTTATTTATTTAAAAAGATTGGTAATTAGCATAACAAATAAACTCTGTTGTAGTACCCATATCATTTAAAAGAACATAATGTAATTTTCCCTATTTGCTCTGTAAACGATGGGAAAGACACTCAAACAATTACGAATGTAATATTGTGATGAAGTTACAAGGCTGTTCATTTATTTATGAAACTCTAATTTGAAAGACATTATAAAATACTCGCTTGATGAATGAATGGGATTGTTGCAATAAGCTAAGCGGTCAAGACCAATTACTACCTCTCATATTACATGCCAGAACTGTTTCTCCAATTAAACCCTTAACTTAAGTTAATTAAAATATCGATTTAATGAGAACACCCGCATGTCCACCGTCATTGAAAATAAAGTAATTACCATTTTTTTCCGTATATGTAAGGGCTTTACAAATACAAAAACATGCAGTACATAGACATTTCAAATAAGTAGCTAGAGTCTCGTCTTTATTCTCGAGCAAAGCGGTAGTATCATGAAAATTGATGACACTATAGAAATGGAGAAAGGAACAATAAGTTACGTTGTGTAACCAAACCCCTTTACAAATCCTTTTGTATCCGTGACGTCTGAATTCAGGCACGATTCCGGCTACGAATTCGAGCCTGGCGATGTTTTAGAACTTTCCGCTGTTAATGATGAAGCGTGGAATTAGAGGACCGACGCCTTCAACGTGCAAAAGTTTGTAATAAAATACTTTACAATAATTAGGGCTAAAAACAATCTACTACAGAAAGGTTGCAGAATTTAGAAACGAAGCTTATTACACGGTTAGGCGTAACATATCAACAATAATCCTTAACCTTACGTAATGTGGGTAAAAACTGATCCCCTCTACATCTGCTACTATACGGGTAAAGTTAAAATGTTCGGGAGTTCGCTTAATTGGGCTTTTTACAAACATTAATCAAGTGTTACGTCGAGGGAGAATTTTTATGTCGGGCGAGACGCGATAGCCGGCGTGACGGATGACGGGCGGCCGCGGGTCGCGAGGCGGGCTGCATTCATCAGCACGGATTTCGTTCTTGGAAACTATCGAACCGTGCCTAGGGATGAAAACCGGTAAAATTACCACACAAAAATACGGTAATTTTCGGTAGAATACTTTTTTTTCGTTTTGTCCGGTTGTTTGGTGTTTACTAAGCTCAGATCGTTTATTTTATTTCAGACCAAGGTCTTTTGTGACTAAAAGTAAAGTAAATTACGTAAAATTACTATTGAAGTAGGTACAGGTGTCAGAAGGGTCACCCCACCCCACCCCAAGGGTTCTGACACCTGTACTTCAATAGTATTAGTAATAATAGATCGGGTTGGGAAGGGGGAAAGGGCGAAAGGGGGAGAGATCGTTTTTTTTTTGTTTGTGTAGTTTTAATATAATAGTAAGACTTTACTAGGTATATCGGTTATAAAAATAACAGTCAAATGTAAAATGGTAGTCTTTAAAAACGATTTGACAGTTTGGAAAACTTGCAATCTATTTGTTTTAAAGTAGAAAGAAATAGAAATGTCGCCGGTAATTTTACCGTAAACTATCCGTATTTTACGCGCCTTTTCGGTAAAATTCTGTAATTTCGCATCCCTAACTACACCCAACCGACCGACGACGTATGGGGATTCATGAAAGCTATCAATATGTCATGCAATTTTAAAGCAAGCTTTTTTCGCTGACTAGCAAACACGGCGTTTATTAAATTGAATGTCATAGAGAGGTGTGTTAGCATGTTTGACAAGAACGAAACTATAAGCAGTGCAGCCACCTTAGCGCTTTCGGCGCTAGAACCAGCGCTTTTTTGGTATGTTTAGCGACGTATCTCAGAATTTAGCGCCTAGCGGAGAATCTAACGCTTTTTTAACCTTTAATAAACCAACATTATTTGTGTTGAAATATGCTATATTTTGTGTTTTTTCATTGAAATAAGATAATTATTGATAGCACATTGTGGGTGTGCAGTGTTCGGGAGATTCAAATACGAACGCATATCTGAAATGCTATCATAAATTTTACAAGAGATCTACGAATTGACTGACTCAGGAATGGGTTTCGGAAACACTGATAAGTCTATTCAGAGCACTTTGAAGGACTATTTATGTGATAAGAATGTAGCGCCGAATCTAGCGCTTTTTTAACACTCGAAAATTTTGGAATCTAGCGTTTTTTTCACAGATTTAGCGCTTAATAAATTTTTTGAGGTGGCAGCCCTGACTATAAGGCATATTTGCTGGAGTTTGCTTGGCGCCATTGCCCTTGCTGTGTTTCGTGTTATTTGAAATTCGTAAAAAATTGGTTTTAGTGATATTTGTGACATAATTTCGTGCGGATTGTGTACCAAACAGTTGCGTAAAGCGACCGACGTAACAGGAATCTGAAATAAATACGATAATAGAACATACGTTTTGGTTCAAGTTAACTCGTACATGGTCATTTTGGCGGCAACGCGCGAGCTTACAAATCGACCATAGATTCATCGTCATCTATCATCCCATCATCCAAATAAAGAATATAAAGAAAAAAATAACGAATGGCTCAAAAGGACTAGTATCCAGAGCCGTTAAAGACATTATAAAAAAAAGGCATATTTGCTGCTACAAGCGTTCGTCGTCTGGAACATGTTTTGATGTAATATCTTAGGAGATTGGTAAAATAGGATTGCTTTCATCAGCAGTAAGCCAAAGTAATCACTAATAATACCGTGCCTAAAATCTTTTTACATCTTAAACTTGTTTGTCTAGAATCGTCTTCGGTCCTCAATTTTAAGTGTTAGTATTACAGGATCCTTTTTAATATGCTGACACTTTTTTAAACGGATGATCAGAACATCAAACTGAACGACTTTCTCTACGGGACCAACATAGAAATCACGAAAAAAAATATGATATCCCATACATTTGGCTCGAGTAGTATGTAACAGCAGATTTTTTTTTGCGATTTCGAAATTGGTGCCACAAAGAAAGTTCAGTTTGATGGTCTGACAGCAAACTTAGAAGGCAGGGTGCAGGGAAAAGTATCATTAACCCTTAACCCACATACACTACCCATCAAACTGAACAACTTGTACTATTGGAGAAAACCTGTCAGAATAAAAAAAATCAGTTGTCTCATACATTTGAGTCGACTAGGCACTGCAGTTTAGTGTGAAACAGCATATTTTTTGTTGTTGCGACAGGTTTGCTCTCATAGTAAAAGTTGTTCAGTTTGATGAGTAGAGTATGTGGTTTAAAGGTTAATGATACTTTTCCTTTCTCCCTGTATTTGTATAGCGCGCACAAACGATGTTTAATTATATTTTGGATATTAGCCAATTAATGTCGAGGCAATTTTTAACAACGATATAGAAACTTATATCTATAGTTTGTCAGATTTATTTAAAATGTACAGTTCTGTTTCAAAGTGACAGTGGCTCACCGATTTCTATTCAAATCTTAAATTAATCCTAGCATCAAAACTGTATATTTTAACGAAAATCTGACAGCACAGGCACATAGTTATTAGTATCTAGATCGTGTAGAAAAAATTTCATTGTCTTTAATTCGTTAATATTGAAAATAGGATCTAATTTCGCTTGTTTTGTATGCAGCGCGCACGGGCACTCTACAAGGACTATCCTCTAAAAAAACAGTTTGTCGCAGCAGGTCAGATGTAAATAAAACGTTATGTTTATGCACTCACGTTAACCAGGACCACTCTCTCGGTCACCCTCTCAACTTAGTCAGCTGTTAGTGAATGAAAATAAATGAGCCCGCAATACTTTGAGTTCGGGTGGTCTATAACAAAAAACAGTCTGGGCGCTCAACGAGGCGTGTGTAAAAATAAATGATATAATAACAGGAGCGCGTGCGCAGTAAATGTTGCGGTTTGGTAAAGTAAACACTGCATCCGTGATGTGGCGACTTCCGACGGTATCTGATGATACAAGGCAGTCATGAAAGTTATCGTTAAAGGAGCGGTCGTTTCTCCGAGATTAAGGATTGTTTTAACTCATACATTATACAGGGTTAAATTGATATCATTAGCATCCTACTAAGAGTCTACCAATAATTCTAAGAAAATACAGAACTGGCAGTAATCTTTCAGTTATCTGTCAGAAAAACATGATGTTAAGCCAAAGAGATTATACCTAATAGAGTGAGCCATTTATGCGGACTCTATGGAGATCCTTCCTCTGAGTGTTAAGCCAAATACTTTTAAAAAGAAAACCATTTTCTTCCTTTTTAGTTTTTATGGCTTTTGATAAAAAAAATCAAGACATCTTGCCAGTTCACATAAAAAAATTGAATTATTAAAAAGTTTTTATTCCGAAATCCCATATAATCCCAATAACGTCTCTTTTGTGCCTATTTTCCAAACTGAATGAAAATATTTAAAGAACTATTTTCATTCAGTTTGTGTACGGCAGGTAAATTATATTTATTTCAACTAATATAATTAATTCATAAGACTTATCTGTCAGTAACAAAATCGGCCCTAAATTAAACAAAAAACAAACGTGAAACACGCGTTTCTTTAGTTAGTGTTTTTTGGATTGATTTCTCGAGTTGTTGAGTTTTTTCTTGTCTCGCCTAATGGCAGATTTCTCGAGAATTCTATCTTCGAGAAATCTCGAGCAGAAACCCTACTTCAGACCATCAAACTGAAAAACTGTTACTATGGAATCAATATTGAAATCGCGAGAGAAAAATCTGTTTTTCAATAGCAAATGGTCAATGGAAACTCGTCTCAAATTTATGGAACAGAAGGTTTTTCTTTTGCCTCATTATCAATTTTGGTCCCACAGTGAAAGTTGTTCAATTTGATGGTATGAAGCACCCCATAAATATGTTAATGCATTTACACCCTTTATATTTAGGGTCATCAAAATTTATATGAAAATAATATTGGCCATATACCACAGATTATTTAATTAGTTACTACCGCAGCAGATAGTCCACGCAACGAGATTTTTCGAATTTAGAAAATTGCGCTTCCGGAACGAAAAATAAAATGCGCCTTATGTCAATGTCAATGAGCGACGATTCACCCCTAAGAGGAAGGTTCTCCATAGAGTCAGCATAAATTTACGATTGTAGTTGGACTCTTTTGTCTTATGACATACTTTTAATAGTAGAAGGAGATGGAACTATAGATATTTGTTTATGCGGCTGTCCACTTTTTTTTGAGTTAGTATGTGTGAAAAGTGACCGTAAACATAAGGCCATATGTCACTCGGTGTCATTTGTCCATACTACTTGACACCACACACTCAAACCTAAACGTCCAAAAAAGTGGACACTTTACAATTGGTATGGCTCACTCTAGTCTTAAAGAGAGAGATCCTTCCTATTAGATTCACTTCCTTGGTAGGGATCGGCTGTCAAGCGTACCTGACCGTGGAGTGAGACAGGCTTGACCATACTTAGATCTTATAATTATACAATACTGCCATAGGAATAGCGACAGGTGTAATAGGTAGTTATTTCAATTTGGAACTAGTAGGAAAGCAAAAGCTAACTATCATAACGCCAATGACCGAATACGACAGTATGAAAATGGAACTAAAAGAGTTTCATAACGTCACTGTTTCGATGCGTTCGATACGAGAACGCTCCGGAAGAACACTCAATATCAAACTACGGAGCATATTTCAAAAAATGCACAGTATAAAACCTAAATCGTAAAACGTCAGCTGGTCCAGTCTTCGGTATTTGTTGGACATTTCTAGAATTTTGGGAGCTCGTTTTAAGAGCGTGCCTGCGTCGTAAATGATGTTGCTTCAACGTCTAGGGAATTTAGAGATTTATTTGATTCAATTTTTCTGTTTTATGTTGAGCTAGCTACCGTACACCCAGATACATGAATTTTTAGGGTTCCGTACACAAAGGGTGCCAACGGGACCTTATTACTACGCGTACGCTGTCCGTCCGTTAATCCGTACTAACTCTATAGGGTTGTTTTGAACCGTAATAGGTATAGAGAATTGAAATTTTCATAGAATATGTTTTATAATGGCGGATTTGCTTACAAAAAATTAAACAAAAAGAAAAAATTAGCCTTTAAAAAGTTGGTTCCTGTTCAGTTCTACAGGGTCCTTCTTAATATGCTAACACTTTTTTAAGGAGATGATCAGACCGTCAAACTGAACAACTTTCTCTATGGGAGCAACATTGAAATCCCGAAAAAATTATCAGCTGTCCCGTACATTTGGCTCGAGTAGGTTTGCACTTTTGTATGGGACAGCAGATTTTTTTTTCGCGATTTCGATGTTCGTGCAATAGAGAAAGTTGTTTAGTTTGACGGTCTGATCATCCCCTTAAAAAGTGCTAGCATATTAAGAAGGATATATATTATATCTATGGTTCCTGTACTAGAAACTTGTTCTTTTTTAACGGTCGATGTTTATTCTTGCTCTATCATAAAATTGGTAATGTATAAAAGCGTCAAACTTTGTGTAATTATAGTGCAAACTCACACTTGACCGATATTTATAGAGATTTTTAGTGTTTTACATAATCTTCCTCTCCCATTTTCAAGCCTGATCTTTAATTTTGTTCAATACTTAATTTAGCATAAGCATAAGCATATGCTCACGACCGATATATTCCCCGAGGGGTAGTCAGAGATATTCTGAAACCTCAGAAGATTACATTTCACCAGTAGTACCGAAACTCTGTCCAGTGTGACGGGGGGTGAGCCCGTCGCTACTTTAAATGGACAGTGGGTACAATACATGCCTTGAAATTGAAGCATGCAGGTTTCCTCACGATGTTTTCCTTCACCGAAAAGCCAGTGGTGTTACAAATCGTACATCGAACAATCGTACATAAATTCCATACGAGTCGGCCTGGACGGGGATCGAACCATCGCCTACTGCACGGCAGGCAAGGTTACTCGCCACTGGACCACCACGACTTAATTTAGCGAGCAGCTAAAAGCCGACAAAAACATTCGTGTCTCAAGTTTATAGGATTTATAGTTTTTGAAAAAAGAGATTCCTCGAAAGCTACAAAACCGAACAAATTGAAAAATTGTTCGCAAAAGATTCGAAGAAAACGGTAACAATGTAAGAGTCATTGAGTTTCACAACACGGTAAGCTTATAGGTATACCTATTAATTTATTATTGTTAGGTAGAGAAATGTTATAAATAAACAATTCGGAGAAATACACAATCAGGGAATCCAGTCACTATACATATAGTCGTTCGGATAATTCAGAATCTTTCAAGTAAAATTTAATAAATGCAGTCCCGTGCCAGATAGTAGGAAACCAGTTTTTCGTACAAATAATAGGAAATGAATTTTTAGAGACGTTATATTTACTACGACGACTTCGTCCGCGCGGGTTCTCGTCATCGTAGCGAGATAAATTATATAATAAGCTTTCAAAACAAAAGATTCATCGAAATCGGTGCAGTAGTTTAGCGTGATGAGCGAACAAACAAACAGACAGACAAAAAATAAAGACACACTTATGTTACAGTTTTATAATAGTATAGATCATTTCAAGTTTGTACAGTCGGCAGCACAACAAACATAACACTCTGGACTTTGACCGTTAAGCATGACGTGCTGACGACTATACTATCGTGTCTTTATCGTAACGAATGCGACCATTTATTATGATAATGGCATCAAACAAAAATGTTCAATATCAGCAGAAACGTTCATGGCAGTTAACTGTTTTAAATAATGTTAATAAGGTTATTATAACTATAAGAACGTCTAATTTTGCAGCTCCTGTGAGCCTTATTGTAAAATGTTTGTATCTTAACTATTATACTACTAAAATTATGACTATTTAGATACAATCGATACGCCGAAGATACACAGAGAAATAAATGCTACGTATACGTAGCCCGTCGCAGCTTATTCGTAGCCCGTCGCAGCGTACGTCACGTAGCTTACGACGCGATACTGATTACGAGTGTTGCATCAGTATTTAAGTTGTCTCGTACTTCACAATGAGTACGTAAGCTGCGACGGGCTACGTATACGTAGCATTTTTTTCTCAGTGTACGCTATTACATATAAAGGCAGTCTTATCGCTAAAAAGTGATTTCTTCCAGACAACCTTAGGGTAGAGGAAAAGGTAAAAGAAGATTGGTAGGCGGTGAAGATAACAATAACAGTATAGGTACATAACATACACAAATAAAGTTACACAAATACAAATGTTTTTGTACCGTCTGTATTTCCTGTTTATTTACTCTCTGTATACTATGTTTTTTGGTGTAAAATAAAGTATAATTGATTGATTGATTGATTACATATAAAGGAAGAAACTTGAGTAGCAGGTTTAGCATAATTAGTAAATAGTCACCAAATATTTACGACGCAAAATTAGTAATTTAGTAAAGTTGTGATGATGTGATAACGTTCGTACTTTCCTAATTGTGTCGGAGCCGCGGGGCCCTGTTACGAACACACTTAATTGTTATAGAAATAGCTATGTTTCACTCTATAATGGATAATAATTGTAGCCAAGTTCGTATATTTAATACTGTTGTATTATATTAGTACAGCTTGGTTGATTGTTTTACATAGACACAATGTAAAACGAAAATTTAGCTCGAATTTTACAAATTTATTAAATTACAGATTCGGGGTAGAACTACTGATATTTTAATTCCTGCTCATAAGCTAGCAAGTAATTTAATTTATTTCCATGTGTACAATAAAATAAATGTTTAAATAAATAAAATGGTTAGTCTCAAATTTGTACACCTTAAATTAAAGCGATGCTGCTAAATAATTTAATTATAATTAACATTTAAAACATGCATGCTCGTTGGGAATTTTGAACAAGTTTCGATTCGATGTCATTCACATCAGGTCCAAAAATAAACAAATGTTTCACTTTACAAAAACTCAAGGAAATTCCAGAGTTATCAACAAAAGTCAAGACTAAGCAGAACATCAAAAGATTTGCTTACGCACGATATTAATGTCTTAAACACACGAGAAAAGTATCTCGCTCGCATATCTAATGAAAAATAATTTGGGTGAAGACATGGGACATTAATATTAATAAATAATAAGATGACGGTTCGCACGGTAGTACATAAATCCGGCGTGCCGCGAGGCGTCACAATAGTAATATATTAGGACAAATGTTATTACAAGCCCGACTCGTTATGTTATTTTTGTACTCCCCGAGTTACGAATTCAAGGCAAACATTCGGGAAGGATGGGAGACGTGAGCGTCACTCACTGCTACGGCAGTTGACGCGGTGATCTTTGGAATGAGGCGTTTTCCATGACTAGTAAAAGGAAAAATCTATAGATGGCAGTATTAAAAGATTAGAAAAGCCTGTCACATTGAGAGTAAAAAGTTCTGTTTGTCTATGGTATGCATTATGTCTAACAGGTGGTGTTGCCAATGGATAAATTTGTCACTACCAATAAATACGCAAAACGTTGACTATTTATATGTGGACTGGTTACGCGTGTAATTCTACTAACAAACATTTCTGCCACTTTTTGCGGGGGGCGAGGTAACATGAAATCCGCAACTTTGGATTTTATTAAAAGTAGTCTCGTGTGAACCCCAAACGTTCTAAGTTCGAAGTTATTATTTCGCAATTATAGGCTGTCTCGTTTAGTGATAAGGTGTAAAATTGAATGTAAAATATACCGTGGCAGAGGGGAAATGCTGCTGCAAGGCTAGTCCTTATAAAAATTAGTCAAAGACGCAAAAGCACTGAAACTGTTAGTTTGTTACAAAAAAAAAATGAATTCAATGTATCAAAATGTATTTCATATTAAAACTACTTACCTATTAATGAATCAACAAATTGCTCCCTAAAATTAGGGAATCAAAAAAAAAGCCTAACAGCTAACACTCAGTTGCAGAAACGCTCATTAAAGTTAATCCTCCATTAAATCTCTTGCTGTCACTTTTTGTCTTGTTGGCGTAGTAAAAGCTAGCAAGAGATTTAATGGAGGATTAACTCTAATGAGCGTTTCTGCAACTGAGTGTATGTTCACGATTTGTACGGCATCCTTCAATTTTTTTTAATGAAAATGCGTCATTATCCAACAAGTCTGTCATATTACATCTGTGGCATATTACAGATGTGGCAGCTCTGTCATTCACAACGTTTTAATGATTTAACGCAAAACTAGAAAGTAGTTTGTTTAGAATCGAGAGAAGAATCGAATTATCATGTTTTCAACATAGGTATTTTTTTCAAAATATTAAATAAATTGTTTCTAAAATTTAAAATTTACTGAACTCGATGTCAACCCACCGCACAGGCACACTCACCCTACTTACTACCAAAACAAGATTCTTAAAATGTATCGAGCACGCTAGCGCTTTCATTCATTGCTGATGGTGATGATTTCTCTATGGAACCAACAACGAAATAGCGAAAAAAAATTGGTTATTCCATACAAAACTTGCAGTTTTGTTGCCTACTTGTGCCAAATGTATGGGATAGCTATTTTTTTTCGCGATCCTCATCCTCAGCGTACTATAGTATATGACAAAGATTGATATGGCATTGCTGTAGCATCCGTGCTATAAAAAGTTTGCCGATTTCGGATACTATGGCATTCCTGTATGCGATTGTGTTTTTTTTTTCTTAAATAACATTTTGTCATCTTTAATTAAATTCGCTGCCTCATTATGGATGTTCTCTAATGTCGCTTGTAGTTACATTTGCATTACTATGGTGATAAAATAGTGGTGGACGCAAGTGCTGCCCATAGAGATAAAAGGTTCGGGAGTTAACTAGTTAGAAAGGGAACGTAGATCCGAACCAACAATGAAATAAGTATTGTTAGCGTAAATAAATTAACGTGGGCGAAAGGCTAGACACCTATATAAATAACCATCTGACTGGTTTCTAAATTCTGACCTGAAACAGTAAATACGGTACGCTGAAAGTGAAAGTTATTATATCTACACGCTGAATAAATATCTTTAGCACCACCACAATATATTCTGACCACACTGAAAGTGAAAACGGTCGTGACTGTCATGAACCTTATTATGAAGCGTTACCAAAACCTCATTGCTTCTCATCGTTGAAATTCAACGTTTTGAAGTGCGCCGCCTTCGTGGAATTTGTCATTTCATGATACGCCATCAATTCCTGATTTTGCTGATTATTTTACGAAGTGCCATAATGGGCTATAGGTTCAGACGAATATTTTCTATGAGAAACGCGATTGCCCAGCCCTCCGAAAAGTGCGAGCGTGTGCCGTATTTTCGATTAAAAAGAATTAACTAAAGTACTTTTATATAATTTTTTTATGATTACACTATACTTCATTCCAAATAAGGACGACGAGATTTTCCAATTCCTATTTAGCTTTCTGGCCAATTCAGATTACCAAATGTAATTAATTTATTGGATACATTTACTATCCGACATATCTTGGACGTTACTAAAGCTGTTTTAAGAATAAGTGAGAGGAAGTGTTTCAAATCTCTGTTTCTGTAATGCAAAATAGCCTTAAAATTTCGTTGCTATTTTGAATGGAGTACAGATAAACTATATAAAGATTACAAAAAATCTGAAACTATTTTAAGTTCTTCTAAAACGAGAAAAATGTTTAAATACATGACAATACGTCATCTTTGTGACGATTTTCTATCGAGTGAAGTAATTCCAATTGTGAATTCAATGTATGCTTTCACTAGATAAACTATCCAAGAATACTGAGGTATGACTTTGGTTTCGGTGAATTGTATATATCTAGTCGAAAAATGAAAAATAAAAGATGCCTCCAAGGTATTTCGTCGTACTATTGCGCCTCAATAGAAAGGGCGCATCGATGAGATGTAGTGTATCGATGTATTTGTCGATATTCCCAGCTACACATGATAATGACTGGACCCTGAGCATATTGTACAGTCTAGCCAATTCTACGATCGAACTACGACATACCTAATATATGAACTTGCCTGCTGTGCCGAGGGTCGCGGGTTCGAATCCCGTAAGGGGCAAATATTTGTACCCGAGTCATGGATGTTTGTATCTACAGGGTGTAAGGGACAGCCCTCAGCAGACTGAAACGGTAAACTCAGACCATCAAACTGAACAAATTTCACTATGCAGCCTACCTAAAAAAAACAGCTGTTTCGTACATTTGAGTCGAGTACAAAAATAAAACAGCAGATTTTTTCCCATTTTCTGAAGTAGGCTCCATATAGTGAAAGTTGTTCATTTTGATGGTCTGAGTTCACCGTTTTAGTCTGTGGAGGGCTGTCCCTTACACCCTGTATATAATGTATTCTATATCGATGTCTAGTCATTAATAATAAATACAATACAGACTAGATTCTGGTACTTTAAATGTGACTAGATAATTTGTGTAACAATGTTCAAGATATTTTACTTATGTTGATCTTAAGCTAAGGAGGTTTCTATTAAATTACGTAGAAGATAGCCCATTAGATCTAGAAACTTTGAGCTAGCCGTCTAGCCTAACCCAACCCGCTGACTCAAGAATAACAAGAGAACTTGACCGTATGTTATCATTATTTCAGTTACCAGACTCAATTAAATCTCTATGACTACCCACACAGTGCCGTGGGAACAATATCATCTTGTCTTGTGTAATACTTGCAGGGATGCTTGTTTTCTATGTTTGATGTATCAAGGAATTCCATAAGTGTTTTGTTTCTCAAAAGACAACCTCCAAAACGGGCCATTTTTGTACTACCGAATGTAATGTGCGGCGTCATAAAAATATGGTAATAATAGTTTGCATAAACACATTAATAAAACTTTATATTTCAACGATATATTTTGTCGTACAAAAGAGATTTCTTGAGTTTCATGATGGATATTTTTGTTCAAATTGTGCAAAAATGACGAAAAAAAATCGTATCGGATTTAGTGGAAGGATCGTTTTTTTTGTATCGCTAACTGCGCTATTTATAATTTCTTCGAGTTATCATAATATTCCTTTAAATATTTTGTAACACAAAACTACTTCATTTGGGGCTATTTTTGCAATTGGATTGTATTTCTATCAAATTCGTCTTTATTATAATGCGTATAGCAAAGTTATCTCACGCATATCACAATTTAGCCGAACGGCCCATACATGGCCGCATGGCGTCATTTAAATACTGCTAGCACGTTTAATGTAGGGTCCCGTTAGATATAATTATCACAGAAGTGCAAAGTTTCCTCAAGATGTTTCTCTATAAATGTTTCGAAAGTTTCAGTAATAAATAATAATATAACATAAGTATTTTGGTACGGAACGCTAAAATACTAAAACATCGTGAGTGTAATAGAAAAGTACGTAAATCTTTTAGACGACTCTTCTTTCCGAAAATAATAAGTATATGTTTTTTTTTTACATATTGCTTCAGGGTTGACATGTGGAAGACAACCGGAATACTTTTGAGATCAAGGAAGTGTAGGCTGAAAAACAAACGTGATGTTTCGAAAAGTAGAATTTTGGTCGTACCTGGGTATTAGTTTTTTGGGGCTGTTGAAATATGAAATTAATAAATGTTAATTCCTACTAACTTAACAACTAAAAGCTTGTGAAAGAACGAGTTCAAAAATGTAATGTTCAAAATTCTTATTTTAGAAATTATATAGCTTTTCTTTGAGCTTTAGTTTCATTATAAAACTGCTTCGTTTCTTATCAAAGGACTTAATAGCAAACTTAATTGATTTGAATATTAGATGCAAACCAGATCCCACGGTCTGACTGTTACGTTTAGAAATAATTAAGTTAACGTTTTAAAACAAACTTAGGATTCCCTTGTGACGTTAATGTCGTCCATTAGATAATATCATAATTTAAAAGTAAAATGAACAGTTTATAAAAACAGGTAAAGTCTCTACGGAGAATATACATTTTATCTCAAAGTAAAATTATCGTGAGTTTTAATTCAATTAAGGGTCTGTACTGCGTTCATAGTACCAACTTATTGTTGAGAGAAGACAGAAGCGGACGATTTGTTGCTTAATTTCGTACTGTTGTCATTATTATGAGAAAAATTAAGCTATCGTAAACATCTTGCGCGTCTCGACTCGATCGCTTGTATAATTTTGCAGAAGTGTTGTAATATATGAGGTGCCATGGAGGTACGTAATGTATAATAATTTCTCTGAGGTATGAGATATCATAATTGAACAATTGGCAATTTCCGAGGCTGATATTCAGGTCTAGGTCGGTAGTGTCTTTTATGGTAGCTTGGTCGGCCGGCTGATGACTTTTTAAATAATTCTTTTATGATACAACGCTATCTAGCGACAATTTCCGACCTCTATCTCGGCGATTCGATACTTTTTCGATTATCATTTCGGAAACCGAACCGAAGCCCCTCCTCACTAGAGCTTTTTTCGCTAAATGTTCTCTACCATTTAATTATACATAAAATACTCTCTTCAGACTCAATTATACTAAAACACTGGATAACTAACATTACAGTCACCATTAATACTACATTATCAAACATTAGAGAACCAGCTATGTTAAAACTAACAGTATAAACACACCCTAAGGTATCGTATGTGGGCTGTGGCTAGGGTTGCCAGATGGGAAGACTAATATATCTGAGAAAAATGTAAAAAAATCTTGATGTTGTGAATACTGTCGGCACAATGTATAAATACGTATCACAAATAAAAATGTTACTTTTTATTATTAAAATTTAAATAATGACAGGCACATTTAGATAATCATGCATGATATAGGTAGAACTTATAACTAATATAGGTACACTTATTTTTACGTTGCTACGTGTTCCATTCAATTTGTTCCGTTCAATTGATTTTGAAACGCGGTCATTTTAATTTCTGTTTTGTTAAGAACCACACGAGAGATCTGACAGGTCCGAGAGGTCTGTCAGGACATTGTATAGTTTGTCGGAATTCTGGACATTATGAAATTTCGGGACAATCCTGACTAATCCCGGCCATCTGGCAACCCTTGCTGTGGCGGTTTGTTCTTAAACACAAATTGAGCGAGTTTAAAAGCAGTAAGTGTATTTGGTGAACTGGTGAAGTAATTATTTTTTGTTAGGGTGCTTAGTTTAATGGGCTGCCGACATGTGAGGGGCGCAGAGGAAGGGGTTTACCCTCGGGATTAATTGCTATAACATAACATCGGTCTGCGAGTCCATATGGAAAAGTTGTGGCGTGTACGTGACCTTTGGTGACCATATGTTTTGACGTAACCTCTCTTTTGAAATATACACCCGGGGCTTGTCCCGGGCGTTAATAGGTCGAGGTAGATTACGTTAATTTAATTTGGTCATTTAAGAGGTTTTGACAATATCGTGAGCAGGTTGAATCACCCTTTAAAGCAATGCAATAATAAAATCAGCTGTCCCATACAAAACTGCTATACCTACCCGACTCAAATGTATGGGAAAGCTGATTATTTTTCGCGTTTCCTGAGGTAGGCTCCATAGTAAAAGTTGTTCAGTTTGATGGTTTGAGTTCACCGTGCTTAATGGCATATTGCAAAGAGAATATAATCACTGCGTGGGTTTTTGTTAAAAGTACTTTAATAATATTTGTCTCGTTTGTACCTATTTAGAATTTAAAATGTTTGTGTTGGTAATGTACCTAATTTACTGTACGTCCTATACCGGATGTAAGTGACAGCCTAGCTAATACAGAAACGGTGAACTCAGACCATCAAACTGAACAACTTTTACTATGGAGTCAGGAAACGCGTAATAAAATCAGCTGTCCCATACAAAACTGCTATACCTACCCGACTCAAATGTACGGGAAAGCTGATTATTTTTCGCGTTTCGTGAGGTAGGCTCCATAGTAAAAGTTGTTCAGTTTGATGGTCTGAGTTCACCGTTTCTGTATTTGCTAGGCTGTCACTTACACCCGGTATAGGACCTAAAGTAAATTAGGTACATTATCTACACAAACATTTTAAATTCTAAATACAAACGAGATAAATATTTTTAAAGCACTTTTAACAAAAACCCACGCAGTGATTATATTCTCTTTGCAATATACCATTAAGCACGCGCCTATTCAACCATACAAATAAAAGCCATGTAGTTTTACATAATTTGTTACATTATGAAGGATAAAATCCACATAAAATGCATTTATTTCGGTTCGCGTGGCCATAAAAAGCATATTGTCCCTCCGGCGTGCAATTCATTCATCGCTACTGAAGTCAATTATACAGAATGGCGCTCACCGGTGTCTGGCAGGCTAAGGTACGTTCTGTACTAAAAGCTATATTATAGCAAAGAAAAAACTGGCTAAAGGCTCACTACTTATGGACGGAGTTTGGGCACTGTTAGTGAAATGTCAAAGATATTCCGTCCGTATGCTCCCTTAAGAATACAGTCATGAGCATAATGATGTACCTATGCATGAAATAAAATGTTTTATTACCCCATAAGAGAAGTTTAAAAAACATTCAAGAATCTTTTACCCTTGTTTTTGTTTAAATAACGTGGAAATCATTCACGGCTTGCTGATTTCGAGAGTGCAATAAAGCGGCAGGCTCGCACTCGATCACTTTAAAATAGCTCGTAGTTATCTATAGCGTCGCTACTGCTGTGTCTCTGGTTCAATTATTTCACTCAGTACGTACAGAATGCAATAAAGCGGCAGGCTCGTTCTCGGTCACTTTGATATAGCTCGAAACTATCTACAGCGTCGCTACTTCTGTGTCTCTGGTTCAAATAGTCTACACAGTACGTAGAGAGTGCAATAACGCGGCAAGCTCGATCTCGGTCACTTTTATATAGCTCATAGCTATCGATAGCGTTGCTACTGATGTGTCTCTGGTTCAATTTAGTCCACTCAGTACGTAGAGAGTGCAATAAAGCGGCAGGCTCGCTCTCGGTCACTTTGATATAGCTCGTAGCTATCTATAGCGTGGCTACTGCTGTGTCTCTGGTTCAATTAGTCCACTTGGTACGTAGAGAGTGCAATAAAGCGGCAGGCTCGTTCTCGGTCACTTTGATATAGCTCATAGCTATCGATAGCGTTGCTACTGATGTGTCTCTGGTTCAATTTAGTCCAGTACGTAGAGAGTGCAATAAAGCGGCAGGCTCGTGCTCGATCACTTTGATATAAATCATAGCTATCTATAGCGTGGCTACTGTTGTGTCTCTGGTTCAATTAGTCCACACAGTACGTAGAGAGTGCAATAAAGCGGCAGGCTCTTTCTCGTTCACTTTGATATAGCCCATAGCTATCTATAGCGAGGTTACTGCTGTGTCTCTGGTTCAATTAGTCCACTTGGTACGTAGAGAGTGCAATAAAGCGGCAGGCTCGTGCTCGATCACTTTGATATAAATCATAGCTATCTATAGCGAGGTTACTGCTGTGTCTCTGGTTCAATTAGTCCACTCGGTCCGTAGAGAGTGCATTAAAGCGACAGGCCCGTTCTCGGTCACTTTGATATAGCTCATAGCTATCGATAGCGTTGCTACTGATGTGTCTCTGGTTCAATTTAGTCAACTCAGTACGTAGAGAGTGCAATAAAGCGGCAGGCTCGTTCTCGATCACTTTGATATAGCTCATAGCTTTCTATAGTGTGGCTACTGCTGTGTCTCTGGTTCAATTGGTCCACTCAGTACGTAGAGAGTGCAATAAAGCGGCAGGCTCGTTCTCGGTCACTTTGATATAGCTCATAGCTATCGATAGAGTTGCTACTGCTGTGTCTCTGGTTCAATTTATTCCACTCACTACGTAGAGAGTGCAATAAAGCGGCAGGCTCGTTCTCGGTCACTTTGATGTACCTCATAGCTATCTATAGCATCGCTACTGCTGTGTCTCTGGTTCAATTTAGTCCAGTACGTAGAGAGTGCATTAAAGCGGCAGGATCGTTCTCGGTCACTTTGATATAGCTCATAGCTATCGATAGCGTTGCTACTGATGTGTCTCTGGTTCAATTTAGTCCAGTACGTAGAGAGTGCAATAAAGCGGCAGGCTCGTGCTCGATCACTTTGATATAAATCATAGCTATCTATAGCGTCGCTACTGCTGTGTCTCTGGTTCAATCAGTCCACTCAGTACGTAGAAAGTGCAATAACGCAGCAGGCTCGTTTTCGGTCACTTTGATATAGCTCATAGCTTTCTATAGTGTGGATACTGCTGTGTCTCTGGTTCAATTGGTCCACTCAGTACGTAGAGAGTGCAATAAAGCGGCAGGCTCGTTCTCGGTCACTTTGATGTAGCTCATAGCTATCTATAGCATCGCTACTGCTGTGTCTCTGGTTCAATCAGTCCACTCAGTACGTACAGAGTGCAATAAAGCGGCAGGCTCGTCCTCGATCACTTTGATCGGCCGGATGTCACAGTCGTTTGGCGCACCACGCCACTGTTTTCATCGATAAATGACGGCTAATTTTAGAATAATTCGCACCAGACCTGCCCGCAACACTGCATGCCTCTATAAAGCTTTCCGGATTGTTTATTACATCGCCATATAATTGAGAGATGGAGTGCCTCAGATCAGAACTTAATTTTCATTTATTAGCTACTTGATGAAGTTTCAATTTGACGTGTTATTATTAAGTCGCGTTATGTTGTAGAGTTTCTGGCCGTATCTTCTTTACAGCGACAACACGTTCCGACGCGGTTGTAGCTTCAAAAAGAATTGACGTTTAATAAGTGAGCTTCAAGCTCCTATGATCATTCCTCTTAGTCCTTTATTTTGAATTTGACTTTGACTTTTGACTTTGACGTCAATAAAGCTATATTGCATGTTCTGTAAAACATTTCAACGTCAATTTCGGTAAATTTTGCTCCTTTTTTTTTAGTTCTAAATTTTAATTTATTTTTAATAGGGGCTTTTAACCCTGAGGTTATGCCAGCCCAACTATACTAATATCCTTTATATTTAACTTTTAACTAATATTATTATCAGTTACTTAATAATCTTGTCTCCACCAACACGCACTAGGCCGAGAAGAGGAATTTTTCATACAATGGGATCCTACAGGCTATAGCTTATCACTGGCCTGTCATTCGCTGAAGCACTAGTGTAGGTAAGTGTAGGTAGTTCCATGGTTATACTGAACAACTGTACCAAGAGAGATGATCCTTTCTCTTAGACTGTACCCAAGAAACCTGTAAAAAAGTAGCACCAAAAAATTTTGACTTAACACACAGACTGAATTAATGGAGTTGTAGGTTAACACTACATTTCCGCCAGTGTCAAACAGTTTAAGGGAGTATCTATACCAATGTGTTTTTTTTTTATCAAGAACAAGATTAGATTGAGGATTGCGGAGCCTCGTGGCAGGCCAAAAGGTCTCGTCGTTGCTGACTATGATTTAATGGAGGATAAACTTTAATGAACTTAGGTGCAACTGGCAGTGAGTCTTGTTGACGGAGTAAAATCAGCAAGAGATTTAATGAAGGATTAACTTAAATGAACGTACGTGCAACTGACTGATCAGCCCCCTAGACAAAGTGACATTCTATTGGTTTCAACGCTAGAAATGGACAAAATGTATGGATTTGAAACATTTTGACGTTTGTTTTCGTCACCATACGTCAAGTCCATACATTTTTTATGCTCTCTACGGTCGTTAACGCTAATCGAAAGTACTTTCTAGGGGCCCTGCTGATCGAACGTTTGTATGAAAAAGTGATTTTGTTTGCGAACTTCCCTTAGGTTCCTTGGTAAAAGTTGTTTAGTATCTTGAGCACAATCAACTGTTTAGAGTTACACCGTGTATCATGCGCACCATCTATCTTTGAATTCGTAGACGAGTTACCTTTGAAACTTGAAATTGGAGCGAGTTTCGAATGCTTGTTGCAGAGTACCTAATAAAGTTTGGAGAACGCATGATATTGCTGATGATGGCACAATGAACACACAAATGGCACAAGGAACTGCATGTAGTGTGTTTATTCGTGTGTAAATAGTACTGTAGCCCTGAGACTTTTTAATTACCAAAAACATTACCGATTGCCGTTTAGATATCGTTGTAAGGTACGAAATTACTAATATAAAAACCTAAGTCTTACAGGTCACAACCCGCCGTAAGCAAAAAAAAAATCATTGTATCAAATTTTAAAATTTCGAGGTTAACTAGACGTCAAAATTATTATCACCCTACCTCCATGGTCTCTTGACACGGGGGTCATGGTGTAGCAGTTTCCGTACCTTACTTGAGCTGTAGGCCTGGGTCAAGTACAGAATAGCGTCTGCTACAAAGTTATTTCATAATATGATAGACAAAGTGCCTCCGTACTTCTCCCAGGCTGTAGGCTCCGGGTTCCGCACAGAAACACTCCGTCCATTACACTTTCCGGCATGGGTAGGTAGGTACACTTAAGTCAAGAATACCATAAAACTTGTAACCATGAGCTGACCGTTAG
This sequence comes from Agonopterix alstromeriana, assembly GCA_963924505.1. Lineage (NCBI taxonomy): Eukaryota > Metazoa > Arthropoda > Insecta > Lepidoptera > Depressariidae > Agonopterix > Agonopterix alstromeriana. The sequence goes on from OZ004670.1 coordinate 4,837,661, forward strand.
TTAATCTAATTATCTGCTTCGCTAGTTTGAATCAAGACCAGTGTCCACGCACGTGGTATAGCCACTAACGGTCGATAGACTGCTCCTGCGGTGTCCCTGTTGCTATGCAGAGCAACTCTTTCATGACACCTGCGGACGTGAGGGCTGCACATGCCCCCACGGTGACCTCCTCCATCCCCTTAGTCACGCCCCTGTCTCCATCGAATGTCTACCGACCGTTACATGTCCCATTTGGCTCCCTGACTGGTAGCTCGAGTTACGCAGCCAACCTACGCACTCCCCGCTTCTTTAGCCAGAGAGTCTCATGCATATTGCATGGGACTGTTCCCTTTAGCGCGAGCAGACATGACTCATGGAAAGCGGCATTTCCTCATAGTTACATGTCTTATAGCTAAAACGGTCTATCAACGGTTAGAACACTCACCTGGCTCCAGCGTTGGGAGTCTCACCAGGATGATTCTCATCCACCTGCGTAGTCTCCGTATGCTGACGGCCACACTACACACTTTTCAACCTCGCGGCATCGCCGTGCCCGATTTCGCGCCACAAAGTGACCATAGACAAAGAATGTCAAAGTCATCGCCGTTCAATGTTGCCACCGAACAATATCATTAGTGTGACTGTACACTTACCATGCGGCTGATATCCTCGCGTTTCGCGACACTCCCACGAAAGAAGAAGTGACATCATTGCAGTAGAGTGAGCAGGTGACGCGTCCACTCTCGGATCCGCTCCGAAGCACGAATGGCTGCGCCTCTTCTGCTCCTCAATGCACCATCCACAGCCAGTGGATCCACTACTTCAACTTCCGCAGCAAGGGTATCCTGCTGAGTGTCAACGCCATCATCATCTTCCTTTTCAGATATCTCCGTCGCATCAGTATCAATCTCCATTTGATCTGGTGCATCAGAGAAACCATTTCTGTCTCTTTGAGACTCTTCACAAGCAGTATCAGTACGGTCTTGGACTTCAGGGATTTCTATTATCTCTTGAAGTTCCTCCTGATCTTCCAAGTTGATGCGATTCGTTTCTGAGTTCTGACTTACTGCTTCAGACTTCTTGCTTCCCACTTCATCGTGACCTAGCTTTTCATTGTCATCTGCTTCCAGTGGATACAGATGTCCAATAGAGCGTATAAGGACAGAGTCCTTAGTCTTCACCTTGGCCACTCTGCACTCGTTATCACTGCCTTTCATCAAAGCGATTATTTTCCCGGTCTTCCAAAATTCTCTGTTCTTTGAATCTGACCATATCTGTACTATATCGCCTATCTGTGGGTTGCGATGAGACTTAGTCCTCGGTTGTTTGGGCAAATGCTTAGACCTTTCTCTCAAGCCCATCAGATACTGTCCAATAAACATTCGCTTAAACTCCTCGATGATTTTTAGCCCTCTCTTCCAACTTTGGATGAGATCAATTTTTGCTGTAGTACCCTCAGGAGTTAATTCAAAAGATACGGGTTCTACCATCAAGCACCCTTTCAGACTAAGGAAGTCAGCTGGCCGCAATATGTGTTCCAGTTCTGTTCCAATTTGAGTTATCGGTCTGGAGTTTACAACTGCCTCTATCTCTTTCATCACAGTGAGCAATTTGCTGTCATTCAATAAGTGTTTTTCAAGAGTACGCTTTAGACAGTTTTTCACTAGAGCAACCAACCTCTCATAAAATCCTCCATGCCATGGCGCCAATTGCGGAATGAATCTCCATTCAATTTTATTTTCCACGCAATATGGTTTTGTCATTACTTCTGATGTAAGCTTGAAACATGTAGCATTATCAGAATATATGCGTTTTGGCGCTCGTCGTGTTGCTGCAAATCTCCGTAGGGCTAGCAAGCACTCTTCAGCTGTGAGATCCTTTACAATTTCCAAATGAATCGCGCGGACAGCCAAGCATGTAAATAACGCTACCCACCTCTTCTCTTTTCCAGTAGGTGTGTTTACAAGCAAAGGTCCTAAATAATCCACGCCACAAAATGTGAAAGGATCACTGTAATTGACTCTTTCCGGGGGCAAGGCTGGAGTAGGTGGAAGCTTGTAGGGTCCACCACCATGTTTCGTACATTGTACACATCTTCTGATTACCTTTTGCACTTGAGACTTGCCTTGAGGTATCCAGTAACGTTCTCGAATGAGACTCAGAGTGTGAGATGCTCCGACATGATAGTTTTTCCCATGAGTTTCAGATATGATCTTCTTCGTAAACTCACAATCTCTGGGCAACAAAACCGGATACTTCATGTCGTAGCTCCACAAAGTATTAGCCATACGACCTCGACACCTGAGCACACCGTCTACATCGAGGAAAAGATCTAAATTCCTTGAAAGATGTGTTTTCTTACCAGCCAGTTCTTCCGGAAAGTGTTTTGCTTGAACTTTCTTAATGTCTGTTACGGTTTCATTGTTGAATACGCATTCAGGCTTTTGTCCAGATTCAGGATTATCAATTTCCATTGATCCATTGAGATCTTTATCTTCATTGATCTGAGTACTTAATTCCTCTGTATTCTTTTCAGGTGATGTGTCCTTCTCTTTCAGGTTTTCCCCATCAGGGACCTCCCCGAGAGAAAGAAGCGACTGATGAATATTGTAGTGTCGATTCTCAGGCCATTGTGTCTCAGGTTCTTTCAGGAAATCCGGACCATTGAACCAAAGTTCCTTCTTCTCTTCCCAGAGTTCTGGTCTGGTGGCGACATCTGCAGGGTTTGACTTAGTATTAATGTAACACATTTCTGTATCAGGGTGATTCTTCTTGATCTCGTTTACTCTGTTTGTTACAAACGGAGGAAGTAGTTTGTTAGAATTCATCCAGCCAAGTATTACGAGACTGTCAGTCCACAGATATTGCTTTTCGATTTCATAATCTATGTTGTTTTTCAAGTATGTCAACATTCTGCTGCCAATCAAGAATCCTAAGAGTTCCAGCCTTGGGATCTTCAGGTCATCTTTGTCTTCAATCCTGGAGATACGGGACTTGCCCATCATGAAGGATACTGTCACTTGGTGACCACACTGGCCTCGAATGTACACAGCACTACTATATGCATTTTTCGAAGCATCAGTGAAAGCATGTACCTGATATCTCGTATCATGGGAGCCAGTTCCTACGTATCTCGGGAGCTCTACATTCTTAACTTGTCTTAGAATGTCAAGGTTTTCCTTCAGCACTTGTTTCAGGTTATCAGGTAGCTCTACATCCCATTTCAGCTTAAGTTTGCAGATATCTTGAAACAGCATTTTCATGGGCAGTACTAATGGACAAACAAATCCAAGAGGATCATAGATTCTGGCCATATCACGAAGAACTGTCCTCTTCGTACTGGTTAGTGAATCTTGTTGAAAATAGTCTTCAGATACCTTCAGTTCCAAAGTGTCATTGTTCACATTCCAAGAAAGTCCAAGTACCTTTACTATTCCTTGCTGTTCTGCTTGTTGAGCTTTTGGAATAGTACTCATGAGTTCTTCATCATTAGAGATCCAGTCTCTGATATTCATTCCAAGCTGTACAAATGTATCTCTTGTTTGTTCGTAAATTTGTCGAGCTTCATGAACAGTGTCAGCACTAGTAACAAGATTATCTACATAACATTTGTCTGCTATGTTTCTCAGCAGGTCTCCTTTCGTTGACTGTGCCATGTGATGTCTGATTGTAGCTGTGAGCAACATAGGGCTGCATATGATACCGAAGGGTACACGACAAAATCGTAAGTACATCAAGTTATCATCATTCAGTTCTTCGCTTAAGTCTTTGATCCATAAGAACCTTGTCACATCACGGTCTTCGTCTTGGAGGCCGACTTGTAAGAACGCCTTTTCAACATCAGCCATCACTCCTATCTTCTTCATCCGGAACTTAAGCAACAATGCTGTCAGGTCTTCGAGGAATGACGGCCCGCTGTAAAGACATTCATTGAGACTCTTCTGGCCTGATGTCTTTGCCGAAGCATCATAAACAAGTCTTCCCTTTTTTCCTTTTTGTTTGACCATATGATGTGGAAGATAATGAATCTGCTGATCAGATCTACGGTCCAGTTTTGGGTCAATTTCTTCAATTATTCCAGACTGTAATTGATCCTTCAGTATGGAGTCATATTCATGAAGTGTTTCTTCATCTATCTTCTTCAACATGCTCTTTAGTCTACCAATTGCAAGACCAAAGTTGGAAGATAGTTCCGGTGGGTACTGTATCCAAGGCCATTTCACATAGTAACGACCATTTTTATACTGGACAGTTTCCATGAAGTGTTTCACAGCTTCTTCTTGTCTCGTGGCCTTAGGATTGTCTGTTATACCAATACTTTCCAGTGACCATAAAAAATTTACATCAATACTTCTCAGTGGTAAGTCGGGTTCTGCGAAGTATGGACAACTCGGTATGTGACATTGACAATATGTGGTCACAGTCAAAGCAGAAGTCTCTTCTTTAACATCGGTGTTGCCCGAGAGAATCCACCCAAAGTCGGTATTGATCAAAAACAGGTTTGGTGACATTTCAATTGTTTCATCTCTCATGAATGAGCTGTAGTAATCATTTCCGACAAGAAGGTGTATGTCCTTACCTGCAGATTCATCATCAGCAGGTATGTCAATTGATTTATTTACAAATTTTGCAATCGGTATCTTCTCTGTTATCTGATCAACAATATTCACCTGTATTTTTCTAGAAACTCCTCTCTTTGTTTCGATTATAATTTCAGCAAGCGGACTTGATATCTCCTTGGGACTTGTGGCACCAAAAGTGTAAATCAATAATAAATCTTCCTTATCACTAATCAAATCAAGATCATTTGCAATCTTCTTTGTAATATAGCTTCGTTGACTTCCACTATCAAGAAGGAGGCGCCCCTTCAATTGCTTTAAGGGGTTCGTCGGGTTTCTTAACCTTCCCACTGCCGTCTGCAAATACGTAAAATTTGATAGATTGCAAATTGTGTTACAGAGATTTGGATCATTGCAAAATTTCTCACCTTTCTTTTCAAGCTCTGGGCAGAACATCATCAAATGGTCTTTGCTGCACCGAAAACAAGATATTTTTCTTGAACAGTTATTAGTATGTTGCTTTGATAAGCATTTTAGACATCTGCCTGTCTTTTTGAGTTTATCTTGTCTCGCTTTGACCGTTTTGAACCGCCGGCAGTCTGCACTTTGATGATTTACAAGGTCACAAAACAGACAAGGTCTCCTCTCTCTCTTAGGAGGTTGTGAATACCGGGTGTTGTCATTACTAGGTCTTTTTGTACCCTTTCGACCACTAAAATTAGTAGGTTTGTTCTTTGGCTTCCGTGTTTCAACTTTCACTTGAAGAGTCTCGGTCGTAGCACTCGTAACCGCTTTATCTAGTTGTTGTTCAGTCCCTGCCAAGCTCGACTTCTCCATAGCTGATATGACTAGTTCTAGTACTTCTCGAATTTCAGACACCGTTGGTTCCTTTCCTGCCTGCAGGTTAACTTGGTACATAACTTGATCTGGAAACTTTTCCATGATAATCACCCTTAGGTGGCTGCCTTCTACATTTTCCCCTAGGGTTTGCAGCACCCTCAGGTGCGTTTCTATGACGTCTAAATGTCTTCGGCACTCGGTCGCATGGGGCTTAGCTAACGGTAACGCAGATAAGGCCTTATAGTGGGCATCGATTATATGGCTTTTTATTCCATACCGTTTCTGAAGTTTCGTCAAAGCTACACTGTAGTTCTCGTTGGTAACCGTCAGTCCTTCTATCACCTTGGCGGCCTCCCCCACCAGACAGCTACACAGATATGTGAATTTCTCTGAATCTGGGATATCCTTTTTGTCGATACTAGCTTCGAACTTATCCCAGAATTCATACCACCTTATCTGTGTGCCGTCGAACTTTGGCAGTTCCAACTTGGGGAGTTTGGTGCTGCTGGACGAGGTTGTTGTTGTCATATGATGTTCAAGAGTTGCGATGGAATCTTCGCAACGAATCTGGATGTCCATGCATTCCTTGACCACATCTTTGTTTATGGACTTTGATGTGGTCAGGTAGAACCTACTTTCGACTTCAAGTTTATCTGCTAGGTCCTTTAATTCCATCGTGTACTTTTTGATCCTATTTTCCGGTACGCCCGTCGTACATTCACTTAATATTGCTTCTAACCTCGTCGTCAGGCGGTCGCGACGTACATTGAGGCGATGAAGGAGAGAATCTTCCATCTTGATGTTGACGAGAGGATTTTAAATGTGAAGGTATGACTAAAAAAACCTCGCAGTGCGATTACCAAAGTTTCCACTTGAATTCTCGAATTCTCCCTCTTGGCCGCTCACGGCTCTTTGACGTCGACTGAAAATTGCAAAGATAACATGAAGATGATCATAGAAACTAACGGAAAAGTTTCTTTTAACTTGTTTTAATAGCGTGGTCACTCACCGCAAGATATTCGACGTTTTGCCAGAGGGAACCTTAGAAGTACGATAAAGAAACTTGCCACTAGACTTTTTAAACAGTTATTTCCACTTATTGCACGTAAAACACGGAAAACTTACTCTTTTTCGCAATTTTGCACAAAACGAAAACTCAAAAGAAAATTTTACTGGTAAACAACGAACCATAAACAACGTAAAGTCTAGTGTTGTAAAACACTGTTACCGGTTTTTCGTTGGCAAAGAGATTTAGCCCATACAGCCAAGTCTTAATAGACGTCATCTATTGACATCTATCTATGTTATCATCACAAATACCTTGCAGCTGCATGTGTCGAGCGTGGCGGAATTTGGAACCACTTATATGATTCTCTAACAAAACACGACTTTATTCAAACAATAGAAATTATCACCACCACTCAAGACACTGCAAGCTTGCCGATCTATAACTATATTTGAATGCATTCAAATTTAAAGTAAACAAACGTAATAATCTATATTCAGTTCTTATATCTAACTTATCTTACATATCTTACATTACTTATAACTAACGATATTTCCTTATAAGTAACGAAAACCGATATTCAATCGAAATTTATCGAAAGGGGTAAAACGGAAATGCATCCAACACTATTCCACAGCGAAACCAATGCTGCCAACATAACCTCCCAAACGAAAAAAAAAGGTCGATACACATCACACAAAACAAACAGTAGTTAGTACCTCCAAAATCAAGTACTAAAATAAAAAAGTAAAAAGAGCTGAAAATTTTAAATAAGATAGGTAATATGCGGGTATAAGGCAAAATAAAACAACAAATTCGATTGGTTTCAAAATCATTGGGTATCTTTTACCTGTAAAAACACAATCTGAAAATTGCTATGAATTTAAGGAAAGCCTGAACGTATCTGGCTTCCTTTTCTCACAGTAGCACTCTCCACCATTTTTGTAGCAGTTTCCGTACCTTACTTGAGCTGTAGGCCTGGGTCAAGTACAGAATAGCGTCTGCTACAAAGTTATTTCATAATATGATAGACAAAGTGCCTCCGTACTTCTCCCAGGCTGTAGGCTCCGGGTTCCGCACAGAAACACTCCGTCCATTACACTTTCCGGCATGGGTAGGTAGGTACACTTAAGTCAAGAATACCATAAAACTTGTAACCATGAGCTGACCGTTAGTTAATCTAATTATCTGCTTCGCTAGTTTGAATCAAGACCAGTGTCCACGCACGTGGTATAGCCACTAACGGTCGATAGACTGCTCCTGCGGTGTCCCTGTTGCTATGCAGAGCAACTCTTTCATGACACCTGCGGACGTGAGGGCTGCACATGCCCCCACGGTGACCTCCTCCATCCCCTTAGTCACGCCCCTGTCTCCATCGAATGTCTACCGACCGTTACATGTCCCATTTGGCTCCCTGACTGGTAGCTCGAGTTACGCAGCCAACCTACGCACTCCCCGCTTCTTTAGCCAGAGAGTCTCATGCATATTGCATGGGACTGTTCCCTTTAGCGCGAGCAGACATGACTCATGGAAAGCGGCATTTCCTCATAGTTACATGTCTTATAGCTAAAACGGTCTATCAACGGTTAGAACACTCACCTGGCTCCAGCGTTGGGAGTCTCACCAGGATGATTCTCATCCACCTGCGTAGTCTCCGTATGCTGACGGCCACACTACACACTTTTCAACCTCGCGGCATCGCCGTGCCCGATTTCGCGCCACAAAGTGACCATAGACAAAGAATGTCAAAGTCATCGCCGTTCAATGTTGCCACCGAACAATATCATTAGTGTGACTGTACACTTACCATGCGGCTGATATCCTCGCGTTTCGCGACACATGGGTTCGATTCCCACGGGAGACAACTAGTGATACATCACTTTGTACGTTTTTCCCCAGTTGGTTAGGACATTCCAGGCTAAATCAGATTGTCTGAAAAGAAAGATGATTCCGAGCTTCGGATGGCACGTTAAACCGTTAGTTCTGGCTATTATCTCTGGTGGTAGTAGTCACATATAATATCCACGTGAGATAAGGCGGTCTGAAAAAACTCTAACACCTGGACTTGCTACCCACACGATAAAAAGAACATTATTATCGGCGTCGCCATGTTAAGTCTTTACATTAGTACTAACTAATCCATTAGTCAGTTCCAGTCTTTGACTATTTATTTTTTGCGGGGGGCGAGGTAACATGAAATCCGCAACTTTGGATTTTATTAAAAGTAGTCTCGTGTGAACCCCAAACGTTCTAAGTTCGAAGTTATTATTTCGCAATTATAGGCTGTCTCGTTTAGTGATAAGGTGTAAAATTGATTGTAAATGCACAAGATCAATTGTGCTTATACCGTGGCAGAGGGGAAATGCTACCGCAAGGCAAGTCCTTATAATAATTTGTCAAAGATTCCAGTAGGTAAGTGTCTAAAACGTGAGTAATGTTTTTAGAGAGGAAATAAAAATTTTACTACAGGGTGAAATTGATATCATTAGCATCCTTTTAAACCAAGAGTCTACCCTACCCATCAAACTGAATAACTTTTACTATGAGAGCAAATCGATCGGAGCAAAACAAATCTGCTGTAATATACATTTGAGTCGAGTAGGCATCGCAGTTTAATATGGAACAGCTGATTTTTTTTGCTCCCATAGTAAAGGTGCACTTCCCATGCCAGCGGCCGATGCGACTGACGCGCGCGGTTTGCGGCCGACGGCCGATGCGACAATACTAGTTACTATGAAAACGTATGGCGCCGCTTCCCATGCCAGCTACTGATGCGTGCGTCAGACGCGCGCGGCCGATGCGATTGACATATGGCATATTGACAGAACCACGCGTCAGACGCGCGCGTCAGTCGCATCGGAAGTGCACCTTAAAAGTTGTTCAGTTTTATGGGTAGACTCTTAGTTTAAAAGGATGCTAATGATATCAATTTCACCCTGTATAGCATATTCGGTGTGACATTTCGCGTGACATTCAGTGTGACATTCCGGGATGTGGCCAGGGGAAACAGTCACCACCTTTTCAGCGAATACAAAAATCCACGAAATTGAAGATATTATTTTGGTTTTCCTCACATCAAAGAAGATTACTTCGAAAAGCTATGATAGATATATAATTTTAGTTAAAAAACATTTTGAGTTTTAATGTTGGCACCAACATCGAAATCGCGAAAAAAAACTGCTGTTCCATACAAAACTGCAAACCTACTTGAGCCATTTGTATGGGACAGCTGTATTTTTTTGTGATATCGATGTTCGTCCTATAGAGAAAGTTGTTCGATATTATGGTCTGATCATTACAAAAGTGTCAGCATATTAAGAAAACTTGTATAACTCGTCTAAGATGATGACGCACTGTGTAGAGTAAGTGATACCACGCGGAGACTCTCACTGCTCCAGACCTCCAGCGCTCATTTGCGACAATCCGCCGGCCGCTCTACCATTGACGACTGATTGCTTAATTGCTCAGTTTAATCAATTGACCGCTCAGAAGCCGGGAACGCTACGGTAGAAACGGAACAGTAAGGATTCTTCATATAATTTATTTACTGTGGTAAAATTTTACAAACTGTAGTATCATTGTGTAAGGCAAAGGTGAAATTGAATTCAAAGCACAACTAAATCTAACCAGTTTGTCTCATCACCCTTGAAGAACGATAAGAAGACAGAAAAAACTCTGAAATTAATTTAGTTCTTCACTGTGATTTTTTGTTTGTTTTGGATCTTCAGATACAAACTGTTAATTGAACATGTGTTGTTACATAGTAGTTACCTTAACTAACACAAATGTGCCAAACGGGCACATTTGTGCAAAAAAGTGAAATTATGCCACGCGCAAGATAGCGTTCGGCTCTCACTCTAGCTCTCTCTGTTATTCTGCTGAACAAAAAGACTATTCCTTCACTATTCCTATGGCAAAGATTACACAGACAATGTAGTCGCATTCGCATACCACGCGAGCGCAGTCACTGTAGACGTATATCTGCTAGTGAGAAGATGCACCCACGGCTCTCAATATAGCGCCTGTTTGCAGCTAAATGCATGATCTTAATTAATAAAATATTACTTGATAATGAACACCTACTTAGGTATGTAAAATGTACCGTTTGTGACAAATAATATCAATATAAAATAATTCAATTTTCTCTCATTGACCCATAGTCACACGTACGAACAAGAGAAGAGGGTAGCGTACTTACTGTTCTGTATCTATTGTAGCCATGCCATCGGCCATGTTTAGACGCTGACTTATTGGTAAACTCGGGTCAATAAATCCTTTGTTTAGAGGACAGTTTTATTAACGAATTTAGACGTTTATGTTCCTTACTGTGTTCGTTAAAGATCTCTTATAAGTGCTTAGAGCAGTAGGCGGCTAATTTGATAAAACAAGAATTGAATGATATTTATCGAGAAATATCAAACGTTACTGCTAATTAATAACTCTTGACTGAAAGATAATAATGTAAGATAATCAGCAATATGTCGTCCTTCATAGGAATTTTCCGTAACTAAAATAATTAGTTTCCTTTAAGGATTGTATTAGAGATTCCAAGAACTCCGATGGATTGAGAAATCGTCAGTATTACGGAGTATTGTTACAAGGGCCAATAAGAAGCTTTATAACGCTTGTATAATCCACTTTACTAAACATCATTGACTGTTTTACAAAATCTCTGTACCTACTTTCTTACCTTCTATTTTTCTATTTTTCTTAATTAATGGCCATTCAAGTTATTGTTTTATGATTAAAACACAAAAGAGCTTCACAAAATGGCGGAGCCACGTGCAAGCCTAAGAGAGGCCACCACGCACGCGTCCACCCTCCGTCAGACTTGCAGCGCGACTCCCCTTTCTTACCTTTCTTTCGTAAACTTCATGTAAATAATTGTCTTCTATGTACTGTTCTTGATTATTGTTCTTTGTTATTGATCTGAATCAAGCGAATCAGTTATTGAATGTAAAACGTAATATCTTGTAACTTCTTTACACATTATTTGTACGCCACCACGGCAGATTTTTGTGGGCTCTGTGAGAACTTATGACATACATCCTAATTACCACCAAAAGTCGTACAAATAAATGATTTCATTCATTCATTCATTCATTCATACTAGTACGGCTATTTGACGTTTGTGATATTTATTAACATTATCGGCGAGCACATGGATGGATGTGATATGATCATGATATGATCCATTTCCTTGATCAACCATCATAATGAGATATGATGTGGAGGATTACAGACTAAAGAATTTCTAATACCTACGTACCGAGATGACAGACCAAGAGACAGTCTACTTTGTGTGCTTCAACTAAATTCGGTATGTCAAGTTTTTTTTACGGATCAAAGAGATTATACCTAATAGAGTGAGCCATTCCAATTGTAAAGTTTCCACTTTTTTTGACGTTTAGGTTTGAGTGTGTGGTGTATGGCCTTATGTTTACGGTCACTTTTCACACACACTAGCGCAAAAAAAAAATTGGACAGTCGCATAAACAAATATCTATAGTTCCTCCTTCTACTATTAAAGGTACGTCATAAGACAAAAGAGACCATCTACAATCGTAAATGTATGCGGACTCTATGGAGATCCTTCCTCTGAGTTACGGGTAGAAGACATCATTTTAAGAAACTAATTTCTATTTTTTTTTTGCAATTCATCGATTTTATCAATACAAATATAATATTTAACTGTATTTTGTAAACGGCAAACGTGGTCGCGAAAAAAACATTCGAACTCCATGGAAAAAAACCTTCGCTTAATTTGAAGAAATAAAAATCACCTGCATTCTCTTTCTAACTATATGCTGGAAAATGGCTGGAATCAGAAACGGCAACATCAAATGTCAAATTCTGGCATATTGAATATATATTTTTTCTTACTGACCTGTTATTTTATGTTGATTTTTAGTTTACCAAGGATTTTACAGGTCCTGCGAGTGACGTCACTCGTAGGAACGAAAAACTATGTTATTTATTAAAACAATTTGTAATCCTTTCATTTTAAAATCTCTGACATGTATAGAAAATAATGCTATTGGGACAATTATCTAGAAATGGTTTTAGTTTCAGCCCTTCCAAAAAAACCTTCACATGCCGAATTGCGCTTTGAGCCTATCCAATTATTTTACTTTGATCGAAAATTGCAACCATAGAGAATCAAATTAATGAAAATATTGAGTTGCACTAGATTCACTGCTATAGACTTCTTAATCCGCATAATAGGATAAAATAAATAAAACATAGATAGATTCAGTTATCGTAAGGTGGAGCAATTGAATGAATTGGTAAAGAATCAATAGCAACTCAAACCTTTTCTGGCAATCTAATCAATTGAAGATGCCTTGAGGGTCTCCAGAGGTACACCATTAAGTTGTAAGCACATTGCTTCTGAGGCAACCGACCGATATGTTTATCGAAAGTATATGAAATCGAGACGGTTTTTAGGCTCGTATTTCTAATATATTTTTACCTTTGACTAATTATTATAAGGACTAGCCTTGCGGTAGCATTTCCCCTCTGCCACGGTATAAGCACAATTGATCTTGTGCATATTCAATTTTGCACCTTATCACTAAACGAGACAGCCTATAATTGCGAAATAATAACTTCGAAATTAGAACGTTTGGGGTTCACACGAGACTACTTTTCATGATTTTTAACATTCAAAATTAGAATCTAAAGTTATGGGGAATAAAATCCAAAGTTGCGGATTACATGTTACCTCGCCCCCCGCAAAAAGTGGCAGAAATGTTTGTTAGTAGAATTACACGCGTAACCAGTCCACATATAAATAGTCAAAGATTTTTACCAATTTAATACCATAAAGTATTATAATTTAATAATCATAGGTTTATGAAAAGAAACTTGAATATTTTGCATTGTACTGATTTAAGTGATCGATCTAGCTTTTAATAAGAATTATAGTATCTATACAGGAAGGTTATAAGTATAGATCGGAAACTTTTATGCGATTCGCGGCATTTTCAGGTAGTTTCATAAGCGAGTTTTTGTAGCCTTGAGTTTTCATTATTATTCTTATAAGTCATGTTCTAACCGGTGCGGTGTGTCAGTTATATTGTTAAAATTTTATCGAATACACATATTATAATTTATCAAATTTTTATATGTCTTATTCATCATTTTCAATTGAAATGCCACACCGCATTATAAATCTAACTGGAGAAGGGAAACACAAAAGAAAACGATTTGCATAACATTGTAATTACTATCCAATAATATGCATTGCCCAAGTAGATTTATTGACACGACTAAGGTTTGCCGCGAATTGCACAATAGTTACCGATCACTAGTTATAAGGTATTAACTTATAATTTCATAGTAGTAATAAATTACGTAGGGTGGCATTGCTGTGTGTAGGTTTCTAGATATTGCCTATGTGTGAAGTGAAAAAATTAATGGTCAATGGGAGTGAGTCAAGTCTATCGTAGCGCACACCGTCGCAAAAATCCTCCCCCAAAAGTTGTATCTCTGCTTGAATGTATGCAAACCCACATACTTATTGAACACGAAATCTCCAAAACTAGAAACACTATATCCACTTATAATTTGGCAAGGATTTCGAATTTTGGAAGGTTTCTATTGGCATCTACGGCATCTAGGTGCTCATATTAAAATGGTTTTTCACAATTCAATCCCCAAAGGCGTTAAAACGGGGATGAAAGATTGATTATTATTGCTAATACAAAAGAATGGAAGAAAGTTGGCATATTGCACCGAGCTTAAATTTTAGAATAAGAATAGAAAAAAGGCTAGGTATCTAGTGTAGATTTTTAAAATTTAAAGTTCATTCAGTTTTATAAAGCACCGAGCCACTAAGAATTCTAAATCAGCGAGAACTTAATTGGTATCGAACTATTGGCAGCTGGATTATTTCAGTCTTACCAAGATACAATTTCTCGATTGCAGAACTAATAGGTCTCTGTAGTGCTTTAAAGTCTAATCCTAGATCAGATTACCATTGGTGAAGTTTAACGTAATTTTAACTCGTATTCAATGAATTCAGTTACAAATGATCGCACATAAACTAAACAGGTGTTAGCGTTGAAAAGAAATTCAATTTCAATGACGATGGTACTTTTTATAATTAAGCTTATTTTTAGCATTGTGAGTTTTCCTATAATTTCATATTTTATTTCAAATCTAGCTATTGCCCGCGACTCCGTCTGCGTGGAAAAAACTATCATGTGAGTGACAAACATCTAAATATCAAAACTTGTAAAATTAGTCCGATTTTTAACTATAATGTTAAAGTTTGATTAATGGTAGCGTTAAAAAATAGGGGAAAAGAGAAAAAAAAGGCGCCATTTTTAGTCATTGGATTTACTTCTACTTAACTATCTACTATCTAGTTCGCTGTTTACTTATACAGAATATTGGTCCTTTCCAGTATACAACGTGTTACAAAAATACAAATAAATATTTAAGGGGGTGATTTAGACCATAAAACTGTACAACTTTCACTATAGGACCAATATCTAAATCGCGTTAAAAAAATCGGTTGTTCCATACTAAACTACAAATCTACTCGAGCTAAATGTATGGGACAGCAGATTATTTTTTTCGCGATTCGACGTTGGTCCCATAGTGAAAGTTGTACTGTTTGATGGTCTAAACAACCCCCTTAAAAGTTTTAAATATTTATTTAACTTTTGTAACACCTTGAATACATCTTTTAGCCAGCATGTCTAGTATGATTTCTCTAGACTCGCGTGACGCGCCTTCGCTGCATAGAAAATAACCTGTACTCGCGATTTTCGGAGACCGATAGCTTACAGCGACTTGTAGTATGGGAAAAAGCAGAGTCGCAAGTAGAGAAATCATGCTAGACGCGCTAGTCGTCATTAGACCCTGCGAAGATTGAAAATAAGGAATCTTCAAAATTGAAATAAGTTGTATGGAATTTATGAATCAGGAATGGCGAAATTAAAAATAGCACAGCTCTGCACAGGAGTACCAACTGAAAATGAAAGTTAACATTTTAATACCAAACTGACGTAGAATTTCCACAAATTTACATTTTCCCATACAATAGGCTAACGTTTTTGTTTCTCATTTAAACTATTTCTCTTACAACTCGACCGGCTCTAACCAAATAAACCACATTCACGAACGAAGTTTATTCCCTTCTCACAGCGTAAAATTATACCACAATAATGCAAACTCAAATCCGCACATGGTTTAGAATAACGTTGAATTTTAAAACGGATATTTGGTGAGGATGGAATCATATATAATTTAAACGAGCTATTTTATAATGTGTAATTGTAAAGTTTAGGTAGCAAAGTTGAAAATGTTGATGAAAAAAACATGGTGGAGACAAGCTATCGGTCAAGTATTTCGCCATATTTTAACGTATCCTTTAACTTAGGCCCACTTGCGCCTAATGCTGGGTTAAATTGCGTAACCTTGTTTTTAGTAATTCCGGCCTAAAGGTGTTATCGAAGATTGTCTTGAGCCAATGAAAACTAGTTCATAGTTAACTAACCAGTTCTCTATTTTACGCTGGCAACATCCTAAATGACCATAGAGTTTTATGTAATCCGACCAAATATGAAATAGTGAATTATGAATGTAACACGCTTGGAGAAGTTATAATGTCGAAAAGCTAAGAAGCGTCGAAAAAAATTGCAACTAGTACTGGCAGAGACAGAGGCAGAGACTGACACAGACATCATTTGTATAACGCCTCACGCACACCAACCTAAGAAAGTTAGAATTATACTGTAGAATCGTTAGGCTCATTCTAGACATATTACTTTTTCTAAGGTAACACGTATGCACGTCTCTATCGCACTGCATTTCTTTGTATTTGTCTCTCACATTTGTTTTATTTTGACAATGATATTTCGTTTTCATCGTTTCATTTTGAAATCATTCATCCAGTTTCATTGATGTTATTGTCAAGTTAAACTGATAATTTATGTTTATTACATTTTCAAAATTTGAAATGGAACAGAAGACATGTTTACGTGGTCCTAATTTCACAAAGAGAGAAAACATATTATTGTGTGACATATTCACTAAGTTTAACCTAGGGGAGCGTGTAATTTCTCTATGGTTTAAACATTGTATCGAAACTTCAAAGTAGCGTCTAGTTCTGAGTTAGCTTGGCGCAAGCGGGCCTCTCGTGTGTAGGTGATCACACTTTGTCCTTCTCTATTACTATTCCTCGGGAAGAATCCGACAGTAGGTATAATAATGATTACTTAGATACTCTTTTATACGTCAATACAACAATAATTCGGTATGTCAAGTTTTTTTTTTGGAGGGCTGAATTAACAACCATTTCGATATAATTGTCTCAATAACAATATTTTCTATGTCAGAGATTTTAAAATGAAAGTATTTCATATATTTTTAATAAAGTAACGTCGTTTTTCGGTCCGACGAGTGACGTCACTCCAAAACTTCTTGGTAAACTTAAAATCAACATAAAATAACTAACCAATAAAAAATATATTCACAATGTCATAATTTGACATTAGATGTTGTCGTTTCTGTTTTCAGCATAGAGTTAGAAAGAGAAGGCAGGTGATTTTTAATGAAGCATAGATTTTTCTCCATGGAGTTCGAATATGAATGGATTATTTATGATATTGATAATCTCGATGAATCGCAAATAAATGAAATAAGTTTCTCTATCCGTAAAATATAAAATTGATACAGGTGAAATGTGGCGACTTTACCAACGGACGTTGACTTTGCCATCATCTACGTGCATAAGTTAAATTTGAACTAAGTTAATCTGATTTTAAGAATGCACGTAACTGATGGCCAACGTCCGTTGGTAAAGTCGCCGCATTTCACTGGTACCAAAAAATACTTGACATACTTACCTACCGAATTGCAGAATTTTTTTTTGGTTAATTGCAGACATAATATTAGCTCGATATGATACCAAAATTCCATCGCGATTGTTTGATTCGTTTCCAAAATGTAATTTTGTCTAATCATTTGTTTTTGTTTATCTTTACGAAGAACTGTCACTCAAGCAGCAGCGAATAATGTAATAAGTTTGCAACTTTTTTAATTATAAAGTAAACTTCTTACAATCTGATAACACACGACACGAGACAAGAAAATTGATAGGACAAGGAGTTGACAAATAAACCTACTGAATAACCTTTCGTGTTGAAATAAACAAATTAAAATTCTCGTATTGCGCAGCCCGGCGTTTAATTGTTTTGACGTGAATCGTCTTTTATTTCGGTCAGTATGGGCACAGAATAGTTAATAGTATATAGTTCTATATACAGAACGGCCACTCCCCGCCCCCTCTGACTTCAGATCCCCCACCTCACCTCACACTTTCTGGGAAACTTGAGGGAAATCGAGCAAGGGAATGCAGTCAGGCGCGCGCACCCGTAGTATTTGACTTCATAAAATGGAGTCTTTTCAGTGCATAAAAACGTTGATAAATAACGCTAAATTCACATTTTCAGTAATTCTTTAGCTTAAATACTATTTTTAATAACAGAAAGAACAATAAAAAGTAACGAAATTTAGATGATGTGCATACGATGCGTGGTAAGTCAACCCTACACAAATGTCAAAGACAATTTGCACAAAGTACGCATGTGCGAACCCCATCATGTCAAATCCAAAACGTTGTTTGAAGTGCCAGACCAGACCTGTGGTATTTGGTCACTTACAAGCACCATAATATGGAACGAAATATGTTATGACAAGATCGCTTACTACTTTGGAAGTATAGAACCTACCGGCATTTTTTACCATTATTTATAGGGAGAAGCCATTACTCGGTACAAGAAGTTTCCCGTACGCCTGCGGCTGCGTCCCTGACACAGCCAACCCGATTTTATGAAAATGACTGTAAGTAGATGTGCATGCTAAGAGATTTGGCTGGCTATCGGGAGACCACGTCTCCGCTTCAAGGACTACACCGCACTGAGAAGATCTTGCTGAGAAACGCGACTTGTGGAGGAAAGAGACACCGAGGATATAGCGGAGGGAAAATCTGTGTACGACAGGGCGAGGTTTGCTTACATGGCTGATAAGCGGCAAAAGAGGCATGATCGAGCTGCAAACCCATTTCACACAGCTAACTCAAATATTATTTGCGGTGCCGTAGTCCATACCTGTCGCTCTCGCATCGGGCTTCCTCCCTTAAGTGGATATAATTCGGAGCGCGCTCCATACAAACGTACTATGGTGATATTTCCAATACTAACCAATTAAAGTCAATGAAATTTTGCTGAAACAATCTTGAAACAAATATCTATGCTTTTATGGAGTCAGATTTTCGTTAAAATATACAGTTTCAATGCTAGGATTAATTTAAGATTTGTATGGTAAACTTTGAGACACTGTAACTTTAAAACTATACATTTTATCGAAAATCTGACTATATAGAAGCATAGAAATTTGTTTTTAGATTGTTTCTGAAAAATTTTATTGAGTTTAATTGGTTAGTATTGAAAATATCACCATAGTACGTTTGTATGGAGCGCGCTCCGAATTATATCCTCTTAAATACAAAAGTGTGGATGAACCGATCGATTTTCTAAAAGACCTGCCACACACATACGGAATTCCCAATCAGGATTCCGATTTCGTATGGATCCTTCCCCTCCAGTATTAAAAATCCTATACAAAATCACAATTCTGATTCGGAATTCCAGATTGGATCAGAATTCCGTAAGTATGTGGCGGACCTAAGAGATCCAAAAAAACTGTCTTGTTTTTCCACCCGTGTTCCTTAGCGAAAGTTGTTTATTTATTATCCGAATACACCCTTAAATTGGTATATAAAAATTTTGGTTTTACAGTGCCAATTCATTTTCACTCCCACTCATAGTTTAAGCGAAGAAAAAAATCAAAACAAAACACATTTTCATACAGCGCACTTCTAATCCACGGTTTATACAGAAGAGATGTGTGGCGGTGGCGGATAAGCTAAGTAACTCAATATAAACCTTATAGCATAGCGTCGTTTTTGTCGTAATTCTCCTTTACGACAACAACAGTCGGTACTATAAGGTTTATAATTATGTTTCTTTGACTATCCGCCACCGCCACACGTCTCTTCTGTATAAAGCGCGCTAAAGAACTGATTTTGACGTACGTTACTACTAGGTACAAAATACACGGTAAAAAAGCTAAAGTAGCACCTCCATTATTATGTACATTTTTGTATAGGTATTATATTCTCAAGTTAACCCTCTGTGTCCGACTTTCATCCAATGTAATACACTCTAGCGTGCTCTAGCTAAGTAACAGGTGTCAATCTTTCAGCAACGTCTCATAAATATTTATATAAAAAGGCCAAGTTTTTGTCTGTGTGTTATATTTGTGATATTAGATATTAGATGTGAAGATGTAAGTGATATTAGATGGGAAGAATAAGAAATAAGTCAGGACCAAAAATTCTCAAAAATGCTTATGAGGATATAATTCGGAGCGCGCTCCATACAAACGTGCTATGGTGATATTTTCAATACTAACCAATTAAACTCAATGAAATTTTTCAGAATCAATCTAAAAACAAATTTCTATGCTTGTATAGAGTCAGATTTTGGTTAAAATGTATAGTTTAAAGTTACAGTGCCTCAAAGATTTCCATACAAATCTTAAATTAATCCTAGCATTGAAACTGTATATTTTAACGAAAATCTGACTCCATACAAGCATAGATATTTGTTTCAAGATTGTTTCAGCAAAATTTCATTGACTTTAATTGGTTAGTATTGAAAATATCACCATAGTACGTTTGTATGGAGCGCGCTTCGAATTATATCCCCTTATGTTAGGTAGTTCTTGCCTCATTTATTATCCTCTTTCTATGGTTGGTTTTTAAGATAGAGTAGGTACATGTATACATGGGTACTTGCATACTTAGCAGTAGCTTTATTTCATTTCTTTAGTCCTGATAAATAAATAGAATTTAAGATTGGGTACCTATAATTTGCCTACAGGTTATACAACATATTATTCTAAATGAACCTTATATTGTACGAGGTACACAGCTGGAAAAAAATCATTGATACATAATTTTTTCACATTAACATTATACAGGGTGTAAGTGACAGCATAGCAAATAGTGAAACGGTGAACTCAAATTTATGAGACAGCTGATTTTTTTTCGCTTTTCCTGATGTACCGAGGCTCAATAGTGAAAGTTGTTTGATGGTCTGAGTTCACCGTTTCAGTATTTGCCAGGCTGTCTCTTACACCCTGTATAAGGAAATAAATGGAAAGTAATTCCAAAATATACTTTTCTAATAAGTAGGTATTACAGATTCAGAAGAATCATTTTTACAATAGATTAAATTGTATTGTAATTATCATCAATATAATATTACCTATACATGTTACCTTCTAGTGTATTCAATTAGAAAATATACTATTACTATCATTAAAATCAACTTACCCATAAAAAGAGCTTTCAAAACTCATCCATAATTTAAAACAGTTCGAATCCAAATTCGTTACCTAACAAAGTCTTTCCAAACTAAAAAAAAGCACTGAAAATTTATTCAATGGCACAGCCACAGGCACACGGAACTGCACAAATTGCATCCAATTCTGAGACACTGCGCACTTGTCGGTTCCTAACACGTTCCGAAGTTCGGTAAAGTTTTGCCGCAGCGGACGATCGTTCGGGTCATGTGGTTACGGCGAACGACTGCGCGGGAATGAGGGTTTAGTCCACGCTTAGTTCCCGCCCACACGCCGCGGCGCTGGTCCTCCCTCCTGTTGCATTTACAATTATCATCGTAGTGGAACCTTCTATGTGATACATCGCTTGTCTGTTAAGATTTCTACTATTGTAGATTCTCGATTAACGAGCAGTGTATAGAAAAATGCACTTGAATCGAAAGTAAAGTTACCTAATCATAATAGGCGCGCTTCGCTGACTGCGGCAGTAACAACCGGAACCACAGTAAGTTTGTCGCTTTTAAAAACTTTGACATTTTCGTTTGAAAAGTTTTTGGTTTGAGTCGAATTGCATATATGATTTTGTTTATTTTCAGTTTCATGTTAAGGAAGGAACTATTTCAACTAATAGTATTTAAAACTACCTACTTACTTTTCACAGAAAAAAAAATTATCGATGGTATTTAAAAATTTAATTGACTATAATTAGGTAGTTGATATTCAAAATATAGTTAAACCAGGCCTATCGCACTTACGCTTGACGGCGGATCCCCACCGAGAGGTGAATCGTCGCTCATTGACAGAAGGCGCATTTTAATTTTCGTTCCTGAAGCGCAATGTTCGAATTTCGAAAAATCTGGCTAAGCGAACTATATGTTATTCTGTTAGTAACTATTAAATAATCTGTGGCTAAACTTCGTTTGTATGGAGCGCGTTAGATGGCAGAAAAACTATCCCATACTTCGTCACTAAATCGCCTAACTACTATAACTATTAGTTAAATGAGAGCCTGTCAACATCACGTCACAGCTCACAAGGGACCTCTCCTAATTAATCGTGTTATTCCATATCCTTGTTCTAACACGTCGTTATATTATAACGTGCTGAAAAACCGAAGGCAATATGCTAGAAACCTTTATATCAATTACTAACTAAAGCAAGTACCTACACTATAATAATATCTATTAACAATAGGGTCGTCTGAAAAACTAATTAAGAATTAGAAATAAAATTGTAGGTAGTAGGTTCACTCTGAAAGATTGACACTGCATTACAAAGGGTTAAATCTTACGAAAATAGGTTTAAGATACTTGAAATAAAATACTAGAATAGAATGAGTTACGTATTCAATTTGGAATGTCAAGTTTTTATTGGTCTTCATTTCATATTTTTTACGGATAGAAGATATAATTTTAAGAAACCAATTTAATTTTTATTGTGATTCATCGAGTTTATCAATATAAGTTTAATTTTATACTTACTTTAATCTGTAATCTCTAAATGCAAAAATGGTGGCGTGAAAATAATTCGAACTCCATGGAGAAAAACGAATAACTGATTTATTTAAAATACCTACCTTCTCTTTCTAACTCTATGCTGGAAACAGAAACGGCTACATCAAAATGTCAAATTCTGACAGTGTGAATGAATTTTTTTTTTCATAATGGCTAGTTATTTTAAGTTTATTAAGGAGTTCACAGGTTTTCTAGTGTCTTCACTGGGCGGACCGAAAAACGACGTTATTTTATGTAAAATATGTGTAATCCTTTCATTTTAAAATCTCTGAACAATTATCTCGAAATGGTTTTCGATTCAGCCCTCCAAAAAAAAACGTGACGTACCGAATTATAGTCCCATAGTTAATTTTACCCCATTTAAATTTACACCCTGTGTACAACGTGTTAATGAATTAACGCAAAACTAGAAATTAGTTTGTTTGGAATCGAGAGCAGAATCGAATTATCATGTTTTCAAAATAGGTAATTTTTTCAAAATATTTATTATTTTGCTTGTAAAATTTAAAATTTATTGAACTCGAACTCCACCCACCGCTCTCTCACCCTACTTACCACCAAAACAAGATTCTTAAAATGTATCCACGCTAATTTAAAACATCGAAGTTCTATTCTTATCCAATTTCAGTTCTAATCACATTGCAATCCAATTACTATTCAACTGTGCTGAATTCCCCATCGCGCTAAACTCTATGTAGCTGACAGCCTTGAACGTCTGTCTGAGCGATCGGTCAAAACGGCTCTATCGGCTGTCATGAGCTGTTCCGTGATTATAGTGGAATATCAAATGTGTCAAAAGTAATGGTTCGTACGTAGTCCAATCACGGTTCCTCTGTAAAAAAGCATATTATAAACTGGATGATTATTTAAATGATCAAAATGCTTGGGTCTGAGGTATTATGGTATTATGGTATACATAACTTTAGCTTAAGAATTTATATTGTAATAGTTATTAAGTCGTGTTATGTTTTAGAGTTTCTGGCCGCATTTTCTCTACAGCGACAACACGTACCAACGCGATGGTAGCTTTAAAAAAGATTTGACGTTTGATAAGTGTGCTTCAAGCTCCTATATTGAATAAATTATATTGACTTTGACTTTGGTTCAATCACCGAATATTTACCGCGATTGCAGCCCTGTAGTCTGCAGACTACAGAATCTTCAACAAACAAATGAACATTTGTTTAAAATGTTCACTATATACATAGCATAAGCATATGCTCACGACTATATTCCCCGAGGGGGTAGTCAAAGATATTCTGAAACCTCAGAACATCCACGTTTCACCAGTAGTACCGAAATTCTATCCAGTGTGACGGGGGGTGAGCCTATATATGTTACGAATTAACGTTAAAGTAAAGTATAATTTTACTAAATTATTGATAGCTTCGTGAAATTGGTAAAAAGTTTTAGTAGCGGGTCGCTATGAATAATCTACACCTACTAATTTGGGCCGAACGAAAGGCAGCGAGTTCATTAAAATTTAAAACTTGTGCCTAATGTCCTTTTAACTTCTCAATACGAACCTCGTACCAAATCCATGTTATCATTAACCTGACTATTAACTCTGTTTGAAAGCTTTCACGTTTGCTAAGCTACGTACGGTTGACAGTTTGCTTTCTGGCTGAAACTTTATTGGACCCCACATTTGTATGCAAAGCGACGTATGCAAGCTTATTGGAGTTTGTAGATCGTGTATATACTCGTACCTCTATAGTTGTGTAGATGTTTGAATAATTGGTCGGGTCTAATTTAATTGATTAGTTTAGGTTAGGAATATTGCGTTATTTAGTATCACGTCATGGACGACCTATGTTATTTAGTTTGATATTGAACTGAAGTTCTATTCTTATATAGATCTCATCTTATGGCACCTTACCTATACAATAAAATAAATAGCACTTTAAATATTCAACAGTTAAATAATTTCGAGGTCAAGAAGAAAACTAGGGAATGGTTATTAAAATTGGACTATGATGAAACAGAAATGTTGCTAAACAGACTAGACATATGAAATAAGAACAAGCTTACGCAGATACACACACGCACTCACTACATATATACACAGCATACGCATACACAGACACACAAACGCTCACTTCACTTGTATTTTTCTTTGTTTAATTAATTTACTTTGTTTGCCTTTGTTTTATTTTGGATTTAGAATGCTGTAAGTAAAGCTATAAAATATATAAGAGTGACAGAGCTCTGACATCCAGGTTGCAGGACTACCTATTCCTGGAAGTCAGGACCAATATCCTTACCCATTACTTAAAGATAACTCCTCTACATTGTATTTCTTACTGTTTGTTATACTGTACTACAATTGTTGTCTTGTAAAAATAAACAAATGTTTTTTTTTTATTCCGTGACTGAAGTTATAAATCTGTTCTATTAAGACCTACACTTCTAACAGATTAAAAATAATTGTTTTACTTTACATTTTTGTGTAAAACGTGCTTTTACCCGCGACTTCGTTTGCACCGGATTCCGTTATTGTAACGGGATAAATTATAAACCACTTCTTAAGTCTAATCATAAATATTTCAAAAACAAAAAGTTTCATCAAAATCGTTCCAGTTGTTTTGGCGTGAAACAAAAAAACAGAATGACAAAAATTTACAAATTTTTGATTTGGATTCGGTCTACACCTAAACGCCATATTGTAAGTTGTTTTCTGTAAATATCTTCGATATACAGACACTCGTCTGTTACAGTTTTATAATATTGTAGACAGTGTGACATCGAAATTATGAAGATTTTTTGCCATATATTTGTCTAGTTACAAACAGTGTAAGGTTCACTTTGAATATAAAACGTGTTAATGAATAAACGCAAAACTAGAAAATAGTTTGTTTAGAAACGAGAGCAGAATCGAATTATCAAGGTTCCAACATAGGTAATTTTTTTTTCTAAATATTAAATAATTTATTTGTCTAATTAAAACCGCCGACCGCACAGGTACACTCACGCTACTTACTACAAAACATGATTCTTAAAATGTATCCATGAGCACGCTAGCGCTTTCATTAATTGCTGAAATAATAACAAAATCGTTTTTGCATGCAAACTTAAGATGCGAACAACTTGAAATTTTAATTAATAAAATAATGAACTTATTGTTTCAATTCAATAATTTCGTAAAAAATTTGATGGGGTGTATGAGGTTTTGCGCTTATTCATTAAGACGTTGTATTTATCATACTTATCATAATGATGATGTTACAAGTTTCTGTTGTTTCTTGCTTGCTTGTTTGCCTCAAGGCAAACAGAATACATTTAAATAACGTTATGAGGAAAAACATTTAATTAAAGACGATTCTATTTCCAGGCGCGTATTGTGTTCACTGTGCCTACATTTAAATTGACAACGTGCTGATTACCGATCACACTGTGCATATTTTTGGCACTGCTAGTTAAATATAGTGGATATTCTGAATTTGCTATATTAAGAATATTCTGGATTATTCGCTTTGATTCAATTAAAACAGGAAGATAGGTGACTGGCATACAGTGCATGGACCACATAAATTGAGCCCCGTCGCCTAATTTCCTTAGTCGCAATACGAGTGGCATTACGTGATTGAGATACTTTTTTTTATTTCGGGCTCGTTGTACAAATCAATAAAAAAAAATCACACGGCACTACTTTTCAGTCGTAAGAGACATGAGAAGTAGGTAAATTTTTCAAGTACGTAATGCAAGAAAGTCACCTACCTTCCTACTTTAATGTAGGTAATCAAAGTTTATTCGCAGAATTTAGTCGAGATCATTTATGCTTCCTTATCGTTATCAGTCTTTGTAGGGTCCTTCTTAATAAAGCTGACGGTTTTTTAAGGGGATGATCAGACCATAATACTGAATAACTTTCTCTGTGAAAACAAAGTCGAAGACGCGAAAAAATACAGTTTTTCCATACAAGACTCAACATAACTAAAGGACAGCTGAATTGTTTTCGCGATTTCGATGTTGTTCCCATAGAAAAAGTTGCGTTCAGTTTGATGGTCTGGTCATCCTCTTAAAAAACCGTCGACATATTAAGTTAGACCCTGTATACGTCCCACTGCAGAACACAGACCTACCCTCTGGGAGGTACGGGCGTTAGTCCACCACACATGCCCCATGCGGATTGGTAGTTGCACATACTCATTTCATTCATGCTTATAATTAGGATTTGTTAATAGAAAACAAACTCAAACTCAAACTCTGTTTTATTCAAAATAATATCACATGGATAGCTTTCTGACGTCATTTTTGACTTTACTCTATTGTTGTAGAGAAGATGCGGCCAGAAACTCTACAACACACATCTTTAAAAAATATATACAACGTGTTAATGAATAAGCGCAAAACCTCATACACCCCAACTGATTTACAACAAAATAATTACATTGAAACAATAATTTAATTATTTTGATGGTTAAAATTTAAAGTTATTCGCATTTTAAGTTTTGAGGCAAATATGATTTGTTTTCATTTCAGCAATGAATGAAAGCGCTAACGTGCTCTTGGATACATTTTAAGAATCTTGTTTTGGTAGTAAGTAGGGTGAGTGTGCCCTTGCGGTGGGTGGAGATCGACTTCAATAAATTTTAAATTTACAAATAAATTATTTATTATTTTGAAAAAAAAATACCTATGTTGAAACCATGATAATTCGATTCTGCTCTCGATTCTAAACAAACTACTTTCTAGTTTTGCTTTAATTCATTAACACGTTGTATATACAAAGTACACTTACAAAATACAATATTGAATTACATCGTGGAACATTGTAAGCTTACATAGTGTAAGCTTTGGTACAATATAGAAAGTAAAACAATTAAACATTGTAGTTTACCTCTCTGACTCTACGTAGAGTTAATTAGGCATAGGTTTTGTTTATCTTAACCATTTTCATTGTTAAAGTAAATAAGTTAATTACGACAGTCAGTCTGAACTCGAGATGTGCAAATGACCATCACATACTGCTGACACAGAGCAAGGAATTCGCGACTTTGGAGTAATAGAAAGAGTTCATTGCGTACTGTCGTCAGCACATACTATTTTGGACTTTGACACATTCTTATCATATGTGCTGTAAATTGAACGACTAATGTTAAGCTTGACGTGTTGTTTTGTGCCTCAACAAAACTTGTGCCTAATTTACTCTACGTGGAGCAGTGGTTCGCAACCGGTGATCCGCGGGCCACAGGTCGTCCGTGAGAGCCTCGGAAAGGACCCTCCCTACAAAACAGTTGCCAATAAACTGAGATTTTGATAGCAATATGCATTGAACGAGATGGGATGAATAAGTAGATTTGTGCTGATTACTATTATCTGTTCAATTAATTTAATTCTTACAACTGTATTATTGTTTATTGAAGTGGCAAATGAAATCTCTTTAAAACTTACGATTCTTGAACCTTGTCCCTGCTAATAACAAAACAATCAAAGTGGTCCTTGGTCGACAAAAGGTTAGGAACGATTGGCGTAAAGTCAGAGAGATAAAAACACAATGTTTAACTGTTTTAATTTCACGTAGCGAACGAAGGCCAATAGGAAGCTCAACAAAAAGTACATAAATAAACCAAATGAGAGATTGAACTCAGAGTAAAGTTATTTGAACCCACGACCTAGCTACGGTACCTAATAGAATCATTAGTAAGCCCACACAAATCACTCTGAAACTCTTTCAATCTAATTTGTTTTTAGAGTAGGGACAATCTAGTGGTCTCATTACCAACTTTACTAGTGAGCTGGTAAAAGCAAAATATGGCTAACATCACTAAAGTCCGGCCGCTGAAAGATTGCGTTTGACAGTTACCATAAAATTGTAAAAAACTGAATACACCCTTAACGCCACGGTTTATACAGAAGAGACGTGTGGCGGTGGCGGGTAATCTAAGTAACACGATATAAACCTTATAGTACGTAGCATAGCGTCGTTTTTGTCGTAAAGGAGAATCGCGCCCGCGCCTCCAGGTGACGTCGCCTGGAGGCGAGGGCGTAATTCTCCAAACGACGCTATGCTACGTACTATAAGGTTTATAATTGTGTTACTTTTACTATCCGCCACCGCCACACGTCTCTTCTGTATAAACCGCGCCTAAGAGTGAGCGATATTTATGATAGTAGTAGTATTCTTCAATGCTCTGTGGCGAGCGTAGCCATGCAGCCAACTATGGCCCGTAGGTACCTCCCGTAGGTACCTCCCGTCCATGCTCCCCGCGCATTATGCAGAACTTCCCAGCCGGAAAATTGTGTCGTTATGCTTATTTACAATACAAAATGACGCCCCCAATGACATTATTCATATATTCGAATTGTCTCAATCAAATTTAAATAGTAATTGTTGTTATAAACGGTGTAGTAAAAGCTTTGGGTTCCGTAAACTTTTTTTGTACAAACTGACAAAGCAGATTTGTGTGGAAATTGTAATTTATTTGCTTATAATTTAAATAACGTAAAATGTTATAATAAGATTTAAAGATTTTTTTTACCTTTTCTATTAATTTTAGCTCTACAGGGTGAAATTGATATCATTAGTATCCTTTGAAACTAACAGTCTCCTCATAAAACTGAACAACTTTTACTATGGGAGCAAACAGATCGTAGCAAAAAGAATCTGATGTTGCATACATTTGAGTCGAGTAGGCATTGCAGTTCAGTATGGAACGGCTGATTTATTTTTGCTCCGATCCGTTTGCTCCCATAATAAAATTTGTTCAGTTTGATGGGTAGACTCTTAGTTTAAAAGGATGCTCATGATATCAATTTCACCCTGTATATTTTGTTTAACCACGCTGCTGATTGTAGAATAAGAATATTTATTGTTCAAACTGTGTACAAAAGATGTTACAATAAGATATAATCAATCAATAAGACAGTGTAATTATCGAGCTAAATAATGATTATGGAACTAATGAAAAAAAAATCGAAATTTAATGTTGTGTGCTACCTATATTGTGTTGTAAGTGTTTCTACGTGAGTTTAAAATTAAACTTTTGAACGAAAAGCTTTCGGTTATTTCAAATGACGTATGAGAAATTTCTGGTACACCATGTAGACTAGCCCTTCATGTTTTCGTCACCCATTTCACGGTCCGTGACACAAAGTAAAAGACTCTTTCACAACGAACTCCTTTAATTTAATTGTCATTTATTTTACAAATTACTGACAAATTATGTTTTTGTTCTGTAATCTGTAGGCCTACCGTGAGTTTTCACTGTACTTCACTACTGTAGTTACGTCACCAATTTTGTATGGAATTTCGTACAGCTCTCCTACTGGTTACGTTGAGAACTATTTTTTTTTTTAAATCTATATTAAAGAGCTTGGCCTGAGGCCATGAGGCCTGTGGGTTTTTTTTTGTGTAGGTTCACAGACTTTATATTGTGAATTACAAAAACTAGTTAATAGAGAATGAAGAAATAGAAAAATAAATGTCTACAAATTTAAAGATTTCTTATAAATGGAGTAAAGTGCCTTTGCTGCAGCCGACGTAGGTGCAGCCAAGGCACAATTACAACGCCCGATATTAAGGGACGGCAAGCCGTCAAACATCTGTCTCCTAAGGGGCTCGCCCCGCACACACTCCATCAGTACATGGAAGACCTCTTCTACTACACCACAGTCTTCACAATTGGGGGATGCGGTAATCCCCATCAGGTGCGTGAACTTTTTGGATGGAATGTGACCGGAGCGAAGCCTTAGCGCTGTAACCATATCAGGTCTGGCCATTGGGCAGTTGTCAATCCAGGGGATTGTAAGCGGTTCCGGTTGTATGGTCTTGAACCAGATGAGAACTAATTTCTGTCACACGAAATTGACGACGTAACTACAGTAGTTAAGTACAGTGAAAACTCATGGTAGGCCTACTGAGTAGAATACGTAGGTAGGTACGTACACACAGTATGTGTACTAGCTAAAGTACTCTACCCATCAACCTGAACAACTTTTACTATGGGAGCAAACCTGTCAACGCAAAAAAAATCTGCTCTTCCATATTAATAAACTGCAATGCCTACACGACTTAAACGTACGTAACAGCTGTTTTTTTGTTCTGACAGGTTCGCTCCCATAGTAAAAGTTGTTCAGGTTGATGGGTAGAGTACGTGGCATGCTGGTTTAAAGGTTTGCCTTTAGTTAGTTAACATACTGTATTATAATTCAATTAAACTTTATTTTACAGATTTTCAATCATCATTTATTTGTCCCAATTAATCCTTCTGGTGTTTTTAATTATACAACGATAATTATTGAATCGCATTCGACTCTTTAATTATATTTTACCACTTATTTTTATTGTTATTGCACTTTGTTTGGTTTTAGAGCACGACGATTTTTAAATTTCTTCCAGCAAGCCTGTCAAATAAACTATACGCGGGTAATGGTATCACTCAATTTATTTTATTTATTACCTACTACTTAATTTCTTATACCTGCCTACACAGAATATAATAATAAAAAGCTCGAGCTCGAATTTTCATCGTGCCGATATGTTGTCAAACAGTTCCCAAAAACGGTATACCTATTTCCAGCTTCCTGTCAAAAGCGGTTTCATTTGACAGCTCATGTCTATTCCTACTCTACTGACCTCTATCACAGTATAAGAAAGATTATCTAGGAGTCGCGCTGCAATTCTGGCGGAGTACGGACGCGTGCGTATCGGCGCGTTGGGATTGCACGTGGCTCCACCATTTTGTGAACTCTTTTGTGTTTTAACCTTAAAACAATCACTTGAGATTATAACCTACTTACATTGTATTGGCAAAACTGCCACTCTAGACTTAATAAATACTACTGATCATTTTCCTTATATACTATCCACATAACGAGACATTGGCTGAATTGTGATAACACATCGGATGCCACTAAACAAAAAATTGAATTGAAGATTATCTAGTACTACATACAGTAGGCCTACCATGAGTTTTCACTGTAATTTACTACTATAGTAACGTCACCAATTTTGTATTGAATTTGATACAGCGCTCCTAGTGCTTACGTTGATAACTAATTTCTGCCATACGAAATTGGCGACGTAACTACAGTAGTAAAGTACAATGAAAACTCATGGTAGGCCTAATGTACGGACACTCACTGCATCCCACCAATTTTAACCTCACCTCTTCTGGTGGGAAGCGTGGCGTAAAATGTAGGCAATAGCGTATTCCTGTCTCGCTCGCACTCTCTCAGTATCGAACATGCTTACTTCCTCTTTTAAATTTTTCCCATTTGTATGAAATGACAGCTAAGTGTCCAAGATGTGCCTCTATTATACATGGTCCTTCTTAATATGCTGATAGTTTCTTAAGGGTTTGACCAGACCATCAAACGGAACAACTTTCTCTCTGGGACCTACTTCGAAATCGCGTATAAAAATCTGCATCAGCAATCAACATTTGGCTAGAGTAGGTTTGCAGTTTTGTATGGAATAGCAGATTTTTTTTCGCGATTTCAATGTTGGTGCCATAGAAAAAATTGTTCAGTTTGACTGATCATCCCCGTAAAAAGTGTCAGCATATTGAGAAGGACCCTAAATATTCCTCTATTCCTGGTAAAGTCAGGCCTGTCTCACTCCACAGCTCGTCTCACTTGACAGCCGATCCCCACCGAGCGATGAATGGCAATAGGTTAGGTATACCGTGTAAACTTGTTGGTCAAATTCTGTGAGTAGTCAATGCGAGACTTGAAAACCCTAACGATGTCACGTGAAAGAGTGAAAGAGGGAGACTCGGTTCATTTTTGTTTGCACGCGCATCACTGTGACATTTGGTAGGTTATTCGCGAATTGTACAGACGGGAACACAGAACATTATAAGAGGGGTTAGAAGTGCAAAGTAGGCGTGGAACGTGTCGCCACAGGTTATGCAATGATTTGCATAACATCATAAGGCGCGCGGCGTGGTGCAAGCGAGAGGGTATGAGTAATTGTAGCAGCGTGAGCGGGAAGACAAGTGGTGACAGCCGTCTCCGAAGCAAAAGCGCTACTTTGCATTTCTAACCCCTCTTATAATGTTCTGTGGACGGGAATAACTTTGTACCGTATTGCCGTTATTTATCCGCGTTATCTATTTATTTTTTAAAAAAAATCTAAGTGATTCTTCTGTACGTGTAGCACTAGTATGTATCCTGTGGTTTACATACTGTTTGTTCCTCTATTCCTGGTAAAGTAGGTATATTAACTTTACGGCGGTTCCTGAAGTGCCAAGTTCGAAATTAAAAAAAGCGCGCGAAATCGAGAGGGTGCGAGATCTGTGATGCAGTAGTAACTATTTGCAGTCACTCCAAATACTTCATAGGAGTCATTAATTAAATTGATGTATTCAGTTCAGTCGATTCCGTTTCGATAAAAACAAACAATGAGTCGATTCGATTGGACATTTAAATACACGTTTGTTATATTGAACAATAAAATTAAATCAAATGAACGTCGCTCCTGATATTAATGTGATATGAACTCATTTCCGAGTCGATCCCCCTTCACCATTGCCCCCGTATCACCCCACCCGTCCAACCGATCGCGTTTTTATCATCACAAAGGCCAATTTCCATCAAAATGCACGAATTTCGGGCTTGCAGCGTAAAAGCTCTGTGTCGGCCTCAATATAAACCAATATGCTGTAGGTTATGGTATAGCTAACATATCGAGTTATCTCTGGTTATGCCGTGTTTGGTACTCACTACCTTTGTGATTGCATCCTTTAGGTAAAACCAAAAAGAGGAAGTTTCGACTTGGAGTGCTATTTTGGAAAGCCACACATCCTGATTCGTATACGAATAATGCATAAATTCCATAGAGTTTGGCATCACTTTCGTATAAGAAATAGGATGCGTGGGTTTCAAAAATAGCACCCCTGTTATCGTAAACAAACTTGGGCTTAGTTTCGAACTAATTGTAATTAAGTGGCTTGCCTAGCTTAAGACTCTGTATCAAGTTATAATTTGTAACCAAAATCGAGGTACAATTTTAAATTTCTTTAAAAATCAATCACTTCAACCTGTTCCAATGATGATGATGATAATGAATCCCTAGTCCATTTCGACTGATAATAAATACAAATTATCTAGTCACATGTAAAGTACCAGAATTTAGCCTTGTCTTATGATGACTAGAAAACGAAATAAAATATATTAATATAGATGCAAACGTCCATGACACGGGTACAAATATTCATATTCACCATACAAATATTTGTCCCTGCCGTCAAAGATGTGTGTGCGTGTATAAGGCCTGGCCTGAAGGAATTAGTCACCTTTTACGACACCCGACTGGGTTGGTGTTATTCAAAGATGGACACCACATGGCTAAATATGGCTATTCCAATAGGACTGCCATAAAAAGCAACCTTAATGAGGCATAGGCAAGGCTGTTTTTGCACTACTATATTTTGACTAAACATAGGCCACTGGACGCAATGCAGCAAACACGAGAGTTTAATAAATAACGCATCTTCCTTCTTCAATTTCATCTAAGTGTCATACCCGTGATTTTTATCGATACGACGACAAAGAGATTCAAAATTTTAAAAAGGAACTACCTGTACGGCACGTTTTTGAGATAATCGTACCCCATACAAACGAAGTTTGGATAGATATTACCTATAGTCAAATTCAATGGCATTTCTAAACAACAGCACCAATTAGAATTTAAATTAATTGTAAAGGCAAAACTTTGTAACAGACGAGATGCGGACAGATGTCATCGCTTCGGACAGAACATAATTGTGTTGTGTTAGGTCATTGTATATCCAGCTGCTTTCGTAACGGGGAACCAAAGTCCGCTTATCTATTCCAGTGCTATCCATAATCCTACCTTATCGAACTTTCTGATATGTTTTTGTTTGAAGTATGGTTAAACCAACGAAGTTAGCGATCGTGATGTCGGATTTCTCTTCCATTTCTAGTTTAATTCGAATAATAGATCCGTGTTAGAGGCAGGTATATTTCATTAAGTGGAGACGGACGGGTCACATGATACGAAATAGTCAAGATAAGTGGAGCGAAATAGTATCAGAATGGTAACATGACGGCAAACAAAACAGGGGAAGTCCACACAAAAGATGGGAAGACGTGATAAAGCTTACGTGTGCTAACTGTAGAAGAGTTGCTAAAGTTAGGAAACAGTGGAAGATGTTAGAGGCCCTTGCCGAGAGCCACCCCGAACTAAGACATTATTTAGCTACAACAATATGTATATTATTTTTATTATTATATCAGCCGTCGCTGTCCCATTGTTGGGCAAAGGCTTCCCTCGGTTCTCTCCATTTTGCGCTTCGTTAGGCCAGTTCTTCAGGAAGCCATCGATTTCGTCCCGTCACCTTCTTCTAGGTGCCTCGGCCCCGTTTTAATTACTTGGGACCAGTTGGTAGTAGTTTTGGCCTGGCATTTAGTTGGCCAACAGGTCATCGGCATGCGGCAGACATGCCCAGCCCAATCCCACTTTAGATTAGTAGCGGTGGTGGCGACGTCTGTCACTTGGGTTCTTTCTTATATTACAAACCAAAAAAGGTTAGGATAAAGGGCGTATTGATTGATTGATATTCAATAAAGAGCGTCAATTAGAACGTCGACTACCAATCCGCAGTGAACCCGGCGTCGGCGCGAGGTGGATAATTGTCTGCTTCCATCACACTTTCATTCTTCGGAGGAGGCCTGTACTGTACTGTACCCTTCTACAGGATGGCATAAAAAATTTAAAAAAATCAGCTTTCCCATACATTTAAGTGGAGTCGGAACTGTAGTTGGGACTACAGATTTTTGCTGGCTCCATAGTGAAAGCTGTTCAGTTTGATGGTCTGAAGCACCCCCTTAAGTGTTACTATAGGGTGTTTTGGTACACCCTGTATAGGGTCCTTCATAATGTACTGACCAACTTTCTCTATCGGACCAAGATCGAAATCGCGAAAAAAATCTGCTATACGTAAACAACTGCAATTCTACTCGACCCAATTGTATGGGACAGTATTTTTTCACGATTTCGATGTTGGTGTCACAGACAAAGTTGTTTAGTAAAATGGTCAGCATATTACGTTGGACCCTTATATACATTTTGTGGTCGAGCAGAATTGGATTGAAGCATGAATTTGGGTGTTGGTCCCGTTATCCCGTAGAGAAAGTTGTTCAGTTTGATGGTCTGATCATCCTCTTAAAAACCGTCAGCATATTAAGAAGGATTATCCCCCATTGTCAAAATTTTTGCAAGGAAAATCTTATTCCCTGTTTGTATCCAAAATTTACGCGGACAAAGTCGCGGTCAAGGACTATAGCTACTTAATTATAAAGCATGTTATATTTACAGCATGTTTACCTTTATCGTGAGAACGTCACGCCTGGCGTATCACTATTAAGTTTAGTTTAGAGGGCAAGTATTGCAGATTAGAGTTCGTTCACTTTAATAAGTCCCGTAAATTACAGCATTTTAGGTCTTATGACACTGCTATTATAGTCTTGTACAGGAAACTCTTATGTGGAATGGAGTAATAGAGATTAATAATAATGCGCGCAGCCGTCGCGTGCGGGCGTGCGCGTGCGCAGGCCATGGGCTTGGCCGCGCCAGGTGAGAAATTAACATCTGTCGAGCGGTGGACTTTATTGGAGGTGGGTTTACTGGAAGACACTGGGGTAAGAAGTTTTTTAAATAGGTCCCAGCTGAGTACAGTAGAACCAGGTTTATACAACGGATTAATGAATTAACGCAAAACTAGAAAGTAGTTTGTTTAGATTCGAGAGCAGAATCGAACTATCATGGTTTCGACATAGGTAATTTTTTGCAAAAGTAATTTGTTTGCAAAATTTAAAATATTCTGAACTCGATCTCAACCCATAGCTCGGGCACTCTCACCCTACTTACTACCAAAACAAGATTCTTTAAATGTATCCATGAGCACGTTAGCGTTTTCATTAATTGCTGAAATGATAACAAATCATTTTTGCCTTTCAACTGGAAATGCGAATAACTTTAAATTTTAACTGTCAAAATAATGAAATTATTATTTCAATCTAATTATTTTGTTATAAATCAGTTGGGGTGTATGCGGTTTTCCGCTTATACATTAACACGTTGTAAACGTCTCGCCGATGTACCTGCGCAGAATAATTTTAATAGCGCGCGAAATTAAATTGACCAATTTGAAATCTCTTGCCACGATTGGCTAATTGTTTTTATCCTTTTTGCTGTTATCTGACTTTGCACCTTTTGATTCCTAATTGACTTCTGGTTTTGACGGGGACTCGGGTCTGCTCTGCGCCAACGAAGATTGACGATCGGAATTATTTTTCTGGTTGTACTATATCTATTCAAATTTTAATTCACTAAAAAAATTATAACGTACTACGAATCAAAGTCAAAGTCAAAATAATTGATTCAATATACTTTGACTAATTATTATAAGGACTAGCCTTGCAGTAGCATTTCCCCTCTGCCACGGTATGAGCACAATTGATCTTGTGCATTTACATTTAATTTTACACCTTATCACTAAACGAGGCAGCCTATAATTGCGAAAAAATAATTTCGAACTTAGAACATTTGGGGTTCACATGAGACTACTTTTCATGATTTTTAACATTCAAAATTAGAATCTAAAGTTATGGGGAATAAAATCCAAAGTTGCGGATTTCATGTTACCTCGCCCCCTGCAAAAAGTGGCAGAAATGTTTGTTAGTAGAATAACACGCGTAACCAGTCCATATATAAATAGTCAAAGTTCAATATAGGAGCTTGAAGCACACTTATTAAACGTCAATTCTTTTTTTAAGCTACCACCGCGTCGGAACGTGTTGTCGCTGTAGAGAAGATGCGGCCAGAAACTCTACAACATAACACGACTTAATAACTATTACAATATAAATTCTTAAGCTAGGGTTATGTTTACAGTAATATTACGAAATAGTACGAATAGTACGAAATGTTAATAATTGACAATATTTAACAGTAAATTATAATTAACATTACTCCAAATTACATACATTGGCAACATTATACATCGAATCAATCGATAGGTACTCAATTATTTTCCATAAAGTTAAAAGTACCTATCACTATTCTACGCCAAAATCGGTATTTATTTTGACACTAACAAAAATAAAACATTAAGTTCTTTTCTCTTTTATATGGCTTTTATTTAACTACCAAATAATAAAAAAACTTCGTTGTCGACTGTTGTGCGTGTCTTTTGTCGATTGTTATTGAACCAATCCATTTTAATAGCTCACGTGTTTTGACAAACCTTTTTGTTAGGGATACAATTGTAATTGAATGGTTATATTATCAAAATCGTATTGTTCATGTTTGTATACGAAATCTACGCATAGGAAATCGCGAGTAAAAGAAAGATATTATTGTACTTTGTATATTTTGTTTTGTTTAAA
The DNA here is from genome assembly GCA_963924505.1 of Agonopterix alstromeriana. Classification (NCBI taxonomy): domain Eukaryota; kingdom Metazoa; phylum Arthropoda; class Insecta; order Lepidoptera; family Depressariidae; genus Agonopterix; species Agonopterix alstromeriana. The sequence goes on from OZ004670.1 coordinate 4,875,337, forward strand.
AGAAGTGTGTTGTGTAGAGTTTCTGGCTGCATCTTCTCTACAACGGAACACCTTCCGACGCGGTGGAAGATTAAAAACATGACGTCAAAAAGTTATTTATGTGATATTATTTTGAATCAACAATTTTGATTTGACTTGACTTGACTTGGTGTATTCAGACAATGAAACTAAACTTTCCCTAAGGAACATGAGTCGAAAAACGAAAAAAATGTTTGAACTACCTCCCATAAAAATCGATCGACTGATCCGCACTTTTGTATGGGAGAGCCAACAAATGTTCTGAAATAGTTTGCAAGTCAGTTTGGTTATATTTAACAAAACGTGTTTAACAGTATACAAATGCCACATCTAGTAAACTTTAGCGATGTGAATTGGTTCATTTGATCCAAAACAACAATGTGATCGTTCGGTGTCATATATCGCCCCATTAATATTAGCATTACACACCGTATGTTATTTTAATATAAGGTACATGAAAGGAAGGCTTTAAGACGTTTACATCGTAACAAAAGCTTTGTAAATCTTTACAAGAGCTTTACAACGCTATTTCAAGGCGTTTCAATTCCCAAAGGACTAATTAATAAACTGTGCCAAATCGAAATTCTATGCCAAAATATGGTGCCAAGATACAAACTGATTCATATATTTCGGTGGATATTATGGTTTAGTTAAACGTCATTTTGATATATTTTATTTTATTGGTTCATCAACAGTTACATCAGTATAAGCTTAAATATTTATTTAACAGATTTTATCTAAATGTACAACTAATTAAAGATAATCTAAAATATTATTCCTTATTAGAATTATATGCTATGTCTTTTGGTAGGCATCTCGGGACATAAGTGTCCCGGAACTTTGGGAGGCGTGCGTGGGGCCGAAGCCAACACGTAGAGAGGCCTATGTGACACCGGCAACTATATCCCAGCATACACTATACAGGGTGTTACAAAAGAAAAAATAAAAATTTTAAATTTTTTAGGGGATTGTTTAGACCATCAAACTGAACAACTTTCACTATGGGACCAACATCGAAATCGCAAAAAAAAACACATGTCCCATACATTTAGCTCGAGTAGATTTGTAGTTTAGTATGGAACATCAGATTTTTTTTTCGCGATTTCGATGTTGGTCCCATAGTGAAAGTTGTTCAGTTTGATGGTCTAAACCACCCCTTAAATGTTTATTTGTATTTTTGTAACACCTTGTAGAAGTGTGTCCAAAACAACCCCCGGCCAGTGTAAGTCTTATTGTAAGAAGTCGACAGAAAGAAATCTGGGCTATTGGGTTGGGGTGCTAGTAGACTGGGTTATTTAGGTTATAGGAAGGGATTATGATGGCGCCTACCTAACCAATGTCAAAACAATAATTATATATAGTATGTGTGGTGTAACTGTGATGGACAAATTGAATAATAGTTTAATTAGAGAACGTTGTGGTCTGAAAGAGGATGTAGTGACAAAGATAGAGAAAGGTATTTTGAGATGGTTTGGTCATATGAGAAGAATGAATGGATGAGAGCAGAATGACGAGTGCAATCTATAAGGGAAGCGTAAGTGGAAATGTTGGAAGGGGACAGCCGATACGCACATACAGTGTCCTTCTTAATATGCTGACAGTTTTTTAAGAGGATGATCAGACCATCAAACTGAAAAATGTTCTCTATGGCACCATAATCGAAATCGCGAAAAAAAAGTCTGCTGTTCCATACAAAACTGCGAACCTACTCGAGCCAAATGTATGGGGCAGCTGTTTTTTTTTTTCGTTATTTCGATGTTAGTCCCATAGAGAAAGTTGTTCAGTTTGATGGTCTGATCATTTTCTTAAAAAACCGTCAGCATATTAAGTTGGACCCTGTATACGGACCAATTTGGCGACGTGCTTAAAAAGGGCCAGGTCAGATCTACCCGAAACCGACAAGCATGCATGAAAGGACTAATGAATTTGGAGGAAGCTAGAGAGGTTTTTCAGTATCGTAGCAGGTGGCGTTCCGTTGTCTCTGCCTACCCCAGCGGGAGACAGGCGTCAGAATATGTATGAATGTATGTACGAAAGATACGTACGATAAGAACGTAGGTAGGTACCTATGTTTCTATGGTAGAGAAACATTCGTATTCACAAAGGATAATTGCGAAATTCGTCCTTTCCGGGATTTCATCAGGGATTCTAGAAGAGTTAAGATTATCTTTAGATTTAACTTTACTCGTGTAACCATAACAAATGTCGCAAATGACAAACTCAACATAATTTCCGGGAGACCATCAAAGAAACAGACACCGAAACAGAAACCTTATTGAAATCCCATTTATTCCTACAACTCATACTTATAATAACTGACAAAGAAAACACAGAGAATATATTTTTAAACGTAATAAAACTCTAAACTTTATACTCGACACATACCTACTTATATTGGAACGTTCCATTTGTTCGGTGAATTCCTTTATTTTTCGGAACAAAAATTCAATTTACATCTTGCCTCGCTGATACTTAATTCTTTCTCTCGGTGAAAATAAATCTCCCGTAATTGATTCCGCTTTAGTTCAAATTTGTCTTCGTTAAAACTCAATTTCCTTAGTCTATTTGTGAATAATAAATTGCTCACTTCAGCAATGTGCCAGAATGATTGTTTTGTGTTCTCGTACCGAAAAACAATTTCACATAGGCTGAGGCCGGGACGGGACGAAACAAGTCAATTTAAATTACTGAAGAACGGCAACCGTAGCATTCTTCACTTGGCTCTCGTCTCCCGTCCGTCCGCTGTCCGCTGTCCGCAAGCCGTCCTATCGACCATGAAGGTTCGGTCACACCAACGCGGTTTGTGGTCGATGATAGTTAGGTAACTACAAGAATATCAAAATCAATTAAAGGCACACCACACTTCAGACGTTTCATATTCTTATAGTTTGCTGAGAATTTTGATCAAAGTCTGATGCAATTCTTTAACCATCAACAACATAACTATGCAAATATTACCTTCATAATAAGGTAGCATGTACAATTGTATATTCCTAACGTCGGAAGGCACGTTAAGCAGTTGGTCCCTAATAGTTCCGTCAGATGGTGGTGTGGTGTAACTACAACAAGTTGACCACTAATTTACCTCCACCAATCCGCACTAGGCCCGCGTGGTGGAATATGGCCCACTCCCTCTCACTGTTATTTGTGAGAGGAGGATGTGTGTGTGCACTGAGACATCATATCACGAAATTGATTTATTTAATAAATAAACGATAAAACGCTATCATTACAAATCATCATGCGTGTGGATTAAGAGCTTAGTGAAAAACTTTGTATTTTTTCGTATACGATGCTTTGTATCATGTTATATCGTACCCTTATTGCAAAAACCAACTATCTGCAACCAACTATCCTGATTTTTCTATTAATCTAGTCAGTTTTCTTCAATTATTATCGTACTTAATGAAACTAGAATAATTGCTTATTTATAAATAACCATTAATATATCAAATAAACGTTATTATAATATATTTTTGTGTCGTAAAACTTTCAAGTGCTTAAATCTCAAAAAACATTTTGGTTAAATTTTGGTGCAGATAATTGGTTTTTGCAATAAGGGTACGATATGGTAGATTCATTGTAAATAAAGTACTACTAAATGTCCGTAAGCCAAAACCTTGTTTAAACTTAATACTTTCCCAGATTTTAGCTTTGACTTTGACTTTGACGATTTCGCGCTGTGATCTCTCATTGCACACACACATAGAGGACGCGTTTGCCCTGCCGTGGGATCCTACAGATTCCTTACTCTCAAAATAGTTTAAGTCCTTTTCTTAAATACAGGGTCCTTCTTAATATGCTGACACTTATTAATGGGATGATCTGAAGGTTAAACTGAACAACTTTCTCTAAGGCACCAACTTCTAAATCGCAAAAAAAAATCAGCTGTTACACACAACAATGGAAACCTACTCGAGCCAAATGCATGGGACAGCTGATTTTTTTCACGATTTCGATGATGGTCCCATAGAGAAAGTTGTTCCGTTTGATGGTCTGATCATCCCCTTAAAAAGTGTCAGCATATTAAGAAGTACCCTATATAATTAAGAAGTACAAAAATCGAAGCGTGTCGTTAGCGTGTGTGTTGATAAAAACCGTAGAGTATATGCCAGGATAAAGCAAATGGCTAAGCTTGTATGGTCTCAATTTAGCGGTCACGTTTACCATCTGGCGGGCCACTGACCAAACGGTACAAAAACGAGACAAAAATGGACCTGCCACTTGACAACTGTCGGATTATGAGGACGTGAACGACCACAGATCCTGGTTAGCTGGTTAGAACACCAGGCAGCGCTGCGTCAAAAACATACTGTTTTTAAAATTACGTTAATTAGTCGCCATAATAGTATAGTAAGTATAGTAATTTGGAGCACAACTTATTTAACTATACCTACTTAGATACTAATTATATCTTAGAGATGTCTTATCTTTCCCTATCTCTTCGTAAGTGGTAGATTCCTTAACTAATCTCTAGGAACACTAGGAAGAAATGAGTGTTTTTTTTTTGACCAGCACGTCTAGTATGATTTCTCTACACGCGTGCGATGCGACGCGCCTTCGCTGCATAGAAAATAACCTGTTCCCGCGCTTTTCGGAGAACGAAAGCCGCGCTTGCCGCGACTTGTACCTATAAGTCTGTGTCGCGCGCATGTAGAGAAATCATGCTAGACGTACAGGAGTGCGATTTTTGAAACTCATACTTTGCATCTTTCTACTGCTGATTTGACTACCAAAAATTATATTCAAGGTGTGCGATTTTTGGAAGTCAAATCCGCAGTAGAAAGAGGAGTATCTCCATTTGAAAAGCAGCAGTTGAAAATGTCAAAATTACTATTTTGATATTTTCAACTGCTGAGTTCAACGTATGAGTTTCAAAAATCGCACTCCAGAATTCAATTTTGACATTTCTTTCTGACCCTTTATACAGGATACTTATTAATATGCTGACGGTTTTTAAGGGTATGATCAGACCATCAAACTGAACAACTTTCTACATGGAGCCAGGCGAAAAAAATCAGCCGTCCCATACGTACTATTATTATCTATTTGTATGCCCATAAATTAGGCTCGAGTAAGAGTGTATTTTTGTTTGGAATAGCTGTTTTTTTTTCGCGATATCGTTGTTGTTGCCATAGAGAAAGTGGTTCCGGTTGATGGTCTGAATATCCCCCACGCGTCAGCATTTTAAGAAGGATCCTATTATTTTTGGTCATTTTATTTTACCTTGAAATACCGTCTACAGTTTTCATCTTGATCATCGGTAGTGAACCTGCCTACTTGAGCCAAATGTATGGTACAGCAGATTTTTTTTCGCGATTTCGATGTTGGTGCCATAGAGAAAGTTGTTCAGTTTGACTGTCTGATCATCTCCTTAAAAAAGTGTCAGCATATTAAGAAAGACCCTGTATGTATTCTATATGGTTGTCTATAGTCATCATAATACAAGTCCAGGCTAGATTCTGGTACTTTATGTGACTAGATAATTTGTGTGACAATGTCCAAGATATTTTATTTTATATGTATTATCCTTGACACCGAGCAAACAAATGCGTTGTTCCAAATGAGCCGTGTGTGCACTGAATGTCTAAATCTGAAGCTCTAGAATAAAGATGTAAGCACAATTACACTTCTTATCTAGGATCGGACATTAAAAAAGATAAGACGGCCCAATGTAGTTGTCAATGTAACGGTCTCACATATTGAGTCCCGAATGGTCCCCATTCCCGTTCCCCTTGGTCCCGCACGTCCCACGTCTCGACCCATGCGTTATCGGGACATCTCGGATGGAGGGTAAACATCTAATCTGCCGCACAAACAAACCCACAGATTGCTTCTAAGGTTATCAAATACGAAATTAAATTGGTTACATCTAGTAATGCGAACGGATCGATTGATTGGAGAAAAAAAGTTGCAGGCCAAAATATTGGCTGTTGCATGTTGCCTTCGGTCTCGCAAAACCTGAAAACCATTTGTACTGACATAATATAGGTAGATAACTGAACTATACAGGGTCCTTCTTAATATGCTGACACTTTTTTAAGGGGATCCTCAGACCATCATACTGAACAACTTTCTCTATGGCACCAACAACGAATTCGCGAAAAAAAATCAGCTGTCCCATACAAAACTGCAAACCTACTCGAGCTAAATGTATGGGACAGTAGATTTTTTTTTGCGATTATGATGTTGGTCCCATAGAGAAAGTTGTTTAGTTTGACGGTCTGAGCATCCTCTTAATAAAGTGTCAGCATATTAAGAAGGACCCTGTATAGTGTGTATGGCAAACGCTCCCGAAAACTCAAAGGGATGAAAGTACCCTTAGCACGTAGGTACCCATCAAAATCAACAACTTTTACTATGGAACCAACTATATGAGAACTCAAAAAAATCTAATGTTCCATAGATTTTGCACATTAGGTAGGTATTTAGGTAAATGTTTTATGAGATAGCAGATTTTTTTTTCTCATATTTGGTCCTATAGTCCCTAAATGTTGTTCATATTGATCAATGTCATTCTATAAACAAGGACTTCGCATCAGTGTGTTATTAACGGAACCGCTAAAATGTGCATAATTGTGTTACATTACTGCTTTGTGAAAGGACTGGAATGTCAACGGCAATGTATGACAGCCGAGCATAACTGAGGCATAGTAAAGTGACATTAGAGCTTTGACTAATTATTATAAGGACTAGCCTTGCGGCAGCATTTCCCCTCTACCACGGTATAAGCACAATTGATCTTGTGCATTTACATTCAATTTTACACCTTATCACTAAACGAGACAGCCTATAATTGCGAAATAATAACTTCGAACTTAGAACGTTTGGGGTTCACACGAGACTACTGTTCGAATTAGAATCTAAAGTTATGGGGAATAAAATCCAAAGTTGCGGATTTCATGTTACCTCGCCCCCCGCAAAAAGCGGCAGAAATGTTTGTTAGTAGAATTACACGCGTAACCAGTCCACGTATAAATAGTCAAAGCATTAGAGACATGTGCTATTTTTTGGTTTTGTTATTGTATGACTTGGTGAGTCCATGTGTATCAGGGTTGCCAGAAGTAGGAAATTTTGTCCTCGTACAAAAGCAAGAAAAAATCTCATACTTTGGCTATTAAACCTCGTACATTCAGCTAAAGTGTTAAAAACAAAGAGTTTGGCACATAGCACAATTTAAGTTTAGACTTTTCACATAGCAAAACAATCATTTTGTATTAAATAACATTTTAATGTTGTTTTAAGCAGAAAAACAAAATCGAAGCAATGATCGGTTTCTAGAGGATTTTCCGTCAAATTACGAACTAATCATAACCATCTCGTAGTCTTTGATAGTTTAGATATCCTTTTATTCTACAAAGCGTCGTCTACAATGGAAAATCATGCCATAATTTCACTAAAAGTCAAAACCTCGTACATATTTGTTCGAGGCTGACAACATCCTCGTACCTCGTACGAGACGTCTGATGTGTATAGAATGTCATTGATACAAAGAAAAATATCACTAAAGACCAGGCTGTAAGGACTAGTTCCCATTGCCTTTCCGAAAGAATAAACTATTTAAAAAAAAAATGTCATTGATATTGATGGGTACTTTTATCCCTTTGAGTTTTTGCGAGAGGTCTTCTTACACCTTACATTTTGATACGATGGTGTAACGTATCTTTTGTCGGAAATCAAAGGCAGGCGATTTGATTTCAGAAGACTATTTAAGTACCTACTTAGATTTTCAGTTATTACGTACCAACATTTTTTATTACCTACCTAGTATTTTTGATCAAGGTACACTTTATATTTTTATAGATCACTGGCGATGTATAATGTTTTAATGAAAACAAAGTTATATATTTAATGCTACCCATGTTTACCTGTAACCCAATCAAGCGTTAAAAAGGTTTCAAGTAGTTAACGGATATTATAAATTTATAACCCTGTTTGTTCAGGACTTCATATGTGTTTAAGGGGATTTGTCGAAAAATTCCCAACATTCGCGAACCTTGTTTTCACTGATATATAGGTACCTAGTTTACACAATATTTATAACTATGAATGAGTTGTGCGTGGCCAGCTACGAAGGCTGGTCCCTAGTCTCTAGTTATACAACGTGTAAATGAATAAGCGCAAAACCTCATACACCCCAAGTGATTTATGAAAAAATAATTAGATTGAAACAATAATTTCATTATGTTGATAGTTCAAATAATTTTGTTGTTTTTGTTCAAATGATTTGTTATCATTTCAGCAATGAATGAAAGCGCTAATATGCTCATGTATACATTTTAAGAATCTTTTTTTGGTAGTAAGTAGGATAAGAGTGCCCGAGCGGTGGGTTGAGATCGAGTTCAGTAAATTTTAAATATTACAAAAAAAATTATTAATATTTTGAAAAAAATTACCCATGCTGAAACCATGATAATTCGATTATGCTCTCGTTTCCAAACAAACTACTTTCTAGTTTTGCGTTAATTCATTAACACGTTGTATTGTCTAAGGTACCTAGGTACTATACTACTTGTCCAGTCCGTTATATTTAAATATATCTTTTGCCCAAGACTTCGTCCGCATTGACTGTAGGTCCCGTCATCTTAACTCAACTTTAAAAACTTAATAAAAATAAACCTAACAAATTAAAACTGTATAACCACACATTGCAATTAGTACGGATACAACGACTTCTTTCTTTAGGTGGATTATACATTATTTCCTTTAGTTTGGGTTTAGTGTGATAGATCACAAATGAAGTTATTTCGGAGTAAATACTAAGAATAAAATTATTCCTTGTACCTATAGTTACTCTTCTATAAATCAAAGTTTGGTCGAATCCGGCTTTAATTGGCAATCCCACGGCAGCAACAAAATTTTTTAGAAGCATCATCGCACATGTTCCACTGGTTGGTTCCGCAACATGAGTACGTTGCTTGCGTCGTGTACGCACGGCGACAGATCAACCTACCCATAGTTGGACCTTACGTCCATGAACATAGAGTTCAACTATACTACTGACGAAGCGTGAGGTGGATTTTGGTTAGGTAAGTTGACGAAGCATGTTGCGGATTACCGGCTGTTGTATTATTATTGACGAAGCTTGTGCTGACTACTTATTTTGTGTAGACATTAACGAATTAGTTTGTTCTTCAATAAAATACTTTAAGGAGTTCAACTATGGGTAGGTTGATCTGTCGCCGTGTGTACAACCACCCCAATATAAGATTAACGCCACAACAAGAACATCAAAGAAGGAGGTGGAAAACCTTTTGAGGAGAAACGCCATCTCATAATAGTAAAAGTTTGTAAATTAGTCTTAACGACAGCCTGTTTTAATAAGCAGCCAAGGTTACTTGTTTCGAATTGCAATTAGCTTCATCTAGCGTCACGCGTGGACTTAACGTGTCTTGTTTGAAAAGTCAGTCCGCGTCTCGGTTTTAATGAGTTTTCGCCTAATGCCTTCCTTGCAGAGCAAATTTATGTCATGAATAATAATAGATGGTAACAGAGCGTTTAGATCGCGAACAGACACGTCCGTGGATAATCCTCCCAAGCAACAACTTAATAAACATTGTTTTAACGAGTTGATGACAAGAAAAGCTTCGTTGGCGGAAGCCTTGTATGGTAAAGGTATACTCGGGTAAGATAGGACCGGTAGTAGGATCGGATACATCAAATATTTCAAGAATGCCTCGGTATTTTGTATTTCTAGCATCAACATATAGTAAAACGCCATTTTGTGCTGCTTCTTTCTCTACAGGGTGTAATAAAAAGTATCATAGAAATTGCGTCTACTTTAATTTGATAATATCCAAAATATGATTAAACATCTTTTGTGTGCGCTATACAATACAGGCTGTAATAAAAAGTTTCATTAACTTTTAAATCACATACTCGGGTAGAGTCTAATTGAACAACTTTTACTATGGGAGCAAACCTATCAGAACAAAAATAATTCAGCTGTCTAAACTGCAATATCTACTCGATTCAAACGTACGAGACAGCAGATTTTTTTATGTTCTGACTGGTTTTCTCCCATATTAAAAGTTGTTCAGTTTGATGGGTGTGTGGTTTAAAGGTTAATGATACTTTTCCTTACGCCCTGCATACCGCAGCTGTCGCTACGATGTATTGCTAGAGTCAAATATATTAATAACATCATTCGGTAGAGTATAAAAGAACCGCCAAATCAAATTCTGAGTTTTTAGGGTTTTCGTAAGGAAAGATCGGATTATAGACCTTTCTTCAAACATTAGAAGCTACATTTGACACAAGACCGATCTTTGTCTGAGAGTGTCTTTTCGCAAAAAACTATATTCCGTCACATTGAACACGATTCCAGGCCGCAACTGTTGTAGTTAGAAAAGCAAAAAAAATCGTAGATAAACTTTGTTTTATTAAACAATATGCACTTAGTACCTAGTACTTTAGGACAACGATTGTCAGATAGGAGATAACCATTTTTTTGCAACCTTCAAAATATCCGATCTTACCCTAGTATACCTTGAGTATATGATTCGAACATCTACCTCTGATGTATATCGCGGGAGATGTATGAGATGAGTAATTCAGTTTAGAAATAGGCTAGAATTTAATCGTAGAGAAAGGATGAATTTTCTTTTCTATTTTATTCGGATTCAAGATTAATACTTCTCTAATAGTATTCTACCTGCTAGTGTTCAAATGGCCTTACCGTAGCCACACTTTGCCTACCATGAGTGTAGTTAACTACCTTAGTAGTTATGATGCACATTTTGTATGTCAAAATCATGTACGAAATTCAATACAAAAATGGGAGTAAAACTATAGTAGTTTACTAAAGTGCAAACTCATGGTAAGCCTACTAATACTTTACTTGTACAAAGAACTGAAAAGAAAAAAAACAAGTCCAGTAGACTAGAATTGTGTTAAGTAATATTGAAGCGACTTTCACAGTCGGGACACTTATTCGGAAAATTTTATCAGGTCTAGAATTTTTAATGGGTCCCGACTGTTAAAGTCGCTTCATTATAACTAAACAGAATTCTAGACTACTGAACTTGTATTTTTTCTTTTCAGTTTTTATTTAAAAGTTCACTTTTTGATTTCTAAAATTTACTTTTTTTTTTTTTTTCAACTTTTAATCGTTATAGATCTTAAATGGTCTTTTGCAATGAAAAATGGTCAGAGAAACCTAAATATGATTTTCAAATACCTATTCAATGATACCCCACTCGATATAGTTCGTTCACTTTCATTTTTTATTTTTCACAATATGGCGTCTGGTAGTCGCCATATTGAATTTTGATTACTGTCATGTCTTCAGTGACACTCGCAAGATTAAGACAAATCGATTAACGTGAATCATCAAAATCGGCCCACGCGTTTGGTCTCTAGTGTGCCACAAAGGAACACACTTACATACATACATACATAGACTGATAAACACATTACCCTTCCTTTGCGACTCGCAGTCGGGTAAAAAGGGCTCGCCCTGACAAAAAGAGATTAGCACATGTGTGAGAGCGAATAAGATAGAACTACACCGTGTTCACTAACACTTGGAAAAATTTATACACATTTCTTTTGTTTTCTTACAAACAATCTGTTACAACAAACACTACAGTAAAATATCGTTTGACGTAAAAGCCTAGAGAATAACACAATTATTTAGATCCAGTCATGCAGATAATGCTAAACATATTGGTCATGTTCATTTTGATATTATTAGACGGCTGGTGTTTGAATAGAATTTGCATTGTAACAGCAACATCGTAAACCAATTACACTAACCGATGGCGTAAATGGAGGTTAATGACAAACATGAGAGTTGCTGACAGGAGAGAAAGTCTGTCATTCAATTAGACTTTCAAAGTTTATTTAAATCTTTCAATTGATTGAAATTAGAGTTAGAACTTCATCACATATTCTCGGCTTTACTCTTAGACAATATAACTATGGACGAGGTATAGTGAAGGGTAGGTTGAATAACGTATAACGTCGCGTGGCCAGCTTATTTATACTTCATTCCAAATAAGGACGACGAGATTTTCCGATTCCTATTTAGCTTTCTGGCCAATTCTGATTACCAAATTTATTGGACAAATGAAATGAATGAAAAATTGAATGATTAAACTGAACAACTTTCTCTATGGGACCAAGAACGAAACCGCGAAAAAAAAATCAACTGCTTCATACAAAACTGCAAACCTACTTTAGCTAATTGTATGGGTCAGCTGATTTTTTTTCACCATTTCGATGTTGGTCCCATAGTGAAAGTTGTTCAGTGTGATGGTTTGATAATCCCCTTAAAAATTCAGCATATTAAGTTGGACCATGTATATCACTCTAGCAAGATTCCAATTCAAAGCTATAGGGGCTCAATGCCATTGGTATCAGAAACTATGTTCCTCGATATCCCAAGTTATGACCTTCTTAAACTAACATTGAATAGCCAAACCAGACTATCCTTCGAACTAGCAAAAACACCGGCTACTTAGCATTCCGTGGGAATGAATAACTGAACAATCAGCTTTCGATTCGTCGGCACCAATCGAAGCGAGAGACCCGGTCGCTCGGCTGCCCGGGCCGGTCCCAATTTTCCCTCCGAGTGTTAGCGACATCAATTGAGCGCCTATTTACATTACGCCCTCGTAATTAACATATCCGCGGCTATTCCCAAGCCACCAACCCAAATACCCTACGCAGAATTCACTCAATTTACAGAAAAAACAATAGGTATCTACCTACTTTTACTCGTAAAAACGAAATTGCTAGCCTTTTTAAATAATGGTCAGTTTTTTTAACCCTGTTGTTCCTTTCCACTAACTGGTTCCCATTTGTGTCTGGTTGGATTTTAATTTTGTAAGTAATTTTCTTAAAATCACATTCCTGTAGTATTAACAAAATATATTCATGAAGGGTTAGCGACAAGAGATGCGAGACAGTCGTAAACCTGAAATAAATCAAGTAAAATCATCATCATACTCGAGCTCTCCTCTCGATATTTAAGGGTATATAATTCGGAGCGTGCTCCATACAAACGAAGTCTGGTGATATTTTCAATACTAACTAATTAAAGTCAATGAAAATTTTGTGAAACAATCTAGAAACTAATCTCTATGCTTGTATGAAGTCAGATTTTCGTTAAAAGTATAGTTTTAAAGTTACAGTGCCTCAAAGATATCCATACAAATCTTAACAATTCTAGCACTAAAACTGTATATTTTTACGAAAATCGGACTTCATACAAGCATAGAGATTAGTTTCTAGATCGTTTCATTTTGAATTTCATTGATTTTAATTGGTTAGTATTGAAAATATCACCGGACTTCGTTTGTATGCAGCAAGCATTTACGCATTCGGAATAAACTTCTCTTAAAACACGAATCATACTGGATGATTCCCAGAATCTAGACACACGGTAGTTTGTCAGCCAAGTACAGAAAAGGGGACAAAACGATGCACTGACCGTGAATTTTGAGCTATTGTCCGCCACCGTAAAGCTCAAAATCTATTCATCCTGTCCCAAATTCACTCTTCCCCATTTACCTACATGTCCAGAGACAAAAAGCCTCAAATTTCAATAGTTCTCTTATTTTCAACAAATTACGTAAAATTTACAACATTATTACAAAACCGTGAATCGTTCCAACAAGCTCATTAATATGCGTACCTTTGGGCATCGATATATGAAACAGAAAAATATCCATATTAATGACCGGAGCCGTACCAGATAACAACAACAATAAACAGGGTCAGGGGATTCAGAATTCATTCATCTTATTGTTCTATTAAAGTGGTGGCAAAACATTTAAAGCATGCGGTCTACAATAAAACTTCAGATTATAAATATAGACATAGAGAAGACCCTGTATATAGACATATACATTTTTACTGTATATAGCATTTTTTTATCCCAACTATACCTTTGTGAATCAAAGTTTTATGATGCGATGGAAACATCGGTCTCGGCTAACAGACAGAATAATATAAAATGTCTGATTGAATTTACAGGGTCCTTCTTAATATGCTGACACTTTTTTAAGGGGATGATCAGACCATCAAACTGAACAACTTTCTCTATGGCAACAAAATAGAAATCGCGAAAAAAAAATCAGCTGTTCTGTACAAAACTGCAAACCTACTCGAGCCAAATGTATGGGACAGCTGATTTTTTTTTCGCGATTTGGATGTTGGTCCCTTAGAAAAAGTTGTTCAGTATGATGGTCTGGTCATACCCTTAAAAAAGTGTCAGCATATTAAGAAGGACCCTGTAAATTCAATCAGACATTTTATATTATTCTGTCTGTTAGCCGAGACTGATGTTTCGATCGCATCATAAAACTTTGATTCACAAAGGTATAGTTGGTATAAAAAAATGCTGTCAAACGTTATAAAGCCAAAAAACGCTGTCAAATATGAAGCTACTTTTATGGAGACTAATAAAAGTTTCAAATAATCTACACTTTCGAATGCGCTTCACTTTAAAAAACTATGTTGAACACAATTTTCTGAGTTTGAATAATTCCTCCGCGACAATCAATAAACCGATTTTAATAACTGAATTCTAAATACGAGTAACTTAAAATACACTTAAACACATACTTATAACGAACAAGTATGATATTGGTCGTTTTCCACCGTACGCATGAAGCGGTTATTTATGTCAGATTTTCAAAGCTCGTAAAAGGATTTTTTTTTTATTTAACAAATATCACGGAGGAGAGAAAGAAGTGGAGAGGAGGTGCCGCAAGGCAAGTAGGTTTGTCGCAGCGTCTAACTTTGATATCGATTATTACCATTTTATTGGATTGATGAATTGTTCATTAAAAAAAATCGGAATCATTTCATATTAATATCCAAAACGACATTTACCGGCAAGTAGATAAACTAGCTAGTTGTCACGTAGCTTTGCATTCTGTTGTTACTCCTTTAACTGCTAGATGGATTCGGATTTTTGGCGGAGGCGGGGGCGGAGCATGCAACCGATCTCATGCCCCGTCCCCCGCATTTTGGCGATACTTACGTAGATAGATATAGGTATATTCTTTTGCGGCACCTCCGCTTCTTTCTCTGCTCCGTGGTCTCCTCATGGCAGCCGTATACGAAACCTTAGCTTAAAATTGCCTCCAAAACAAGTAGAGTTCGAAAAAATATCAAATGCAACTAAAATGTTTGCTCATCGTTGATCGTTTCTTATACCTAGCCCTAATGATTACCCTACTCTTTATGATGATGTGAACAGTGGAATCCTACCTAATTACATAAGTAGTAACATAAGTAGATAGTTGAGTAAAACAATAAAACATCAAAGTTAACACTGAATTCGAAAGCCCGTAGCGAATAAAATGTATTCATGACTTCATGTATACATTAGGTTAAATTGCTGTTATTGTTTTATTAGGAGCGTAATTAAGCTACAATATTCTGAGAGTGAAACGAGTTATGAGAGGTCGATGAAACTTATAAATTAAAAAAAGATCCTGAACGGAATTGTAATATCAGGCTTTTCTTCTCCGTAAGCGTTTTTTCAGTTTATGGGTCGATAAATTACGAGACGGTCTTCACGAAAAGGTCAAAAAATGTGTTTCTTTAAAATAAACATAATTATACAACGTGTTATAAGCGCAAAACCTCATACACCCCAACAGATTTATAACAAAATAATTAGATTGAAACAATAATTTCATTGTTATGATAGTTAAACTTTAAAGATATTCGCATTTTAAGTTTTTAAGGCAAAAATGATTTGTTATCATTTCAGCAATGAATGAAAGTGCTAACGTGTTCATGGATACATTTTAAGAATCTTGTTTTGGTAGTAAATAGGATGAGAGTGCCTGAGCGGTGGGTTGAGAACGAGCTCAGTAAATTTTAAATTTTTCAAACATATTATTTAATATTTTGAAAAAAATACCTATGTTGAAACCATGATAATTCGATTCTGCTCTCGATTCTAAACAAACTACTTTCTAGTTTTGCGTTAATTCATTAACACGTTGTAAAATACGTAAAAAAAAAAAAAAAAAAAAAACATTTATTAAGTTAAACCATGTGTTAACTTAATAAACGTTTTTTTTTTTTAAAGTTTGTAAGAGTCATCGTCATGACAATAATAAATATCCATCATCAGCTAGGTAGATAAGTTATTGACTAGAATTTTAGCGTCATAATATTTGTTTTCTAAATGATTTAGAAAGTTTATTAGTTTCTCTAGTATTTAGATAGGTATCTACAATCTAAATAATTTAAAAAGAGATTAATAGACATCGACGCCGTCTGAAAACTCCGACTCCCCATGCCCGTGAAGGCTTATGACAAAAAAAACGCTTTGAAACGCATAGCAGCCGGGCATAGCAAGTAATTAATAAAACACTCGTATCTGTGACATGGAAACAAAAATAAAACCGGTTAAGAGCGAGTCGGGCAACTCGCGCACCAAGGGTTCCCTACCACAACATTATCAACATACAACAATTATTTTTTCTCCGGGATCTTTAGCGGGAGACCGACTCACACTTGGCTGGTTTTTATTATATGTTGTTATACTGTAGAGTTTGCTCTATAATCAAACCAAGTTTTACGCTTGAATGTATTACCGTTTTTACGATAGAGCGAGAAGAAAAACGTTGATAAAAACTAGTTTCTTGAATGAACACCCCTTAATTCTTAACTTTTTGACATTTTGCGCCATAATAACGCATATTCTATAAAATTTCATCTATCTAGCTATTACGGTTTAAAAATTACGGCCCTAAATAGTTAGGACAGACAGACAGACGGACGGACGGACGAACGGATGGACGACGTAGGCTTAGTAATAGCACGTAATAAATACTAGTACCTACCGGTACAGAAGGATTACTTAGGAAACAGATTTAAATAGATAGCGACTCTCTCTGCACGGCAATAAAGTGCAAAATTATTCGCACCCGTCCTATCGTACAATTCGCGAATAACCTACCAACCGTCCTAACGACGCGCGTGCAAACAAAAATGAACTGAGTCATTAGACATGAAAGCTTCCTTTACATAGTCTCCCCTCTTTCATTCTTTTACTTGCAGCGTGACACAGGGTTTTCAAGTCTCGCATTGACTACTCACAAAATGGCGGCAAGTCTAATGAGATTTGACCAAGAAGTTTACACGATATACCTACACCTAATCTATTGCCATACACCACTCGGTGGGGATCATACATAGTCTCCCCTCTTTCATTCTTTTACGTGCTTGCAGCGTGACATAGGGTTTTCAAGTCTCGCATTGACTACTCACAAAACGGCGGCAAGTCTAATGAGATTTGACCAAGAAGTTTACACGATATACCTACACCTAATCTATTGCCATACACCACTCGGTGGGGATCGCCGTCAAGCGTACCTGAGCTGTGGAATGAGACAGGCCTGGTAATGGGGTCATGTTTTCACCCTTTGGGTGCGGAACCCTAACAAACTGCGAAAAAAAAGCCCGGGATTACGACTTTAGAACAAACTCGTGGACGTCAGGGAACTCTCGTCATCATGCGGATGAGTGACATGTTCATGTCAAACAGGCAATTTTGTATGCGTTCAGTGCAGGCTACGCAGTACGCCGTCATTTATAATACAGGATGGAATTGAAATTTGTAAGTAATGACGCTGTATTGTTCCTGTTTTAATAGTATTCCGCCGGGTGTTGTTGTCTACTGGATTTTGCTTGCAGTTTTGCTCGCGTAGGATTCGATGAAAATTTCTTTTTTCATACAGGCACCTTGTCCAGGCAATTATCATCTTCATCTTATTTAAGAGCTACGCTCTTGTCGATGGAGAAATCGCCAATCCTGACTCTTTTCCGCTAGTGTCTTGAGTTAAGGCAATTATATCTTAGTCAAATTGTTTTCTCTTATATTCGACTAGCCTCGTTCATCAATTGTACATCAAACGGGTTTTAGTTGTATTTCATCTTGAGTTAATGAACCGGATTAATAAAAAGGATCGTTTGTTCTAAACTAAAAAAAAAAACTATTTACATCTTTAAAACCAGGCGCATATTACCACTGTAAAGAAAATCAAATATCTGCTTCGTCAATTTTTAGTTAGCGAGATTTAGGCCGAGATTCAGAGACGATTTTTTTAGTCTTAGCTCGAGCTAAGCATGGCAAAATGTATGGATTTTGACATACGGGAGTTCGAACTATGATTTAAAAGTCGTCTCTGAATCTCGGCCATAGTTACTGACTCTATCATTTGAAATCATTGTATTGAAGCTATTCTCCAATCACTTATTATTTAGACTGTCCCAACTAATAGGGTATATTGATTGTTATATACATACTTTAATGTTTTATTCTGTCTTGAACTTCAGCCCGGAAAATCTTTTATGTCCAGATGAGACCTAAAAGATTTTCAACAATAGGTACTCGGGCAACAAAGGTTTCTAGACAAAGAATCAAAATACTCGTGAATCAAAATTTCTATGGAAGTATAGGACAGTAGTTAGAGCATTAATAATTGAGCTCGCTTTTTTAGAAATTGTCTTTACATTTCTGCTTAATGAGGAAGCACTTGTTATTGTTTGAAATGGCTTGTCCTCCCGCAAGCAGGGATGCTATGTTCCTGGAAACATACAACTTCCCCCTCCTCCCACGCCTTCAAGTCAAAAGTTCCATTCTCGGTCTCACCGATGCTTACCATTAACATCAAGTGAAACAGGAACGATACCTAACACTCTTTACAATTTAGAAAAGCTAAACCGAACAGCAAAGGCGTATCCACTGAACCAGGGGAAAGCTAAAAACCGGCCTAATTAGGTATAGACCTCGTTTTTGGGCCATGCTGGCGATGCGAACGACATGACTGTGACATACGCTGCGATCGTTGAGAATAGTCAAGGTGGCGAGGTGATGGCAGATGGAGCAAATCTTTGTCTGAAATAGAGGAGAGGAGAATAATACAGGGTCAGTCTTTATATGCTGACACTTTTTAAGGGGATGATCAGACCGTCAAACTGAACATCTTTCTCTATAGAACCAACATCGAAATCGCGAAAAAAAAATTAGTGGTCCCATACATATTTTGGCTGAAGTAGGTTTGCAGTTTTGTATGGAAGAGGTGATTTTTTTTCGCGATTTCGATGTTGGTCCCATAGAGAAAGTTGTTCAGTTTGACGATCTGATCATCCCCTTAAAAAAGTGTCAGCATATTAAGAAAGACACTGTATAAACAAATAAAAGTATATATACTCAGCAGTGAGTTGATACGAGCTGTAGGATATGATCATTACTTTAAGAATATTCCAGGTACACAGAGCCAGACACCTAATAAAGGTATAGCTAATATAAAGTCCGGCCGCTGAAAGATTGCGTTTGACAGTTACCATAAAATTGTAAAAAACTGAATGAAAACTATAAATGCCGATCATTATTTAGTAGCTTTTTGAACTTAAAAGGGCAGCTAGTGCCCTGTATACTAGAGTGAGCACAGGTAAACAATATTTTCATTCAGTTTTTTATAATTTTATGGTAACTGTCAAACGCAATCTTTCAGCGGCCGGACTTTAGAAACTGTGGCTGTTCCCGTTGACTTTGAGTTCGAAATATCTATTGTTTGTTACCACGGTAGTCGACCTATGAGCAGTCAATTAATTATATACCATCAATAACGCCAATAATACAGACTTTAACCAAATCAATTAAATAATTAAAGTACTCGTCATTGTTCGACTGCAATACTCGTACAGTGAAAGTTGCCAATGTACACAGCACTTTAGTGGCAATTGGAGCAATATTGCGTTCCGATGATGACTATAGTGTGCATCCGCATTCAAAAGCTTTGCTACGTTTTGTCGCGTTTATGAAGCAGTTTGGTATGAAATACGCCACGCAATCTTGTCAAAATCCATATTTTAGATAAATTGTTTTATAAAGTACTTATTTAAATACTTTTGACTGTTTCTTTTGCCTTGACTTGAGAATGTAACCCACTAGGTACGTTTTAGAGGTAGTTTCAGAGTCAGGAGTTCCATACTAAAAACTGGTCATGATCGATATCCAGAACGCATGAAACGTACATGCGCCAACATTCAAAGGAATTAGTATGGAATTAGTGCGTTTTGCGCGGTCTGGTGGCTAATATTTTCCCCACAAAATAATTGCAAAAAAAACCATATCCCTTTGTGATCTCATGTGGTGTTCTGTGCTAAACACTTATCTTAGCAAATTTACAAATTTTGAGAGAAATTCACGTGAAACTGAACAACTTTCACTTTGGAGCCTACCTCAGGAAACGCGAAAAAAAAATACAAAACTGCTACCCGACTCAAATGTATGGGATTTTTTCTCATTTCTTGAGGTAGGCTCCATAGTGAAAGTTGCTCGTTTGATGGTCTGAGTTCACCATTTCAGTATTTGCTGTCACTTACACCCTGTATAAGAAGGTTAAGACGATAATGTGCACCTATGTTTAACGCGTACACCTATGCATTTCAAAATATCCTGCGTACCTGCGACTGTTTTTCTTTGAAGATTAGCAGTCGTCGTAGTCGAAATCGACTAGGAATCCATCATCATCATCCTAGCTATACTTAGACGAATTATATACGGACCCGCCTCGCCTTAGCATTTCCCCTCTGCCAACGTGCAAGATCAAAAGGTCTTACGCATTTACATACAATTTTATACCTTATCACAAAACGCGACAGCCTATAATTGCGGAACAATAATTTCGAACTTATGACGTTTGGGGTTCACACGATGCTGTTTTTCATGATTTTTAACATACAAAATTAGAATCTAAACTAATGGAATAAAATTCAAAGTTGCGTATCTCGTGCTACCTCGCCCCCGCAAAAAGTGGCAGAAAAGTTTGTTAGTAGAATTACACGCGTCACTTGTCCTCATATAAGTAGTCTAAGTAGCTATACGATCTAATATCAACAACAAAGTACAAGTAACATAAACATAAACGAAGATACAAATTGTTTAACAAGATTCCATGTACGATGGTAGTATCTACGTACTACATTAAATTCCGCTAATAAAGTCACCTCACAGAACTCTATTGTCTACGACATGGATATGAGAATTGTTGAATCTGTGGGACCAATAAGGTGAACACAACGGTGTTATTGGTGTGGGTGTGACGTGAGCTACCACATTGTTCGATTACATGTCTTTGAGCTCCAGCCCTTTGTCAAACTTAACTTCATAAACCTTTGATATGAATGCAAGAGCATCGCAGTTGGTATAGCCTATTTTTAGTGGAAGGTATTTTCTTATTTAGATTCTAATTTCTTTTGAAAAATAGGATGCTATTACAATAAGAAAAAAATGCTACGTATACGTAGCCCGTCGCAGCTTATGTACCATGTAACTTACGATGCGATACTGATTACGAGTGTTGCATCAGTATTTAAGAGGCTATGTGAAAAAAATAGGATTCTTCAAAGCATCATATCTCATGAAGTACTAACAGTAGGAGTATGATTTGCGGATATGTGTAAATTGAACATATAATTGAAGTTTTGATTAGAGCCAAAACACGATTAAGACGCATTTTCTCGATAGAAAAACAAGCCAAAGTAGCCTCCGTCTTTATCAATAAACGCTTGGAAGTGCTAAACGGTGAATATTAGAAACAAGAGCCTTGATTTAAAAAAAAGAGATAGATTTTTTATAAATTTTGATTAGAGCAGAATTGAACTTACATAAATAGTACAATTACAATTAAATAAAGTTTGTTTTATGCTTGCGTCGTTTCAGGCGCGCGCGCCGCCCTGTCTCTTTCTCTCGCATCAGGCAGTAATATAAGCTATCACACGCCCATTTCGCTTCAATAATTTTTCGACATAGGCCCTTAAGTTGTTTAAGTAAATTAAAAAAACACTTACTCGTTTCTCGTACTTCACAATGAAGCGTCATTATGAAGTACGAGACAAATTAAATACTGATTCAACATGCGTAATACTGATTCAACTACGTGGTACGTAAACTGCGACGGGCTACGTATACGTAGCATTTTTTTCTCAGTATACCTACGTAAATAGCGATATCCGTATATTTGATTTTCTGCGCTTAATACCTACTGTATTTAATCCCGTCACGTTAAAATATATGTGAGCTTATACAGGTTGTTTGGGTAAATAGTGGCATTACCTACTTTAAAAGATGCTGATTGAACCCGTGATACTGAACAACGTTCCCTAAAAAACCATGCAAAAATATGTTTGGACTTTCCATACTAAACGAAAACCGTTTATCGTACATTTATATGAAAATATACAATATTTTTTTCAAATTTCCCATGTGTTCCTTGGGGAAAGTTGTTCAGTATAATGAGTAGCTAGGAATAATGCTACTGTTCTAACAACCTGTAGATCTGCCGTCTACGTTCATTGCAGTTCATTGTTCCGATATATTCGGTTTTGTTATTTATAATCAATTTCCGCGGTAATATATATTTTTTTCGGAATAATTTTGTAATATAGCTCTACGGCTTTTATTTTAAGTCATTCCAAGTCGAGAAGAGTTAACGCAAAACTAGTAAATCATTCTCCTGAATCGATAACCCGAAAAAGAAAATCAATAATTATACACCACTACTTTTTTACGTTGTCTGTTCGTCCGTCCGTCCTACCTATTTAGGGCTGTAACTTTTGAACCGTAATAGCTAGACAGTTTAAATTTTTACAGAATATGCGTTATTACGGCGGATTTACTAACAAATACTAAAATGTCAAAAAAATTAAATTTAAGGAGGGTCCTCATACAAGAAACTAGTTTTATCAACGTTTTTTCTTCTCGGTCTATCGTAAAAACGGTAATGCATACAAGCGTCATACTTAGTGTGAATATAGAACAAACTCTACAGTATAACAACAAATAATAAAAACCTGCCAAGTGTGAGTCGGTCTCGTGTTAAAGGTCCAAGACAAAAAAATTTTGTGGTTAGGTTGTGTGGTGGCGTGGTACGGAATCCTCGGTGCGCGAGTAGCCCGACTCGCATTTGGCCGGTTTTTATAGGCCTGTGTCCTGCATTTGGACGTATATGAATAGGCTGTGATGGTAATATTTTATAAAGACAATATTTTTTTGACTGGCCTTTCAAAAGTATTGATCAGCCGATAGGACAGCTATGAACCGCTTTCATATAACTATGTTACGATATAAAGCTATATCCCTAGGTATAAAACAATATCACGGCTTCAACCATCTTACTGCGACAAAAGCACATGCATAAATAAAAAACTGTAAACATGTTTTGAACAAAACTTACAGCATCTCATAACAGTGTCGTAATCGAATACGGCCCTCCGCTCAAAACGTTTCAGGTATGAAAAATGTAAGCCAACATTTCGCCCGTTGTCTCCATGAAGTTAAACACAAAGGGAACTAAGGCGATGCTCCATTTTGAACGTTGTCGCTTGGGCATCACTGCGAGAAATTTTGCCGTCCCGTTTTAATAAATCTCTATTTACAATTCCGAGCCCGGCGAGTGGAAAGGCTTAAGCCAAGACATTTTTCTTCATTCGCCAGTGTGTGCTAACAAACTCGCTGTCACTGACGCCGAAGGGGGGTTAAAATCCCCCTTCCCCAACCCTTACGAAATTTTGTTACAATCACAGCGATCCGCTTGTACAATTTGATTTATAGGTGTTGAAGTATTTCGATTCTCACTATTAACTTTGTTTAAAATATAATTTCTCGTTTTCTCGGAAATTATTCTTCTAGCAAGGGCACGATTCATAACTCAATCTTATCCACTCAGTCATATTTTAATCCCCAGGGCTATCTCTATTCTTTTAAATTACCATTAAATATCAAGAGGTTGAAGTAAACTGGTGTTAATACGTAGTTTGTTATTGTATTATTATTATTTTCAACAAAAATGTGTATTATTAGTTTGTGCTATTTTTGATTGAAAAATATACCAAATATGAGGCTGGTTTGGGCCTAAGCTTATAAGCAATCAAAGATGAATTGAAATAAGTATACAATACGATAAATTGGTCTTTTAAAGTACCTACTTATTATTCCAAATACATTTCACAACTTTAATATATATGTTTAAAGAGGTATTACTAACTAACTAATACCGCAGAGTACCTACTATAATACGGTCAGGATTTTTATGTAAAAGTAGCTATGCACGTTTTTGTGAAAACAGCTAGAGAATAATGAATGAATCTGACATATTTATTTAAAGACAATGCCGGGATTCCAAAGAATCGAGGCCACAAGTGTACGCATATGAAACTATATGGAAATAATAGTATGTAATGCCAATCATTAAAATGGCAAAGGAAAAGGTTTATAGATAGTTCGTGGTTTGCAATTTTACTATGTTAAATTACCAATATTTTATTTTAATTTTTCTTGTTTTTGGAATCCGTAATATAATAAATATTAAGTAGTTTGCAATTTCATAATGGTCCCGAGATCGGTTGGGAGGCTTTTTTTACTTAGAGAAAGAAAGAAATCATACAAAAACAATGTCGAAAATAAAACAATTACGAGGTTCTAGTAATTAATAAATAGTGCAAGAAATTAATGAATGAATATTTTAACAATTATTACTAAATCTAATTTAATGTACACTCCTATGGGCCTAATCCGGCGTCCCCTTGTACCTAAATAATGTTGGTCAGTATATTTATATACCCAGTAAATAGCTAGGAAGGTAAAGTTTGTGATAACAAGGTAATCTTATCGACTTGACGCTGAGAGAACTGTGAAATTGGACTTCCAGTGAATCTTCACAATATCCCCTTGTATTCGAGAGCATAATACCCATTTTAAGAGACTATTGTGAGCTAAAAGTCGATGTTAAGATGTTGAGTTAATGGTATCTTTGAAATTGTTTTTCGTGAGTGAGTATCCAACCCTGTATAAGTTGTTATGCCCTTCTCAGAAACTTTAAATATCTGGGGACACCCGCGCACCACAA
This sequence comes from Agonopterix alstromeriana, assembly GCA_963924505.1. NCBI lineage: Eukaryota > Metazoa > Arthropoda > Insecta > Lepidoptera > Depressariidae > Agonopterix > Agonopterix alstromeriana. The sequence continues at coordinate 4,900,242 of OZ004670.1, forward strand.
GAGAAGTAAGAACCCGTTTTGCTGCGCGCTCCAGACAACCTAAGTCTGGTCACGGAATATCTAAGCGTACAAGTCTGGTTATATTTTAATTAATAATAATAATAACTAATAAATATCTTGGACATTGTCACACAAATTATCTAGTCACATTTAAAGTACCAGAATCTAGCCTGGACTTGTATTATGATGACTAGACAACGATATAGGATACGTATATAAATACAAACGTCCATGACTCGGGTACAAATATTCATATTCATCATACAAATATTTGTCCTTTACGGGATTCGAACCCGCGACCCTCGGCACAGCAGGCAGGTTCACTACCGACTGTGCTATCGGGTCGTCGTCGGGCGTGCAATTACTAACCAATTAAAGTCTGTGAAAATTTTTAGACACGATCTAGAAACCAATATCTGAGCATTACATTTGTCAGATTTCGGTTAAAATATATAGTTTCAGCTAGGATTAATTTAAGAATTGTATGGAAAACTTTGAGATATGAAAACTTAGAAACCATATATTTTAAGGGAAATGTGATAAATGTAAAGCACAGATATTGGTTTCTGAATCGTGTTATCGATTATTTAAATGATCAAAATGCTTGGGTCTGAATGGCACTAACTTATAGTTTACTGTATAGTATCAATTATTTAATTAAATAGACTGTGTAATACTGTGTACATAACCTTAGCTTAAGAATTTATTTTGTAATAGTCATTTATTCATGTTATGTTGTAGAGTTTCTGGTCGCATCTTCTATACAGCAACAACACGTTCCGACGCGGTGATAGCTTAAAAAAGAATTGACGTTTAATAAGTGTGCTTAAGCTCCTATATTTAATAAATTATTTTGACTTTGGCTTCGACTTTGACTGTGGCTAAAAAATGTCATTAACTTTAATTGGTTAGAATTGAAAATACAAGCAGACTTCGTATGTATGGAGCGCGCAGCAAAAACTATCCCCTTAAAAGCTGTTTAAAAAAAACAATTCACTTACATATAGAAACAAATGTGTTGACGGTTTTTTAAGAGGAAGAACAGAACTTCAAACTGAACAACTTTCTCTATAGGACCAACATAAAAATTGGAAAAAAATCTGTTGTTCCATACAAAAATTCAAACTTGGACCCAAACAGGTATGGGACAGGAGAATTTTTAAATATAATTTGCTGGTCTGTTCTAAGCCGAGGGCTTGCAATTACTTATCTATCCCGTAAACTTGGGTATAAAGTCCCGGGTTTCGGTAACGATCTGTCCCATTCCTATAAACATAAATAATATTAGTAGTTGTTTCATAAGTATGGCCACTAGGCAACGCCGTTAGCGAAGCCCCAAAATGTTCCCAATGCGTTTTATATATCTTAGCCCAAGTCGGTTTCAAGAGCGAAACACACTCCGTTGTCCGTTGGGGTCACTCATAAATTTCAATGTTGTTTCGTACATTCTGGTAGTGTACTTTAAGTGAAATATCTACTCCATTTGGGAGCCAAACACCCAAACTACTTGATGAATTCCAATATTCTAGGGTGGCTTAAGAAGTAGAAAAAAATGCTGATTTATTTTCATGTAAAAACTTTGTTTCGTTCGGGGGTGTTACGAGTTTTTTCATTGTATCGTCATCGTTTCGAGCACTACATTTCCATGTATCAACTAGATTTTAAACACTTCATCTGCGTATGATCGAAGGGTCACGATCCCGTTAAGTCTATGAAGTTTTGCAGCACATTAAAAACCATTCAGTAGTTTTTTCGTGTGAACAATGAGTCAAAAAAGTGATAATATTTTTTTGGGTTCGGAGACTGCAGAATATATGTATATCTCGGGTTACCTATCTGTCTTTTAGTGGACAATCATTATCATCTTATTTAAGAGCTACGCTCTTGTTTGTGGAGTATTCGCCAATCCTGTCTCATTTCCGCTAGTGTCTTGAGTTCTTGATACGACTCGACATCAACCTTTTCCTACACTTGGGCTAGATAACTCTGTCTGGACAATAGACAATACAGGGTGTAAAATTAAGTGCATTGCATATTTCAGACCATCAACCTGAACAACATCAACATCGAAATGACGATTTTCTTTATTGTTTTTAAACTTAGTAAAAGTGGTTCAGTTTTATGGTCTGGACCACGACATGTAACGCGTTTTATTTTCCATTCTGTATAAACGCCTAAGTGTTCCTTTACTGAAAGGCCAGCAGCAGTGTTACAATAATTTCCTTAAAATACTCTGAGATTTAGCTTCGCCGCACATAGTACGGGTCGACTAGAAACTATACCACCAGGGCTTCTTCTTAAATAACTATCAGTTTTTAAATAAATATACATGTTTAGATTACACTTGATAACACATGGGATCCAATAAATATTCCCTAGTCGCGGATCGGCCCCTTCCGATTCAAACCTCCCAGATTTTGTCCCACAAAGCCGCTGTCAACAAAAACAACATACGTGTGATAACCATTTGTGCCTACGCAGGAAAATACGCAATAATACGATACAGAGTTGCTTTACTTCACACAAAAAACGTCATTCAATAAATTTACCCATTTCTTTAAAAGAAATAATAAAGTTTTTAAGAAGGTACGTCTGAATCAATGACAGATGTTTACTCGTGGGTATTTAAATATATTTGGCGTATAATGTATGGTTTGAGCACACCCCGGAAACTGCTTACAAAAAACATAAATTGACAAGATGACGTCAGCACATGCGAAACGGAGTCCTAGGGCTGCTGTATAGGTAATAGCTTTAGCTGCGTGCGATACAATGACTTTTTCGCCGGACCTGTGGTCGAGGTAACCAGAGGGCAATAGAGGGGGTGAGGTAAAAAGTTGGTGGGAGGCAGGGACTGTCCATACTGTGTGTAGTAATAGATACTCTTTCTCATACTGTGGTTTGAGGATGTAAATCAGATGTAAATAAGGCACGAGTAACGTAGATGACGTAGTGGCTGACGTTTGACATAGCAGATGTGTGAGATGGTCGCGGCCCAAGAAGGAAGACATGTTTTAACTATCGCAATAATTAAAATTTAACAAATAGTTACTTGAGTCCCAAACCCACATCTAATAACGAACAGGAAAGCAGGTAATCAATAGTAGCTAGAGAACGAGTTTACTATGATCATCAATTGATAAAATTTTACAAGACTTACGGAGTATTGCTTCTTTTGTTTATACAAACCAAGTACAAACCATCAACACTCAATTTTAGAACTTTTCTAAGTGGAAACAATAGGCTATAAAACGCCGTACTGAAGCTCCTGAAACCTGGATGTTTGAAAATAGCTTTTACATTTTCCGCAGCTTTTCGTAATTTAGAAATACGATTAACAAATCTCAACTTTTAAGGACTTTAAAGAGGGTGATAATAATCGCAGACTGTTAGTTTTAAATTGAATGTGAAAAGGAGATAAATTTGAAGTAAATTACGTAAAATAGTCAAATTTTTAGCTAAAAACAAGTGAAACAGAAACAGATAATTCTATTCCCCCACTAGCAGGCGGACATTAAGTTTCCCTCCGGGAATCTTACCCTATCCGTATAAAAAGCCTAAATGTTATTCAGGATCCCGGAACCCACACACCTCAGCGAGAATAAAATAAATCAAACGTCCAATAATTCCTTTATGCTCCACTGACTTGCAAACAAATAGATTTTCACAATTCATTTGTTTTTGTTTGTTTTGAAAAATAAATATTTCTGACCGTCCTGCTTAGAAAAATCTCTTCACTGTTAAATTTATCAAACTGGACTTTAACTAATTAAAGTCGCTCAACAAACTAAATTAAAGGCTTTAACAAACGGAAAGGTTCAGGAAAACCGTCCGAAATACAAAACCAATTTGCCATTTTTCAAACATTGCAAATTCATCACGATGTTACAAGCTCCGATCCAAAAATCAGAAGGTTCCTCTGAAATTGGAACAATAAAAGAAACGAACCGGATTTAATTGGGTCACGATCGAGACGGTGTCGAACATAGGACCCCATTAATTGAACGACTTCTTCCTGCATTATCAAAACTGTTCGGACGACGAGTGGCTTTAAAAATAATTACTTGAAATTTGTAAGACTGCCATCGCTTTAATTACAAATCGACCTTGTAAATGCGTTACTTTATTACTCTATTGAACGCTTCAGTCAATTATTATTATTACGTCATTAATTTGTTTCTACTTAATACCAAATAACGAACCATAAAGTATTTGAGTCGGCTGGTGCATGCTGCATTGAATCCAGTGGAGAACATAAAAGCACTGTTTGATTAAAATACCTGCGTGAATGTATACAGGCACAAAAGGATTTTTGTGATATTGAAAATTCTGTATTTTTGTTTCAATCCAAAATTCTGTAAAAAGATTTTTTGTTTCGCGTATTGTTCCCCACCAAGCGCTCTAATGAGCGACTCGGAAGCGGTGAATGCGACTTAATTTTATTCCAAAAGACATTAAAACTTGCTGTCAAGAGTGAAAAATAATCTCGGCAGAATTATTGCCTACAAGATGAACGAAGGCAGATAAGGCCGAGTGGATTACGGAGGGGGTGTGGCCGCTTTTTAATTCATTAATATTTATCTTTTCAAAGAAAAGTTTTCAATAAATTTCTTAGAACAAATTGTAAGTAACTCGAATGCAACGTCTAAGCGGCTTGTCAAAGACTAAGCGGCTTATTAGTACTACAAAGAACGTTGTGCCACTTGCTGTTGGCTGGGCTAGTTTTGTTGGTCTTGTAAAGTACTTATGGAAGGCTAGAACAACTTGTAACACTTAGGGATCTACTTATTATATGTTGATTATGTGATAATTTGAGTACAAAATGAGGCAGGTTTATAACAATAACATGCATTTGTTGCACTTTGAATTGCGTTACCTATACGATATGGAATTGCCAGTTTGTTTGAGGTTTTTATACGATATATACAGGGCGTAAGGAAAAGTATCATTAACTTTTGAACCACATACTCTACCCATCAAACTGAACAACTTTTACTATGAGAGCAAACCTGTCGCAACAACAAAAAATATGCTGTTTCACACTAAACTGCAGTGCCTAGTCGACTCAAATGTATGAGACAACATATTTTTTTTATTCTGACAGGTTTTCTCCAATAATACAAGTTGTTCAGTTTGATGGGTATTGTATGTTGTTTCAAGGTTAATGATACTTTTCCTATTTTCTTACGATAGATGCAGAATAAATACAAGGTGTGCATTTATTATTTTTGTCTATTAGAAGATGCTTGTAATAATCCCAAGACGACAAAAAATTACAATTTGATATAAGTAGCTTAAAACATTTTCTAGTAAAGCATTTGAGTTCAAATCGTAAGTACACAAACGTACAGAGCGCCCACAGTTTGGAGTAAACCATTTATTTAGCTCTTAGCCGTTTACGCCCTGAAAAATGTGCGGTAATAAAAGACCGTTCCGACATTTGATCATTTAGAAAATTGAAACGCTATTTTATCGTGTTTTACACTAAAACGATAACGGTCCGGAAACTAGCAATTTTAGTGTTTATTCAATAGCTCAGTCGGTAGTGAATCTGCCTGCCGAGTTGACGAGGTTTGAAAGGACAAATATTTTAATTTAATCATGAAAACGCAAAAAATACAGAGTATATAAAACTTGCACACATATTATAGATAAAAGATATCCTCCAAGGCGCCCACCCGAGACAGGCTACCTAGGAGGCTGGCCGCATTACCTCTTTGAATGGTCAAACCTATCCTCTGGGCAAAATGGCTTCTAGCCCTCCTGTCCCCCGTGGCCTCAAACAGGCGCCTCGAGGGGCACATTAGAAAAAGTGTCGCAGCGGGACCCCAACAACCTAGGGTCTCTACGGCGAAAAGCAGAAATTCATAGCCGTCACCCAAGCCATGATATGTCCTTCTCTTCTCAGACTCAGATAGAACAGCCGCCGCCCCCGCACGGCTACAAGACCCCCGGACGTGAGAAGGCGCCAATGTATCGACACACGTGGCATCCCAAACCAAACACCTGCCACGACTCCACGGAATGAGGGACAGGTCATCAGTCTTTTCCCACAATTTAATTATGTAGGTACCTTCCTACTTTATTTGACACCAAAATCATTTGAATAAATACTAATATTTATATACCAACGATTTAAAGACGCTAGCGCAGCAAAGAACAAAATATAAAATATTTGACTTGTGCTATCATAAACTGTTTTACTTACATCAATAATCAAAATTGATACTAATTTATTAATATTAGATGAGTTTAGTGTCTAATATCAAGTTATTATATTTTTTACATTGCGGCCTAGTCATTATAAAACAAATGACAACATGCGTCCATGTATGGGCCGTTTGGCTAAATTGTGATATGCATGTGATAGCTTTGCTATAAGTACGCATTATAATATAGACGACTATGATATAATACAATCCAATTGCAAAAATTGCCCCAACTATAGTAGTTTGTACCATATTTTTATGACGCCGTACATAACATTCGGTAAGTAGTACAAAAATGGCCCGTTTTGGAGGTTGTCTATTTTAGACTTTGGTTCTTCGATTGGGTCATACCTGTATAGGGTGTAGATAAAATATTCGCCGAGGGGATAGTCATAGATATTTCTAAATGTAGCATATAACATATAAGTATTTTGTTCGTGGGTGTCGTTCGAGGCGACTAATGGATAAGTTTTCTTATACTGTGTTTTTATGGGCGAAAAACTAGCCACTTATCATTATTTGACACATCATTACATCCTGAAACCTTCAACATGCTAAAAGTGAGCCTTGCTGCAATTGCACGTTTCAGAATTTCGTTGGTAGTAGCAAAGCTTACCACCGCACCCCGAAAGGGATATTTTTCGTGAGTTTATCATCAACAGCCTATACAGGGTGTGATTTTTATCAGCGACGCGCATTTAGGAGGTGCTTCAGACCATCAAACTGAACAACTTTCACTATGGAGCCAACGTCGAAATCTCGAAAAAAAAACATCTGTTTCATACCAAACTGCAGTACCAACTTGACTCAAATGTATGGTACACCTGTTTTTTTTCGAGATTTTTAAGTTGGCTCCATAACGAAAGTTGTTCAGTTTGACGGTCAGAAGCACCCCCTAAATGTGCGTCGCTGACCAAAACCACACCCAATATATTCGTCCCACTGCAGGGTACAGGCCTACCCTCAGGGAGGGTGTAATGGCATCAGTCTCAGTGGAATTGGTGGACTACACATAAGCATCACAATTTCTTCTTCAGCGTATGCAGATTTTCTAACGATGTTTTCCTTCACCGTTTCAGAGCAGTCGGTATTACGTACGTAAGTTAGAAAAACTAATTGGCACACGGCATGTCGTCCGTGCGGATTCGAACCCAGAACCTCATAATCATAATTGAGTATCCGTACCTCTCCGCAATGCGCCACCGAAACTCTTGATTTTATGTATATATTTTGTTACGTTGTGCCTGTAATTAAATTAAATGAGAATAATTGATAACATTTGCGTTCCATTTCGCAAGAATAACAATCAATTATACACGCAATAATTTTGTTGTATCACCCTTATCATCGTAGGTAAATAAAAATAATTGGCAATGCTATAAAACTCCCGTAGCGATCGTGGTTGGAACGCCCTGCATTTCCGCCGCGCCGTGCGCCGTAAACTCGATTACTTTTAATTATTTCAAAGTGAAAGAATCTTTGTATCCATTTTCTTTTGATCTTCTTTGAGGCATTTGTTGTTCAGTTGGTAGTAAATAAATCAAAAGTTATGAATATTTCAAGCCAGTGATCTGCGCGTACGAAGTCGGACCCAGCATCCGACATCCATTTCAAGTAAAGTAGATCAATACGGAACGCACACTTTGAACCTTTGCCTATTAATCTGGGCCAGCGTCTAATGCTTAGTTAACATTAAAGTAGTTTCTAATTAGTATACAACGTGTTAATGAATTAACGCAAAACTAGAAAGTAGTTTGTTTAGAATCGAGAGCAGAATCGAATTATCTTTGTTTCAACATTTCAATAAATTATTTGTTTGTAAAATTTAAAATTTACTGAACTCGATCTCAACCCACCGCAAGGGCACACTCACCCTACTTACTACCAAAACAAGATTCTTAAAATGTATCCATGGGCACGTTAACGCTTTCATTCATTGCTGAAATGATAACAAATCATTTTTGCCTCAAAACTTAAAATGCGAATAACTTTAAATGTAAACTATCGAAATAACGAAATTATTGTTTTAATCTAATTATTTTGTTGTAAATCAGTTGGGGTGTATGAGGTTTTGCGCTTATTCATTAACACGTTGTATAAGCTATTGTAATCTAGGATTAGGCCTCTTACTCTTTCGATTTCTTGATTGCGATTTCTTGGTGGACGATCTCCGACCCACAATAAACTATACTCCGGTAAGTCTGAATATCATTTTTTAATTGGCGCAGCCGGTGGCAGTCCTGAAGTTGGGTACTGTTTGGAAACTCAAGCAGTCAAAAACCAGCAGCTTCGACGTGTGTTTCTACACCTAAAAGGGATTTCGAACCTATCAAATAAATGAATTGAGAAATGATATGCAGCAGGTCAGACTGGACAGAGTTTCGGTACTACTGGTGAAACGTGGATATTCTGAGGTTTCAGAATATCTCTGACTACCCCCTCGGGGAATATAGTCGTGAGCATATGATATGCTATGCAGGTCAGCATCCTTAACTCGGGCGCAGCTAGTTTTTTAATAAATATCGACATAGTTATGCAAACACCTGCATATTTATCGGAAATATGCAAGCAAAATGCACCACTTTTGAGTAGGAAAACAAAATATCTATTATGCATTGGTACCTACAGTCTTTCATCAGTTTGATATTGTTCACTAGGTAAAGGCTCTTTTTCATATAGGTCGGGAAAACATTCGGAAGGCGGGAACCAAACAAAAACTTGTTTTGTTAAATATAAGCAAACTTTTGTGACTTGTAAACTGTTTTGTTAAAACATATGGCAGCAATTATAGCTATATATAACCATAAGTTTGTTTATGTGGTACAAAACAGTTTGGAAGAAATATAATTACTTAAAAAAAAAATTACAAAAAAATCTAAACTATTCTAAAAATCCGTCGCGGTTTATCTGGTCTAAACGAGCCCATGATCCTTGCGATTTGGATGTCACTAAAGTTTGGTTATTTTTAACAAAACATATTTTTTGCAGTCATGCAGTGAGATTTCTAAAACGCAAAGGTTCTATAGAATCCCCGGGTGTATCAACCAAGTTATCGACCAATGAAAGTCGTATACGAATTAGGATGAGTGAAATTCAAAAATAGCACTCCCATTCAATTACTCATCACTAATATAAAAGTCACTTACTAAAACAAAATCTCTCATTCTTCCGCATTGTTTTTTTTTCACCACCCAATTACAAACCCGCATTCAATAGACTCACGTAGCCGTAGCACCTACTACGAATGCTACGCTCGTAGCAATGCAATGCTACGGTATTCAATGTTTCGCAAGTATCCCATTACGTCAGATATATTTCATTTCTGCAAGAATTGAAGCCAACACTTTGTGGTTTTCTCTTTGCATAATATCATAAACACAGGAAACAAATACGTGTTGAAATATTTAAGTTCTCAAAAAGAAAAAATTCTAGAACAGCTCACGGTGTTTTCAATGAAAATTTTAACGATAGCTGTAGTAAAAATTAATTTCTTGGCTAGATCGATAGATGGCGCTGACGAAGTTAAATCGTGCTATTGATTGCTTTTGAAGATTCCTTAAGTTTTCTAAGCTATCTCTTAACAAGCTTTTAGTTTAATGACTACAGAACTCCCATGGGCGAGTCCGACACAGTCTTGGCTGATTTTTTATTCAAAATCGGACAGTCGTGCATTATTTTATTTTACAACAGAGTTCAATTCTTTTATAACGTAACCCTAAAATTAATTAAAATTTAATCGAAAAAGGGGTTAAGTCCTAATAACACTGGTACATATTTGCACTAAAATTAAGTAGTTCAAGCGTTCTCGACCATAAGTCTAATGAAAACAAGTTCGTTATTTAAATGGCCGGCCGTTATTTGAGTTAGGGCGATCTCGCACCTGAGCTCGGGGCTTAAGGAAAGGATGTTAAATAAATATTTTCCAAATGGAAAGGATAAAGGGCACGCTTTGGCGATAAGTTGCTCGAGGTAACGTGAACAAGCAAGTCGGTTTGCTTAGGTCCCGGTAACATTTCTAATTAAGCTATTTCTTCAGCGTTCTCTTGGTAACTTTGACGGCTTTGCTGTTGGAAAAGTCTATTGATTGCTTGAAAATAGTATATTATGATACAAGTGAGCTAAGTTGGTCATTACATTCAAGGCTAGATTGCAGCTCGAGCCGCAGGTGAGGGCTGTAAACGAGCCAAGACTTTAATGACCAACGTTTTTCAACAACTACAACGAAAAAAATATTGAAATTACACAAATTAATGAATGTAATTGAGTTATATATATTTATGAAAAATGGCGCCCAGATTTTTTTCATCTCGAGCTGTGCGCCTGTGTTCGAATTAGTTATGCGAGCTGCACTATGAACCTAATAGCGGTGCTATAAGAGCTACTTTACGAGTTTGTTGGAAAATTATAAAATCGTTCTTTACAGAACTATTATTCTTCGTCAATCAATTGATATAAATTAGAATTTTCGCATTCTTTATATATTATAAATAATAAATGAATATGAATTATACATATACCTGCATATTCCTACAGAAGGAAATATAAAGGGTACAAAATACGTCAGTCAGTCAGTCATCGGTAAACTTGTAGTTTTTTCCAAATCAAATATGCTGCCAAAGATAAATTGACGAAACGTCAGAAAATACATTTTAAACATTTGAGACAGTTTTAACTCTACCTTAAGGGCTAGCATGCTATGCACAACAAATCTCAAATCAATCAAGCTTGCTCATTTAGGAAAACGGGAAATAACAAAGGAGCATACACATCTCCGTGGTGGTCCAGTGGCGAGTAACCTTGCCTGCCGTGCAGGAGACGATGGTTCGATCCCCGTCCAGGCTGACTCGTACCAATGAGTTTTTCGGAATTTATGTATGCATGCATGCATACACATCTCGATCTTACTCGATTCGAAAGACAGGTAAAAAAAAAGTTGATAACTTTCAACCGCGCCCGATTGTATATAACACATAGGCCATACATCGAGGTAGGGTTACCTAATTAACAACCAACCCTATAGCGCGTTGTTATAAGATACAAGTTACCTACAGGTAACATCGGAGCTCGCTGACTTGCTCTAATTAATACGCGGAGTACTGGAAGAGGATTAGATAATTATGGAATAAAATATAACCGTACAGAGAAGAGGTGAAATATTTCGTACGTTTTAGATTTGACATGATGACGTTAGCACCTTTGTGTAGGGTGGACTTACCACGCACCGTATGAACATTATTGTACATTTCGTAACAATAGTTCATTCTGTTACTTCGCGCTTCTCACTGCATTCCCCTGCTCGGTTCCCCTCAAGTTTGCCCTCAAGTGTGAGGTGGGGTGGGGTATCTGCTGTCAGAGGGGGGCGGGGAATATCCGTTATTTATTTAGAACTATATACCATCACCAATTCTGTGACATGGATCAGATTGGCACAGGACCGTGAGGAGTGGCGCAATAAAAAGGAGGCCTATACCCAGCAGTGGGTTGATGTGGGCTGATTTGATTGATTGATTGATTCTGTGACATTACCATTGACTTACACTCTAACGATAGACAAGCCCTGTCATAGAAACATCATGTCACGCAAAACAACACAAGATGACACTTTGCGGTCTGTCATTACCATAGTAACGAAGTGAACTCGGGAACATTCAAGTGAAACATGCAGTTCCTGCTGATTGCTTTATCTAGTGCTAGTACATTAATGATCGTTGTAAATTACGAACGAAGCACACCGGTTGACAAAAGGATCTATTATCATAGTATAAAATAGTTTTTGTACTTTCTGAAGCACTATCCTTACATAGTTTTTCCGCAAAGAATACGAAACTGAAAGAACAATTAAATTATCAAACTGTCAATTGTTTCGCATAAAAGTACTCTGTGATCGTAGCATTCTATACAATTAAAAAAATATACAACGTGTTAATGAATAAGCGCAAAACCTCATACACCCCAACTGATTGATTTATAACAAAATAGTTAGATTGAAACAATAATTTCATTATTTTGATAGTTCAAATTTAAAAAATACTCTGTGATCGTAGCATTCTATACAATGAAAAAAATATACAACGTGTTAATGAATAAGCGCAAAACCTCATACACCCCAACTGATTGATTTATAACAAAATAGTTAGATTGAAACAATAATTTCATTATTTTGATAGTTCAAATTTAAAGTTATCCGCCTTTTAAGTTTTGAGGCAAAAATGATTTGTAATCATTTCAGCAATGGATGAAAGTGCTAACGTTCTGATGTATACATTTTAAGAATCTTATTTAGGTAGTGAGTAGTTTAGAGTAATTGTGCCAAGAAAAGAAAAGACGTACTATCTCAAATCCAGTCCTGATTTATTCTGAATTTTTAAAAGGCCTATCTTAGTAGTCTCTAAAATATTACCAAAACATAACACCCTGCGACAAAATATTAGACATTCCGTGAATCGATATTATTATGGTTTGTTTTGTTAAGGCGCTAATAACTGCGACTGGTGCGGTGCGACACGAATTTTCATTTAAAATCTGGTTTTTGGCCTTTGACCATCAAACTGAGCAACTTTCTCTATGGGACCAAAATCAAAAACTGCTGTTTTTTTTTCGAAACATTTGACTCAAGTTGGTTTGCAGTTTAGTATGGAACAGTAGATTTTTTTTGGCCATTTAGATGTTGGTGCCATAAAGAAAGTTGTTCAGTTATTAAGTATGTCAGCATATTAAGAAGGACCCTATATAGGTATAAACTATTTTCAAAACATTATAATTATTTTACAATAGTTAATGTTAAGGCATTTCTACAAATAACAAAAGTAAACCTACATGATTTTAAACGCTGGGGAAAGTCAACATCCTTCTTAAAATAGTTGGATAAACTTTATGAGCTCGCTAGTGGCTTTTTATTTAAACAATTATGACTAGAATATAATCAATGTAATTTCAGATTAGGTTGGTGGCATTTATTTTAACAATTTAAAACAAAATTCGGTTAAAACAAAGCTTTAAGCTGCTTTTAAATAATCACACGTTTTATTACTAAGTTTTACTTTCCAAACAGTTTATGTTATGAATAATCAATAAAATAAATATTCACTCTCTATCCAGTTAAATATAAATATTCACTGTTTTACAAACTTTACTATTCGTCGGCATACCTACTGTGAAAATCTATCGTATGTGCGTGGAACCAAATTTTACAGAAGAAACAAAAAATCATCCGGTGTTTTTATTTTCTATGAAGCTCCTTGAAACATTCAATTGTTTTTAATTCTCTAAAGCATTTTGGAGTATTCCTCACCTTAAATTTGCCTAAAAATCTAATTAAAAGTTTACTGTGACTTGAGTGAATTTTTGGTAGGTAGGACTAGCGAGGTTTTCACAGTAGAACGTTTTATGTAAGTATCATACTTGTACTATGGGTTTTTAAGCACTTATCGAAGAGTTTATAATAGGTACTGGTTTTTCGGTAAAGGAAACCATCGTTAGGAAACCTACATGCTTCAAATTTACAATTGTCCATTGATTGTGGCGACGGGCTCACTACCTGTACCTGCATAGAGTTTGGGTACCGCTAGTAAAACGTGGAGAATACTTAATATGCTATAATTATATGCCACATTCGAAATTTCTTTGACTTGCTTTTCGGGAAATAAAGTCATGACATAAGCATGCGTGCGATGCGTGAGTGATAGACTATGAGTGTGGTATGTCGCGATCAACATCATGCTGATAGTGCCACACGGAAAATATCCACCTATAGTATAATATTAATATGTGACAACTATAAATTAAGCAGACTTTACTAGAAAATTTCTTGCTATACATCAAATTTTGGTAGATTTTACTGAATTTTGGTAGAGTTTAGTTAAATCTACCAGAATTCGATTTACCACTTTTCTAATAAAGTCTGCTAATATTTATAGATGTCACATTATACTACTAGCATAAGCATAGCATATGCTCACGACTATATTCCCCGAGGGGGTAGTCAGAGATATTCTGAAACCTCAGAACATCCACGTTTCACCAGTAGTGCCGAAACTCTGTCCAGTGTGACGGGGGACGAGCCCGTCGCCACTTGTAATGGACAGTGGGTACAATACATGCCATACTACTAGATAAGTGTTTATTTTTTCCGTGCAGCGCCCTACGATAAAATCGTGTGAAAATGCTCTTAGATTAAAAAATAAATGAATCTCTACAGAAAACACTAGTTCCCCTCGAGCACAGCTCAGTTTAGTTTGAGTACCAAAAATGGCTTTCCACTTTTGTCCGCTTTAATTAAGTCACGACCGTCGGCCGTCCTTCCTCGCCCAGGTAATCACGATTGGGCAGGCATTAATTCAAAACTCTCTTACAGCACTTGTGTTGGATAGCTGGCATATCCACTTGGGCACGTCGCATTGCAGCCTTTCTAAACATCCCCACTTTGAATCAAAGGCAGAAGCGAAACTTTTTGAAATGTCAGTCAATTTTGTTTAGTGGTTTCAGCTAAATTTTAAAGCTTCTTTTTCTTCCTAATATTGTTACAAAATAGTTTGAATAGAATTGTGTGTAATTTCCCCAAAGACGAATCTGTCATTTTGCCGAAGCAGGCTTTAAGACAATCAGAATAAGCTTAGTACGGTATTGATATTGAAATTGTCCCAGAAAATAATTCGATTTTATCTGTCAAATTGGAAGGCGAACGCTCTACCATTTGACATCCATGATTTATTTATTTTGGGACGAGCTTCAATTCTAATTAGAGAAAATAATGTAATCTGTATAGATTTTGAACTTAAATTGAGTTGTCATAAATAATTGAAAGTTTTACAATTTTGAAATCGTCGAAATTCGAGTCGAAATAATAATTGCGTTTTAGAATGAAATGTGATAGACTAATATCTCAATTTAAATAATAATTTTAACAAGTTTTAAGACAATCGAGAACGTCAGATCAGGGCCGAAGCCGTCTACTCCAAATTAATGCTCCTTTATAACTTCAAACAAATGCCAATCAAAATATTTCGGAAGTGGAACGCAGTATGATCTCAGTTGACTTTTCAAAGGTGATGGTGCTTTTGCTGAATCTGGACGAAAAAGTGGTTTGTAAAACATAATAAATTAATTAAGTCATTTTCGTGAAGAAGTAGGTTCACTCTTAGTATACAGGGTGTAAAAAAATTCCCTATTAATATTCAAAGGGGAGGTTTATACCATTAAAACTGAACAACTTTCTAAACCACCTCATTAAATATTACTAGGATGTTTTGGTACACCTTGTGTAGGGTTTTAGGGTGCAATAACATGCGAACCTAAAAAATGAAAAAGAAAGTATATTCCTTGGTCGTCTGGAACAACGACCACTGATAGAAAAAATAAAAGGTCTATGTTATGTAAAATGGCCTAATTAATTTGAATATTATTAAGGTCTCTTAGGCCTATAAATTAACTTTAAATTCTGGGTAAATGAGCTCAGAAAAATTGGATTATAACTTGTTTCTCAGCAAGAGGAGTGTTACTAAAGAGAGCTCATCAACAAAGTTACAATTAGATGCAATTCATACTAAAACCTTGAATAGGTATATTGTATTGAAGCAAATTAAGAATAGCGCCTCGAGAAGGAGCAGGTTACCTAGAAGTTTTACCGAGTTAGGGTCATCGCAGATGGTCGGAGTCGCGGGCAGCTCTAAATTCACATGGAGGTTCTCAGAGTTGCGCGGCTCTAAAGCTTGGCACAAACGAGCCACCGGCCACAGCAAACGTTGGCCATCGCGGACACTGCCGTAGCAAGGCGGCCACCGACCACAACGTGTGCGATGAGTCCCTACAAAATGTATGAAAAAGCGTGTGAGAGAAAATGATTACAAACAAAATATCTAAGATATTTAAGAATATTTTTTTAAATAAAATTACTCCATTCCTCCTTTCTCTTCCAGTTGCTACCAATGATGACAGGCTAATGAAATTCATTTTCTACAAAGAGAAACGAAGCTGCACCAAAAAGTTAACGTAGGTAACATACAACACTTTGCCAAATTAATCTGCTTTTAATTTTCAGCAAATACAATTACAGCGGGTAAAGTACCACTCAGACTGGCGTTCGTTTTGACACTCGCTCCCAATTACCATGTTACACTACATTTTTATAGATGTTAAATAAAGTTAATTTAGCTGACACAATGTTTACCTCGTCTGTACATATGATATTGGCAACCCTTGCTAGAATACCAGCTTTATTTCGTGTTTCTAACGTACCGCCGTTCCATGTGTTACCTACTAAGAATTGGGCTGTCTATCGCAGACTATTCGCGGTTCATCTCCTATCATATTTTTATCCTATCATGTTCAATCAATCAAATTAGCCCTCATCAACCCACTGCTGGGTGTAGGCCTCCTTTTATTGCGCTACTTCCAAATATGTTTGTAACTGTTTACTAATGTCATTGGCCACTCCTCAGACCTGCCTGTGTCAGTCTGATCCGTTACAATGTCGTCTGAACACCCCTTCTGGGACCTCCCTTCTTCTCTTGGCCACCATTCCGTTATTACCTTGGTCCACCGGCCGTCTTCCCTTCTAGCCAAGTGTCCCGCCAATCTAGCAATCTCCACTTAAACTTTGTAATCCGCTATTCAACGACGTTCTTCGACGGATTTCTACGTTGGGTACAAATATATTTAGTACCTAAGGTGCGATTTATAAAGTAGAGATGTGTGGCGGTGGCGGATAGTCATAGTAACACAATTTTAAACCTTATAGTACGTAGCATAGCGACCCGCGCCTCCGGGCGACGTCACCGGAGGGCGCAGGTGATTCTCCTTTACGACAAAAACGACGCCATGCTACGTAGTATAAGGTTTATATTGTGTTACTTAGATTATCCGCCACCGCCACACGTCTCTTCTGTATAAATCGTGGCTAACAATAGTTTCATGTCATTGAATAGCATATGATATGAACCTTACTTCCAGAAACATGTTATTGCAAAACACAATCTATTTGCTTAATAGCATTAAGTGAAACCCATGGGAAGAAATGGGGTGGTCGATTTTGTCGTCATATTATCACAAAGCGATGTAATAATTAAGCAGGTGGATGTCCAAGAAATAATGATAGCGGGCGTGCTGTTAATTTGGTTAATGCTCGTCTGCGTGTGCCGCCGCCCTAAGGGGCTATTAGCGAGCCTAATTTACTTTATATCATACGCTTGTTATGCTCTCTTATGACCTAGAAATTGAATACACCGTATCAAGAAATAAACGCGAATACTGAAAAATATTTTTACCTTAAGGCGCAATAGTAGGACGAAATACCTTGGAGGCATCTTTTATTTTTCATTTTAGACTAGATTTATACAATTAACCGAACCCAATATAACTCAACCATACCTCAGTATTCTTGTATAGTTTATCTAGTGAAATCATAAATTGAATACACGATTGGAATTACTTTATACTCACATATTTTTGGTATTTATACTCACATATTCACCATTCGTTTATCTAGTAAAATAAGTGAAATCATTAAAAAAATCGAAATAAAGTACTTTTGTTAATTCTTTTTAATCGAAAACACGGCACCAGCACGCACTTTTCGGAGGACGCGTTTCTCATAGAAAATTTTCGTCTGAACCTATTGCCCCTTAAAAGATAACTATTTTGATTATGAAATACGTAATTTTTTTACAAATTCACTCAACTGTATTGAAACCAACTTAGTATACATAATGTCCTATAATTACCTTGCGCTTTGCTCTAAGCTGTAACATTATTAGGTACATTTTCTAAATTAAGCACTTAATGTTCCAAAAACAGCATATCTAATATTTACATAGAACACGTTAAAATCCACTCAATTTTTACAACCATCACTTCGTTTAATTAAACCGTATATGACATTCGTAAAACAGAACTTAAAGGGGCAATTAACCTATGCAAATTGAATAATTTGAAAATATTCCAGCGGCGGCCCATGTCAAGGGATAGCCGAGGTGAAAACTCCCGCGAAACTAGTTTCACCGACGCGGCGCCGCCATTCTGATTAACAAAACTTTGTGGCTACTAGACAGTTTCATAAATGTCCTGCATTTAAAGTTTTCAACTAGAGTGCCTGTCAGACCACCGCGGTCTACGGTCGCTGTTTGTTATCGTCCTAAAATACTTATCGGCGTACAGTCGTAGTCCAGTATAAATGGATATTGTGTACCTAAGATACCCTGTACATTGTGTACACCCGTATATCGATATTAATCGTATACTTTGGTACACTTACAGTGACAGCCTAGTAAATACTGAAACGGTGAACTCAAACAACTTCTTTCACTATGGAACCTACCTCAGGAAACGCAAAAAAAATCTGTTGTCCCTTACATTTGAGTCGGATAGCTACAGCAGTTTTGTATGGGATAGATGATTTTTTTCGTGTAACTCCATAGTGAAATTTGTTCAGTTTTATGGTCTGAGGTCACCCAGTAGTTCCACCCTGTATGATAATGTGATCGATAGCGTATTTTCATGACTTTACTGGACAATTATAGCCAAATAATATTGTGTTTCTCCGATATTTATATCCATTATCTGAAATTGACTTAACTAAATATTAAGAAGCGGAATCGCCACGAACTTTCAGAAATCACCATATCGATTTAATAGGTACAGATTGAATATGGTAGTTACAAAAGACCCAGGTCATTGTGTTGTCTGATGTCGTTGTCTGCGGCTGTAGTCACTGTCTGCAATTGCTGTCTATGGCTGCAGCCACGTATGGGATCGTTATCTGCTGCTGATAACGATTCTAGCACTAGAACTAGAACGCATTCGCGTCTGCGGTCGCTGTCTATAGCTGTTGTCACTGTCTGCAGTTGCTGTCTTTGTCTGCAGCCACGTTTGCGATCATTATCTGCGGCTGCATTTGCGTCTGCGGTCATGTGTACGGCTGTAGACGCTGTCTGTAGTTGCTGTCTATGGCTGTAGCCACGTTTGTGATCATTTTCTGCGGCTGCATTCGCGTCTGCTGTCGCTGTCCATGGCTGTAGTCACTGTCTGCGGTCGCTGTTTCGCAATGACTACGTTTATCGCCTGCAGTCGCTGTCTGGATCAATTGTTTACAGTCACAGCCTAGCGGTCTAGTGATAATGCCGTATACGGACCAGACGCTCACACCCGAGTTTTATGCAGAACTGTTTATTACCTAAGTACGTAGCAATGTTGACATGAGAATATGTTTCGTGGCGACCGCAGACCGTTTTTGTTTAAAGCCTAACTTAATAATATACTGTCTGAACTTGGTGTTGGTAAAGACGCTAAGACTTGTCTCGTTGCTTTTGATGGATATTGTGAAACAACTGTTCATAGGTCCTTGTTAACGGTATTAAGGTTTTAGACTAAGCCTTAAGAGTCCTTTTGCTGTTCAGTAGCGTGCTCATCACAATATTAAAGATTTCTCAATAAAGAATGCCTAAATTAAAAAAGTGCTAAGTACTCCAATAGCCTACTACAAAATCCTTAAATCTTTTATATAAAATACTTTTATTAATATTTGTCTATAATTCTAAACATACAAAGGGGTATGGGTAATATGAGCGTCTTTTTTTTCTAGCGGCCAGTCATCAAATGTTGTGAGTATTTTAGGGCTAATATTGCCTTACATTACATATGCAAAAACTATTGTTCTACGTTGTAACGTTTCGGAGATATCGAATTTTTAAGTTTTAAAAATAGAAGCTTTTTTAAGTTACTTGTTTTGGTTCTCACTCTCCATATAAAAATTTGCCATAGACCATTGAAAAAAAGAAGACTAAACAGCACTTTAAAGTACATTTTTTCGATATTCTTAAAATTGGAATGTTTTGAACCTATACAACATAAAATTGCCATAATATGGTTTTTGTAGAAAGTTGAAGCACCACTTTTTTGAGAAATCATTAATTAATATTGTGATAAGGGCTGAACTAAACGGTAAAAGGAGCCTTAATAAGGGTTGAAGGTTGAAATAAGGCAAAGGCTATCAAGGTCACATATGGCTACGATAATTGTTTGACTGTAGTGATACTAGTGATGCCAAGTTTGACTTACGGCTCAGACATTTGAACCCGATTTGTGGTCTCGAAGGGAAAGGTCAGATTACGGAGAAAAATATCTATTAGTACCAATCGTATGGCATTTTTTGTCGTCCTGCTTGGATCTAGGGAGGTTTAAATTTCGAAGTCAAGATTAGCCAGTCTTCCGCTGCCGGGATTAACCTATGGAGTTTTTAAATTTTACCGGGGAAATGGCGCTTCATTTACCATATGGGTGAGGGTTTGGTCAGGTGCCCCGCAGTCGCACATCGGTGACTCCCTCAGGCCCCACTTGTAGAGGGAGTTGGTACTTCCATATATACCAACCTATATGAGACAACTATTTATTTAGTCGATTTTACTATATAATAGCATTCTTTACTACAAAATGTATGATTTATTTAACTTTAACAAAATGTTTAATGTTGTATTTAACTTAATTTAACTAAAATCTAACAACAAATTTTCTAGTAGAATCTACTAAAATAAATAGTTGTCACATATAGGATCCTTCTTAATATGCTGGCAATTTTTAAGGGCATGATCAGAAAGTCAAACTGAACAACTTTCTGTATGGCACCAACATCGAAATCACGAAAAAAAAACTGCTCTTCCATACAAAACTGCAAACTTACTCGAGCCAAATGTATGGGACAGCTGATTTATTTTCGTGATTTCGATATTGGTCCAATAGACAAATTTGTTCAGTTTGATGGTCTGATCATCCGCTTAAAAAAGTGTCAGCATATTAAGAAGGACCCTGTATACCTACTGCTAGATATTTTCCTCCGTGACTTCCACGTATTCTGATTTTCTCTAACAAAATTACTGTTTATGTTGTAAAAGTATGTTGTTAAAAACCGAACAAGTACAAGCCTACATTGCACAATTAGTGCTCCGTACCAAACCGCAAACAAAGTCTATTTTCATCAAACCTTTGTTTTGCAAATACTAGCACAATTATAAACAAGGCCATGGGTATATCAACGACAATACATTTTGTTTTATTACCCACCACGTTTCATTTTATTAGGAAAACAAATTTATGGAGCGTAGATACTCGCTGATGAGGCAACATCATCGATTCAGTTTTACGTGCCACATGCTACCCGAGTAGTAGTAAAACATGTTAGTACTAATAATTTACAGAGCATACACAATAAAACCGGTCAAGTGCGAGTCGGGCTAATCGCGCACCGAGGGTTCCGTACCACGCCACCACACTACATAATAAATTTTTTTTTTAGTTCTGGTCCTTCAACAAGAGACCGACTCACACTTGGCCGGTTTTTATTATTATTATTTTTTTTTTTATTTATAATTAATGGACTTTTTGCTTGTGCGTTAGCACCGCATTTCCGCCAATGTCAAGTAGTTTGTGGGAGTATCTATCCCAATCTCAGGGATTGTTTTTGATAAAGAACAAGAAGAGATTAAGGAATGCGGAGCCTCGTGGCAGGCAAAGACGCGACGCGCGGACAACACGCGAGACAAGTTCTCGGGTCAGAACCTGCAACGTGACTCCGTTTTTATTATTTGTTGTTATACCGTAGAGTTCGCTCTGTAAACGTACCAAGTTTGACGGTTTTATGTATTACCGTTATTACGATAGAGCGAGAAGAAATAACGTTGATAAAAACTAGTTTCTTGTTGAGAACCCACTTAATTTTTAACTTTTTGAAATTTTTATATAGCATTTTCTGTGAAAATGTCAACTGTTTAGCTATTTCGGCTAAGTCAAATCAGCAGAGAGATGCATATCTCCATAGTAATTTTGTCATTTTCAACTGCTGAGTACAACGAATGAGTTTCTAAAATCGCACTCCAGCTAGTCAAAACATAAATAGCCTTTGTTTCGCAACTACACCTTTCAAATAACAATCTTATCAAGTACTCCACTTTATCAGTCCAAATCAAATGTAAATTATTAAAACACACTCTAGTGCCCCAGCAAGAAGTAAGATCGTCCATTACTCGTACGCCTAGTTTGTATTAGCCTGAATCTTTTATAAAGACAACGCTGTCCCGCGGCCGCGGGTCTCTAATGATGATTTACCGGACCCAGCTCCCAGGAGCGGCGTAATTTTCCCTTAGAACGCGAGAGGCCGGGCCCACACCGCACTGTTGTCCGAGCTAAAGTGAAAACAAATGAACAACTACTGCGTTTAATCATTCATCCCTGCTGCGCAACGTGCGGTTTCTCATTGAGATTTATATTTCCTTTTATCGGTCAAGCGGTAAATAAATGAGGTAATTCGTTAAATTTTCTTATAAGTTCCATTTCTAAAAAACCGTGGGGGGACCTTGCTTTCCGTGCAGGAGGCGATGGTACGATCCCCGCCCAGGCCGACTCGTACCAATCAGTTTTTCGAAATTTATGTACGATTTGTAACACAACTGGCTTTTCGATGAAGGAAAATATCGTGAGGAAACCTGCATACTTCAATTTCGAGGTGTGTACTGTACCCACTGTCCATTACAAGTGGCGACGGGCTCACTCCCCATCACACTGGACAGAGTTTCGGTACTACTAGTGAAACGTAGATGTTCTGGGGTTTGAGAATATCTTTGACCCTCTTAGGGAATATAGTCGTGAACATATACTATGCTTCTTATAAGTTCTAGAATGTAAGACTTGTGGCTTAGCAAATTTCATTTAAAGCTTAGGTTTTCTCGTGATCCTAGATACGGCTTCAGGCGATATTTTAAATAAACAATTTCCGTATCAGCTTTTTCACTTCGATGGAAACTTCGGATAAAAGTTCGAATTACTTTGAAATGTTAGTACCTAATACGTTATTGGTACTGGAAAACAAGTTCTCCAGAATTGATAACCGAACAATATTTTGATATTTCAACTTTTAGAAATGCGCAGAATGCTAATCGACAAGGTCCGATTTTAACTTTGTCTAAAAAGTCGTAAAAGAACACATTAATTGGTTGGTACACATTAGGTAAACCCTATTTAGTATACCTGCTGGTTTCTCATATGGATGGGCCCAAAACTCATTTATTTGATGCACAAAAAGTAGGCGCAAGCGCGCACTCGATCTGTCATCTCTAGGTATTCTATGATTTCAAGCTAATCTGACATTTTTCGTAACAATTTCGTAATTTGTTAGCACTTTGAAACACGTCTCTCACGTTTTAATTACGTTGGACTCGGAAGTAAAATTCTTGTTCGGATTCCTAGAATGACAGGAGTTTTCAGATGGCACGAGTTAACAATCAGACACGACTTTATTACGGACATCGGCGATGCATGAGGGTCCGATAGTCCGATAGACCATTGACAATTAGATTTCAAAAAGTTTCCATAAAATGTAAGCAGCTCCTGCCATCCAAATAAATGTAATGAACACGAATCGTCGAGGAAACAATAATGTTGAATTGTTTTATTTAAATCATCATCATCATAGACGTCCACCGCTAGACATATTTATTTAAATATTTAATAATAATAAGATTAAACTTTCAAAGAAAATAACCAAAATAATACATGTAGGTATTTATTTTACAAAAAAATTAAAATGTAAACTTTGTAGTAAGTTTTGGGGTTCAGTCTCTTCTTCTGGCTCAAAATTTGGTCATAATTAAAGTAATTAAATAATAACCGTCTTATTTAAAACAAAACTCAAAGCTCAACATTTTTTATTTAAAATAATATCACATAGATGGCTAACAGACTTAATATTTTGACTCTTCCACCCGACCGTAGCCATCATTGTAGAGAAAATGCGGCCAGAAACACTACAAACAACCCACGTCTTTTGAACAACAACAAAATATTGAATAACATAGTACTTGTCAAGACAAGACCAGACATTTTGGTCGTTCATAATATAATCATCGAGTTTAAATAATGAATGAATAAATGAAATATACTTTTATTTACACAAAAAATACAGGATACAGCATAGAAAAAGAAACAAAAAAATGGTAGTGGTACAAATAAGACGGTCTTATCGCTAAAAAGCTATTATTTCCAGACAACCTTAGGGTAGAGGAAATTTAAACAAAGAAAAACGGGTCGGTGCGATATAAAATAAATAGTAAATATCAGAAATAAAGGAGAAACCGAAAAAACAAATACATTTCATAATAATAGACACATACATATACATATACAAATGTAAATAACGTTTTTTACAGAGGATTTGCTTAACATGGGACTTAAACTTTTTATCTGTTGTTTTTATCTGGCAAGCTTAGAATATCCTCTGGTATCTTATTATAATAACTTATACATTATTGTCTATCTTACCTTTTTGGCAATGAGCGTCAGGACTATATACCGTGTGTTGTTTCTTTTACCGTCGGAGGGCAGATGCGAGGGGTGAGGGGCGAGGGACAGCAGACCGCTTGGTCCCTCCTACCACGGCTTAATTAACGCCGGCCCGAAGCGAATATTAAATGTTGGCAAATACACTTATTTGTCCGTGTGATCCATATACTAGCCCATTAATTGAGAATCCCAGCTTTGTGGTACAACCTGATTTTGATTCTAGGGTTAGTGGCTTAAACTTGTGTATAGTGGATTAATTAAAATGGTAACTATGTTGCTGGTTCTATGGGTAGTTATAGACAAAAGTAACAGTCAAGTAGGTACCAACAAATACTCGTAGCTATACCATATTTATCATTGTACTAAACAAAGAAGTTAAAAGAGATGGTTACGGGGGACGGAAGAGATTGATTTGTTATAGCAAACAAAATAAATTCTAACGCGAAGTTACAGGGTGTGTCATTGGGTGCTTCAGATGAGCAAACTGAACAACTTTCACTATGGGGCCACCATCAAAATCGCGACAAAAAACTGCTGTTCCATAGAAAACGTCAATGGAGACTCAGTCAACCCAAATGTACGAAACAGCTGTATTTTTTTGGCGATTTTGATATTGGTCACAAAGTAAAAGTTGTTAAGATTGGTGGTCTGAAGCATCCCCTTAAGTGTTTAAAGCATTAAATTTTACTGTATACAGGGTGTTAGGTTAAACAGTTGCAATAAGTAAGTGGTGATTGTCCCATGATACTGAACAACT
Source organism: Agonopterix alstromeriana (assembly GCA_963924505.1). Lineage (NCBI taxonomy): Eukaryota > Metazoa > Arthropoda > Insecta > Lepidoptera > Depressariidae > Agonopterix > Agonopterix alstromeriana. Next base: position 4,925,526 of record OZ004670.1, read on the forward strand.
TTCCCTAAGAAACCTGAAAAGTCGAAATACTTTTTTGCAAATTTCCCGGGAAAGTGGTTTTCATACATTGTCCCTTGCGGGATTCGAACCCGCGAGCCACAGATCAGCAGGCAGGTTCACTAGAAACTGAGCGATAAGGGCTGTTAGGAGGGATTGGCCCAGTGGTAGGCCACCGCAACTCAACTATCGGACCTTCCTACCGAATGAGCTCTCGGGCTGTCGAGTTAGACCAATCTTTGGTCTATACATGCTTTCTTCAGCTAATTTGAAATTTGGTCTCGTCATTAAATACTTCTTATCTACTACCTCTGAGGTCTAATGGTTAAGAGCATTTGGCTCTTGACACGGAGGTCGTGGGTTCGTGGGTATTCCCACGGGACCTAGTCATATGTCACTTTGTGCATTTTTCCCCAGTTGGCTAGGACGTTGCATGCGGAATCACCTGATTGTCTGAAAAGAAAGATGATTCCGTGCTTCGGATAGCACGTTAGGCCGTTGGTCCCGGCTACTATCTTTGGTGGCAGTAGTCGTTACATAAAAACCACGTCAGAGGCCGTAAGGCGGTCTGAAAAATCTCTGACACCAGCGCTTGCTTACACGATAAGAAGATCTATATTTTTGTGTACTTGGTCTGATCATCATAAACTATTTATTGCAGTATTGTTTGGCTCTAGGCTTAGTTTCTATAACTCCTTTGTCACGTCAATTAGGCGTCTGTTTCCGAGGCGGTCGTGCCTCGAGCGCGGTATTACCAGTAGGTACTAGGTAATAGGTATATTACCTAGTACCTACTGGTAATAACTTACATAACCTATTGAAGTTGCAAATAAGTTGGTATTAGTTCCCTATTTCGGAGCAGAGTGTTTTACTGTTACATTGAAACATACACAGACATAAACCAATGACCATAATCCCTTTTAGGGTGTTCAGATGCTTTGCTACAGCTACTAAGTTTTTTTAAGCGTGTAGTAAAACTTAAGAAAGGGTTACCTTAGACAAATTTCAATCAATCAATCAATCAATTAAATCAGCCCACATCAACCCACTGCTGGGCATAGGCTTCCCTTTTATTGCGCCATTCTTCACGGTCCTGTGCTATTCTGATCCAATGCGAACCCGTCACCCTCACAATGTAATCAGACCAACGTGCTGGTGGTCTACCTACTGACCTCCGTCCCTCCACCACTCTGATATTGCCTTGGCCCACCGGCCGTCTTCTCGTCTAGCCAAGTGTCCTGCCCATCTTGACTTCAACTTTGTGATCCGCTTACCCACGACTTCGACCTTCGTTCTTCGTCGAATTTCGGCGTTAGGTAAAACTTGGTCCACTAGTAACATTATTATTTATATTATATTTCGGGAGCTTACAAGCTTAGCTATTATACAGTATGTAAACTAAAGGCAAACCTTTAAACCACGAACATTATCCATCAACCCGAACAACTGGGAGCAAACCTGTCAGACAATAAAAAATTTGCCGTTTCATAAGTTTAAGTCGTATGGCATTGCAGTTTAGTATGGAACAAATGTTTTTTTTTTGACAGTTTTGCTCCCATAGAAAAAGTTGTTCAGGTTGATGGGTGATTAAAAGGTTTGCCTTTAGTTTGTTTACATACTGTATTATTAAAGGTTTAAGTTCACTGAACCTATGGCCCTGGCATTAGATATTTTATGAGTTACCTAAGCTATAGGGACTTATCAGCCACAAACGCGCATTTTTCAATAAAATCAAAAGTCAAAATAATTCATTCAATATAGGAACTTGAAGCACACTTATTAAACGTCAATTCTTTGTTAAGCTACCACCGCGTCGGAACGTGTTGTCGCTGTAGAGAAGATGCGGCCAGAAACTCTACAACATAACACGACTTAATGACTATTACAATATAAATTCTTAAGCTAGGGTTATGTATACAGTAATACATAGTCTATTTAATTAAATAAATGATACTACACAGTAAAATTTGTCTTATATGGAACTTATTAGGTTTTATCTTTAGCTTTTTCTTTTTAACCCTATAGGTATTTTGTTATTCTAGTGTAATATTTTAGGTTAAGTTAATGTTAATTGAATTTCAAACACGATTTAAGTTGTTAATGAAAAATAAATCAGAATCTGAATCTGAACTATAAGTTAGTGACACTCAGACCCAAGAATTTTGATCATTTAAATAACCTGAGTCAATAACAAATTCAAATTTGTAGAGACAGGAGAGGCTATTACTGGATAGACTTGGAGAGATTATTACTTGTTAGAAAATAGAACATAGACTAAATACTGATAAATATAACCTAAGCAATTCGTTCCAATCAGAGTATTGGAATTGGAACGGATTTCCTACCGGATGCCTAAAAAGTCACGAGTCCGGAAATAGCTGGGTACCTAAGCGGCTTGGCTTTTAGTCTGGACTTATTTAATCAAGTCTGAATCAGCCATTCCTATTTTTGTAAAGGATGGACTGAACAAAATGACGATATACCTACACACCTATTTTTTATTTACCATATAATGTTAAGACTCGCTTGCACCAAAAATATGATGTTGTCAGTGATGACCACATACAAATTATTGTATGTGCAGTGTGAAAGACAGAACTATCACAAAATACATGGTAAATTTTTTCGATGGAATCGATCGATTGACAGATCCAACAAATTGTGTCGTTTTTCGACCCAATGTTCCTAAGGAAAAGTTGTTTAGTTTCATTATCTGAATACACTCCTTACATTTTTATGGTAATTAAAAATTTGTGGTGTATATTTACTTAGAACACGCAAGAGAAGCTTGTTCGTTTATTCAGTACCTATGTTTTTGAATAAACTTTTACCATTTAAGAATCTAAAGGATAAGAAGACATCTATATTTTTGGAAAATTGGGTCTGAACCTCAACTCTTATGTTTCTCCCAGTATTGTACTTCCTATTTTCAATATTAACCAATTAAAGTAAAAAGTTTGTTAACAGAATCTAGAAACCAATATATTTGTCGGTACCTTGCCAGTTTTCCGTTATAAAATATTTAGCTTCAATGCTAGGATTAATTTAAGATTTGTATAGATATCTTTATACCGCGGTAACTTTGGAACTAAACATGTAAACGGAAATCTGACATGGTGCCCACATTGGTTTCTGTTTTAGCAGCATATTTTTTTTCTTAAATTCCTAAATATCGATACTAGGACCTAACTTTGTTTTGTATGGAGCGCTTTATCAGGAATCCTATAATTATTTCCGTTATAAACGCAAAACAGATGCTGATGCACGCATATTGTGAAATTTGGACCTCATAACAAAACAATATTCATATTATTATTACGGCTTCCCAAATCGTCCGAGCTTAAACTGCATAGTAGAGACATCGTGCGGACACTTCCCGAACTTGCGGCTTACAACATACCCTGTGTGGAAACTAACGACGAAGTTCGCAGCTTTGCTTTAAGATGCTTTGTTACAACTTTGGTGAGTGTTTAGTAGATAAATGCAGGATGATTTCTATTCAAGGAAAAAGAAAATTTAATTTATAAAATTTACTTCCATTTTGGTCTATTATCGCCACGATATATGGAGAAGGAGCGGTCTTTGATACAGAACTAAGACAATTTTAATGTTGAGACCACGGGGGTTTGGGGTGCCGAGGCAAAGACCTTTGTTGCGGAGATTGGCCGTCGACTGAGGGAAGCAAATTGTGACCCCCGTTCCGGGTCGTTTCTGGTGCAGAGGCTAGGCGTAGCTATTCAGCATATCAACGCTGCTAGCATTATGGGCTCCTTTGAGGATCGACAAGGGGCGGGTTATTTGACTGAGCTTGTATTTCATTGTTTTGACGAAGCTTGTTACTGATTTATGTCTGTTTGTGTATCTTTGTTATTGACGAGTGACGACGCTTGTGCTGACCACTATACTTTTGTGATTATTCTTTTTTAGTGACATAAATAAATACATTTGTATATTTTAATGTTTAATCAGACCTCACACACGTTCAGGGTCACTCGGGTACTTCGCCTGCTAGAAAAACCACCTGTGACGGATTTTCACAGACAGACTGATCCAAATGAAGCGCCCACGAAGTCTACCCATCCGCATTGGGCATTGGGTGGTGGACTATACACCATCCTTAAGGGTATGCCTGTGCCGGCTGGTGATGATGACTGATCCAAAGCATATGAGTAAATATCCCACAGAGAGAATGCTTCGACAAAATCGCGGTAATTGACAATCTATGTTAATGTGATCATTTTGTGCGCTTCTGGCCTCACAGAGACAAAGCTTTTAGAAGCGCACAAAACGATCACATGTTACGCTCGCCCAATGTCTCCCACTAGTGCGATTATATCGAAGCTTTCTCTCTGTGAGGTATTTACTCATGTGTATAAAGTACCTATAAAATGTTACCTATTTGGGTCCAAGCATATGTTTACGACTATATTCCCCGAGGGGGTAGTCAGAGATATTCTGAAACCTCAGAACATCCACGTTTCACCAGCAGAGCCGAAACTCTGTCCAGTGTGACGGGGGTGAGCCCGTCGCCACTTGTAATGGACAGTGGGTACAATACATGCCTCGAAATTGAAGCATGCAGGTTTCCTCAAGATGATGTCCTTCACCGAAAAGCCAGTGGTGTTACAAATCGTACATAAATTCCGAAAAACTCATTGGTACGAGTCGGTCTGGACGAGGATCGAACCATCGCCTCCTGCACGGCAGGCAAGGTTACTCGCCACTGGACCACCACGGCTTGTTATGCCTATTTGGGTCCAGAACTATTAATTTATATGTGAAAAATATTAATCACAAATATAATTGTTTACATCCGTTCGATAGCATTTAAACCACAGACACATCATCTGTTCATTCGCCGAATACAAAACGGTTAATCATTAATCTTCATAGAATGCATGCAAGTTCCCCATTCCAAAGAACTGCATATTTCCCCTGTTATTAAGTATCATAATTGCATAGATTCGGACTGAGTCACTGCGACCAATAATTAAAAGCAGCACGCATGTTTATCCTCGCGATCTCCTCATTAAAGTCAACCCTTACATTCTTGTTACTTAAGTCATTTTTCCTGGAAAAAAGTCTGTATTATTTTAGGATTCCGTACTCGAAAGATCAAATTGGACCCTAATTTCGGTCGCTTTTCCCTTTGTTTTCTTTTGCCTTACATTTATCTCTTGTCATTTTGATAAATTGGAACCTTATACAGAATGTAGCAAGCTGCAACAAAAACTACGAAAAATAAATTTAAAAAAATGTAACAAACTAATTATATTTTATTTAATTCATTTTTCGACGTTGTCTCCATAGTGAAAATAGTTCAGTTTGATGGTCTAAACCACCCATCTACATATTACTAAGATATTTTGTTACACCCTGTAGATAAAGTCTGTTATTTCAATACGCCAACAGAAATTATCTGTATAAATAATAAATATTTTCATTCTCATAATTTTTTCAATTTTTCATCTTTTTGCTATATCTTTCATACAAAATAGGTATGTCAAACGATCTGTCAGATAAGCTAACAAGAACTTATTAAGAAGTGGTGAAAAGGGGCCCTAATAATCGTATCTTGATCATAATATTTGTAAAAGGCTCAGATTATAATTATACTTGTCGTAAAAGGCAACTACAAATGAGATGAAAGCGTGATGATGATGTTGTTGTGAGTGTTTCTATTTATATTCGAATAGTTCAATGTCTCTTTCACTACGCGTACGGAATCCTTCCGACCCAAGCCAGACTTACACATGGCAGTTTATTTTAAAAACCGTGCATATTGCGAAACTTATTAAAACAGCACGCGATTTTGTCACTGGAATGGAAACCACTTGCAAGGCGCATGCGTCAAACAGTCGCGACGAGTTTTAAATTTAGAAACTACACTGGCCTATTTCGATAACCTCGCAAACTGTAGATTAAAACTGAATAGTGATCGAATTTTACGAATATAGGTACTACTTTAGTGAAATAATTACGTGATGTGAAACTAATGTGAAATGAGGATAGTACAAAGTGTTGACATGAAGTGTTTGTGAACTAAATAGTAGCTTTCGCAACAAACATGCGTGGAAGCACGCTGTTAATAACGTTATTTATACTAATCAAACAAGGTAATCAAACAACAAACTTATTTCGTAAACGTAAATAAGAAAATAAGGAAAAAAACATCTCTTGGTAGTGACAACTATTTATTTTAGAAGACTGTACTAGGTAATAGCAGATTTTATTAGAAAAGTTGTCATTTTATTTTAAGAAAGGTACCAAAATAAGAAAACCATTTGGAGATTATGTGATTCAAAGCTTATATCAAAATTAACCGATTTTTCTATCCATTATTTATAAAAAAATTGTTTTTCTATTGAATTTGACAGTTTTTATTTTTAATGTTATTGCAGCCAAGGTATCTTAGCCATAAATCCTTTGTTTTTCAGAAAATTCAAAGGTAAATTAAAAATAGAAATATCAGTCAAAAATAAAATCGGAAAAATACGTTTATTTTTTTATTTTTATCCTATTATTCTATTTTTATTAAAAACAGGTGGTTGAAAAAATGTAATGTTGTCAATTCCGGTAGATTTATCTAAAATCCATTTAGAACAACAAATTTTCTAGTAAGTACCTAAATTCTACTAAAATAAATATGTGTCACTTTATACTACTAGATATTTTGCTCCGTGTACAATATTCAAATAAGATACTCACCAAACTCGTGTTTACTTTATGTAAATAAGAACAATAAAACTTTGGAAAGTGTTGTTTAGGAAATATTAAAGTAAGACCCCGAAAGCCTTAAGATGTCCGCACATAAACAATGTGACGCTACGAGATAGGAATGAGAATCAGCCCGGGGTCGCTCAAGGAACGCTACTTGGGCCACCGATATTCCTCCTTTACAATCATAGCACGTTTTATTACTCCTAAACCGTGATTTATTCTGAAACACGAAACTGAATTGGTGTTTTATCAATAATTTTGTATCCCACTTGTACTTAAAGTACAGGCACGTTCACCTACTCAGATCGTTACATTACTTTTTTGCCCTCGGCTTTGTCCTTTCATTTCAAATACAAAAGGCGTATTTTACCTCTACATGGTCCTTCTTAATATGCTGACACTTTTAAGGGGATGACCAGACTATCAAAATGATCAATTTTCTCTATGGGACCAACATCGAAATCGCGAAATGCTAATCTTCAAAAGTGTCAGCATATTAAGATGGACCCGGTATGATATAACCTGATACAAGATCTTTCATCCACGAAAACACAAATGGGATCTACAGGTATTAGAAACTAATTTTGATAGTAATTAGTACAAAACAAACAAGGTAAAGATTTTATAGGTAGGTATTTCGAACAGTATTCCGTCTCTATTCATCCCATCTTATCCTACTAATCCTACTATTACTATATAATACAGCCACAGAACTTGTTCTATACATAAGTATAGATATTAATGTGAAAGTAGGTGACAATTTGGATGTTCGAGTATGTGACTCAATGATGCATAAACGGCTGAACGGATTGGGATGAAATTTGGCACACAGATAATCTTCTGGATTAACACAGGATATTTTTTAAAAGTCAGCGCCTACGAAGTCGTGGGCATCCTTTCTTTGTATTGAAAAGAAGGCCTATGCCGAGCAGTGAATTGATCTAAACTTTAGATTGTAAAGTGTTATTTTTGATTCGTGAGATTCAAAATCATAATCTCCATATACTAGTAATTTTAAGATTTTTTACTGCTGATTTGAACGTATAACTTTAAAAATCTCACTCTAAGGCTGATTTGATTGATTGAATCTTTCTCGGAACAATCATAGTGTGAGTCCCTGCCAGGATATTTGAGCAAATGAACTTTCGAGCGTGTGAGGACATTGAGCCGAGCATAACTTTGTCTGAATACGCATACAAGCTTTCGTAATGTTTCAGCCAGGACTGCGATTTTTGAAACTCATTCATTGAACTCAGCAGCATATGCTCACGACTATATTCCACGAAGGGTAGTCGAGATATTTTGAAAACTCAGAACATCCACGTTTCACTAGTAGTACCGAAAATCGAAACCCGTCGCCACTTGTAATGGACAGCAGGTACAATACATGCCTCGAAATTGAAGCATGAAGGTTTCCTCACCATGTTTTTCTTCACTGAGAAGCCAGTGGTGTTACAAATCGTACATAAATCCCAAACAACTCATTGGTACGAGTCGGCCTGGACGGGGATCGAACCATCGCCTCCTGCACGGCAGGCAAGGTTACTCGCCACTGGACCACCACGGCTCATTTGATTCGTTGAACACAGCAGTTGAAAATGTCAAAATTACTATGGAACTATGCATCTTTCTACTGCTGATTTGACTTTCAAAAATCGCACTCCTGAAGTATGATGCAGTAGAAAGATGCATATAAGGTCCTTCTTAATATACTGACACTATTTAAAGGAGATGATCAGACTGTCAAACTGAACAACTTTCTCTATGGCAACGACATCAAAATCGCGAAATAAAAATCATCTGTTCCATACAAAACTGCAAACCTACTCTAGCCAAATGTATGAGACAGCTGATATTTTTTTCGCGAATTCGATGTTGGTCCCATAGAGAAAGTTGTTCAGTTTGACGGTCTGATCATCCTCTTAAAAAGTGTCAGCATATTAAGAAGGACCCTGTATATCCATAGTAATATTGAAATTTTGAACTGCTGAGTTCAAAGTATGTGTTTCAAAAATCGCACTCCAGAAACATCATATTCTAAAGTAAACATAAGAGGTTCTCATTATTTTCTTTCAGAAGTAGTAAAAAGCATTCGATTGGTGGAACTTCGAGTGCCAGCCCATATTGTGGTGGGGGGTGAAGCGCTCCTCGGCTGCCAGTTCGACATGGAGGGTGACGTCCTGTACTCCGTCAAGTGGTACAAGGATGATCGTGAATTCTACCGCTATGTGCCGAAGAATAGGATTCCAATAAAGTCCTTTAGCAAGAAAGGGATTACGGTTGATGTGAGTGTGTTAGTTTTGTTTCACTCTCCACGTATTGCTAAGTTTCATTTATGAACCGTCCCTCTAAGACGGAGACCGAAATAACATGCATATCCGCCGATCTTCTTTGGTAAAAGTTGTCGCGAGAAAATCATTCGAACTCCATGGAAAAACCTTTGCTCATTTTTAAAAAAATGACCTGCCTTCTCGTTCGAACTTTATGCTGGAATTAAAAAAGGCAACATCTGTCCAATTCTGACATTGTGAAGGTATTTTTTTTCTTAATGGCAAGTTATTTTAAGTTCATTTTAAGTTTACCAAGAAGTTGACAGATTTTCCAGTGCCGTCACTCGTCGGACCGAAAAACGACGTTATTTTATTAATAATATCTGTAATCCTTTCATTTGAAAATCTCTGACATAGAAAATATTATTATTGAGACAATTCTCTCGAAATTGGTTTTGATTCAGCCCTCCAAAAAAAACTTGTCACACCGAATGGTTATCACCAGGTGTTCTGATCATCATAATCCATTTAAATCAAAATTTTAAGAAAATGCTTGTACCTATCTCTAGTGCTGATTATTGTTTTCTTAGTATTTCATGGTCGTAATAACTACAATCTACATCTGGCGTAATGACGCGATCAATTCTGCCTAAATATAAAAACTTCACACGTGCTCATGAGTCTCATGTCATGTCGCACGCATCTGTTTATTGATCATTTAAGTATTATAACCTAGTTATTAATATACAAATCGTTAGTATAAAAAGGAGCCCGCCTTTTTATTTTAGCTCTAATAGCATACGATAGCATGTCAAGCTTAAAACTCAGCTGGACTTTCTGGACTCTGTACCCTTCTAAATCGTTCTTGAAATTGAACCATTAAGAGGAAAGGCGGGGTCCGTTTAGTCCGTACAAACGGCTAGAATCGCCTGAAGCTAGAGCAAAGGTTTTTATGCCATACAATCTATGTCACCTCTACCATGTCCCTATGTTAATTCATGTGTATATTGTTTGTTTTTTTTCATAAATTATTTATTATATATTTTTTATTAAAAGAACCTTCGAAAATGTCGAAAAACATACTGACATAGCCAAAGTCTTTCTCACATTATTCTTGAAATATTTTTTTAAATAGATTAGTTTTGGAGGAGAAAACAGAGGAATACGAAATCGTGATTTTATCCATTGAATGTAGGTAAAAAGTGCGAGCTGCAGGTTGAACCTTTCGCACTGATAGATCGATTGCCCGGGAACTGCGCGAAAGCAATAGATCTGTTATAAACCTATTCTTCAAATTTCTTTCCTCATAATGTTCAGTTTCACGTGCTTCCGAGGGTACCATATTCTTTACGTTAAACGTCTTCACTTAGTCTGGCAACTTATTTGGAAAGGAATAGACAATAGAAAGGAAAGGAGTATTCAAGGAATTTTTTAGTTTATTTATTTTGAAAGGGATTTTTTGAATGGGAGTTTAAAACTACGCGAGCACTTATGAGATTGATTTATTAACCTAAGACCGCGAACATTAGCGATTGCGGTGCGTTAAACCTATACTACATGCTTCAATTTGAGGCGTATATGTGTTTCTATTGTCCATTAAAAGTGGTGACGATCAAACTGAAAACAGTTTGCTAATTTGCAGTCTGCTAGGGAAATGTAGATTCAAGAAAAGGTACGGCATTGCTCTGCTACTTTGGCTCGCCTTGGCGGGGCACTGCCGTGCCTCCTGATATTCATAATAATTGCTATCGGGGAATATAGTCGTGACTCTATGCTGTTACGACAACAGGCATAATTGAAAGCTATACAGCTTTGTAACACGCTTTGCGCTAATAATATAGATTATGTTTAGTTTAACGCATCTTGGCTTCTTCTACACAGCGTCAGTGGCACGTTGCGGAGAAATATGGAAACACAATCTGGAGGTCCGGGTTCGAATCCGCACGGACTACATGCCATGTAACAATCAGTTTTTTAGGATTCCGTGGTCAACAAGGAACCCGTATAGTTACACCATGTCCATCCGTCTGTACGTGGCTTAGCTCAGAGACGCTTAGAACTAGAAAGCTGTAATTTGACATGGTTATACTCGTACGTATTATCGTACAAGTGTTAAAATAAAATCTTGATAAATATTTTTTTTGGTTCCTCAATTACACGAAAAGTGAGGATCCCATTTTTTTCACGTATTTCATGGTGTGGGGTATCGTTGGATAGGTCTTTTAAAAATAATGTATATGACCATTTTTCGATTTAGGAATCCGTTAGCGAATTATTAAGCTTTAAAGTGAAAACTTTTGTTAGAGTCAAAGTGTCCCCCAGAGTTCCCACTTTTAAGCTATCTAATTTTGTCGACATTTTCATTTCTATGTCCTGTGGTATCTGCTGGCTTAGGATAACAAAAGCAAAGATCCTTAAATGTCCTTAGAGGTGGCAAATAGCTTTAGGAATCGTCTACAACTCTGTGTTATTCACATTTAAGTACATAACGATCCTTATTTAAAAATATGTTATCCTGCGCAACCTGACAGCTTTTCTAATAAAGGAGTCGCTAGAGTCGGTATCGAACCTTTTAATATGAGCATATCAAACTTCCACTTTAGTCAACGGATAAAACGTTACGTTCCAGGTGACCCGTTCCTCCAGCAATGTGGTGACGCTCATGGACCTGCAGAGAGAGTCGGCAGGTCTCTACCGTTGTGAGGTGTCAGGAGAGGCGCCGCATTTCGCCATCGCCGCTGCTGAGAACTATATTCATATTAATGGTATGTGATAACTGCTTATAAGGTCATAATTATTCGTGAATCCCGAAACTGATACAAGAGGTAAGCATGACGATACTGATTGAGTGCGAGTGAGACAGGAAAACACCATTTCCTACTACTATTTTCTGCCACGCTTCCTCCGAGAGGGGGTGAGGTTAAAAGCAAGAAGTGTCCGTACTGTATGTAGTACACTAGTACCAATTTAATAAGTTCCCCCGATGTACCTGGGCTGTTGACAAACTTTAATATCGCGCGAAATCATATTGACCAATCAGGATGTCAGGAATTGTTTTCGTGCCCTTTTCGCTGCTATCCGACTTTGCAAACTTTGATTACTAAACGACTTCGGGTTTTATCGGGAGACTCTACGCAAACGAAGATTGACGAGGGTAATTATTTTTCTGATCGTACTGCTGCTACACTCTTAGGTCTATTATATTACATTGCTAATTAATCAAAAAAATCCTCTGGTTATTTTCATTCCAGTTCTCCCACAAGAGCCTCCTCGCATAACGGGTTTAAAGCCTCAATATCAATTCGGGGACCGCCTGGAGGCGAACTGCACATCGTCAGGGTCACTGCCCGAGGCCCAGCTGAAGTGGCTAGTGAACAAGAAGGAAGCACTCGGGGATCACGTCCGTGGACCCTGGCAAAGGGTCTTGGACGACCCTCCTGATACCACTGAAACCTCACTGCAGCTTAGGTTCATGGTGATGCCAAAACATTTTAAGGGTGGAGTTATGGAACTTAAGGTTTGTTTTATTCGCCGTTTCTTGTTGTAAGTCCTGGGGTCTAATGAGGCGTTTTCCAAGACTAGTAAATTGAAAAATCACTAGATAACAATGTTAAAATTACTCATAAACCCAAGAAATATATACTCTCCACCGAGAGAAACCTGTCACATTGACAGTAAAAAGTGATGATTGTCTATGGTTCGCATGAAGTCTGACAGGTGGTGTTGTCAATGGATAAATTCTTCGTTAGTTTGTTATTTGTAAAATGAACATTAACTGCACAAAAAGTCTATTAATTCAAAGTATCAAAACGTCTTTCACGTTATATTAACGAATTAATAAATTGCTCCCTAAAATTAGGGAATCCATAAAATCACGTAACACTTTCGATCTGACAGCGAAATTGGCACGATTGTAATGTCATCCTACCAGTGTCTTTAAAGCAATTTTTCTTTTTTAATCAAAACGTCGAGTCGCGCAGCAAGTCTGGCGGAGTACGGACGCGTGCGTATCGGCGCGTTGGGCTTGCACGTGGCTCCGCCATTTTGTGAACTCTTTTGTGTTTTAACCTTAAAACAATCACTTGAGATTATAAACTACTTACATTGGCAAAAATGCTACGCTAGACTTAATTAATACTACTGATCATTTTCCTACGTATACTCTCCGCATAACGAGACATTGGCTGAATTGTGATAACACATCGGATGCCACTAAACAAAAATTGAATTGAATTGAATTAATCATAACGTCTCATTGTATAACTACCCGATTCAATCGGTATCAAATCGTTTCTTTTCGTTCCAATTACAGTGTCAAGCAACTATAGCTCCTCTGTATCAACAAGAGACGGTGCAGAGCATCTTGAAGACAAAGTACCAGGAACCAGATGCTGAAGAGCAAACTACTTCTACAGACTTCCTGAGGGAGCAGATGAGTCAGACGTTCCGCGACATCATTGAAACTCACCAAGAGATGCGTACAATACCACCTGATGGTGATATGTCTGGTATGTATTTATAATAATAAACAAGTAAGAAAACAGTAGTGAAACCATAAGTTTTGCATACTAATATCTACAGGGTGTTAGGGTAGACAGTTGTATTACTTTGAGGGATGATTGTACTCATGATACTGAACAACTTTTCAAACATAAGGGATATACGCAATAACAAAAAAACTAATTTCCATTATTAAACGTTCGATCACCTAATTGCATTTCGTATGGAAAGTCCAAAAATATTTTATTTTATTTTCTTTACGTTTCTTAGGAAAGGTTGTTCAGTGTCATGGGTGCAATAACCCCTTAAAGTAATGCAACTGTTAAATACCCTATAGTGGAACAGCTCAGCGGTAGCGTCAGATCGAGTGCGGTGTACGGGGACCGGGAGGAGCGCCTGCCTGCACGCGTACCCTAACAGTGAATTCAGTTAGGGTACGCCCATCCCCTGTACACCGCGCTCGATTGACCTGACCTGCCGTGACCGCTGAGCTGTTCCACTACGCTATGCCATAAGTTTAGTACCCTTGATTGTACTCATGATACTGAACAACTTTCCCAAAGGAAAAAAGATAAATTCGCCAAAAAAAATCTACTTACCTATGGAAAATCCGAAATTTTTGTTTGCTTATTGCCTATAAGTTTCTATGGAAAAGTTGGTCACCCCTTTAGAGGAAAGGTGGTCTGCATGAAATTTTAAGAATATGATTTTAACGAATCTATTGCTTCTGAAAATGACGAGTACAGCTCCGACTGATTTTACCTACATAAAATGGACGAAATCATGATTTTGTATTCCCCAGTTCCTCCTCCAAAAGTAAACTGATTTTAAAAAAAAATCTCAAGCATAATAATTATGCTAAGACTGGCTATGTCTGTATGTTTTCCTTTTTGTGTTCATATTTGACACAAAATTGGGAATTCTGATTTTTTCATGTGATTTCGTTGTTGGTCCCTTATTTTTCAGTTTGATGGTCTGATCATCCCCTTAAAAACCGTCAGTACAACATTTAAAGTTGATGATCATTTTATGAAATATGATTTAATCTATTTTGACCTTGCATTTATTACATATAAAATATATGTCAGGTACCTACTTATATTATTTTCTTCATTGTTACAGGTCATGCAACATGTTTAGCAGTAACAGTAGCAATAATATTCTACACGTTTGTGATACACGTTTTTATTGACGTTATTCTGTAACCTATCGTAAGAAAGTATAGGTACTGTTTTGAAGCCGATAGATAGGTAATCTGTAAAAAACAATGTATAAATTCTCTTTTATGAAAAAAATCTGTCGTAGTTAATTTATGATTCGCTAGATTGTGCCCGCGAGTTCGTCCGCACCGGCACCGAACATCGATCGTAGCGAGATAAAATATAACCTACCAGTTTTTAAGTTTTTAATAAAAGAAGTTTCATCCAAATCGGGTCATTATTTTTGCGTGATGCTCGAACAAACAAACAGACAGACAAAAATCTGTGATTTGGAGTCAGGGTCACCTAAACACCATATCGGAACCTTTTTATTTAAATAATATATCTTCACTTCACTTCTGATATAGTTTTATTATAGTGTAGTTCGTCTACATGTATTGCGTATGTAGGTCCTGTCTACCCAAGTGGATGACAGTGTGTTTATTATATTTTAGAAATGTCAACTGAGCTTAGCTTAATCTTAGATTAACTTTCAATAATAGTCGGCGAAATCTACGGATTTTTGTATGGAGCAGGTTGCATTAATTGCACTTTTGGTGAAAATTTGGAATATAGTAGATACATACCTGAAAAACATAAATGTTTTATTATTGAATAATTAAGACATTTACAAAACATTAAATTTATGTATGGAAAAAACATGGAAAACTGGTGATTTTGTACAGGATGGCTTCGTTCAATACGTTTTACTTATAACAATAATAATCCACGGTTAATATCGTTAATTTGGGTAGATATTTAATATTTTGTAAGTCTTCAAAAATTATAACCTCAAAACTAAATTATTTACTGTTTGTTTTTACACATTAAATTTGCCTTTTTATAATTAACTGTCTCTATTGCTGGTATGCTAGTCGAAATATTTTTAGAAATAAGCTTGCCATTTGTACATTAATATCGATTTTAAGGTATTTCTCAGGTTCCTGAGCCTATATAACCACGAAATCTCGACCAAAGTGATAGAAACTAACAGTAATATTATTTCAAACACAATTTACTAAAGTGTCTTTAATGCAATCTCAAACCTTATTTTTCCTAGACTATAATTAATACCGAAAAAAATGTATAATGGTGTGACCAATTAGGTATTAGAGTAAGCATAGTTCACGGCTATATTCCCCGAGGGGATAGTCAGAGATAATCTGCGACCTCAGAACATCCACGATTCACTGTTAGTACCGAAGCAAAACCTGATAACCTGTACAGTATTATTATTGAAATAATTATGTAACTTCGTGAAAATACTTAGGTTTCTTTTTTTTTACTCTCATACATGAGGATATTTAAAAAATAAATCTAAAATATTAGATATTTTTTAATACCTAATTATGGAGAGATTTGGGAGAAAAAGTATTTATTCAGTCAGTGCCATCTTATTTGGGAATATACTAAATTTTTTCAATCATGGATTACATTTGAGGTCTGTTTTTATGGTCTTTTATACAACGTGTTAATGAATTAACGCAAAACTAGAAAGTAGTTTGTTTAGAATCGAGAGCAGAATCGAATTGTCATGTTTTCAACATAGGTAATTTTTTTCAAAATATTAAGTAATTTGTTTGTAAGATTTAAAATTTACTGAACTCGATCTCAACCCACCGCTCGGGCACACTCACCCTACTTACTACCAAAACAAGGTTCTTAAAATGTATCCATGAGCACGTTAGCGCTTTCATTCATTGCTGAAATGATAACAAATAATTTTTGCCTGAAAACTTAAAATGCGAATAACTTTAAATTTTAACTATCAAAATAATAAAATTACTGTTTCAATTTATTTATTTTGTTTTAAATCAGTATGAGTATACACCCCGTATGAGGTTTTGCGCTTATTCATTAACACGTTGTATAATAGTCCTTTTACTGTATTAAATATTCTTAAGCATTTAATCGACCATTTAGCCTAAATATTGACTTTGTGATTTATTTTAATTTATTTTATTACGCTTTTTTCCTGACACTTTCTATTACGTTTATAAATTGGAATATTTTTGTATAATCATGTTTTTCCAGAATGCTTTTAAGAAATTTGTTGAAGTAATGCGTGTTATACAGGGTCCTTCTTAATATACTGACACTTTTTTAAGGGAGTGATCAGACCATCAAACTGAACAACTTTCTCTATGAGACCAACATGGAAACCACAAAAAAAAAATCTGCTGTGCCATACATTTGGCTCGAGTAGGTTTGCAGTTTTATATGGAACAGCTGTTTTTTTTTTTTCGCGATTTCGATGTAGGTGTTATGGAGAAAGATGTTCAGTTTGACGTTCTGATCATCCCTCTAAAAAGTGTCCTAAGAAGGACGCTATATTTTTAAATTAAATGCTGTAGGTCCACCATCAAGAAACAAACTAAATGAAAAGTGATAATTAATAATAATGTTGTTAATAAAAACAAAATTTAAATAGAAAACTATTTTATTTACAGAATGTCAAAAACCTTACACATAATTTTACTATATTTATAACTTTATCGTTGGTCATATTCATGTGAGATACAATTTATATCGAAGATCAATATCCGGAGCCCCTTGGTCCACTTGGCCCACCACTTGGATAACCCTCGTCTCCACCTGAGCTGCCACCACGGCTGTCTTGAGGACCACCACCCCTTCCGCCTTGGCCACCCCTTGCACCTTGAGGGCCACCTCGGCCGCCAGGACCTCCACCAGGATAACCTCTGTCACCACCTTGAGAATCGCCACCTGGAAAACCTGGACCACCTTGAGGTCCTCCGCTTGGGTAACCATTATCGCCTTGAGACCCTCCCCGGTTGCCGCCCTGAGGTCTACCACCTGGGAAACCGCCTGCACCACCTTGTGAACCGCCCCCTCCGCTGCCAGGAAAACCTGGACCGCCTTGTGGCCCACCGCTTGGATAGCCACTATCGCCTTGAGACCCTCCTCTGTTACCGCTTTGAGGTCTTCCACCTGGGAAGCCGCCAGCACCACCTTGTTGGCCACCCACTCCGCTGCCAGGAAAACCTGGACCTTGAGGACCTCCACTTGGATAACCCTCTTCACCACCTTGAGGACCAGCGCCTGGGAAACCTCTACCGCCTCCTTGTGACCCTCTGCCACCGTCTTGTGGCCCACCACTTGGATAACCGTTGTCACCACCATTGAAAGTTTCCAAAGAATTTCCATTTCCTCCCTGTCCTCCAGCACCTCCACTTGATCCTCTTCCTTGTCCATTTCTTCCTCCAGCACTTGGTCTACCACTTGGATAGCCCATTCCTCCTTGACCTGGGGATCCTTGTCCAAAACTCCCTTGATCCTGATATCGGTCCGGTCCTTGTTGACCGCCACCTTGTGGGCCTTGTGGAAAGCCTATGTCATTGTCACCGCCTTGAAAATCTCCTCCCGGTCCACCTTGCGGGTATCCTTGCCCACCAGCATTTCCTAAAACAATGTCATAATTTGATTAAGGCTTCTCGAACATTTACAACTGGTGAGTTTTGTATTGTAAAGTAACAATTTAATGGTGGTTTTTACTGGGTCGTGGGAAAGTGTGCACCAATAAAAACCAATTATTAAACAATTATCATTTCGTGGGCTTTATGACAATTTGTGACCAAAACCTATAAACTACTTATAACAGTGAAGAACAAATTATTTACCCGAGCCAAATCCTGATCCGGGGCCAGCGCCACCTAAAAAAATATCAAATTGAGTAGTATCAGTGAACATTGCATTATTTTGAGAAGATCTATCTTATTCGAATACTCAAATAACTAAAGTTTTCAATGATGTGGCATTGGGTGAATGGGGATAAAAGCATGGAGAGTTTTTGCCCTGACTGGTTTAACTTGCAATCTCATGGGTAGGATCGTGCGTAAACTATAAATCGCAGTACCCTCGTATCGGATCTGAGGCTTGAATCCCTGCAGACCGGCCTCGTACTCGACCACCTGCTTCCTGCCATCAGGCAGGACTACGTTATACTCTCCAGTGGCCAGGTCACCGTCCCGTTGTTCTGAATGACCAAATTTAGTACCTGTCTGCGCGTCGTCGACGTCATAGCTAAACTCGTATTTAGCTGGCTCCTAAAACATACAGCAAATCAGTGTCTCATTCAATTTTTACTCAAACAATATTACTAAGAGAGTACGAAGAGAAATTCCTCACGTCAGATTCGCCTCCATCAAATTCTCCACCACCGCTTCCACTAGAGCCTCTACCACCAGCACCACTACCAAAACCAGGAGCACCGTATGATGACGATGGTGCGCCGCCGCTTCCTCCACCTGAAGGTCTCCCGCCAAATCCACTTTGAGAACCGCCGCCAAATCCATTCTGAGAACCGGCACCCGGCCCACCGGCATTCGGTGGACCATAAGAAGAATCAG
Organism: Agonopterix alstromeriana; assembly: GCA_963924505.1. NCBI lineage: Eukaryota > Metazoa > Arthropoda > Insecta > Lepidoptera > Depressariidae > Agonopterix > Agonopterix alstromeriana. The sequence goes on from OZ004670.1 coordinate 4,944,582, forward strand.
GCTGTCTTTGACCTCCAAATCCTTGACCGGATGACTGACCCCCAGAACCGAAACCACCACTACCACCCCTCGGAGATTGAAGCTGACCAGATGGTGGAGGACCATAAGAACTCTCGGGCCGCTGGCCGAATCCTGAACCACCGGATCCAAAACTATCCCTTCCAGTTGATCCTCCTGATCCAAAACCACCGCCACCAGGAGATCCTCCTGGTCCAAAGCCGCCACTTCCGGAAGATCCTCCTGATCCAAAACCATTTCCTCTATTTTGACCTTGACCGTTGGGTGGACCATAAGTGGATTGGGGACGTCCGTTCTTGTTACCGCTGCCAGGCTGGCTCGAGCCAGGACCTCTGCCCTGACTTGGAGTTCCATACTGCGAGCTGGGAGCATTTCCTCCTTGACCTTGACCGAACCCGCCTTGGGGTTGAGAGCCAAATCCTCTCTGCGGAGACCCAGCTCCTTGTCCACCACGACCTCCTTGCCCTGGTGGTCCATACTGAGAATCCGGGGTGGACTGTCCGAATTGCCCGGGAGGTAGATACGTATCCTGTGGTTGTCCTTGATTGCCGTTGCCCCTGCCTCCGAAGCCAGGACGGGTACCACCTGGGCCGGCACCCCCACCTCCTGTTGCTCCTGGCGGACCGTACTCTGAAGACGGTCGACCACCAGCACCTGCCCCGCTGCCAGGAGGTAAATAACTATTTACTGGTGGTTCACATTTACACGTCCACGCAATAGCGCTAAACCAAATTATCCAGTGCTGAAAAAAGAAATCGCATGTTAAAAATATTGCATTACCTGAACACATAACGAATTAAAAACGTAACTCACTAAAATCATCTCCGAAATATTCTCATGAGCTCCTCAATAAAGGGATGTGTTTCTTTATTAAGATTTAGCTTTGGAATACATTAAATTTGAATAGGTCGAGTTTATATAGGGACGGGGAGCGTCGGGCGTGATATCAATAGTAATGCAAGCGGTGCACGCGTGTCGTGTCTCTGCGTTTAGTATCGTGCATCTGCCAGGCCTTCGCCGTGGGAGTCCTTGCTAGAACCGACGCAATACCTACTAACGACCGCTACGTGACAATTCAACCCTATTCTATTTAATTAAGCGTCTACCACATCTGTTAGTCTTATGAAATTATTCCTGAAATACCTCTTGCATTTTGATTCAACTTTCGATAGTTTATAAGTACCAAGTTCCTCTAACAACAATATCAAATCCACCTACGAGTAGATAATGCAATTGCATTTACACGTTCTGTCTAATTTAGAGATATTTGACCTTTTCAAATGAGCCTAATTGCGTTAGGTTACATGCGTTGGAATGTCTATCTAATCTCGAATCCTTCACGCTTCACGTTTCTCTTACTGAGTAGGTACCATCTCTCCACCCACATACGTATTCCATGTGTACATACATACATACATAAGCTCACGCCATTGTCCCATGGGGGTAGGCAGAGACCACGGGCCGCCACACGCTAAGACTCTGACACACCCCTTTAGCCCCATGTGTTGTTTCTTAATATCTGTGGTTACAATAAAAGTATGTATACAGAGTCCTTCTTAATATGCTGACGGTTTTTAAGGGATTGATCAGACCATCAAACTGAACAACTTTCTCTATGGGACCAACAATGAAATCGCGAAAAAAAATCAGCTGTCCCATACATTTGGGTCGAATAAGTTAGCAGTTTAGTATGGACTAGCTGATTTCTTTTTCGCGTTTCGATGTTGGTCCCATAAAGAAAGTTTGATGGGCTGATCATCCCTTTAAAGAAACGAACGAGCGAGCCTTACAGTAGTCGCATTGATGTGTAACATCTGATATTTCACCAGTACCAACCTCTCGGAAAATAGGTTGGTACTCATACCATCTGACGGCCAACTCTACCACATCGCGCGCGTTTAAATCAAATAGCGCGCTTCCCCGACTTCCTGTTACACCTTTCGGTCCCTTTTCATGAAATCAATCCCACAGATTGCAGGAAAGCGAGAGGAAAGATGTTACACATCAAAAACCGTCAGCATATTAAGAAAGACGTACCCTATATTTCAATTGAACTCGTATATTGTTAGATTACAAATCGTATCGAGACTCCGTGAGGCTGGGTGACGTGAAGTGATCTGTGTCATCCTCGGCAGTTAACGAGAAGTCGTGAGTGAGCGCCGATGAATGGCGCAACGGAGGCTGTGCGCCTGCGCAGCCGGCCCCTGCTCACACCTCGGGACTTTATTTTCGTAGGAAGGTTTCAGAAGCATCTTGGTGATGAAGGATAATTTGAAATACACAATTCTTACCTACAAATAAACTAAAGGGTGACATTGAAATGAATAGGCAAATTTTTTAGAGGTGGCTCCCATAGTAAAAGTTGTTCAGTTGGGTCTAAACCAAACCCGGAAATTTTGTCAACTCATTTCAATGCCACCCTTTAGTATTTTCTCTAGTTTCGAAAATTCTCTAATGCTATGGAATCCATCATTTATGTTATTACTTGATGTGTATTAGTAGAACCACTTTTCCATCACTACTGCGACTCCTTTATCTAAACCAGGATCAACAGCGGCAACTACTCACAACACTAGACAATGAAGTCCAGCGAGCCCGGGGAATGACTCTAATCCTGTCATAACCCGCATCAAAATACATCATCGGCGTTTCATACATTTTTGGTTCAAATGTGAAAATGCCGGCCAATAAAAACTATTGCTATATTATGTTAGAACTTGTCCCTCTAAGCATTTATTATTAAGGCATGAATGCCGTAGCTTTAAGTGTCATTTCATCAAAAATATATGAAAAGGCAGATTTTTCAAACCTTAATAAAATCAAGGACAATGGACCTACAGCTTTGGTGCCATAATAAAAAATGATTAGACGGAACAGAATATCGTTTTTTTTTTGGCCGGCACTTTCACATTTTGGATCAAATCCGATAATGTCTTTTAATCAAAGAAGACAGGAGTACTTACCTAGGAAAAGTAAATATCAGGCTTCTTCCGAGTTTCCTAATGCCGTCTCCCATCTACAATGGAGAAATACAACAATCTGCAACAAATTTAATCAAAGCAGAAAAGAGGAGGACGAAAAATTTTTATCTGACTTCCCGCCATTGTAAATGGGAGACGGCAATAGGATAAACATGGCTTTGTTCCTAAGCCAAGCCCAAAGATTATTTATGCAGATACCCTACCGCAAAAACCCCTTAAATAGGAATTTAAAAAAAAAGAGGAACCTATTGCTGAAACTATATGACCTATGGTTGATGGGCATAAGATATACAGCGCGATTTTAAAGATTTTTTGTTTTTTTTCCATATCAAATTTGCTCCTTATCCCATAGTTGTTCAGTTTGATGGTTTAAACCAGCCCTGGAAATTTGGAAAGTGATTAATAAATCGCCCAGTATTAATAATAATAACTTGGACTTTGGAAAAATATCTTGGACATTGTCACACAAATTATCTAGTCACATTTAAAGTACCAGAACTTGTATTATGATGACTAGACAACGACATAGAATACATATACAGATACATACATCCATGACACGGGTACAAACAATCATATTCATCATACAAATATTTGTCCCTTACGGGATTCGAACCCGGGACCCTCGGCACAGCAGGCAGGCTCTCTACCGACTGAGCTACCGGGCCGTCAATACTATGGAATATTGCCTTCTACTTGATTACCTCTCTACTGTGTTGTAATGTGAACTGTACATTATCATTTCATAATTAATTTTTAAGAAATCCTCAGTGACATGAGAAAGCAGCTTTATTATATTGACGAGTTGATTCTCACGCATCAATAGTGGAAAGTGGGTCCTTGTGACATACATACGCTGTGTGTACATACGTACTCATAGGTACCATATTCAATGATGTTATGTAGGTTAGCACTAACTATAGACTTCATTCAGCTCGCTTTGATCTTTATTTGTGTCAATATTTATATTCCTTTCCATTATTAAGGCGAGTTATATTTTTACTTTCTTCAGAAAGTATCTTAGATCATTTTGATTGCCTACTTTATTATGTAGATAGGATGAACATTTTTTGTTTACTATACTTAGGTTGGTAACGAAAGTTGATGAACTTTTGTGAACCTTATTCTCATAATGATAAAGGTGACATATTCATAAACGTGTTGATGAACTGTGTGATGTGTGATGATGTTGATGAACTGTGATGAAAAAGTGATTTATTCACCTACTTTAAGAAACCAGGGTCCTGGGTTCGAATCCCGGATAGGTCATGGATGTTAATGTTCGTGTCGTCATTGTATGGTTTCCATAATAAAAAGCCTATTAGCTTACATTTGAGATAATAACAATACATGTATTATACAGGGTGTAAGGAAAAGTATCATTAACCTTTAAACCACATACTCTACCCATCAAACTGAATAACTTTTACAATGGGAGCAAACCTGTCAAAAAAAAAAATCTGCTGTCCCATACTAAACTGCAATACCTACGCGATTCAAACATATGGAGCAACAGATTTTTTTGTTGCGCTGACACCTTTTGTCCCATAGTAAAAGTTGTTCAGTTTGATGGGTAGAGTATGTGGTTTAAAGGTTAATTATCCTTTCCTTACTGTCTGTGTCTGTGTGCATTATTTATACCGAGAATACAGAAAAGGCGTTGGTGAGATAGGAATAGGATAATACCGGTTTAGAAAAAACAAATAATTTAATAATCTACAGGAAATTTATTGGTTTTTAATGTTAAGTTATATCACAGCTCTCATTTAAAAAATGGTTCTCAAAATATTTTACTACTTTATATAAAATAATCTACATCACAGTTATCCATCACAATTTGTTATTTTAACTCCAAAAATTACGGAAATACCTGAGGCAAAGACACCGCTATATTCTGTAAAAAAAGTAAGATTGTATGTTTGTGGCTCTACCACGCATAAACGGCTGAACGGATTTGGATTAAATTTGGCATAGAATATATTCTGGATTCACACATTACAGGATACTTTTGAGGGTTCCGTACACAAAGGGTGAAAACGGGACCCTATTACGAAGCCTACGTTGTCCGTCCGTCCGTCCTACCCATTTTGGGCTGTAACGTTTGAACCATAATAGCTAGACAGTTGAAATTTTCACAGAATATGTGTTATTACGGCGGATTTGTTAACAAATAATAAAAATTTAAAAATTAAGGGGGGTCCTCTTACAAGAAACTGGTTTTTATCAACGTTTTTTCTTCTCGCTCTATCGTAAAAACGGTAAAACATACAAGCGTCAAACTTGGTGTGATTATAGAGCAAGTACAGTATAACAACAAATAATAAAAACCGGCCAAGTGTGAGTCGGTCTTGCGCTAAAAGTCCCAGAATAAAAAACTGCTGGCTGGTGTGGTACGGAACCCTCGGAGCGCGAGTAGCCCGACTCGCACTTGACCGGTTTTTTATTAAAAGTTACATATACAACGTGTTAATGAATAAGCGCAAAACCTCATACACCCCAACTGATTTATAACAATATAATTCGATTGAAACAATAATTTCATCATTTTGATTGTTAAAATTTAAAGTTATTCGCATTTTAAGTTTCCAGGCAAAATTGATTTGTTATCATATCAGCAATGACTGAAAGCGCTAGCGTGCTCGTGGATACATTTTAAGAATCTTGTTTTGGTACTAAGTAGGGTGAGGGTGCCAGTGCGGTGGGTCGAGATCGAATTCAGTAAATTTAAAATTTCACAAACAAATTATTTATTATTTTGAAAAATATTACCGATGTTGAAAACATGATAATTTGATTCTGCTCTCGATTCTAAACAAACTACTTTCTAGTTTTGCGTTAATTCATTAACACGTTGTATTTGTGTTTATTCACTAATTGATCACCTATGGTTCTCCTCACAAATAAATCTTACACTTTTAACAAAAGGAGGTTTATGATTTTATACATTTGCCTGTGTCGTTTGCCTCAAATCTCGCTTATGTAGTACAGTACGACCAGGAAAATAATTCTGCTCGGCAATCTTCCTTTGCGCAGAGCAGACCCGAGTCCCCGTCAAAACCCGAAGTCAATTTAGTAATCAAAGAGTGCAAAGTTGGATAGCAGCGAAAAGGGCGCGAAAACAATTAGCCAATGGTAGCAAGGTATTGAAGGTGGCACATCCTGATTGGTCAATATAATTTCGCGCGCTGGTAAAATTTGTCAACTGCATACATAATATACAAAACCAAAATAAGCTGGCCGCGCGTAGGTAGAGCAATGTATAACGTCGCGCGGCCAGCTTATTTGGTTTTGTATAGCTTGATGTTTCGCCGTGTGTACATCGGTAAGTATTATATACCTGGTACTACTGTACTCTTTCTTATACTGTTAGTAGGTAAAACAAGGTTAAAACCATCTAGTGCAGAAATTAATAATTAGTACCTATGGAACGGTTTTTTATAAACATTCATGCATGAAGCTCATTTTCTACGAATTGGTTCGACAAATAAAAAAAAAATATTTATGATCTAACTTATGGCTACAACAACAGTAACAAAATTGAAATTCCTAATGGTTCTAATTCGAATGTTTAAGATACCGTGGATATTTGTATAGTTTCGGATTTCTGTTTTCCACGGAAATGTTGCTCGATCTCGGCTAAAGATTTTCCTTTCGTCTCCGGCACCATGAAGAGAACGAAGAAGAAGGCAACTGCTGAGAAACAGGCGTACATCCAGAAAGTACCAGCTGATGTGAGCGCTACCTGTAAAAACAATATTTTTCGAAATAAAGTTTAAACCCTTTATCTTTTCGAGAAGAACTATATTATATTTCTGCAAAGACAAAACTTTTTCGATAAAGGTGGTAAAAAGTTTTTTTTTTAAATTAAAATGAATAATATTAACTCTGGCAGTTTTTTTCTGAATATTTTTTTGTAATCTATAATTTATCCTTTCGAAAAGGCAATGGGAACCAGCCCCCGCAGCCGTGTCCTTAGTTGTATTTTTCCTAACCTACCCTAACCTAACCTATACTGACTATACCTATCACTTGAAAAGCGAGGGTGGTTTTCAAATTCCAACGTTCGAGGGAGTTTTACGCGAGAATCAAACCGAATCAAACGGGAGCGCCTATCTTTATTTCTCACTTTTACTATATTGTTTTCCATTAATGGCACATTATTAAATTAGTTCCACCACATTAACACAATAATAGCCACAAAAAACTAAAACGGTTCCCGCGCAAACCTCTTTTCTAAATAAACTTTCAGAAGAATGCCATTAAAATGTGTGTCCATTAATTTATTTTTTTTAAATGGCCATAAACGGCCTCTCAATTCACAAATGCGTTCGATTTTTGCTCCAGACCAACTTCCAGGTAGGTGAAACATTTAGGTACCCTAATTGTGGATTGCGTCGCGTCGAATTTTTTTTTTTAGGTATGTAGATACTGCTTACATCAAGAGAGTGATAGGACTTGATGACAGCGAACATGGACAGCAGGTTGACAGCGCTGGCCATACCGGACAGTTGGGAGCGGTAGTGGGCCGGGAACAACTCGCCCAGCAGGAGGAATGGGAGACCGCCGAAGCCCAGCGAAAAGCCCATCATGAACACCACCAGGCTTGCTATGGGCAGGTATCTGGAATAACGGTAGAAAAAATTGGTTCAAAGTCAACCTATAATTTATTCAACATAGAAGCTTGAAGCACACTTATCAAACGTCAAATCTTTTTAAAAGCTACCACCGCGTCGGAACGTGTTGTCGCTGAATAAGATGCGGCCAGAAACCCTACAACATAACACGACTTAATAACTATTACAAAATAAATTCTTAAGCTAAAATTATGTATACAATAATACATAGTCTATTTAATAAAATAATTGATACTATACAGTAAAGTAAATAAACTATAATCAACTTAAATGTGATCAAAGGGTGCAAAGTCGGATAGCAGCGAAAAGGGCGGGAAAACAAACAGTCAATCGTGGCCAAGCATTGAAGGTGGCACATCCTGAGTGGTCAATATAATTTCACGCGTTATTAAAATTTGTCAAATGCGCACGTACATCGGGGAAACATATAAATCTGGTACTACTTTACAAACAGGATCCTTCTTAATATGGTGATACTTTTTTAATGTGATGATCAGACCGTTAAACTGAACAACTTCCTCTATGGGACCAAAGAGAATGTTGTTCAATTCGATGGTCCGATCATCCACTTAAAAAAGTGTCAGCATATTAAGAAGGACCGTATATGTGATATTTTTTGATAACAAACTGTTAGCGAGTTTGAATGAAGTCAAAGAATCGTAGGATCCTTTGATATTTTTAAACATTTGAACTTACCCGAGCCAAGACTCTTGCTCGAACTCGAAATAGAAGGCGGCGCCCATGGACGCCATGGACAGGCACATAACGGCAGCTGAGAGCAGCAGCAGCGGCCTCCTGCCGGCGTGATCCACCAGCATGGTGCTCACTGCGTTGCTCAGCAGTTGCACAACACCCACTATTATCGTTGCCGTCATAGCGTCCAGTTTGCTGCCTGGAAACATGAACAAATTAAGTCAGTCATGGGCAACGCCCAACCCGTGGGTCTCAATACGGCCCGCCCCGGATTTTGATCCAACCCGCGAAAGATTTTAGAATCACGCGCGAAAAAAGGGTAAATTTTGTCGGTTCAAGCCAACAAGAGAATGAGGAGCATTCGTCTCACTAAGATTCAGTCCACTGCTTATTTTGTGCACTTTTTACATATAAGATTACAGTGTGTACAAACAACGTTGATTATCTTGTGTCTCTAGTTCCAATGTACATACTTAATCGATACCATAATATACCTACCGATTGATGTAAATTTAATAATACACGTTGTACATGTATATAAAACCGACAGTTTTGTCACCTATTATCATGATTGTCTACGGCCCGCGACTTCGTTTACATCCTAAAGTTTAGTCAGAGGTTTTTCAATGGTTGCCCATCCCTGAATTAAGACGTTGGTGCCTATTCAACGTTTAACTATAAGTTCCATACAAAAGATATCAACGAGGCCGACATTTTATTCATTGTTTACTCTTTTCTTTCATTCATCCCTCTTGTGGGTCAGCTTCTGCCACTTGAATATAAAAAGGTGGCTGGTTTAAAAAAAATGTTCGTAAAGAAAAACAAAAACTCAGTAGATTGCATTGAATAATTATATGTACTTTGTTATTGAATATGTATAGAATCGCAACACAAACAAAATCAATGATGATGCAATGATATGAGTCATCTTCTCTTCACAATTCGGTATGTCAAGTTTTTTTTTTGGAGGGCTAAATCGAAAGTCATTATGAGGAGTTAAGTGTCTCAATAACAATACATGTAATTTTCTATTCTAGAGATTTTAAAATGAGAGAATAACAGAAAATTTTAATAAAATGATGTCACTTGACGACCTGTAAACTCCTTGGTACTCCTTAAAATAGGTGGTCATCAATAAAAAAATAATATATTCACAATGTCAGAATTTGACATTTTATCTTGCCGTTTCGGTTTTCAGCATAGAGTTAGAAAGAAAAGGCAGATGATTTTATTTTAATTAAACAAAGGGTTTCTACATGGAATTCGAATGATTTTCTAACGATCATTTTTGCATTAAGAGATTACAAATTAAAGTAATTTAAAAATTAAACTCATCCATAAGCTCAACTAATCGAAAAAAAATGTATTAGCTTCTTTCTTAAATTACAAACTTTTTGCTTAAAGGCTTCGTTAAATTATGTCTACAATCCGTAAAACATCTAAACTAAATAAAAAAACAGTAAGCTGGTAATAGATATCGTAAATCCATGCATGCATGAATCCCTTATTCGTGAGAGGAGGCCTTTGCCCTGCAGTGGGATTCTACAGGCTATACCTTACCTAATTCCTTTAAAATATTTAAGTTAATTACCAGCGCTCTGAAATATCTCGACAGTGAAGAAGATCACGGCGTCAATTCCACTGAACTGCTGGAAGAACAGCAGCGCGAACCCAATGACTAGCGGCTTGATGACGGACGGAGAGAAGAACACCTTGCGAGTAAACAGGCTGGGTGGTTCCACGCTTTTCTCTGATTTCCTTGAAAAAAGTTTTTCATAAAATATTGTAAATTAATCGACGGCGCGGCGACGATGGGGGCGCTACCAGTACGTAGACCAAATACCACAGAATAGGTAATAGTATATACAGAGTTCAACTTAATATGCTGACAGTTTTTAAGAGGATGATCAGACCATCAAACTGAACAACTTTATTTATAGGACCAATGTCGAAATCGCGAAAAAAAAATCAGCTGTCCCATACAATTGGGTCGAGTAAGATTTCAGTTTAGTATGGAACAGCTGTTTTTTTTTTTGCGATTTCGACATTGGTCCCTTAGAGAAAGTTGTTCAGTTTGATGGTCTGATTATCCACTTAAAAAAGTGTCAGCATATTAAGAAGGACCCTATAGTGTTACAAAACAAAAATAAAAATCAAACAATTTTAAGGCGGTTGTCTAATCTAAACTGAACAACTTTCTATGTAAAAATATGTATGTATGTTTCTTAATAAAAATACAAGTAAACATTAAGGGGTGGTTTAGACAACTTTCACTATGGGACCAAAATCAAATCGCAAAAAAAATTTGCGGTCCCACCCATACATTTAGCTCGAGTAGATTTTGTAGGCTACTATGGAAAACCAGATTTTTGTTTCGCGATTTCGATATTGGTCCCATACTGAAAGTTGTTCAGTTTGATGGTCTATTTTTCTATTTGAACAACTTTCACTAGTTTCACTATAGGTAGGACCAAAAATAAAGTTCTTTGTGAAAACTTAAAGGCCTACGCATTTTCAGTGTTATACAGGGTGTCTCAAAAGAAATTTTATATTTAGTGGATCGATTAAAAAAAAAGTAAGCCGTATATAGAAAAAATGTTTATTAATTATTGAAATACACTTTTTGGGGATTTATTTCTTAAAAATGATATCGTCTAAATGTAGACCCTCGCGTTCTCGGCACTCATTTAATCGAACAGTAAAATTACTTATGACGGCTCGGCAGGTGGATTCAGGGATGGCTGCTATTTCGTGACGGATATTTTCTTTCAAATGGGCCAGTGAAGTCGGTTTATCGGGTTTCTGATGTTTGCGTTTTGGATTCGTTGCACTCCAGTAGCGGCAGTTCTGCTTATTTACGTGACCATTAAGATGAAAATGAGCTTCATCCGAAAACAAAATGTTGGTAAACGTTGAAAATCGCTCAATCACCTGATTTACGAAATGAAGCCTCTGACTGGCATCTTGGGGCTTTAATTCTTGCACCAATTGAATTTTGTAGGGGTGCAGCTTTAGGTCTTTGTGCATGATGCGATGTAATGATGATCTATGCACATTTAAAGCACTTGCGCGCTTCCGAATTGAAAGGCTCGGGTCGTCACGAACAGACTGATTAACATTCTCCACGTTTTCTACCGTTCTTGATGACCTAGGTCGCCCGGATTTTGATTTATCTAGCGTTGTACCGGTCTCTTCAAACTTTTTAACCCAATGTCGAATGAGAGGAATGCTTGGCGCATCATTTAAGTGGCGAAAACCTCGAATACTGCAGAATTTTCTACGCGCTACAGTCGCCGAATCACCGTTTTTGTAAAACTCTCGCACGCACAACGCGCGGTCTGCTCCCGAGAAACGTTCCATAGCGACTGAATTCCCAAGAGCCAGGCTACCGATTGACATAACCCCCGCGCCCCTCGGATACGTTGCGCTCACGCAGTAAGCTAAATAAATATAAAATTTCTTTTGAGACACCCTGTATATATTGTAGATTTCTATGTAGTTTCAGTGTACGATACAGTATATAATTAATCAATTTATTAATATATACCAAACATATTATTATAAGCTATAATTTCTTTTCTATCAGCTCGCATTTGTGATGATAAAAATTATAAGTAAAAACATAATTTAAATCGCCTCATTGTTTAAAAATAGCATTTTCACCTTAATGGTAAAGTACCTACATAAAACTTCAAATAGCAGGCGTCATCAACATCAACTACTATTCAAAAACACAACGTTGAAATTAATATGATGTGTTATCATGAGATAAGGCCTGTGCCCTACAGTGGACTGTTTATAGGCTGTGATGATGATGATACAAAACCGCCGATGCAGCATATCAGCGTGATACAGCGCTATCACGCCACTGTCTTTCTATTCGCGCGTGAACGGCGACGTGATAAAAAGCGCGATTTAGCCTTATCGCGCGCATCATGCTGAGCTCACTCTGTTCCCATGCAAGCACGTTTAGAAATAAGAAGTTGAAAAATTGCTTGCAATCGACTCGACAAGCCGACGGTAGAAGAATACCGTAGAAGGAAAAGTAATAGAGGTCGGAACGTGTTTTGTGGTATTCACTCAATAAGAGATGCACCTAACAAATTCGCTCTAGTTAAAAACCCGACTGCATAAAAACCCTATTAACTGAAAAGAGAAAAACAAGCTCTATAATCACTTAAGCTATAAGAGCTTTATTTTAGCTAATATAATTTGAATGTTATTAGGCAGGTATCGCAAACGGGGACACAGACGATTTTCGGTTGGTTATTGGTTTGTCCCCGCCTGCAATACCTACCTAATAACATTCAAATTATATTAGCTAAAATAAAGCTTTTGTAGCTGATTAAGTGATTATAGAGCTTGTTTTTCTCTTTTCAGTTAATAGGGTTTTTATGCAGTCGGGTTTTTTGTTTTTCTTAATAATTTAGTTTATTTCATACTTTTTAGTCTTGTGTCGAAACGGTAACATAAAAGTACTATAATATATATATTTTTGGAATTTTCAGATCACTAGCTTTCATTCGATACCCATATTGTAATTTTAATGAAAAAAAAAATTGTTAATTCTCCCTCTCTTTTTTATTTCGCAGACGCCATATTAAAATAATATAGCCTATGTCACTCTCACAATTTTTACGAATCTAATGACACCTCAAACGTTAAAATCCATCAAGCCGTTTAGGCTGTAGACCGTGCCAAAGAAATAGACATACAAACATACATACATACATACGCTAAAAAAAACATAACCCTCCTTCTGGCGCAGTCGGGTAAAAAAGGGAGATCGCTACCTTATTGCTGTCCTTATCGACGTAACCACTTTTTTGTACTACAACGGCCACTTGACTCCGCAGTCTTTTCATATAGGATCCTTCTTAATATGCTGACACTTTTTTAAGAGGATGATCAGACCATCATATTGAATAACTTTCTCTATGGCACCAACATCGAAATCGAAAAAAAAAAAAAATACTGCTGTTCCATTCAAAACTGCAAACCTACTCGAGCGAAATGTATGGGACAGCTGATTTTTTTCGCGATTTAGTGTTGGTTCCATAGAAAAAGTTGTTCAGTTTGATGGTCTGATCATCCTCTTAAAAACTGTCAGCATATTAAGTTGGACCCTGTATAAATTGTATAGGATTTTATGATCTACTGGCGTATGCGAAAAAAAATCGTCTAAGAAAACTCACTGCATATCATCATCCTTCACAGTGGCAGTGGCACGCGCAGACAGATGGAGCCACTTGACAGCAGCGGACGCGTCGATGCCTTGAGCTTCAAGCCACACTGGCGACTCCGGCAGTGGCAAAAGCACCACGAACAGAGCCGCTGCAAACAATGTTGGACGTTAGAGTTCAGTTTTTAGTGTTTATTTTTTCTCTTTCTAGGGAAATATACATAGATGGTATGGTTCGATTCGGATGGATATACATTGGAGGCGACCTGATAAAACTCTGACACAAGCACGTCTAGCATGATTTCTCTACACGCGCGCGACGCGCTTTCGCTGCATAGAAAATAACCTGTTCCCGCGCTTTTCGGAAAGCGAAGGCCGCGCTTGCCGTGACATGTAGTATGAAAAATAGCCGAGTCGCACGCGTGTAGAGAAATTATGCTAGACGTGCATCACGTCTAGTATGATTTCTCTACACAAGCGCGACGCGCCTTTGCTCCATAGAAAATAGCCTGTTCTCGCGCTTTTCGGATAGCAAAAGCCGTGACAAGTATTATGGAATAAAGTCGAGTCTCGCGCAAGAAGAGAAATCATGCTAGACGTGCTGGGCTTGCTGCCCACACGATAAGAAGAAGAGATGTACATAGATTGACACAATTCGCTCTATATCATGAAGCAGTCACTATTTGGACGATAACCGACATTATGCAGGGCGTAAAATTAAATGGGTTACTCATCAAAGCGGTGCTTCAGACTATCAAACTTAACAACTTTACCTATGGCACCAACGCAGTAGCGTAGCGAGGGGGGGGGGGCAGGGGAGGCAAATGCCCCGGGCGGCACTTTACTAGGGGCGACAAATTCGGTAAAATATAGATGGATTGAGCTCTGTCTATAACCAATTCGCAGAGCAGAAAAAATTCGAGCTCGCTTCGCTCGCTCTAGGTTTCTGTTTTCATTACTGTGCTTACACAAAATCCTAAAGAGTTCTGACCACAGCTAAGTCGTGGTGCTAATAATTTCGAGCTTGCTTCGCTCGATCCATAGTTTTTACTTAGGTTACTTTGCACATGTTTGATTCGTAAAAAGCTCTGGCTCTAGTCGATTCGTATTGAGGAAAAAAGTCGAGCTCGCTTCGTTCGCTCTTAGTTTCTATTTTTGCATGGATTAACCAAAAGATTTCTGACCACAACCCGAATCGATGTGCATAAAAACTTCGAGCTCGCTTCGCTCGCTTCGCTCGCTCCGTTATTTTTGTATAGGTAAGATAAGGGGGCGGCAAATTCGGTCTGTCCCCGAGCGGCAGAAACCCACACAACGCCAATGCACCAACGTCAAAATCGAGAAAAACAAACAAGTAGTTCCATAGACAACGTCAATAGCTACTCGAGATAAATGTATGGAACAGCCATGGAACTGATGGAACAGCAGATTTTTTCCCGCGAATTCAATCTAGTAAAAGTTCAATATAGTAAAAGTAAATATAGTAAAATTTCAAATAGTAAAATTCATAGTAAAAGTTCAATATAGTAAAATTCATAGTAAAAGTTGTTCAATTTTCATGGTATGTAGCTCAACGGAACCTTTAATATGTAACGCATTTTCCATCGTCTATACACGTACGGTACGTTATAACGTACCTATTTATTATCTTAATTGTAATTCAGTTACATAAATAATACATTCTAGTCATATCCTAAACCTAAACTCCACCCCCAGTTTAGCATCAAAGCATAATATCATCTCAAAAGCTTATTATAAATACATTACATTAATATTTGAGATGTCATTCATTCCTTTGCGGTGTATTTTCTCAGTCAATCTTATCCATAAAATACCTACTTTAGACGACCAAGAATTAAGCTTCAGTTAAGAGCTTGAACTGCGTTTATTAAGTGCATTTGAGGATCAAAGGCAAATATCGCAATCTCAAGTGCTTGTCAGTAACACAGATTAATAATAAGTTTCTCCAATAGTAACACAGCAAAAACCCTTTAAAATCTTTATATTTATTAATAGTGACCGCAAAGCTAACAAAGACGTCATCTTTCCTGCCTTAACAAAGCATAGATCGGCATAGATAAGCATAGATCATCGATAAAATATAGAAACTGTTTTTTTTTTCATATGCCGGATTTTGTTATATGCCGGATTCGACCAAACTGAGTTTTCTAAGAATAACTATACAAAGAACAATTTTACTCTTAGTATTTACTCTAAAATAACTTCATTTGTACCGAGTCGCAAAACGCAAAATCAATTTACTCTAGAGTAACCGACGACTTAATCTAAGAATAAATTTACTCGCGTTTAAGAAGTAGAAAACGGTGACTAAATATTTTAGTATAAATTGTAGATCAGTCCTGCCAGGGGCCTAGCATGCCACCGACGAGAAAACGACAAACATCGAGACGTGCCTCTGTCCATGCAAAAGCGGGCGTGCCTGACGGTTTTCTCGTTTTGTCGCTTTGTCGTGTGTGGCATGCTACTGCCGCTGGTTATGCGATATTTTGCAGTTCTTACAAAGAAAGTGGCGCCCTAAATTTTTGACTACTGTTTTATGTCGTACTGTATAAATTTTATACAAATTTTACCACAAAACAAAGCAGAGAAAAAAGCGAGGTGCCTCCAGTATAGCCAGTTGCCTGCGATGTAGGATAGCAGTATGCCCAAGGACATGGAGAGTGTAGGCAGGGAGCCAAGACGCCCTCTGATCTCGGGGTCGCAGCATTCACTCACCTGGAAGTTAAAGAAGTACGTAAAAATATCACGGCTTCGATCACTAATTAAAAACTAGATATACAATCAACGCACAAAAATTGCAGATTTATTAGTATAATGATTTATGATTATACATACATACATACATACATAAGCTCAGGCCATTGTCCCATGGAGGTAGGCAGAGACCACGGACCGCCACACGCTACGACTCTGGCACACCTCTTTAGCCTCATTCACATTCATACATCTTTTCATGCACTTCCGTCGATTGAGGGTGCTACGCACTTGTCCTTTTCGGAAAAGATCATTGATTTGATCATGGTATGTTTTCCTCGGACGGCCTCTCCCAACACTTCCGCTCACCTTTGCTTGATATATTTCATTCGTAAGTCTTCTTTCATTCATTCTCTCTACGTGACCGAACCATCTAAGCATACCCCTCTCAATCCTTGTTACTATATCATCCTTCAACTTACACCAATCCCTTATCACACTGTTCTTGATTCGATCAACCAAAGTAATACCACACATACTTCGTAAGGAGCGCATGTTTATGATTATTATTCAAAATATTAAATTATAGCTTGTAGAATCCCACTGCAGGGCAACGGCCGCCTCTCACGAATAAGGATGAGGGGAGTGCGTGTTGATGGAGGCAAGTTGGTGGTCAACTTGCTGTCAGAGAATTTCAAGCCGCCTTAATAGGCCTCTGACATGGCTTAACACGTTACAACGCCATCTGACGGAACTGCTTAACGTGCCTTCCGAAGCACGGAAACGCTCGAGACGAAATACCACTAAACGGTCATCCATTCAAAGACTGACCGGACCTGACGTTGTTTAACTTTGGTGATCGTATCCAATACCGAAGCTCCACTACGCCAACGAGCGCTTCATGATTATTACCATTCCAAAACGGACCATTTTTAGGGTTCCGTAGTCAAACAAGGAATCCTTAAACTTTCTACCATTCTGTGATCTGTCTGTCTGTCTGTATGTCCAGCCTCAATAACTCGTTCATTTTAGCACCGATCGAATCGAAATTTAGCATGAAGATGGATAATAGCAAATCGCCCTATCATTGAATGAATGAATGAATGAAATATGCTTTTATTTGCACCAAAACACAGAATACAGTATAGGAAAAAGAAACAAAAAAACGGTAATGATACAAATAAGGGGGTCTTATCGCTAAAAAGAGATTTCTTCCTTGATTGTACATATTTCAAAAATTTCTCTTAGGTAAGATGAACAGGTTAAACACTTTTCTACTTATACAATGGCTACGGAACCCTATCATAGGCGAGTCCGACACCCAACCTGTTAAACCGGAGTATAGCTCTTACAAAATGAGCCACAATGTTAGGTTTTCATTGTATTGTTGTGTAGAGTCTCAAGGTTAAGGCACGATAGGGCTGGCATAACCTCAAAGTTAAAAGCACCAATTTAAAAAAAAAAGAATTTAGAAAAAAAACTGGTACGTCAAACAACGAAATTCTTCAAAAAGAATGTAGGTAACTCACCGGGTACGTTTAAAGAGTCGGGAGTTCCATACTAAAAACTGGTCGTGATCAATATCCAGAATATATGAAACGTGCACTAACATTCAAAGGAATAAGTATGGAAATAGTGCACGTTTCATGTAACCATTTTTTATTAGCGAGTTGCGCTCGACATTGAAAATCGGACTAGATGCCTTTAGCGAAATTACGCGTTTTCAAGCGGGATTGCGGTTATTACAAACGCCAGGCTTATTCCATTTAGTGTTACTTAAAAATAGTGACTTCTATCGATACTATGGTGACCTCGAAAAATAGAACAAGGCGTGGGAGGGGACAGGGGGAAGCCCTGCTCCCCACATCCCCGCTGGGAGGAAAAAAAAAAGTGAATAAACGAAAAATCTAACTTCGTTTTGCACGAAGAGCGCCTTACGAATTATATCCACTTTAGGAGATTTTATTTGGTACATTTTACAATCCTGGATTTTACGCATAAACCGAAAATTTATTAATTCTATCAAAATTCCATGCTGTCGGAAGCTTATCACATAATCTCGCTGTTTGTGTAGACACATAATACAGTTAATTAGTTAATATCGTGTCAAAGGTGGTGTGATCAAATTATGCTAAAGTTGATCTACATAACATTGCAAAGCCAATCTTAATTTGTTTTGATTTTAAATTAATTTCTAATACAATGTAACATCACATACAACCATTTGTTACCAGTTCGGTCAACGTGTAGTAATGTTACTACACAAGTTTAGTAACATTCCTACACATGTAGTAACATTACTACACGTCGACCGAAATGGTAACAAATGGTTGTATGGGATACCTAACACATAGGTACTTCATCGTGTTGCTCGTTCACATCTTTCGCCTCATAAATAAAATTAGGAAGTCCTTTATTAACAAAAAGTAAATATCTATTATTTTTAGGGTTCTGTAGTCAACAACGAACCCTTATAGTTTCGCCATGTCCGTCCGTCTATCCGTCTGTCCGCGGCTTAGCTCAGATACGCTTAGTACTAGAAAGCTGTAATTTGATATAGGTATACATATTTATCACGCCGACAAAGTGGTAGAATTAAATCTCGAAAAATATATTTTTTAGGGTACCTCCCATACACGAAAAGTGGGGATGTAATTTTTTCTCTCGTCTATCCCCACAACATGGGATAGGATATGATATCCTATCCTATCCTATCCTGTCCTATCATTGGATAGGTCTTTTAAAAATATTGCAGGTATCGGAAAACTATTTTCCGATTTAGGGATCCGTTAGCGAAATATTTAGCTTTAAAGTGAGAGTCAAGTGTCCCTCCCCCCCTGCCAGCTAAACGGTTATTTATAGACACGTGAAACTATTCACGGCAGTAGTGTATATAACGAATTTAAAAGGAAAACTATCACCGCTAAGTAAGCTTTACAAGTTAACAATCAACTTGTACCGTTGTAGAAAACAAAAAGCCCCCTTCTAAGTCCGTATATTGTACCGGGCAACTACGGAACCCTATCATGGGCGAGTCCGAGACGCTCTTGGCCGGTTTACGGACCTGGGGATCACATATTTTTTAGTTCAGTGGTCCTACAACTACACGTTCTTGACCAGATACTTTGTTTTCGAAACCCTAACGACTTGAATGACTACACCGCATCGCATAAAAATATGAGGAATTGATCATCGCTTATTACTATAAAACTTCAAAAGAGCGGAATAATTTGGCATTCACTGTATTGACGTAGTTATTATACGACACGTTTATAATCCAGAATGAATGGTACCTTCAAATGGGTGCGGAAGTAGAATAGAGACCGATTGTCTGCGAGTGCAGTTGGATCTGAATGCAGATTATTTATAAAACTAATCTCGGTAGTGTTATTTATTCGACTCATGGAAGCGTAGTTTAGCACGTAATATGTTCCTTATTTATTAACGTAAATACTCTTGAAAAACATGCAAATGGGTAAGTATAATAAAGTCTAACATTAGTTAATGTAGTGATAATGATGAACATGCTATTGTTATGGTCTCTATCAGTACAGAACATTGACCTCTTCTGATAATGTTTATTTATTTATTTATTTAACACTTTATTGTACACACGGAAATACACACGAATACAGCATAATAGACAAGTACAAAGGGCGAGCTTATCTCCAATGTTCCAGACCCTCCGGCCAAAATAAATAATCATTTTACTGTGGTCTACTCTATTTTATTATGCGCTGAAACATTTTCAGTAGATATACTCGGTGTACTTATCAACAGTTTTTTTAAGAGGGTCTGGACAACTTTCTCTGAAGGACCAACAACGAAATCGTGAAAAGAAAATTTGCTTTAAATGAGTAAGCCACGGTTTATACAGAAGAGACGTGTGGAGGTGGCGGATAGTCAAAGTAACACAATTATAAACCTTATAGTAGCATCAGATGAGACAAAAGCCAAACGCAAGTCAATAAAATCATACATTAAAAAATATTTATCATTTAAACACTCACATAAACTTGAGCCGGAGCTAAGGAGAAGCCGACACATAGTCCAGAAACAATTCGTCCCAGCAACACGAGGGGGAAGTACTTGGCAAAACCCAGTATGAGCCACCCGGCTGCCCAGATCGGGGCCGTCAGCATCAGGGTCCGGCGACGACCCGCCTTCTGCATGAGGGGTCCGGATGCCATGCTGCCGAGGAACGCGCCGAGTGGCGGAATCGCACCTGAAGAATTAAGGGTATATTACTGTTGGCGCGCTCCATACAAACGAAGTCTGGAAATATTTTCAATACTAACCAATTAAACTCAATAAAATTTTACAGAAACAATCTAGAAACAAATCTCTATGCTTGTATCTTGTCAGTTTTCCTTAACATGTATAGTTTTAAAGTTACAGTGCCTCAAAGATTTCCATACAAATCTTAAATTAATCCTAAAATTTAAACTGTATATTTTAACGAAAATCGGACACGATACAAGCATAGAGATTTGTTTCTAGATTGTTTCTGCAAAATTTCATTGAGTTTAATTGATTAGTATTGAAAATATCACCAGACTTCGTTTGTATGCAGCGCGCATTTACGCACACGGAATAAACTTCTCTTAAGGGTTTATTATAATACAAGAAGGACTCCTGAAAACCGGGTCCGCCCTATTTTTAACTTTGAGCGCAGATATCTCGAGACAGAAGCATTACATTGGTTTAGTTTCTATAGATGTTTTGTTCCATTGGACAAGACCTATCCAACGACATCTAACAACGATTAAAAAAACTATTTTTTTTCAAACCGGGGGGTCGAAAAAAAATGGTTTTCTTCATAACTACTACATTTCTGTTTTTTGGGTTACTATTATCTGTCTTCATGGCAAATTTGGATTCAATATGTGCAAAAATGAGCTAGTAATTGAGTTGGGGCATACAGACAGACTGACAGACAGAATGGACGAAAGTATAAGGGTTCCTTGTTTGACTGCGGAACCCTAAAAAAGAGTAATTTATTAGAAAATACCATTGTATTTTAAAGCTTTCTGAGTAGAATAAAATATTTAAGTTTTATGTCGTGTTTGAAGTGTGTATAATGGTAAAGCCTTAAAAATGTGAAAGAAAAATGTTACCGTCAGGTTTTTTAGAACGAGATAAATGCTGTTTTTGACTTGATTTCTTAAATTTTATTATATTTATGGGCTCCAATTAGCTCTTAAATAATATGCCGAAAAAAAACAATTCTTAAATTCGTCCCGGGTCAAACCGTAAAATGACCGATATAGCTACTGCGAGACTGGTGTACTTCAGCAACTTCCATAGTATCATGTCCTATGGTATTTTGCTGTGGGGCCATGCTACAGTTGTTGAGTCTGTCTTTATCCTTCAAAAGCGGGCAATCGAGCCATTTATAATCTGCGTTGTCGAGATTCACTACGAGATCTTTTCAAAGATATCAATATTCTGACTTTCTACAGTCAATATATTTACGAAAATATTTTATACGTTCGCAAAAATTTGTCTCTCTTTCCCAAAAACAGTGACGTTCATAAATTAGTATTCCCACATTTTCGACTTAGTAAGGTCAACACATCTTTCATGGGGCACTGTATACGTTATTATAATAAGATACCAGAGAATATTCTTAACTTAACGGACAAAAATTTTAAGTCCCATGTTAAACAAGTCCTCTGTAAAAAAACTCGATGATTATTTGAATGACCAAAATGTCTGGTCTTGACAATGTTACACTATGTAATTTAATATTGAATTTATGTAATTGTACTTTGTATATTTTGTTTTATTTAAAAGAAGTGTGTTGTAGAGTTTCTGGCCGCATCTTCTCTACAACGGAACACCTTCCGACGCGGTGGTAGATTCAAAGACATGATATAAAAAAGTATCTATGTGATATTATTTTGAATAAACAATTTTGACTTTGACTTTGACTTGGCTGACGGCCCAAAGAGACTTACCAATCCATGACTTCTGTTCACTATTCTGTATTATTTCAGGATCGTACTTCTCTATGGAAGGAATGCTGGAAGCGCTGTAGCCTCTCACCAGACCGATGATAAGGAACCCCAGGGACGCACCGAATGTCAGCCACAACTGCAAAAACAATATTTTGAATATTTATAACTGCAAAAACAATATTTTGAATATTTATAACTGCAAAAACAATATTTTGAATATTTATCACCAGCACGGCTAGCATGCCACCCACGAGAAAAACGTCATGCGCGCTCTTTCTGGCATACGTCAAATAATAAAGATGGAGGCACATCTAGATTTTTATCGTTTTCTCTGTTGTGGCATGCGAGGCCTACTGGTGGATTGGACTTTGGTGAAGTAAAAGGTTAGATAGCTTATAGGTACGTATAGTACTTAATACGTGCTATAGGGTGAAACCATCGGGTGAAATGGGGACCCTATTCATTAGCCTACGCTGTCTGTCCGTCCGTCCGTCTGTCCTACCTATTTAGGGCTGTAACTTTATAACTAGAGAGTTGAAATTTTAACATAATTGAAATAATAAAAATGTCAAAAAGTTAAAAACTAAGAGAAGGGGGAGGGGGCGGTCATACAAGAAACTAGTTTTTATCAACGTTTTTTCTTCTCGCTCTATCGCATCGTAAAAACGGTAATACATACAAGCGTCAACTTGGTGTGATTATGGAGCAAACTCTACATTACAACAAGAAATATTAAAAACCGGCCAAGTGTGAATCGGTCGGTCTCGCTCTAAAGGTCACGGAAATAATATTTTTTTTGGTAAGTTAATTAAAATACTGTGTGATGGTATGGACCCCTCGGTGCGCGAGTATCCCGACTCGCACTTGACCGGTTTTTAAATATATTATTTTGGGTTCCGTAGTCAAGCAAGTAACCCTTATCATTTCGTCCATTGAGTCTCTATGTATGCCCCGCCTCAATAACTCGCTCATTTTTACACCTATTGAATCGTGAAGACATATAACAGTAACCCTTTGACTAATTATTATAAGGACTAGGCTTGCGGTAGCATTTCCCCTCTGCCACGGTATAAGCACAATTGATCTTGTGCATTTACATTCAATTTTACACCTTATCACTAAACGAGACAGCCTATAATTGCGAAATAACAACTTCGAACTTAGAACGTTTCGGGTTCACACGAGACTACTTTTCATGATTTTTAACATTCAAAATTAGAATCTAAAGTTATGGGGAATAAAATCCAAAGTTGCGGATTTCATGTTACCTCGCCACCCGCAAAAAGTGGCAGAAATGTTTGTTATATAGTAGAATTACACGCGTAACCAGTCCACATATAAATAGTCAAAGCAGTAACCCAAAAACAGAAATGTTTGTAGCTTTGACTAATTATTATAAGGACTAGCCTTGCGGTAGCATTTCCCCTCTACCACGGTATAAGCACAATTGATCTTGTGCATTTACATTCAATTTTACACCTTATCACTAAACGAGACAGCCTATAATTGCGAAATAATAACTTCGAACTTAGAACGTTTGGGGTTCACACGAGACTACTTTTCATGATTTTTGACATTCAAAATTAGAATCTAAAGTTATGGGGAATAAAATCCAAAGTTGCGGATTTCATGTTACCTCGCCCCCCGCAATAAGTGGCAGAAATTTTTGTTAGTAGAATTACACGCGTAACCAGTCCACATATAAATAGTCAAAGGTTTGTAGTTATGAAGAAAC
Source organism: Agonopterix alstromeriana (assembly GCA_963924505.1). Taxonomy (NCBI): domain Eukaryota; kingdom Metazoa; phylum Arthropoda; class Insecta; order Lepidoptera; family Depressariidae; genus Agonopterix; species Agonopterix alstromeriana. The sequence goes on from OZ004670.1 coordinate 4,968,500, forward strand.
ACATTTTTTCAACCCTTGGGGGATTCATGCCATGCAACGAAAGATGGGTTGGAAAAAAACAGTTTTTTTATAAGTCGAGTGAGGTGTCGTTGTTGGATAGGACTTCTAAAATACTGGAGTAAAAATCTGAAATGTTACTGAATAAATATAGATTTCGGTAAGTACATTCAATGAAAATTATAACGGATGCTGAAGCCTGTAGCATAAGTCGCTTTTATTGCCCGTTTTGAAAAGTGGTATATCTTTGCTGTTTCATTAAATCGGGGAAAGAAATACCTAGTATTCGTCATACGACTATGTAGGTATTTCCCAATTTGAAAGAAACAATCAATGCCCTAAAGATAATACAAAAAACTGTCAATTGTATTGAGTTAGAATATAACCTTAAGAACCAAACTTAGGGTTGCCACCCGTACTATATTACATAGTAGGTACCTATCGTACTATATTTTGGTCAAATTGTACTGAGAAAAGATATTGTACGGAAAATACAATATTCGTATAGCTCATTAAACTGCCGCGCAAACGATGATAATGAGAAGGAATTTATTTCTTGAATGTAAATGCGTTAAAAATAATGTAAAATACTAAATGCGGAAAAGGCAATAATAATCTATAAAATTAAAGACTGTTCGTTGAACGGTTGGACGGATTTGGCAAAAATTTTTGTAATTGTCCGTCCGAATAAGGTTTTTAGAGAAAAAAAAAGTGTGTTGGGAAGAAAGAGGCATTGCTACGCATGCCAGGCACCGCTATACTCCATTCCTAATAACAACAAAATGTCAACTCTATTTTGAATTACAGAAACAAAGATGTGAAACACTTCCTCTCACTTATTCTTAGAACAGCTTTAGTAACGTCCAAGATATGTCGTATATCTTTCTGATAAATAAATTGTTTTTTCTGAAAAAAAATCAGCTGTTCCATACAATTGGGTCGAGTAAGATAAATATCTTGGGCATTGTATTGTATTATTTATTATAGTTTAGTATGGAACAGCAGATTTTATTTCGCGATATTTCCCTGTATATAGGAATCGGAAAATCTTTTCGGCCTTATTTTGAATGAAGTATATTTAAACATAAATCTGTACTTTTTTTCTATCAAATTTACAGAAAGTACTATATTTTTTAGCAATTTATGGAAAAAATACTATATTCCTCCACAAAATGGCAACCTTATCAACACTAACTAATAAATTACGTTCATTGTTCTTCCTATGTTTTTCTAGCGGAAACATCTTCAACAGAGATGCGATAAAAACACCAATGAACCAATAGATTCTATTGTCTAATTAGATTTGTCGTGATTTACAAGAGACAGATTTTTAGAGTTCCGTAGTCAAACAAGGAACCGTTTTACATTCGTCAATTATATCTGTATGTCTGTCTGTCTGTATGCTCCGCCTCAATAACTCGAAAAGCATTTTTTTTCCAACCCCTCTTGCGTTAGGTAGGTTGGGTAAGTTAGGTCGAAAAATTTTCTTCATATTAACTACTACATTTCTGTTTTTGGGTTACTGTTATCTGTCTTCATGCCAAATTTCGATTCAATAGGTGGAAAAATGAGCGAGTTATTGAGGCAGGGCATACAGACAGACATACAGAATGGACGAAAGTATAAGGGTTCCTTGTTTGACTACGGAACCCTAAAAATCTGTCTCTTGTAAATCACAACAAATTTCCGGGAAATGCCTATTTTGGTGTATAAATAGTTTCAATATAATGGTAATCCCTAATATTATAAAGTTATCCCTATTAGTTTTATTTAAGTCAGTTATATTTAATTGTTATTTATGTTAATTATGATAAGTTTTACTTAGTATATTAATAACTCTGAGATATTATGTTATAACTATTATAAAGACTATTATAAAACTGTAAATCCGTTGGATCTGTTTTTATGTTTGTTCGCGCATCACGCGATAACTACTGGACCAATTGCAATGAAACTTTTTTGTATCTTCTTATCTTCAAAACTGGTATAATCATTTATCTCGTTACGATGGTGGGAACCTGTGCGGACGAAGTCGGGGGAAAACTCTAGTAAATTAATAATTCAATTCAATTCAATACACCGTGTTAATGAATAAGCGCAAAACCACATACACCCCAACTGATTTTTAACAAAATAATTAGATTGAAACAATAAATTAATTATTTTCATAATTAAAATTTAAAGTTATTCGCATTATAAGTTTTCAGGCAAAAATGATTTGTTATCATTTCAGCAATGAATGAAAGCGCTAGAGAGCTCGTGGATACATTTTAAGAATCTTGTTTTGGTAGGAAGTAGGGTGAGTGTGTCCGTGCGGTGGGTTGAGATCGAGTTCAGTAAATTTTAAATTTTACAAATAAAATATTTATATTTAAAAAAAAATACCGATGTTGAAAACATGATAATTCGATTCTGCTCTCGAATCTAAACAAACTACTTTCTAGTTTTGCGTTAATTCATTAACACGTTGTATATATTTATTTCGGAAAACAAGTTCCATAAAATTTTTATTAGTAAGTACATAATGTCATCTTACATCTTAACCCTACGTGTTTTCCTTATAGAATTTTTGAACATAATAATTACATCACCTTCTATTACATTTCGAAGTACATTAAAACTGCCAGACTGATGCACATGCCAGGCCACTTAATCAAGACTCGGTCTGAATTCGTGCATCCTATAAACCTATCTAATCTAGATTCTAGAACTTGAAAATACGTGGAACTGATCGCGTGTTGATCTGAAACTGCAGGAAGGTATCATCAATGCTCTTAATTCATTAATAGGACGATACTAAGCTGTTGCTCGCGTCCTGTATGTTAATCCAGAACATATTCTATCCGCACAGAGAAGTCTGGTGATATTTTCAATACTGACTTTACTTCATTCCAAATAAGGACAAAGAGATTTTCCGATTCCTATTTAGCTTTCTGTCCAATTCTGATTAGCAAATTGTATCAGAAAGAAATACTATCCGACATACCTTGGAGTTTACTGAAACTGTCCTAAGAATAAGTGAGAGGAAGTGTTTCAAATTTCTATTTCTGTAATTCAAAATAGCCTTAAAATTTTTGTATAATTAAATCAATGAATTTTATGAATTGGAGTATAATTAAAGTCAATTAAATTTTTCAGAAACAATCTAGAAACTAATCTCTATGTTTTTATGAAGTCCGATTTTCGTTAAAATGTATAGTTTTGCCAAAACTGACCTAGCCTCATCATATCTACTGCAAATCTATCTGCCTCCGTGGTCTAATGGTTAAGAGGGCTCTTGATACGGAGGTCGTGGATTCGATTCCCACGGGGGACACCTAGTGATATGACTGACACTTTGTGCGTTTTTCCCCAGTTGGTTAGGACATTGCAGGCCGAATCACAAGATTGTCTGAAAAAGAAATATGATTCCTTGCTTCGGATGGCACGTTAAGCTGTTGGTCCCGGCAAGTAGCTCTCGCGGTAGGTAGTCGTTACATAAACACCCCGTCAGAGGACGTAAGGCGGTCTGAAAAAACTCTGACACCAGGGCTTGTTGTCCACACTATAAGAAGAAGATTACTTTTTCCGCAAAACAGGTAGAATCGCCAGATCCCCTTGAACCGTAAATCATCAATCAAACGGCTATCAAACCTATGACCTTTGCGCGTTCACTTCTACCAATTCTATTGTATGAATAAAGTAGCTTATGCACCTCGCGTGATAACCGGAAACGGATCATCATAACTGATTTCCGTTATGTCATGCTCAAAACCGGCTCGAATTAGGTATTCATGATGTTGCTAAGGTCCCCAGATGCGCATCTATTTCTGTAGAGTAGCCTGTTGATACTATTAGATCTATACAACGTGTTAATGAATTAACGCAAAACTAGAAAGTAATTTGTTTAGAATCGAGAGCAGAATCGAATTATCATGGTTTCAACATAGGTAATTTTATTCAAAATATTAAATAATTTGTTTGAAAAATTTAAAATTTACTGAACTCGGTCTCAACCCACCGCTTGGGCACTATCACCCTACTTACTACCAAAACAAGATTCTTAAAATATATCCATGAGCACGTTTGCGCTTTCATTCATTGCTGAAATGATAACAAATCATCTTTGCCTGAAAACTAAAAATGCGAATAACTTTAAATTTTAACTATAAAAATAATGAAATTATTGTTTCAATCTAATTATTTTATTATAAATCAGTTAGGGTGTATGAGGTTTTGCGCTTATTCATTAACACGTTGTATATAGATACACTACTGCCGTGAATCTTGCTAACGGATCCCTAAATCGAAAAATGGTTTGGACGTTAAAAGCTGTTCTAAGAATAAGTGAGAGAAAGTGTTTCAAATCTCTGTTTCTTAAATTCAAAATAGCCTTAAAATTTCGTTTCTATTTGAAATGGAGTACAGTACTAAGCATCTCTGAGCTAAGCCGCGGATAGACGGATGGAAACTATAAGGTTTCCTTGTTGACTACGGAACCATAAAAATTATTAAGAAAAACAAAAAACCAGAATGCAAAAAAAAATTAACTGAAAAACTAAAAACAAGCTATATAATCATTAATCATCTAACAACTTTGAGCAAATATAATTTGAATGTTATTTGGTAGGCATCGCAAATGGGGACAAAGAAGAATTACAAAACATACCTACCTATTTCTTGTTTTATTGTTTATTTATAATTAATGAACGCTTGCTTGTGCGTTAGCATTGCATTTCCGCCAATGTCAAGTAGTTTGTGGGAATATCTATCCTAATATCAGGGATTGTTTTTGATTAAGAAAAAAAAGAGATTCATATATTTATGGTCTGTATGTATGACCGTGGTGGTCCAGTGGCGAGTAGCCATGCCTGCCGTGCAGGAGGCGATAGTTCGATCCCCGTCCAGGCCGGCTCGTATCAATGAGTTTTTCGGAATTTATGTACGAATTGTAACACTACTGCCTTTTCGGTGAAAGAAAACATCGCGAGGAAACCTGCATGCTCCAATTTCGAGGCATGTATTGTACCCATTATAAGTGGCGACGGACTCACCCCCCGTCATATTTGACAGAGTTTCGGTACTACTGATGAAACGTGGATGTTCTGAAGTTTCAGAATATCTCTGACTACCCCCTCGGGGAATATAGTCGTAAGCATATGCTAAATATTTGTCCCGTACGGGATTCGAACCCGCGACCCTCTCACAGCGTGCTATCGGTCCGTCAGCCACATTTCATTGGTATACATGGCAAGTCGTCTATGCGTATTCGAACCCTTTTACAGCAAGAATTACAAGTGTCGCTACAATCATTACTTCTTAGTCAAGAAAAATTATTATTAAATAAACGACAATAATAATGGCAAGAGATAATATAAATATTAACAAGAAACCAGCAATAAAATAACCTTGTTAGATCCTTTTCCCGATCTGGGTTGCCCTGACGGACTTCCGTTTAATGCAATGTCGCATAGGTAACTAAATCATTGTAGCTATTCCGCAGTGTTTGAACTTAAATGTGTTACATAATCTAGGCTAAAATCTGGTCGACTACGCTGGCTCGGACACATAGAACGGATGGAAGAAGATCATGCGGTGAAGAAAACGTATCTGGGGTGACCCTCTGGGCGTCGTCCGGTAGGCAGGCCCAGGTATCGCTGGATAGACCAGATCACCAAGAAACTCGAGGAGCTGGAGGTGCCAAACTAGACTGAGATGGCACAGAGAAGAGATGAATGGTGTTTTGTTGTTGGAGGCCAAGACCCACTTCGGGTCATAAGTATAATCTAGGATACTTCAGATCATCAAACTAAACAACGTTCACTATATGGGGCAAGAATAAGAAATGGCGAAAAAATATTGTTGTTCCATAGAAAATGTCAATGGTCGGTTGTCTTGTCACAGGATACAATTATAGTGTCATTATAATTATTGGATTTTATAACAAACAAAAAATGTAAATAATAGCTTCACTTGAATGAAGATAATAAAAGTTAAATTGTAAACGTCATGTTTGCAATTAAACAAAAACTTGAATTTGGAGGGCTTGTTTTGATTCGACTTGTTATAGTAGGTACTGTAGCCCCGGGACTTTTTAATTACCAAAAAGATTACCGATTGCCGTTTAGATATTGTTGTAAGGTACGAAATTACTAATTTAAAAACCAAAGTCTTACAGATCAAAAGCCGCCGTAAGAAAAAAAAAAAAAAATAATACAAAAAAAAAATTAATTTCGAGGTTGCTGTTTTTATTCTATACTTTCATGTTCTTCACCTTAGTTCAATACCCATACGTAATAGTAAGACTGTCTAAAGTTGCCATACAATAAAGATCAATCAAAATTGACTTTTTCATCTGGTCTTATAGCTTTGTATGGCAACTTTAGACTTACTATTATTATAGGTCTTACTATTACGTATGGGTATGGAACTAAGGTGAAGAACATGACAGTATAGAAAAAAACAGTATCCTCGAAATTTAAAAATTTCAGACATTTTTTTTTATTTTTCTTTTCTTACGGCGGGTTGTGACTTAGGTTTTTATTAGTAATTTCGTACCTTACAACAACATCTAAACGGCAATCGGTAATCTTTTTGATAATTAAAAAGTCCCGGGGCTACAGTGCTATTATGGAAAAAAAATGAAAAGCTAGCATCAAAAGTCAGAATGTATATTGAAAACCTCATTAACAAAGATTACATTTAACTTTTTGTTACAAATATCAAAACTTAACTTACTAAGTACCTAACCTACCTACAATTACCCGAATCTTGCCATTCATACAGCAACGAATAATAACTTGCCTACTTATAATAGTTTGTATTGGTTAAGGGTCAATTCACACCGAGACGCGACGCGACGCGACGCGACGATACTCAAATACCTCGAGGCGCAGTGCTGCGTGGTGCAACGTAATCTGAATTCTCACAATGTAATGTGTATCTTTTCGTGTAGTGAATAAAGTATATTCTATGAAAAATGTGCGCGCAGCGTCGCGCCGCGTCGCGTCTCGGTGTGAACTGACCCTTAAGCTCATTGTAAAGAATTATTCATGGTATTTCTTAATATGTTGACGGTTTTTAAGGGGTTGATCGGCCCATCAAACTGGAAAAATAACCAGCTGGTACATACAAAACTACAAACAGACTCATACCAAATGTATGTAATGAGTAATGAGAAAGTTGTTCTGTTGTATGTTTTCTGTGTGCAAATAAAGAGTATTGTATTGTATTGTACACTCTATCAGATCAACCTACCCATAGTTGAGCTCTATGTTCATCGACATAGAGTTCATCTATGGTAATTTGATCTGTCGCCGTGTTTACAATATTCTTTATGAATATTAATTTAAAAACAAAAAGGATAGATATGATTAATGACATATTTAAATAGCTTTGTAAAGACGTTATTGTTAAGCAGTACCTAATTATTAAAAATATTTACTTATGTTCATATTTCATACCCGTCCCATACAGGGTCTGCCATAAAAACTAGTCTCAACACAAAAAGTCGGTAGAATCGATACCTTACCGAACATTATTGGTTTGTTACTTTTTGCACTTTACTTAGCAATTAAATATTCCAAGGGTCATTTCATACATCATCAACTAGGTACTTACTAGTACCTAGTTGATTTAGTTATTAACTTTAACTACCCTGGAGGTGCCTACGTTTTTATCTATCCTAGGTACACACAGCGATACATCATGGTACACAAAACCAACAAAAGCTGGCCGCGCGGATGTTGCATAACGTACAACGTCGCGCGGCCAGCTTATTTTGGTTTTGCGTAGCTTCATGTGTCGCCGTGTGTACAATATTCTCTATGATTTCTTCAGTCACTCTCAAATAGAGATGACTAAGAAATGACAGAAAGTAAGTACACAGTAAGCTAGAACAGAACTGTGACTATGTTTTTTGTCAAGAATATAGGATTTATTCTATTGGAATACTTACAATAATCCATGTTCTGATGGGATGTTCAGACCGTCAAACTGAACAACTTTCTCTAACGAACATAGAAATCGCGATAAAACGTCAGGTGTTCCATACAACACTGCGAGTCAAATGACCGGTGTTTTTTTTTCGCGATTTCGTTGTTGGTCCCATAGCGATTGTTGTTCAGTTTGATGGTCTAATCACCCCTTTAAAAAAGTGTCAGCATATTTAGATGAACCCTGTATACGACCTTTTACCAGCGACTTCGCCCGCATAAATTAATACCAGTCTTTAAGTCAAATCATAAGCTTTCAAACAAAAGTTTCATCAAAATCGGTTCAGTAGTTTTAACGTGATGCTTGAACAAACAAACACACACACAAACAAACAAAAAGACAGATAAACAGTGGAGACAGGTCATCTAAAAGCTATATCATATTCTTTTTTTCAGCAGAAAATTGTTTAAACTTAAGATCTTCAAAAAAAAACCCACTATACAACGTGTTAATGAATTAACGCAAAACTAGTAAGTAATTTGTTTGGAATCGAGTGCAGAATCGAATTATCATGGTTCCAACATAGGTAATTTTTTTCAAAATATTAAATAATATGTTTGTAAATTTTTTAACCACTCACCGCGAGGGCACTCTCACCCTACTTACTACCAAAACAAGGTTCTAAAAATGTATCCATGAGCACGTTTGCGCTTTCATTCATTGCTGAAATGATAACAAATCATTTTTGCCTCATACTTAAAACGCTAATAACTTTAAATTGTAACAATCAAAATAATGAAATTATTGTTTCAATCTAATTATTTAGTTATAAATCAGTTGTGGTGTATGAGGTTCTGCGCTTATTCATTAACACGTTGTATAGACGTATAATCACAAATATCATCTTAGAACTTAAAAAAACGTCTACAGCAAAAAAATACCTACCCGACGGTAAGAGCCCGTTAAAATGTTTAATTTAAGATCAATAAAACCGGTCAAGTGCGAGTCGAGCTACTCGCGCACCGAGGGTTCCGTACCTCACCACCACACTACATAAAAACTAAAAAAAATGTGTTGTCCTGGACCTTTAACATTAGACCGAACCACACTTGGCCGGTTTTTATTATTTGTTGTTATACTGTAGAGTTTGCTCTATAATCACACCAAGTTTGACGCTTGTATGTATTACCGTTTTTACGATAAATAAAAACTAGTTTCTTGTATGAGAACCGCCTTTAAATTTTAACTTTTTGACATTTTTATTATTTGTTAACAAACCGCCGTAATAACGCATATTTAGTTAAAATTTCAACGGTCTAGCTATTACGGTTCAAAAGTTATAGCCCTAAATAGGTAGAACGGACGGACGGACGGACGGACAACGTAGGCTTAGTAATAGAGTCCTGTTTTCACCTTTTGGGTACGGAACCCTAAAACATCTAAACCAAAAAATAATACCTAAACGTTAAGAACCCGTTAAAAATGTATAATTTAAGATTTAAAAAAATACCTGTTTCAGAAATGCCCTCGTTATTTTCATAGCGTCGCGTGTTCCCACCAATTTATCACTCACAGTAACTTACGAGCGTATTGTAACCGCGACTATAAAGCGACCAGTTAGAGATGAACAAACACTGATGCCACTTGACCGCCCAGACCTGACTGCAGCAACCGACTGCCACCTGTATTGATAACAACTGCGCCTGCGGTCATGTGAAAATATACATCAGCATGGAAGGTATATAGGGTGAAATTGATATCATTAGCATCCTTTTAAACTAAGAGTCTACCAGTCAAACTGAACAACTTTTACTATGGGATCATACCGACCGGAGCAAAAAATAAAATCTGCTGTCGAGTAGGCATATGCTGATGGTTTTTAAGAGGATGATCAATGCATCAATCTGAACAACTTTCTCTATGGGATCAACGCCGAAATCTCGAAAAAAAATCAGCTGACCCATACATTTGACTCGAGTAGGTTTGCAGTTTTGTATGGAACAGCTGATTTTTATTTCGCGATTTCGATATTGGTCCAATAGAGAAAGTTGTTCAGTTTGATGGTCTGATCATCCTCTCATTCCGTCAAAAAAGGACTCTATACAGGGTGTAAGGAAAATTATTATTATCCTTTAAACCACATACTCTACCCATCAAACTGAACCACTTTTACTATGGGCGCAAACCTTTGAGTTGTGTAGGCATTACAGTTTAGTATGGAACAACTGTTTTTTTTGCGCTGACAGGTTTTCCCTTCCTCCTTAATATGCTGACACTTTTTTAAGGATATGATCAGAACATCAAACTGAACAACTTTCTCCATGGTCCCAATATCGAAATCGCGAAAAAAATGTCAGCTGTACTAGAATTTAGCTCGAATAGGTGTCCATTTTTGTATGGGACAGCTGATTTTTTTTCACTACTTTCGATGTTGGTCACACGTTCAAATCAGCAGTAGTAAATTTCAAAATTACGAGTACTATGGAGATTATCCATCATTCGATCATGATTTTGAACGTGTGACTTTCAAAAATCGGATTCCAGTTCCATTGTACCCCGTGTCCTATTGTGCCCCCACTGTCCTGCAAGATATTTTTCTCCGTGTACGGTCCATGCCCATCAAGAATTAAGGGGATAAAATTCGGAGCGCGCTTCATACAAACGTACTGTGGTGATATTTTCAATACTAACCAATTAAACTGAAAGAAATTTTGCTGAAACAATCTTGAAACCAATATCTATGCTTGTATGGAGTCAGATTTTCGTTAAAATATACAGTTTCAATGCTAGGATTAATTTAAGATTTGTATGGAAATCTTTGAGGCACTGTAACTTTAAAACTATACATTTTAACGAAAATCTGACTCTATACAAGCATAGAAATTTGTTTTTAGATTGATTCTGAAAAATTTCATTGAGTTTAATTGGTTAGTATTGAAAATATCACCATAGTACGTTTGTATGGAGCGCGCTCCGAATTATACCCTCTTAAGCAGAACGGTAGGTAAACCGGACTGAAGCATTCACTATAGATAAGATGAGATTTAATGATACCCATCAAGATCAAAATCACTGGTAGGAAATCAAGAGCTAGATAATATAGACGCTCATGTGACTGACTGACATGTGACTCGTGAGATTATTTGGTATTTAATATTTCCATGGTATCGATAGTAAGCAATAGGTGGGTCATTTGCCAGGAACATTTATTGGTCATTGAATAACATTGGGAATAAACCTCCATTGCTTTCCGTACTGGTGTCATGCATATTATTGATCGATGATAGGCTAGAATCGGAAGCTGGAAATAGGTTTTGTCCTAAGAGGAAGAATCTCCATAGAGTCCGCATAAATTTACGATTGTAGTTGGTCTCTTTTGTCTTATGACGTACCTTTAATAGTAGAAGGAGATGGAACTATAGATATTTGTTTATGCGGCTGTCTTTTTTTTTTGAGCTAGTGTGTGTGAAAAGTGACCGTAAACATAAGGCCATATGTCACTTGGTGCCTTTTGTCCATACTACTTGACACCACACACTCAAACCTAAACGTCAAAAAAGTGGTCACTTTACAATTGGTATGGCTCACTCTAGTCTTAAAGAGAGATCCTTCCTCTTAGGTTTTGTCTATACCTGCACGTCTAGCATGATTTCTCTACTTGCGTGCGACTCGGCTTTTTCCCATACTACAATTCGCGGCAAGCGCACCTTTCGCTCTCCAAAAAGCGCGGGAACAGGTTATTTTCTATGCAGCGAAGGCGCGTCGCGCGCGTGTAGAGAAATCATACTAGACGTGCTGGAGTACAGACTGCCTTACAAGCGGTGGAACATGAAAATACCTACTCCTTGGCGTTCGGTAATGTTCAACCTTCTTTCGTACGTTTTGATCGTCGTTGTTGGTTTGTCCGTTTCTAATCCAACGATGAAAATTAAAAAAAATATATTTTATTAAATTTTTATTCTGATAAAAAGTACAAACCTAAAGTTTGAAACATCGACGTATACGATAGAAGGTTGAACATTACCGACTGTTATGCGCCTTGGGCAATTTTCGTGTTTCCATGTTTGGCACCCTTTTTAACTAAGAGTCTAGTCTACCCATCAAACTGAACAACTTTTACTATAGGAGGAAACCGATCGTAGAAATAAAGAAATCAGCTGTTCCATACTAAACTGCAATGCCTACTAGACTCAAATATTTGAAGCAGCAATTTTTTTTTTTCTGTTTGTTGGATCTTCTTCTTATCGTGTGGGCAAGCCCTGGTATCAGAGTTCTTTCAGACCGCCTTACGGCCTCTGACGTGGTTTTTATGTAAAGACTACTACCACGAGAGATAGTAGCCGGGACCAACGGCTTAACGTGCCATCCGAAGCACGGAATCATCTTTCTTTTCAGACAATCAGGTGATTCGGCCTGCAATGTCCTAACCAACTGGGGAAAAACGCACAAAGTGACATATCACAAGGTGTCCCCCGTGGGAATCGAACCCACGACCTACGTGTCAAGAGCTCAATGCTCACCACGGAGACAGTTTGTTGGATAGACGGATAAAAGGATGCCAATGATTGTAATTTCACCCTGCATAAGCTAAAACCTTTGACTAATTATTATAAGGACTAGCCTTGCGGTAGCATTTCCCCTCTGCCTGTAGAATTACACGCGTAACCAGTCCACATATAAATAGTCAAAGGCTAAAACCCATTGCTACCAACGCAAAAATCATTATTATATGGACTGCAATACAATATGGCACATTCAAGTGATTCGTCAAACATTTTGAGTAAACAACCGCTTAACCTAGTTTACTACCTAGCCCTGCGGCCCTAGCATGATGCGCGCGATAAGGCTTTATCGCGCCTTTTATCACGTTCGTTCGCGCACAAATAAGCAGAGACCTAAGACGCGATAGTGCTATATCCTGCTGCTATGTAGTACTAAGATACTCTTTCTTATACTGTGGTGCTGCCAGACTACGGCCGCAGCGCACGTAAAGTATACAATTTTTATCGTTTTCTCGGGGGTGGCATCCGAGGCCTACTGGTCGGAGCAGCGCAGCGAAGACCAATCATTTATCTAAGTATAACTGATTGATTGTTTGATTGAAAATATAGTCACAGTGTAGTACTAGATGATTTTGTAAACTCTTTCCAAATTTTCAGAGGTGGTTCAGACCATCAAAATGATCAACTTTTATTATATATCTGAAATCGCAAAACAAATTAAGCTGTTTCACACATTTTTTTGAGTTGAGTGGGCATTGCAGTTTAGTATGGAACAGCAGATTTTTTACAACCATAACAGTAGGTACAAAAGTTGAAAATTATTACATTTCCGCATTAGTCTTCCGTTAATTAATATCCATTTTACATTTACATTGTAATTATATTAGACGAAACGTGTTTTGAAATTACGTAGTGAACCCACGTTTACAGAAGAATAATTTTATATATTACATACTACATCATCGAACAAAAACCTCACGCCACTTGACAATCGAAAAAAATTCTGCTCTCGCATTAGCATAAACATAAGCATACGACTATATTCCCCGAGGGGGTAGTCATAGAGATTCTGAATCCTCAGAACATCTACGTTTCACTAGTAGTACCGAAACTCTGTCCAGCGTGACGGGGAGTGAGCCCGTCGCCACTTCTGTGCTGGTACATTTTCAAATTCCGGTGATCGACATTTTAGAATCAACTCCGGCGGTATCTTTTTCTCATAGACTAAGAATTTTCGCCAACGGTCCTTCTGACCAGAGAAAAACCGGCCATGTGCGAGTTGGGCCTCGGGCACTTTAGTATTCCGTACTTCCAGTTTTTTTACATGCGTCGTACGTGATATGATGACCAGTATAAATGATACTTACTAAATATGTAGGCTCATAGTATTGGTAAAACCACTCAAGTTAGTTCCAACCTGATAATTTTCCCGTCATCTACACCTTAACAATTTCTAATGTTCATTATTATTTCACATTTTACATGGCTCTAGTTTTTGAAATATCGATGGGAACTGCATTTTGACAGAGTTTATTGAACAATTTGTTCAACAAAGTTTCAAAGAAAATTGGAAAAAAAAAATTTAAACTCGTATTTTTATAAGCTTTTATTTGATAAAACGATATTGTATAAAATGTTTTATCTCTTTCTGCCCTCAATACAAATATTAAGCTTTTTGGACTTCATTCATACCATTGGACCATTATTTCCTATAACTGTACCTACCAAGTTTCAGCTTCCTGTGTCTACGGTCTCCGAGAAAAATACCTGTGACACGGACAGACACCAATGTTTCCGGATTCCGTAAGTATTCCGTTTTTCCAATTTAGGTACGGAACCAATTTAGGTAAAAATAGGTTTTGAAATGTCAAAATTACAGCGTAACATACCTTTAGAATTCCTAGTTAGCAAATACTTTGATAATATGTTACAAATTGACAAATTCCTTTTTTTTAAACGTGTTGAAAATGCTAGACCGTTAATACTGATAGCTACTACATATTATGAAGCAAGATAGGCAATCAGATTTAGACTCTTGATAGAGCGGTATCAATTATTAATGATAAATAATTTCGATATAATTATCATTTAGTGTTAAGTTTGTTTCACATCGGTGCTGTACTAAGTATATTGAAATTGCAAAATGATTCGTTGTTTGTTAATTTTTGCCATTATATCGTCTTCTTATGTCAAAGGTGAGATAAACCGAGGATCTATTAGGCATAGCTATTAGGTGACAATTTGCTAGACAATACCTATTCCACTACTTCCTGCAATTGGCCAACCAACAAAGTATTTTATTCCCAAGCACTTTTTATAACATCACAATACAATACTGGAACGAACGACAATATTTGTCATTTAAAAATGTTTGAAAAACGCATAGTATATTCGGACGGAAACGCGAATATGCATTACCATAATGCCTATCCATGCAAAAGTGTCTACCAAATCGAGAAATTGTAAGTACATTTACTTCTATTTACAGGTGACTTCGGCCCTTACAAACAAGCCTACGACTTTGTGACAGTAAGAGATGGGGCCCACATGTTTTACTGGTTATTCTACACTACGGCAGATGTCCAAAACTACACAGAAAGGCCTATTATAATCTGGCTTCAGGGCGGCCCAGGCGGGTCTTCGACCGGTATCGGAAACTTCGAGATT
This sequence comes from Agonopterix alstromeriana, assembly GCA_963924505.1. NCBI lineage: Eukaryota > Metazoa > Arthropoda > Insecta > Lepidoptera > Depressariidae > Agonopterix > Agonopterix alstromeriana. The sequence goes on from OZ004670.1 coordinate 4,983,580, forward strand.
TTGGGACCAATGGACTTATCTCTGCAAGAACGCAACTATACATGGGTAACTAATTACCTTCTAAACCTCTTAGTTCCATCAATGTGACAGGGTGCACTAACATGATCGGTTAGATTCGATTAGGGTAGGGTTGCCATCTGTCCGGATTTCCCCGGATTTGTCCTCGTTTGGAGGGCGTCCGGGGGCGTCCGGGCGGGGACGTCTCAAAACTGTCCTTCCTGTGTCCAGGTAAACCCGATTATTTGATATACATGATGGTCAACATCAACTCGGTTTCGGCATAAACTTTACAATCGGGTTATTATTGTACTACAAAATCTCAAACTCGCTCCGCTCGCTCTATTTTTCCATGAAAAAATGCGGTGGTTGTCCGGGGAACATTTCCGATTTTACTAAAATGTCCGGGGTTTTTGAAGACTTAGTCCGGCGACGACGACGATTTTGGTGATGGCAGCCCTAGATTAGGGCTACCCGGTTACTCTGGATTTCGTACGAGGCGACTTAGAAGGAAAAATGCTGCCCATTCCTTGGTAAATGATAATCAATTTACTAAAGAAAGGGCTTTTCTCCATCTAACTGTAATCGGTACTCCGAATCATCTGCCAAGCGTGGTATTACGACGACGAAAAAGAGCAATGATAGTCCATACGGAAGAGAGCTAGCGACTCCATCATGATCATTGTCATTATCACTAGTTTGGCGGTGAAGGAAAACATCGAGAGGAAATCTGCATAGGTACCCGAGAAGGAAAAAAAATTGTTTGAATGTATGTGCAAAATATGGGTGAGCTTGGGGCCAACACAATAGACCAGCGATGGTCGCAGTGTTACATAACGACCCTTGCTTGCAATAGCCCAGCCAACAATAATAATAAATATGACCAATCACCTCAATAAGATAGACATGATCAACATTCGACTTCTTGTGTCTGGATTTGCACAAGGAAGCCCGGGTCTACAATCAACTTAAGAGACATATTACAAGCTCAGTGGCCCGGGTCATCACAATAATAAAGATTTCTCAATAAAGAAAGCCTAAATTTAAAAAGTGCTACTCCAATAAACTACAAAAGCCTTCAAGCTATTGTTAGACAATATTTTTATAGGTTCTAAACATTGACTTACCACTGGACGGAGGGTCCGTGCTCACATGTTTCCGAATAAAAAGAGAACGAAAACGTAAAAAAGAGAACGCATTACGCAACAGTCTTCGTTTGATCGGCCGACTACGCGCACGCGGGACCCGGGGCGAGCGCCGCCGTACTTAGGTTTGTGTATTTTAGTCTCGGACACTTTATTCGAGTATTTTTTTACTAGACCGCGTCCATAGTATTCTTCGTCAATGGGAATTTCGAATTAAAAATAAAAGTGGTCGTTTTTTTCTTATTTCAAATGTGTATGTTTAGACCTATAAAAAACCTACAAAAGTATTCTATAAAATAGCTTTTGTAGTTTATCGGAGTAGCACTTTTAGAATTTAGGCTTTCTTTATTGTGAAACCTTTATTATTGTGATGAGGGCGCCACTGAGCTTATACTAGGGCTCTTAACTCATCTAAAGTCCGGCCGCTGAAAGATTGCGTTTGACAGTTACCATAAAATTGTAAAAAACTGAATGAAAATATTGTTTACCTGTGCTCACTCTAGTACACAGGGCACTAGCTGCCCTTTTAAGTTCAAAAAGCTACTAAATAATGATCGGCATTTATAGTTTTCATTCAGTTTTTTACACTTTTATGGTAACTGTCAAACGCAATCTTTCAGTGGCCGGACTTTAATGACGAGACCAAATTTCAAATTAGCTGAAGAAAACATGTATAGACCAAAGATTGGTCTAACTCGACAGCCCGAGAGCTCAATTGGTAGGAAGGTCCGATTTCTTAGGGAAAGTTGTTCGTTTGACACGCAATCTTTCAGCGGCCGGACTTTAGTATAGATAATGTAAAATTGTAAATACGTGGATACATTTTTGAATCATGGTCATAAGATAAAAAGCGCAACAAGCATCGTGTGTCTGTAGCATCTAGCGGTCTCGGTGGTTCCTAAACTGACTTCAAGAAAGAACTAATCCAAGTATCTATATTAAAATGATTATGCTGAATCACGTCGTAAATGGAGCAAGTAACATAAATTGTTATTGTAGTTACTGATATATTTGTGTTGCTCTTATTATTTTAAATTGGTGTGTAAATAACAGGCTGCATGCTGTAATTTCAAGTAAGTTGTCTGTATATTATTGTAAATATTTCCGCTTTAACTTCTGAAATGCCGTCAGTAGAAGATAATTTATATGGGTAATATAATGTTTCTCGAAGAACAGATTAATCATCATCAGAGAGACTTGACGGGATGGAAGGGAGGGGAAAGGAGGGGAAGGGTTTCGTCGTGAGATTTTGTATGGATCTGCAAAGTGACTTTAGATACTTTAACTTTTGTAGAAATTATTGTTAGATGAATAAATACAAACTTTTTCACAGTAAATCCATACTTAAATGAAAGGTAAGTCAGTCCTAATTCTTAGTACGGTGAAGAGAAATGAAAAGATTTGAGTTATATGACGCAACAAAGTTTAAAAAATAGTTAAAAGAACGGCAACAAAATCAATCAACATTCAACATCGCTGTAGCGCGAAGTAGCCGAGGCGCGAACTCCTCAAATCAACGCACTACCGATTATGAAATAATTTTACCATCTGGCAGGATAGTCAAAATCAAAAACAATGTCTCTATCTTAATCTTAACTATTATAAAACTGTAACCAGAAGTGAGTCTGTACATTGACGATATTTACATGAAAAGGATTACGATATGGTTTTTAGGTATCCCGGACTCAAAATCAACCTTTTTTAGAATTTTTGTCTGTCTGTTTGTTTGTTTGTAACAGCATCACGCAAAAACTACTGAACCGATTTTGATGAAACTTTCTTTGTTTGATAGCTTATGATCTGACTTAAAATCTGGTATACAATTTGTGCAGACGAAGTCGCGGGTTAACTCTAGTGATATCATATTTCCATAACTTAGCCCATTCCCTGAGCCCTCATCTCTTTAATATTGTTTCAGGTGAAAAATTTCAACGTTCTGTTCATTGATAATCCGGTTGGCACCGGATTCAGTTATGTGGACAATTTTAGTTTTCTCACAACCACTAACGAGCAGATCGGTAATTATGTATTTTTAATACGAGTACCTAAATGATATTTTATTTTATTTTAAACAACTCTTTTAATTTATTTACTTATTAGATTATTTAATAGTTGTAATGTATTTTCTACTATAATAATAATGTACTTTTCATCCCCCCATTTCGGAAAGAGTATTTTTGCTCTTCGATATCTGAGTGCAAAAGCCGTTTTTATCCGCTAGAGGATAAAGTAAATTGAATTTAGAACATCGTGTGCACTAAGTATGTGAATCTTCTCCCTCCATGGTGCCGAATTTATCATACAACCTTTTTTTTTTGCATTTAGTCATTTCCTCGCTAAGGTGGGATGAAAAGTTGCGTGTTGCACTCGAGTGCAAAGATTTTTCACCGCGTGCTCTTTTGATTCTTTATAAAAAAGTCAAAATCGCGAAACCAGCAGAACATTTAGTTCAGAGAGGTATATCTGAACAACGTTTAGTACCTTACCTACTGTATTATAACTATTTTACAGTAAATAACTTGCTCTTGCTTTCTCAGTCTTTGTTCAATAGGTTATGAGCCCAGAACTTTAAACTCTATCTTACAGCTCAAGACTTCGTGGTATTGATGAGAGGATTCTATCAGTCACACCCTGAGTTTGAAGGAGTTCCACTCTACATCTATGGACAGTCTTATGGGGGCAAGATGGCCATTGATATGGGCATTCATTTGCGTGAGGTATTTTTTTTTTCTTTGAACTAGTTGGAACTTAAAACATAATTATTTAAAAGAATAAGGAAAAAAACCGACCTAGATATAAACAACTTAAAAATACCCGTAACACAATAAGAAATGGTACCTACTTATTAAGCGATTCCGCAAAACTGATCGGGTCTTGTCAGCGTCTTAATAGTTTATAGATTTTCTCGTTTAAACATTTCCACATATTTCAGGCCTTCGGTTTTAGTTATTTCTATATGTATGTGTATTGTTTGCGAAAAACACCACTGGTAAATAACTTCAAACTGGTCGCGTTCGGGGTTCACACGAGACAGTTTTTAACAATCAAAATTCGAATCTATAGTAATGGAATAAAAACCAGTAGCGGATTTCATGCTACCTCGTCCCCCGGAAAAGTGTCAGAAAAGTTTGTTAGTAGAATTAAACGCGTAACTCCATAGTTAAATTGTCTAAGGTCAAAAGCAATAAGAAATTGTCTGTCGCTGTTTTCTATAATGCCGTAGTAGTAAATAAATGGCGTCATCTTTCGCAATTCTCATGCCTCATAATTTTTTAAAACCAGGCCGAAGAAGCAGGCTCTATAAGGTCTAATTTGCGAGGCATTGCTATGGGAAACTCTTGGATATCGCCCGTAGATGCGACTCTCACTTGGGGTCCGCTGCTCCTGGCTTCCGGATGGGTTGATGACGCTGGATACGAGGACATACAAGCGGCGGCTAGGGAGGCAGAGAGGCTGTTCAACGCTGGCTTGTTCGCTGAATCTACATCACAATGGGCTAGAACTCAGCAAGCTGTATTCCAAGCAGCTACTAACATTGATTTTTACAATATTCTTACGAGAACGCCATGGTTTGAGAATACCAGGAGTACTTTCGGTGGGTAATTAATTGAATCTTTTAAATTGATTAACCAGCTTTGCCACAAGGGTGCAAAGAATTTACTTTTGCAATAGTTTATAAGGAGTGTTTTGTATTTTAGAGTTTCTGGCCGCAAAGCTGACCGGATCTCCTATAAAGTATAATTGAATTGAATTGAAAGAATATTTGATTGATTGATGGATTGATCTTCTCTACAGCCAAGACGGCGATTTTTGAAAGTTCAAATCAGCAGTAGAAAATGTCATTATCTCCATAGCATCTGTATGCAAACTTTCATTTAAATCGGTTCAGCCTTAAAACTTGATTGAGCCACAAGCCGAAATGAACATCTTCACAAACCTTCATTCCACTTTAAGGAAATTGGATTTATTGCAATATCATACAGACGCCAATAATAATATAATATCAAAAAGTGTTTTTGACACCCCTAATTTGAATAAAGATTCTTGAGTTTGAGTAGAGTTTGAGCTAGCTTGAGCATAGAACTGGAAACAAACAAATAAATCCAACCATCCATCCATCTAACCATCCATTATTTATAACTTACAATCTCATTTTAGAACAAATTCAAAAGTTCATAAAACGCGACAGACCATTTAAGTCCGATGGTCCGACACGAGATGATGAATGGTCCCTCTATGAACTAATGAACGGACCAGTCAGGGAGGCCCTGGGTATACCCCCTCATGTCATCTGGGACTCCCAATCAGACGCAGTCTTCCAATACCAGAGAGGGGACTTCATGAAACCGGTCACTGATGGAAGTTAGTACTATACGAATACGGTAATAGGGTATTTTAGAACATGTAAGAAAAAATATAAAAATGCATGATTATGATAGATTTTATTTATAAAAATGGAGTGTACATTTTAAAATTCAACTATAAAATCAGTTTTTTTTAAATCTGTTTCGAATTTGTAAAACGCCATTCGCCATATTGGATTCAGACGTGACGTCACTCCGATAGTACAGTATCTCGATTATAGTCGTGCTCTGTGTTATTTCGAACTCATTATTTCAACAAATCTTGTTACTTGGTCTTTCGCAGTCGTATTGTTTACTAACGGAGTGACGTCACGAGCAGAAACGAATCGAGTCCTTAGAGCGTGTAATTTCTGTATGGTCGAGTCCAAAAATCACCTACTCGCGCAGTCACGAATCATAACGGCTTGACAGCGGCTCCTAAAAATGCACCTAAAAAGACGTTGGTTGTATTATGTATTATTTTTGAGTAGGAACACTACAATTTGGAATAAATTAATTCGGATATTTCGGCGTTTAGCTTTAAAGTCTATTTTTTAAATTTTCTGTTAATTTTTTTATAGAATAGGAAAGATGGCTATAATGTACGGTATCCTATCATGGGCGTATCCGACATGAGTGACATGAAACACCCCTTTTCAATAATTAGGTAAATATTTTTTTTTTTTTTTCAGTTGAGAAGCTTTTGAACGAGACTGATATTATTCTGACGAAATATAATGGAAACGTCGACTTAATTTGCAGTACACCAGGTAAAGTATCAGTTGCTTTCCAAAACAAATCTTCTGAGGTAATTACGGCATACCAACCCCAACACGTGGGCGTATTAATTCGGTACCTATGTCATTTTTTTAGTCTTCATTTTATATTTTTTACGGCCAGAAGACATAATTTTAAGACATATATTTCATTTTTATTGCAATTCGAGTTTATCAATATACATTTAATTTTAAATTATTTTGATCTGTAATATCTAAATGCAAAAATGGTGGAGAGAAAATAATTCGAACTCCATGGAGAAAAAGTATTGAGAGATGTTCATTTCACTAGCAGCGCCCTAAGACAAATTTCTGCCCGTCACAACTTTTTAAGACACTGGAGTTCTATAAACCAATGACTACAATACATGTATTAGATCAATATTTCCTGACGATACTTTCTTTATATGCATAAGGGTTCAAAATTCAAAACAATTTTATTATTATATTTAATTCAAACTTGCCTCTACCAATCCGCACAGGACCTGCGTATAGCAGGCATGGAGGCCTTTGTCCTCCAGTGGGATCCTACCAAAGAGAATGTAACTCACTACGTTATAAGAGTCAGGACTACTAAAAACTGGTCGTGACCATATCCAGAATGTTTAAAACGTGCGCTATCGGAATTAAATGGCGTCAGTACACGTTTCATATAAGGTCTAACAAAATTAGCTGAAACTATTTTAAGGGGAGTATCAGACCATCAAACTAAACAACTTTCTCTATGGGACGAATTTCGAAATCGCGAAAAAAAAAATCCGCTGGCTCATACAAAACTGTCACCCAAGCTCGGCCCGAATGCATGGGACAGCTGATTTTTTTTCACAATTTCGATATTGGTACCATAAAGAAAGTTGTTCAGTTTGATGGTCTGATACTCCTCTTAAAATAGTTTCAGCTAATTTTGTTAGACCTTTTTTTTTTCGTTAGAGTGTTATCCTTACTTACTTACTGAATTCTAGGACAAATCCTTTGGGTAGACAGACTGAAGTGGCCGGGTGCTGAGGGGTACAGAAATGCACCACGGAACCCTATCTGGGAGAATGGCCGGATGGAGGGGTACTACCAGAGCTACGGAAACTTCAGATTCTTCTGGATCAACGTGGCCGGTCACAGTGTTAGTACATAATATACAACTGTTAGTACATAATATACAACGGTGTTAACAAAATAATGAACACAAATCTGTCAACTTTTTCTACAGCAGACTCTAAAAGTTTTTTCTTTTTAAATTTTCTATAATATTTTTTTATTTTATTAAATTGGAATTTCATTGGAATAAAGTTGACATTTGAATGAAAACTTTCACGATATATCGAAAATTAGCCCAGTAAAAATACGGGTCGAAAGGAAATAATTTATAATAAGCAATTTCTTTGCTAGATCGTTTATACAAATGATATATTGGGCTAAATCTAAAGTACGAGTAGAACTTTTTACACATTATAATTGTCAAACTTATAATTGTAAAATTCTTTGCGCAAAAGTTTTCGTCTCTCTTTCGACGTAGCTTTTGTTTTTAGGATGTTTAAAAACTGAAAATAATTAATAAATAGATAACAAGATTGTATCGAGACCTTCGCTTCCACAAAGTAACGCCTGATTCAATTAATTACGGAAAATAATTAGCTGGAAAATTGCTGAAGCCTTAAGGGTATATTACCGTTGGCGCGCACCATACAAACGAAGTCTGGTTATATTTTCATTACTAAGCAATCAGAGTCAATGAAAATTTTTAGAAACAATTTAGAAACTAATCTCTAAACTGGTAATGTGTCCGATTTTCGTTAAAAGGTACAGTTTTAAAGTTAAGTTAGTTTTAATCTTAAATTATCCTAGCGTTGAAACTGTACATTTTAACGAAAATCTGACACATTACAAGCATTAGTATCTAGATTTTTCTGAAAAATTTCATTGACTTTAATTGGTTAGTAATGAAAATATAACCAGACTTCGTTTGTATGGAGCGCGCCAACGGTAATATTCCCTTAAAAGATAGCTATAAGTTAATTTAACTTTCATCTAAGCCTATAAGGACCTATGCAGGCCAAGATGAGTCCTTACAAAGTTTCTCTTTTAATATGGATCTAGGTAAGTATATAAAATATTATTAATTATTCATTGCAATTGTTTTAGGTTCCAAGAGACAACCCTGCTGGATCGAACGCCTTCCTCCGAGACATGACTTCTTTCGGATAGACATTCACTTTAATTACATTAAAAATATTTTATTTTTAGAAAATATATTTGTGTTTTATTTGGTATATTCCACATTAATCAGCTGAATCAATCACCCAGCTGATTAGGCGATATACACGACTGAATTGTAGGTATATTATGATCGGATTAGTAAAAGTAGATAAATATCACCCCGGCCACTTTCATGTAATGTAATATTAACTTGTTATTGGTTAAACATTCGGAACAGATTTTGTGGCGTTTTACTACATGAAAAAAAATGTATTAACTGGCCAACTGGCTCCTTGACTACAATTTCAGTAGGCAAGTTCTCACCCAACCTCATTGAATAATTATGTAAAGAACGGACAACGCGAACAAAATCTGAGCACCATGATCAGCGGTGCGGGGCGCGCACTGGGAGCTTCACGCTGCGGCGAGCGCCTGGCATAGACTAAGTGAGCATATGCCATTTGGCCTGTATGAATGTTACAAACAATTCAGTCTGGGTGTCGCCTATAGTATCTCAATGCCCACGCCCTGGTTTTTAGGTGAAGGAAAACACCGTAAGGCCTACACCTAATTTCAAAGCTTGTATTGTGTTCACTCTTAACTGAGTTTGGACATTGCATGGCTAGTCTGAATATGGTATTTAGAATATAAAGAAAATCACAGATAAATAATCCCCTTTGGAAATAATTATGACTCCATTATATTTGATTATGCTTTGCTGCTTGATGGCAACTGATATTAATTACAAACATACAAATGATAATATTTAATTTAAACAACAATTAATGTGCAATACAACCTAAATATTTTATCATAATCTATCTTAACCTTATCTTATCTTTAATCAAAAAAAGGACCTAATCAGAAATATAAGTACTATCTACTTAAGTATTTAGCAATTACGATTAACAAAGTACTGACCGAAATTATGATAAATTAAATACAGTAATAAGTACCCATTTGAACCTATAGTTGGTCCGCTCCACTCCTTTTGTACTCAGACTTATTGTGCTTTCAAACAGTTTAAGATAGTGATATGTAAAATGGAAAAAAAGACTGTTATAATAATTGTGTCTATTATAGCAGCAGTAGTGGTCGCTACTGGTTTGGGGGTGCTAATTTGGTGGTTAGTCGCTGGTAGAAATGACTACTCCATTGTTGGTAAGTTACACTGTTTATAAGAACTGGTTTGGGTATCTTGCTTATTGCGGTCTCGTACATGAGAAGAAGCCTGCCCGGCGTGCCATGTAATGGGATTCAGTGGGACACATATGGCAGCTTATGATGATGATTATTGTATCTTAGCAAGTTAGCAACTTAGTTTATTATCATACCATCAAATTATGTATCGAATACGGTGCAAAAATTAGCAAATAACTTTTATTTTGCGTAACTAAATCGTTTTCATAGTACTAAACAGTAAGTATAAGGTACTACACACAATAAATTCCTCTATAAGAGGAAACTTTGTAATGTGACTACGGAAAGTTTAAACTTAAATGCGATACCTACGTATTTTAGAGGATGCTTCAGACTATCAAACTGAACTATTTTCACTATGATGGAACCAAAGAAATCGCGAAAAAGAATGTTGTTCCATTGGAAAAGTCATTGGCATCTCGACCCAAACGTATGAGAAAAAGCATACTCGTATTTCTATTGTGAAAGTTGTTAATTTATTTAAGTTTACACTCAGTTTACATTTTGTACACGCTGATGATAATTACCACTTATTCCAGAGTTGGAAGGCGAAGGCTTCCAAGGAGTGCAACATACAGCAGCCTTCACGAGGATCCGAGGAGCTGGCGATATGTTCTGGTTGTTCTACCCGGCGACCACGGCGGCAACCACGCGACCCATCATACTGTGGTTGGACGGACTAACTGGACTTCCTCCTAGTTTGTTCGCCAACTTCGGCATGTTCGGACCTTTGGATTTCAATCTTAATAGAAGAACTGATTCTTGGGTTAGTTTCTTTTTCTTTTCGTGTCAGCATGAGCTATATCGCACCACAGCCGCACATGCTGGTAGTGGAAAGATTATTCAGACAGCAATGAAAGAGCGAATTCGGGTTTCGTCATTTGTGGAGGTCCTTTCCTTGCACACATGGGTTGGTTTGACATGTTAGGTGACACGGTGAATTTAGGATGTCTTAACCAGAATATACAACGTGTTAATGAATAAGCGCAAAACCTCATACACCCCAACTGATTTATAACAAAATAATTAGACTGAAACAATAATTAAATTTTGATAGTTAAAATTTAAAGTTTTTCGCATTTTTAGTTTTCAGACAAAAATGATTTGTTATCATTTCAGCAATGAATGAAAGCGCTAGCGTGCTCGTGGATACATTATAAGAATCTTGTTTTGGTAGTAAGTAGGGTGAGTGCGATGGGTTGAGATCGAGTTCTGGAAATTTTAAATTTTACCAACAAATTATTTAATATTTTGAAAAAAAAATCCTATGTTGAAAAATGATAATTCGATTCTGCTCTCGATTCTACACAAATTACTTTCTAGTTTTGCGTTAATTCATTAACACGTTGTATACATCAATTGTTTTTACGAATATAGGTACATACCAATCTACAGAGATGTTCCATTTCTCGTTTCAATGGCATGGCATAGGCATGAATCAATTTATATTTTCAATTTCACTATTTAGTATTGTCATGTGCTTGATGAGTGTCTGAACATAACAAACTTAAATACAAAATTAAACAATAAAACTACTAAGAACTAATTTAAAATAGATAAACTAAAATAATGGACCGAGTACCTAACGTCGAAATTCGACGAAGAGCGAAGGTCGAAGATGTGGGTAAGCGGATCACAAAGTTAAAGTGGAGATGGGCAGGACACTTGGCTAAACGGGAAGGCGGCCGGTGGCCGGCAATATCAGAGTGGTGGCAGCTCGTTGGTCTGATGACATTGTGAGAGTGACGGGTTCGCATTGGATCAGATTAGCACAGGACCATGAAGAATGGCGCAATAAAAGGGAGGCCTATGCCCAGCAGTGGGTTGATGTGATTTGATTGATTGATTGAAACTAAAATAAACCATGATATAGAAAACCATGAGGCAAAAGAACAAGGAGGAGCTATCAGCAGATCAGAACATCGAGAACAAGCCAAGCCAATTACAAATAGAAATAGAAACAATATTACCAATGTATCAAGAATCGCAAGAATGCCGTATGTATGAGGAAAGGGACCATGAGGTTTTTGAAGTTGATCTTTTCTCCATACAAATTATATTTAATTTTGCAATTACAGTTCCTAATGAACTTACGAGTATCTATGTATAAATTGCGACACTATTATGATAGGATTATCATAGAACAGCGTAGATTAGCTATCCCTAAGCTTCACCGACTTCTGGTTTATTTCAGATTGATGAAGTCAATCTACTGTTTGTAGACGCGCCACTTGGGACTGGCTTCAGTACTGCCAACAGTGATAGCAGTATCCCTAGTACTCTTGATGAAAACAGTATGTTAATTTTTATCATTTACCTTACATAATTATACAACTCAAATGGGGTAGGCCGACTTCCCTACTTATGTCGTTTGCATTTCCTGAACTAAAGGCAGCAATGTACTTCAAACACACACGCATAAATATGACTGTGTTATGAAGACGGCCTGAAAGCGCCACCTATGTCAGGCCTGTCTCACTCCACAGCAAGGAATATACTACTCTCTACCGAGAGCTCCACAGCTCAGGTACGCTCGCTTGACGGCGGATCCCCATCGAGGGATGAATGGCAATAGGTTAAGTTACACTATTACAAGGTATACCGTGTAAACTTCTTGGTCAAGTCTCATTAAACTTGCCGTCATTTTGTGAGTGAGAATTCTCGCGCCTTAGTCGAGACGAGAAAAAATTTCTCAATAACTCGAGAACTCAAGGAATCAATCCAAAGAACAGTAACTAAAGAAACGAGCATGTCACGTTCGTTTTTTGTAAAATTTAGGGCCTATTTTTCAATTGTCAGATAATTATTTATAATTTATATTTGTTGAAACAAATATAATTTACCACACGCCAGCGATGCAGGAAAATTGCTAGAAAAACTCTCGCTATTTTTTAAATAATTTAATTTCCCACCAATGGCACCAAAGAGATATTATTGGTATTTAAGAATAACAACTTTTTATTGATTCAATTTTTTTATGTGAACTGGCAAGATGTCTTGGAAAAAAAATATCGAAAGCCATAAAAACTAAAAAAGAAAAGAACTTTTTCCTTTTAATTGAAGTATTTGGCTTTACGTATTTTTTTCTTTCAGATACCTGCCAGTTCTATATTTCTTAGATGTAATGCAAACTCTTTGGTTCTTTGAAAATTATGTAGACGAGAAATAAAATCTTGTTGGATTTGCAAAACGTTTTTTTTAACTTATCTTGATTTATCAATTCCAATCGTTCTATAAAATATTATACTTAATTCCAAATAAGGACGACGAGATATTTCGATTCCTATTTAGCTTTCTGGCCAATTCTGATTACCAAATGTAATTTATTTATTGGTTACATATACTATCCGACATATCTTGGACGTTACTAAAGCTGTTCTAAGAATAAGTTAGAGGAAGTGTTTCAAATCTGTTTCTGTAACGCAAAATAGCCTTAAAATTTTGTTGCTATTTTGAATAGAGTACCTATAGGAATGTATTAAAAATTTACATGAAAATTTTGTTCGCCCATCGAAAAGGTTGAATGAATGTATGTGCAATGTCAACAAATCGAAATATATTATTTATATTTTCGCAGCGAATCACTTAATGTTCACACTGGAGTCCTTCTATTATCTTCACGAAGAGTTTCAAAATGCACCTCTCTTCATTTTCGGACAAGGAGACGGAGCGGGGCTGGCTCTCTCACTTGCAATACGAATCAATGAAGTGAGTTCTTATTCCTATTCTGCCATCCCCTGGTGCTATTTTGTTTCAAGAACCTATCTATAGTTTAGAATATTAGTTTTCTCTACTCTGAACTCTCTAGTGTATAGTCTTAGATACTTTCCAGGTATCTTATTTAATTTAATTCCGAGCTGATTTCAAGGCAAACTTACCTAACCTAACCCCCAAGAGAGGCCGGGATATTTCGAGTTGTGAATCCGCGATGTACATCCCTATTATACAGGGTCCTTCTTAATATGCTGACACTTTTTAAGGGGAGGGTCAGAACATCAAACTGAACAACTTTATGGGACCAACATCAAAATCGCGAAAAAAAAACAGCTGTCCCATACATTTGGCTTGAGTATGTTTGCAGTTTTAAATGGAAGAGCAGATTTTTTTTTTCGCGATTTTGATGTTGGTGCCATAGAGAAAGTTGTACAGTTTGACGGCCTGATCATCCCCTTAAAAAAGTGTCAGCATATTAAGAAAGACCCTAAATAGGCTACCTACAAGACTAATTGGACCAAGTTTCTATTCTTCCAACTGTCTATTTTAATTAAATGCAAAATTTAAGATATTTCAATAACAGGACATAATTCCATCACGCTGTACGTAACTGGATTGGACTGGATTAGCTGGACCGATGTCGATGAATCTTGCCATAATTTATCACTGCCTACTCCAATGGGTCACTAGCGTAAATGTATATTTTTATGTTATGTTATAAATGGTCCAACAATATTTCAGGACGAGAATTTTAAATCCAATCTCAGAGGAGTTGCACTAGGTAATGGAATCGTATCACCAGCTTTAGCGCTCACGAAGCTCGGTTTCTTCCTCGAAGAGATGGGATACATAGGAGGGCGAGGAAGAGATGCCATTGAGAACTTCTCAAATGAAACAAACTCTTTAGTCAATGAAGGAAGGCATGAGGAAGCTTTTGATAAGTTCATGACTTTGGGTGACTTGGTGAACGAAGATGCTGGTGCCATAGCCGTGAACATAAGGAATATAATCGATAAATTGGAGCAAGGAACTACAAGAGGTATGCAACTCATATTCACAAATTCATCTTCAATGCAAATCACCATCAGCCTTAAGGGAATATAATTCGGAGCGCGCTCCATACAAACGAAGTCTGTTGATATTTTCAATACTAACCAATTAAAGTCAATGAAATTTTTAAGAAACAATCTAGAAACTAATCTCTATGTTAGTATGAAGTCAGATTTTCGTTATAATGTATAGTTTTAAAGTTACAGTGCCTCAAAGAGTTCCATACAAATCTTAAATTAATCCTGGCACTAAAACTGTATATTTTAAAGAAAATCTGACTTCACACAAACATAGAGATTTGTTAGACCCTAGATATTTTCTGAAAAATATAATTATTGAAAATATCACCAGATTTTTATGCAGTTTTTATGCAGCGCGCATTTACGCATTCGGAATAAACTTCTATTAAAAAGCATACCTAGGAGGTGTATCAGCATTAGTCCACCACGCGTACCCAATGCGGATTGATAGACTTCACATACGCATCAAAACGTCTTCTTCAGCCTGTACAGGTTTCCTATCGATGTTTTCCTTCACTGTTTGAGATTTTTTCAAAAGGTTAAACTGCAATAAAATAAAATGTTAAATAGTTTAGTGCAGTATAATAGAATAACTGCAACACGACGGCGATAGGTTATTTATCTCCGTTCTGGATCATGATAAAAGTGAACAATTTGAAACCTTGAATCATAATTTTTTCTGGTTGCATAGTTCTGGACCCTCCCAAAAGTAAATAAACTGATAATATCGTTTCGAATGTTTATTTTTATTTAAGATTATTTCGGACAGAGAAATTACCTCCACAACGCGCTCCGATCCGACACGGAGTTCAATAAGTTCATGGAGGAGACCGTCGCGCCCGCGCTTGGCATCTCTGACCCTGACTTCGACAGCCAAAGGGAAGCTGCTCTTCAGGCGTTCAGGGGATTCTACATGGTCCCAACCACGGGAAAAGGTTAGCCTCAGTAACATTATTAATCCGAAAGTCTGTTTACCTGTGGGAATCTATGGTTATGATGTATTGGTTCTTGAGAATTTGGCATAAGCATAAGCTCACGACTATATTCCCCGAGGGGGTAGTCAGAGATATTCTGAAACCTCAGAACATCCACGTTTCACCAGTAGTATCGAAACTCTGTCCAGTGGGATGGGGGGTGAGCCCGTCGCCGCTTATAATGGAGAGTGGGTACAATACATGCCTCGAAATTGAAGCATGCAGGTTTCCTCACGATGTTTTCCTTCACCGAAAAGCCAGTGGGAGAATTTCGGGTGTGGGCGTGTGAGAATTTGGGAAAGGTTGAAATCAATTGACTACCTACTATACATACCTATTTTCACGTTTGAACGAAAAAACACTGTTATGGCCGAAGTCTATACGAAGAGAATGAGATTGTTAACCGAGATTTAAACGAAGAAAATTATAATTTTCTTGCTCACAATTTTGCGAACTTTAAAATATTTTCTATTCTTGATACTTAACATTCTTTATTTAAGTACTTACTATACTTAATACCTACTGAGAGACTTGGTTAGGTAGGTATAATAATACTGTGTTCTGTTCTAACCCGAGATCATTTCCTTGCAGTTGAACATATCTTACAACAAACAAACCTCACAGTTACAATTTACAATGGCAATCTAGATGCAGTATCGAACACGCCAGGTAAATAATCTTTATAAAACTGTAACAGAAGTGTGTCTGGTAGGTACATTGAAGATATTTACAAAAAAGAGATGACGATATGGTTTAAATCCATTTTTTTAGAATCTTTGTCGGTCTGTTTGTTTGTGTATTTATTTGTGCGAGCATCACTCGAAAACTACTGAACCGATTTTGATGAAACTTTTTTGTTTTACAGCTTATGATCTGACTTAAAATCTGGTATGGTCTGGTATTTTGTGCTGACGAAGTCGCGGGGTAACTCTAGTACTAAGTATATAATTTATTATGAGTCATAAACCAATAACAAAATTATTACTTATTTATTACCTACCGAGTACATAGTTATGTATAATAAAACACCCGCTTTAAATAAGTAATTGCATGCATGGCATATGCTTTCGACTGTATTCCCCGAGAGGTAGTCAGAGATATTCTGAAACCTCAGAACATCCAATATCCAGGTGGGATATTTATGCTAACATTTTTAAAGGGGATGATCAGACCATAAAACTGATCAACATTCTCTATAGCGAACATCGAAATCGCGAAAAAAAAGTCTGTTTAGTACGGAGCATACTAAACAGTCCATTTGCACAGATTTTTTTCGCCATTTCGATGTTAGTCAGGTCCCATAAAGTTTATCAGCTTGATGGTCTGAGCATCCCCTTAAAAACCGTCAGCCTATTAAAAAAAACCCTGCATGCGTAGCATTCTACACGTGATACGGCTGTATCACGTCTTTTATCTCGTTCGTTCGCGCGCAAATAGAAAGAGAGCAAAGGTGTGATAGCGCTGTATCACGGTGGCATGCTACCTACGCTGTATAGTGATGGTTACATGAAATGAACGTGTCCCTGACAGTTTTTTTTATTAAAGATCACCGACATCGACACGGCACAGCACACATTGTCCTGTAGTGCGATTTTTGAAAGTCACACGTTGAAACTAGCAGTAGAAAATGTCTAAATAACTATGGAGATTATGCATCTTTTTACTGCTGATTTGTACGTGTGAGTCTAAGAGGAAGGATCTCTCTTTAAGACTAGAGTGAGCCATACCAATTGTAAAGTGTCCACTTTTTTGACGTTTAGGTTTGAGTGTGTGGTGTCAAGTAGTATGGACAAAAGGCACCAAGTGACATATGGCCTTATGTTTACGGTCACTTTTCACACACACTAGCTTTAAAAAAAAGTGGACAGCCGCATAAACAAATATCTATAGTTCCATCTCCTTCTACTATTAAAGGTACGTCATAAGACAAAAGAGACCAACTACAATCGTAAATTTTAGCGGACTCTATGGAGATCCTTCCTCTTAGGTGTGAGTTTCGAAAATCGCACTTCTGATCCCAAACTTATAATTATGCTACAAGTTGAGATTATAATTAAAACCACGATTTGGCTTCTTGAATCTTGATCGACATTCATGATTAAACCTGATATGTTATTATTATTATTAAGTTAACTCTATGTCTGTAGAGCCTATATAATAAACTA
This sequence comes from Agonopterix alstromeriana, assembly GCA_963924505.1. Classification (NCBI taxonomy): domain Eukaryota; kingdom Metazoa; phylum Arthropoda; class Insecta; order Lepidoptera; family Depressariidae; genus Agonopterix; species Agonopterix alstromeriana. The sequence goes on from OZ004670.1 coordinate 5,001,154, forward strand.
AATTATTAATAACGTAAACTGTAATAATGTTACCTGACCTGTACCTCAGATAACATTATTAACACATAACTGGTGCAATAAATGACTTTGACTTTATGTTCAACAGGTCAGTTGGAATGGGTAAACCATCTCGAATGGCCAGGACAGAGTGAATTCCTAAATAGCACGAGACGGCCATTCGTAGTGAACTTAAGGTTGGACGGGCACTTAAGATCGACCGATAGACTCAGGTTCTACTGGTTGAACAATGCTGGCATATCCGTTAGTAATAATGTTTTGCAAAAACTAAGTAGGAAAGTAACTAGGCTGAAAGTTCAGGGAAGAAAGGAGAGGGTTATGCTCGGAGTTTCCCTTCTGGATCGAATCAGGAATGGAGAGATCCGCAGGAGAACCAGGGTAGCCGACGTAGCCCTAACAATTGCTAAACTAAAGTGACGATGGGCTGAGCACATTGCTCGCAGAACAAATGGCCGATAGGTCCGAAGAGTTCTTGAGTGGCGAAAGCGTACCAGGAAGCGCAGCGTTGGTGGACCGACGACCTGGAGTGCGATTTTTTAAAGTCACCGGCTGAGTCAATGGCCGATATTCATCGATTTCCCAAAGTTCGCATTTTTTAATCTTACCGGTGACTAAATTCTCATACCCATGAGTTCAATTTGAGAAGGCTTTTGTTTAAGATTCAAAAACCGTTCAAGCTCAACCGGTGACATTCAAAAATCGCACCCCTTGGTGAAGGTAGCGGGCGGGGTGGATGAGGGCAGCGCAGGGCCGGTCGTTGTGGCGATCCTTGGGGGAGGCCTGTGTCCAGCAGTGGACGTCTCATTGATCCGCCCAATATTTAAAGGACCAACAAATTAAACAACTTTCACTATGGTATGGAACCAACATAAAGACAACAAATAAATATTTTTCTGTTTCACACAAAATTGCAGTAAGTGGGTACCTACTCGATTCAAATGTATGGAACAGCTCTGCTGGTCATATAGGTATGCACACCGTGAAATAACCGGCAAAATTATGAAATGGCGGCGTATCATGAAATGCCCAGGCAGATCATGATCTACCCAATTCTATGATCGGACTACGACACGTAGTATGTTCTCCTTCTTATGCTATTTGGGCTTCCATCAGAAATATCCGAAATAAAAATGACAATAATAATTTGCAGGTGCCGCTCGACAATCCAGATTTAATGCGACGAGTTATGCAACTTGTTACGAGCACTTAATAATAATAAACCTCATTTACCTACAACCTAGAATAGTTCTATTATTTCATTCTCCAGTCCCACCTATACTAGTCATTATTTTCCTATTTAGGAACTAATTAGTTAGTTACACTCTTGCAAGAACTTCTCGGCGAAAGTTCCCGGCAAGAACTTCCTAGAATACATACTTCCTACATCTATAGGCACTTCTGCCAAGGACAATCATGCTCCTGAATGAGCATGCTTAAAGCAAACAACTCGGTACACTTGCTATTGTAGCATGCTATTGTAGTGAGCTGTTTCTGTGTGAATAATAAAATTAATGTCTTTTCGTCTCCCCAACGTGGCATTTTTCACAACACAACTGCATAGATAGTAAATTAATATTTCTATGCACAACTGTGCAAGAGAAGAGAATCACTATGGGGTCACCATATCTCCTTGGTGTCACGGTTAAAAATAAATTTATGTATGTCAATGTTACGGTGCAAAATGCATGCATTGTTGTAAGTAATGTGATTTGAGTAGGTAGTATTCTACCTTCTACCTATGACGGTAACAACAGCATAACCTTGGTCCTAGGAGAAGTAGGATTGCGCCTGGTGGAAATGACATGGCCGTACCCAGAACATCCAATGCTCACCCAAAAATTTATTTTAAGATCCGCTTTTTTCCACAACAGCGTATTTCTTGAGCTTGTCAAGCCATGGTCCAGCCCATCTCCGCCCGATGCCGCCATCCGAATCGATTTCCGGTTCATGAATAGCCTACCTTTTACAAAAAATATTTTTACTACTGGCTACACTGGTACTTCCTGTCAAATAATGTGTTTTTTTAAGAGTCAAATGTGCTCACCATAGTCATAGAGAGAGAAAAATAATCCAAATTATTCTTCAAATGTCTCTTTCTTTTATACTAAAAGTGCTGTAAAATAAGTTACATAAACAAACAATAGCAAAGGCCGACAAGCTATTATGTTTCGAAAAATCATTTTTTAATTTAGTAATTTAATAATTACATCAGTATTGTGTCATCACTTTGTTTTCGATCGAATCTGTGCAAAATGTTCTGATCACCTCATCTGAGACAATTTATCGCATTTTGTTTTGTGATTGCATCGAAATTCTCGCAGAACAATGGCAGATATACTCGATATATTGGATATAGAGCAGCCGGCTACGTCGGAGATAAGCAGGGAAAGCATCTTGCATGGAGACAGGAGTAAGAAGAAATATGTAACCACGAAGGCTGTTAAGAGGCCGGAGGGGATGCACAGGGAGGTTTTCGCGCTTCTCTACAACGACAACAATGACCTGCCCCCTCTGCTACCCACTGACACGGGTATGTTATTATTTTACTCCATTCCAAATAGCCACGAAATTTTAAGTCTATGTGTAATTACAGAAACAGAGATTTGGAATACTTACTCTCACATATTCTTAGAACAGCTTTAATAACATCCAAGACATGCCGGATAGTATATATTTCTGAAAAATATATTATATTTGGTAATCAGAATTGACCAGAAAGCTAAATAGGAATCGGAATATATGCAAGAAGCAATTAATCTTCATTCTATTATCTGTCTTTACTTATCAAACAGTTCCGTGATTGACTGACTGACAGGTAACGCACGACAGGCCAAGACATCACAGTCACACAGGATATGATCCATGGTTTCCTCCACCTTTCTTCACGCCCTGCAGCTGGGTTCTAGAGTGAGCTTCAACTAACTTGCACATCTTTTTATCGTGCGGGCAGCAAGCCCTGGAGTCAACTTTTTTCAGACCTTCTTATGACCTCTGATGTGGTTTGCATATACTAATGATACAAATTTCTGTTCACCAGGGAAGGCCTACAAACAAACGAAGGCTAAACTGGGAATGCGTAAAGTGAGAAAATGGGTGTGGGCACCATTCACCAATCCTGCTCGTAAAGACAACGCCGTGTTCCACCACTGGAAACGAGCATCCGATGAAGCCAAGGAATATCCATTTGCTCAGTTTAATAAGGTAAAGTAGTGGCCATTTTGTTTTTAATTTTATAATTCTGTGTTCTTAGCTGATGTAGTTTTAATTTCACCTCAACATGTTAATGATACCCTTGATGATACAACTTTTATTACTAACTGGATACACCACTTTAATTAATAGACAAAAATAATACAACACTATAAACTGAACATAAAAATTACATATAGAACCCAAAGTCCAGAGTGTCGCCGCAGGACTTCGTACCAAACAAGCTCGCAGCCTATCCCCCTGGATAATTAAGATATGATAAGAGAATAATTTTTTAATGCTTTGTCAATTTGCTTTTTAGAAGTACTAGAGACCAAATTGAATGTAAGTTGAGATTCCAAAAAATATTACAATATTCCTGTCTTACTGACTTCTTTTAGTATTTTATTCCTTCAATCACCCCACAATCCTTCCTGAATAGATGTCAATCATTTTCAGAGTTCTAGGGCATGCCAGTTTTAGTTCTACTGAATCAGAGAATAAAATTAATGTGTAGGAAATGCTAAAGGTTTTAAAAATATAGTTTGTCGAATTAATCTCTTGTTATAATTTATTTCAGCAAGTCTCAATCCCCTCATACTCGGAATCAGAATACAATCAGTACTTGAAGTCAGAGGACTGGAGTCAAGCGGAAACAGACCACTTGATGGACTTGTGTCAGAGGTTTGATCTACGGTTCATTGTGATACACGACCGGTGGGATCGGGCTGCCTTCAGGGACCGCAGCATCGAGGACTTGAAAGAACGATATTATAATATCTGTGGCACACTCAGTAAGGTATGCCACTACACAAAACTTTCCCTGGATATGCCGTCTTTCTTTCGTCCATAAATTCATTCAGTTCTTTTCACTAGGCCTTTTCTTACCAGTAGGCTTAGCATGCCACCCCTAAGAAAACGATAAAAATCGACATGTGCATCCATCGTTGTTACTTTACATATGCTAATAAGAATCATCAAAATCGGCCCACACGTTTGGTCTCTAGAATGCCACAAAGGAACAAACTTACACAATAATCACAATCATCATCATCATCTTCTGATAATCACATTATCCTTCTTTGCGTAGCACAGTCGGGTAAAAAGAGCTCGCATGAGGTTTTTCTCGTTTTGAGGCTTTGTCGTGGGTGGCATGCGAGGCCTACAGGAACAGTCCAAGCATGGTGTATTTTGAAAATTCTTATTTTTAGATAACAATTGGCAGAATTTATTCAAAAAATATTTTTGTTGTGTTTTGTATGTATTTATTGTTTATAATATAAGTAAAAACTATTTAAATACAGGTGAAAACAAATCCCTGGTCTAACATGGTGACATCGGTGAATGGAGAGAAAAGAGTTTATCACTATGATGCCGAGCATGAGAGGAAGAGGAAAGAACAACTGCGCAGACTTTTTGATAGAACACAAGAACAGGTAACATAATTACATTGGCTCGTGGTTGTAGAAATAAAACTGTAATAAAGTATACCAAAAATAATAATTTGCTATTTGCTATCATCAAGTAGTTGTATTGCAATCTTCCAACGGAGACCTTAATTTTTAGTGAAGGTTGTATTTTTTACTGGTGATACCTCAGTGATACCAATGATGTTTGGGTGATTCTTGATAGCATATGCTCATGACTTTATTCCCCGAGGGGGTAGTCAGAGATATTCTGAAACCTCAGAACATCCACATTTCACCAGTAGTACCGAAACTCTGTCCAGTGTGACGGGGATGAGCCCGTTGCCACATAATGGACAGTGGGTACAATGCATGCCTCGAAATTGAAGCGAGCGATTTAATTTGAGTTTCCTAATGGTTTCATAGACATCTGATTGATTTATGCCCTTTGTTTATTGTGCTTTTTGTGCCTCTTCGTATCTCTTACTATAGTAAAATAATAAAGACATAATAAAATTACAGATTGACGAAGAACAAATGCTGCTAGCGGAACTGAAGAAAATAGAAGCAAGAAAGCGTGAAAGGGAACGAAAAACGCAGGACTTACAGAAGTTGATCTCAAGAGCTGACAGCGGCAACACCCCAGCCGGTCAAGTGAACAACAACGAGCCCAACACTCCGTCTAATTCCTCGTCCAACATCGCACGGCGTCACGACAGGAAACTGCATAAGAAGAAGCTTTCAACACAGCAGAGGCCAGTGCGAGCGGTCGAGAGCGTCGTAAGTGACTTTAATATTTATTTTTCGCGATTTGCCCGACGAGTAAAAGCACGCGAAGGCACTGTGGTACCTTTATTACGCCTAAAATAAAAAGTATCTCAATCACGCAATGCCGCTCGGATTGCGACCAAGTCAATTAGGCGATGGGGGCTCAATTTATAAGGTCAATGTGCTATTTATAGGCGAGTCACCTATCTTCCGCTTTTTAATTTAATCAGAGGTGTAAGGACGACAGAGTGCATTAGGTTTCTAGCGCACACATTTATGCACTTGGAAATACCCTGAACAACCAACTGTTATTCTAATAAAGTAGTCGCTGTAGTAGAAATCGGATAGAAAAATTCATTCATTCATGTCCAATTTGACTGCAATGATGATGAATTGAACAGTACCTACAATACTTAACATAATTATGTTGCAGACAGTAGAATGGTCGGGCATAAAGTTCCCGGAGGCGCGGGGCACCGGCGTGTGGCTGCGGTCCCAGCGCATGAAGCTACCGGCAGGAGTCGGCCAGCGGAAGGCCAAGGCTATCGAGCAGGAGCTGCGCCTCATGAACATCGGTACATTACGATTTAAGTTTTACAGCCATTTCACACGAATTTTGAGCGTAGGTGTTGACGAAACAATATCGTCGCAGATCAGTGTGGCGGCGGAAACGTAGCACTCAGGTGCAGATGCGACGTCGTTGCGGTGGAGTTGCGACATCGCCTATGCTCAAAATCGCTCGTGTGATATGGCTCTTAATTATGCATGTCGTTAAGACAATAACTCTCCTTCTGGCGCAGTCTGGTAAAAAGATACTTCAATTCAATTTTACTTTATAATACTTTGATATTTGCCGAAGAACTTATGAGTTAAAGATAGAATCTGATCAGAATATGTTGTGGATGTTGTAAGGTGGACTAATTTAGATTTATATTGTTTTTAGTCATTTTGATTATTTTTACCTTGACCGCGAGAGTACTTAAAAAATGGCTGGCTGCTTATGCTTTACACTGCAATTCTGTCAATGTCAAGTAGTTTGTGGGAGGGTATCTCAATCTCGAGGATTGTTTTATGAGCAAAAACATTTGAAACAAGATGGCGGAGCCGGAGCCTCTTAGCAAGGTCGAAACCCGCTCTTGATCAAACTTGTAACTGGAGGTCAATAAGGTTTGGCCTTTTCCCCAGCAGTGTCAGTATCAGAATGCATCTGCCGCGTAGGTGTCTCCATTATCATCAGCCTTTCTTAAGGTGACAGGTTTCGAAAGGATAGTTATCATTAATTATCTTGATAAGTATGTTCATAATCATAAAATTAGTTGGAAAAACAAATTTCACGCCATGTGTATTCGATCACGATTCGCGAAAAAAGAAGTTCACAAACTAGAAACATTTTTTCTCACTCACTCACTCTCAAAATGCCGAAGACTAAAAACTGTTTGGTTTGGATTCGAATGCATTAAAGCAAAAACTGTAATTTTATAAATTTCAGTTAGAAATTTTACAAAAAACTAAGAATTAGCTTGAATAATTATCTTGATACTTTCGAACCCTGAGAAATGGTCCATATTGACTAAATATGCAAAATTTTGCAGATATAGCGCCGACGCCAACAGAAGCAGTGTGCAAACATTTCAACGAGCTCCGCTCGGACCTGGCGCTGGCTTTGGACTTAAAGAATGCACTGACAGCTTGCGAGTTTGATCTGCAAGCCCTGAGACATCAATATGAAGCTCTCAACCCTGGAAAGGTTCGTATTACTTAGCTTTTATATTCGGTTTTCGTGAGACAAAGTAGCATTCTAGGATCATACAATAATTTGGCAGCTGCGTCACCTGTCTCTACGTCATTCTATGGTGAAAAATTTATGAATGGATATGTAGATATATTTTTTTATTATTTCTGTAGGTGGGAAAATATTGATTTCATCTCTGTATTTTTCTGGACATGCAAGAAGTAACTTCTAACTATGAAAGGTGAAGATATAAACGCAGCACATAGGTACTCTGAAAAAGCACAAAATTTTGGCATAACAAACTACCCTGGGTACCTAAAATGGGGCGGAGGTGAGAGGTGTGCGTTTTGTTCTGCACAGTCAAGGTTTTTGCCAAGTTGTTTGCCTGTCATGTTTAGTTGTATCAACAAATTATGGGTTGAACCTCATCTGGCGGCACGGAATCGCATTTTTTCACGCTCTATCATCTGTTGCTCAGGAACGACATTTGCTAGAGCAAGAAAGATAGCGGGAATGCGACCGCATGCGGCAGCACCGGCAGTGCTGTGACCTTTCTCGCTCTAGCCAATGAAGTTCCTGAGCAACAAAAGGATAGAGCGTAAAAAAATGCGATTCCGTGCTACCAGACGGGGCCAATCCTAATCATGTTTATGTTTTGTTTCAGACTCTCACAATTCCAGCATCAATATGCAGTTCAGCAACTGACGGAGAACAAAAGCCTATCGGAGAGATCATAGATGTGGTGGGCTCACCTGGAGCCATGAACACTACTATTTAGTATTTTCTGCTTTATTCTATTTACTACATTAGTATCGTAAGAATATAGACTTTTCAAAATATTGCATTTGTATTATTTTTCAAAATGTACCGCCCGAAGTGGGTTTGTCATCAAGAATTGATATATTAGGATGGAGAAAGATGGAATGCAAGCCAGATGCAACATTGCAGTTTTGCTACGGTAGTTATCAGTGGTGTCGAAGCAATTCTGCTAACTGCATAAGAATTACATCCAAACTACAATCATACTGTCCCAGAAGGAGGTAATATGAGCATAATGTTTTTAAAAACAAAAGTTATTGCGAAGAGGTAGTAAGACTCGAGACTACCTGTTTATTTAACATAATACAATTATATTTAATTAAATAAATTAACCATGAGGTTCCGGCTTAGAATGAACGCCTTGTTTACCATACTCTGAAGTAGACCACCCCATATCACAGATTATTCTCATATTTTATTACTGTGTGCGTGTCGCACAAGGCAATTTACATGTTTTATTGGGCAAGTGGCTAGCCACCATCTCCTACTTTACACGCCATGTCTGTCCACTCTAAATGGGATTATGGATGAGTTTTTAATTTCTTCTCCCAAATTCTTAATGCAGTAGGCCTCGCAGGCCACTCCCGAGAAAACAATAAAAATCTAGATGTGCCTCGCATCTTTATTATTTTACATATGCCAAATAAGAGTGTGCAAATCTTAATTATCTTCTGGCCAAACACCATCTCAAACGATGGAGCTCTGGAGATGGACGGGCCAACAGCTTATAAAGTGGTCTTTACTCGAAATTGGCAGTGACCAGGCCATGTATTAAGGAGACCTGATGATCACCCATCCAAGACAGTCTTAGAATGGCACTCACCAGACAAACGAAAGAGGGAACGCCCTAAAATAACCTGGCGCCGCTCAGTGAAAGTAGGGGCTAAGAGCCTCAACATGGGAGGATATCTACAGTGCTGCCCAAGATCGCAACCGGTGGAGAGCTATTATCCGAGCCCTATACCCCACGTAGGGGTAACAAGAAGAGAAGAAGAAATAGAGTGCATTGTTTTTCTGGGTTTGTTGTGGGTGGCATGTAAGCCGTCAGATATTTTCAATGCAGACAAAGTTAACAGTTTTAAGTATGTCTAGATCAGTATAAATGTAGGATATCTAAGTGTAAGGGACTTGATACAGAAAGAAGACATGGTGCACATTTTTCAAAATTGTATGAATTTGCAACCAATTACATCAAGACAGACTATACATCAGACAATTTTGTATAGCAGTGCCCTCCCCGCTTTCTATATCAAATCCCCAAAAGAAAACTAAACATATTCTAGATTCATTTATTACTAAATAGCACCTTTCGGTGCACCGTAAGCATCTGGCATTCTCTCAATAGTGTACTTGTGTTCCGCTACAAACATTATCGGAACACCTGGAATCTTCCGGATTCTCCTCTTCAAGTCTTTATCATTAGTCGCTACTATATAACACTTATGTTGCATTACTCTCTGTACAATACAGTCATCTGCATACGTTCCTTTATGGAGACATGCGATCCTTTCAAAACGAGGGTCTTTTATTATTCTTAGAGCTACACGATATTTGCGTCCGAGTTTTTCTAACTCGCCTAAAACACAGTCTGTGATATATGGTATACATTTAGCATATAAACAGTCCATCATGCTTTTGACTATGTCTAATTTGTTTTTGATGGAAAAGTTGATGAAATTAGTGTCGATCAGGACGTGGTACGGCGGGCCGAGCTGCGTGTTGTACTGAAAGAATAGAGCCGAGCTCGCTTGTGGGACTTCTCGTATCTTCATTTCGTGGGGATCTATGCGTTTTTTTTTCGTGGGTTCTGCTCTTTCGTTAGCTTTAATTCTACTGTCGCTAGGGCTGATCATCTTCTTCATTTTAGCGAATTTTCGCTCTACTATTTTTCTGGTCTTACGTTGTTTTCCCTGAAAACAAAATGTTCGGATGAAAGTTCGATATTTATTCTCGAATGCTAGCAGTTACTGTAGACTGTAGTTGTACAATAAAATGTATAGTTACTTACCATTTTTAGTTTAGTTTTGATACAAAACCTTCCAAAGATGAATTTATTTCAAAAATAACAAATAAATAACCTCACAAGTTCATGCTGCACTATACCACAGATCATTAAGATCTTTGATTAAGACTATGCCCACACTTTTTTTTTTGCAATGTCTTTAACGGCTCTGGCTACTAATCATTTTGAGCCATTCGTTATTTTTTTCTTCACATTCTTTATTGGGATGATAGATGAAGATGAATCTGTGTCGATTTCGTAAGCTCGCGCGTAGCCGCCTAAATTACCATGTACGAGTTAACTTGAACCAATTTTTTTTTTTTTTTTTTTTTTTTATAATATCTTTAACGGCTCTGGATACTAGTCCTTCTGAGCCATTCGTTATATTTTTTTTTCTTTATATTCTTTATTTTGATGAAGGGATGATAGATGACGATGAATCTGTGGTCGATTTCGTAAGCTCGCGCGATGCCGCCAAAATGACCATGGACGAGTTAACTTGAATCAAAACTTATGTTCTGTTATCGTATTTATTTGAGATTCTTGTTACGTCGGTCGTTTTACGCAACTTTTTGGTACACAATCCGCACGAAATTATGTCACAAATATCATTAAAACCAATTTATACGAATTTCAAATACAACGAAACACAACAAGAGCAATGGCGCCAAGCAAACTCTCAACTTGAACCAAAACGCACCATCAGTGCTGCCACCTTAGTTTCAGTAATTGGGGCAGTTGAAGAAGCTAAAAAGGGCTAGATCGGGCTAGATGGAGCACATATTACCAAGAAAAGACTTGCTGTAAAAAAGGCTAAAAAAAACACCTTTACTAATGATTTTAAGTATGTATTTATTTTTTAGTTTGAATCACAATAATATTTTTTTAAATTAAACTTAATTTGAAAACAAATTTAACCAATTTAATAGGTTCATATCAATATCTATGACACAAATCGCGAAAGTTCGATGTTATCGCGATGATGTTAGCATGGCGCAAATTTTAGATTTTGGTACAATATTTCAAGAAAATGAAAAAGGCCAGACAGCCCTTTCCGGGCTAAATAATTAAACAACGATTTCACCTACAGTAAAAAGTTCTAGATCTAGCCCCAAAAGGGTTAAGGTGGCAACACTTTGCACCACAGATCTTTTTTTTTTAATCTCTTAACTGCTCTGGATTCTAGTCCTTTTGAGCCATTCGTTATTTTTTTTTCGTTATATTTTTTATTTTGATGTTAGGTTGATAGATGATGATGAATCTGTGGTCGATTTCGTAAGCTCGCGCGTTGCCGCTAAAATGACCATGTACGAGTTAACTTGAACCAAAACGTATGTTTTGTTATCGTATTTATTTGAGATTCCTGTTACGTCGGTCGCTTTACGCATCTGTTTGGTACATAATCCGCACGAAATTATGTCACAAATATCACTAAAACCATTTTTTTTACGAATTTCAAATACGACGAAACACAGCAAGAGCAATGGCGCCAAGCAAACTCTCGCACAGATCTTTAAGAATCAGTTTTGCCAAATCCATCCAAGAATTGACAACATTTCAAAATTTTAAAACATTATTTTTATGTGATTTATGGATAGTTTACTGTTAATGAGGCGTTTTTATAAAAAAAAGTTGATTCAAAGACACTGGAACGATGACATTACAATCGTGCCAATTTAGCCGTCAGATCGAAAGTGTTACGTGATTTTATGGATTCCCAAATTTTAGGGAGCGATTTGTTAATTCGCCTGCATAAAACAAACTATCTTTTTCGTTGCTATTCCGTATTTATTGGTAGTGAACAATTTATCCATTGGCAACACCACCTCTCAGAATTGATGCTCTCTGCTTGATGCAAACCGGGAAGACCACAGGGCTGCGTTCAGAACCTTCGGGTGCGGTTGTTTAGTTGTTTTTCACTCTAAGGTACGGAACGAACAGTTGTTTTTCAACTCGCCAAAAGGTACGGAACGATCCCGGTTGTTTTATAACCTCAAATTTTGACATTGACAGTAATATGGGCTTCCAGGGCTTCCAGGGCTTCCATCATTTCCAAATACAATAAAAACTCATCTTCCATGCTAAAGAATCAAAGAGTGAATAAAAATAAATTGAAAAAAAACTAACATTTATTCAAAATGAGCAAAAAGTCAAGCAACCACAGATAACCAAAACGTCAGAGTGTTTTTTAACCATCTAATTTGATGGTTAAAAGTTGCAACCCGTCAGAGTTGCAAAGGGCGTTTTTTCACCGAGGCTCTGAACGGCGTTAGTGCGAAAAGTTGCACCCAGAGTGCACTCTGGGCGTAGGCTCTGAACGCGCCCCAGATTCATCGTCATCTCCCATCATCAAAATAAAGAATATAATGAAAAAAATAACGAATGGCTCAAAAGGACTAGTATCCAGAGCCGTTAAAGAAATTATAAAAAACAATTTCTTAATGATCTGTGGTCATGTCGTGTGTGTGACGAACGAACGTGTTTTTTGTGCTGTAGTTTTTCGGTAAAATAACTGTGATATCGTTGTTGGTTGCCCATGTGATCGTCGAACGCATCAAATGAAGTAGTGTTCCGAGTGTTTGACCAGCAAAAAATAGCAATAAAAGTGCTTCTAATATTTCATAGTGAAAGGATGCTGGTAAAGTTTTGAACAGTTGGTTAGCAACGTTCTAAGATATTTCTAAGCAAAATCCGATTCGTATTGATGCAAATTACATCCCATGGCAACTACGGCTTAGCTCTTTATAAGTCCTTGCTCACAAACTGTGACAATGTCGTACAACTCCACGCTTGACGACTTCTGCGGATCTAAATTTTGGGTAAGTAGGTCTTTGACCCTGTAAGTAACAAAACTAAAGAGCTTGCGGCTGACAAAAGCAACCTATTATTACCTTTATTACAGTTATGAAATAGTCGAATCTAACTATCAGCTTGTGCTTTTATTTTAATACTTACCTACTTTATTCTTATATAAGAATGAACAGCTACCTACACAAAATTGTAATCGTATTTCTCTGATCATTTTTATTGCAAATGGAATTATTTATATTTACTGTTAATTTAAAAAAATCGCATAAGTCACGGTTTTGTATTTTTAATATTAATATCTCCCTTATTTCATAAATTTTTTGAAATATAAAATATATTACTACTTATTTTCATTTGGGTAAATAGTAATAAGTATTCTCTATTTTGTAGAAATTGGTAGGTAAATAAAACGAAAATATTAATTCACTTAAGATATGATGAACATTTATTTTACACAAATGAAAGCACTCTCTCCTTGCTTTCATTCCAAGCTTTCATCAAAATGGTCAAAAACTGGTCAATGAGGGTCCTAATTTCGTGTTCCACATGGCAATGAAATCAGTGTGTACCACCCTCACATTTCAAGAGTTAGGTATTAAGGTTAGGTTTAAGTACAAAGAAAAATATAACTAGAGACCACGGCTGTAAGGGCTAGTTCCCATTGCTTTTCCGAAAGGATAAACTATAAAAAAAAACAGGATTCTTTTTAATAAAAATAAACAAATACTCCGTAGATAAATATAAAGAAGAGATCATATATTCTAAAGAATATTCTATGTTACTTTCAAAATGGAGGTACTTGGGTATATTAAAAAAGAAACCATCTGTCTTGAACTTTTGCATATGCAAAACACTTATAAAACCTCAAAAACTTTGAAAATTAGTTTTTTTTGTAGTTTCCCCTGAACAGTTATAGTATACTAGTAAGTCTCTGTTTCCTGAGTCACAGTACTACTACTTGTAGTATGTACAATATCGGGAGACAGGGACTCAACAGTAAATGCAACTTTTTTGAGTATATCACCTATGTGTTGTTGTACTACTGTTGAGGAAATAAATAAATATTATTATTATATATCCAAAGATTTTTAGTCTCGACTCGAGGTTGGTTGTTGTGAACGAGATACGGGCTTTAAGCCAAGTATCCTGGCTCTGTTATATAATGGTTAAAGTGAATGAGGGTTGTGTGTGTCTCTTTGCGTGTTTTGTGTTGCATGTGGAAGTGTGGGGTGAATTCTTTGTAGATTAAGATCTCGATTATTTTGAAGTGTAAGAGAAGTGAGATTTAGGAAGCGGCGAACTATTGCTCTATAGTTCGCCGCTTCCTAAATCTCATTGTCATCCTAAGTGTCATTAACTATTGACTTTTTTTTGTCGAGGTATATATGTTTTTTCATGAAGGTATAATAGTTTGAGGGACTGTTTTCAAAGTTTTAAGTTATTATTATGATTATTATACTTGCCCATTCTTATACTGGCTTGGCTTGGCTGGATTATTATACTGGCTTTTCAGTGAAGGAAAAACATCGTGAGGAAACCTGCATGCTTCAATTTCGAGGCATGTATTGTACCCACTGTCCATTATAAGTGGCGACGGGTTCACCCCCCGTCACACTGGACAGAGTTTCGGTACTTCTGGTGAAACGTGGATGTTCTGAGATTTCAGAATATCTCTGACTACCCCCTCGGGGAATATAGTCGTGAGCATATGCTTATGCTTATGCTATATCTGCCCATCTCCCGTTATTGACTTGACTTAAAAACCTGGTCAAATGATTTTAAATGACTGAAGTCATATAAAAGCTTTATTTATTTTCAATCAAATGAAAATGATACTTTTTTTTTCAATTATTTACAAACAATTTGATTCTTCTTTTTTTATATTTTTGTCTCCTTGTCCCACCGCACCATCCTGTAATATCCTAAATATGTTCAAATTCATACATTCTGCCATTTTTTACTAGCGTCTACGCCAATAGAATGTTACTTTGTCTAGGGCCCCAGTCCTTTCAAAGTCTTCGATCACTAAGCAGTAATATGAAACAATTAAGCACACTTTTGCGGTCCCATTAACAGTTTGCTCATGCAAAGTCCTTGTGTTAGAATGTCATTGGTTTTATTTCATCAAAAATGTATGAAAAGGCCAATTTTGCAAACTTAAATAAAACCGAGGATAATGGTCCAACAGCTTTGGTACCATAATAATAAATGCTTAGATGGAAAACTTCAAACAGAATATAACTTAATTTTGTTTGCCAGAACTTTCACATTTTGGACTAAAATGGATTAAACGTCTAGATATTAAAACGCCATAGTTACTAAATAGACATGACTGCTAAATACCTTAGTAGCAAAACGTCTGGATAAAATGTTGAAATTCAAAATACTCTAGTAGGAAATCGTTGCTTTACGTCGATTTATAATAAAATCAAATGGCTAAATATTCATAGATCTCAGATGTATGACCATGACCTTTTCTAAATAAAATGATGACACATTATAATAGCTATGAACATAACCTGTTTCTCATAAACGTTGATATTTTCAAAGAATTCCAACAATGACCATTCTGACATTTTGTTTAAATATATTCTTGTGATATACTGTTATTATTAACTATTCTCCATTCAAAATAGCAACGAAATTTTAAGGCTATTTTGCATTACAGAAACAGAGATTTGAAACACTTCCTCTCACTTATTCTTAGAACAGCTTTAGTAACGTCCAAGATATTTCGGATAGTATATGTATCCAATAAGTTATTTACATTTGGTAATCAGAATTAGCCAGAAAGCTAAATAGGAATCGGAAAATATTGTCGTCCTTATTTGGAATGAAGTATAGTAGTTCTTCACCATTAAATCAGGTTCTAATTTCTAACAAACAAGTTGTCTTCAAAATAACATGTAGGTTCACAACTTTTTCACTCCCTGTATTTCAAAACCCATAGCAAAATAAATGTACTTAAAAAATAATTGTCAACATAGGAAATGAGGTGTAGATTGAAGGAAAATAGGCAACCTGATAATTTTATATCGTGAATAGTTTTATTTTATTTAGTTTTTATTTAGTGATAGCTGTGGTGGTCCAGTGGCGAGTAACCTTGCCTGCCGTGCAGGAGGCGATGGTTCGATCCCCGTCCAGGCCGACTCGTACCAATTAGTTTTTCGAAATTTATGTACGATAACACCACTGGCTTTACGGTGAAGGAAAATATCGTGAGGAATCCTGCATGCATCAATTTTGAGGCATGTATTGTACCCACTGTCCATTACAAGTGGCGATGGGCTCACTCCCTGTCACACTGGAGACAGAGTTTCGGTACTACTGGTGAAACGTGGATATTCTGTGGTTACAGAATATCTCTGACTACCCCCTCTGGGAATATAGTCGTGAGCATATGCTTATGATGCTTATAGTTTTATTTCTATATTCAAAAAAGAACTACCAGTATATTAAAACTAATCTTTAGTTACCATGTGACGGTAATAAATGTCAGCTTATACTGGTTATTATTTAAGCTTACAACCCATGTTTTTATACAACGTGTTAATGAATAAGCGCAAAACCTCATACACCCCAACTGATTTATAACAAAATTATTATATTGAAACAATATTTTCATTATTTTGATACTTAAAATTTAAAGATATTCGCATTTTATGGTTTGAGGCAAAAATGATTTGTTATCATTTCAGAAATGAATGAAAGCGCTAGCGTGCTCGTGGATACATTTTAAGTCAAATTACAACAAATTATTTAATATTTTATAGCACAGTGTGGCCTAAACCCGCACTTTACGCACGCTTTTCCGGGACCTAAGTTGTCTATTTCTGCACGGTGCGTAAATGAATCGACTACCTTCACATATGTAAAAAAAATGAAACAAAACCCTTTGAAATGTCGTTTGAAGCTTGGAAATGCACAGGAAACAAATGACAAGAAGGGGATAGGTTAGCGATTCTCCTGCAAGAACCTTCCTGTTGTAGAAAAAGTGACAGCGACGAAATCAAAGAAAAACGCTGACTTAGTTCGTTTGGTGAAAATTGTAACTTTCGAGCAGCAATGGACTGTTCGAGCAGTTGATGTTAAATTACAGCTCAATGTATAATCTATATTATGTGAAGGAAACCAATGATCCATCTAACTGTGGCGCGATTAACTGTAATTATGTTGCCATACACATCTAAATAGCGCATAACAATTTCACCACCAAAACTTTGATATTTTAATATAAAGATGTATGTTGTTAGAGTACCTATTTGAGTTGTCGTACAGTACAGCGTTGTAAAAACTTGATTAAGAAAACAATCTTAAGCCATACATCCTCAATCCTGCCTTTGATAATGACTTAATGGCAAATATTATTACATGTTGCGTAACTCTCAATAAGTAACGTCTTCTCAGAGCTTGCGGTGTTTTATCATTGTGTGAGCGTACTGAACCGAGTGTGACTCATCAAACATGAATGACTTGCTATTTTATAGATTTCACCACATTATTTATAGCGAGGTACACACGGCGACACATCAAGTTACGCAAAACCAAAATAAGTTGGACGCGCGTAGGTATTGTATAACGTCGCGCGGCCAGCTTATGTTTGCTTTGCGTAGCTTGATGTGTTGCCGTGTGTACCTCCCTAGTAAAATTTAAATATGGACATTTAGGGTCTTTCTTATACAACGTGTTAATGAATAAGCGCAAAACCTCATACACCCCAACTGGTTTATAACAACATAATTAGATTGAGACAATAATTTAATTATTTTAAAAGTTAACATTTAAATTTATTCGCATTTTATGTTTTGAGACAAAAATGTCTTGGTATCATTTCAGCAATGAATGAAAGCGCTAACGTGCTCATGGATACATTTTTAGAATCTTGTTTTGGTAGTAAGTAGGGTGAGAGGTCCGAGCGGTGGGTTGAGATCGAGTTAAGTTAATTGTAAATTTTACAAACATATTATTTAATATTTTGAAAAAAATTACCTTTGTTGAAACCATGATAATTAGATTCTGCTCTCGATTCTAAACAAACTACTTTCTAGTTTTGTGTTAATTAATTAACACGTTGTATGTTTTAGGGGATGTTCAGACCATCAAACTAAACCAGTGTTGGGCAAAATGTAATTAACTAGTAATTACATTTTGTAATTGATAATTGCAATTACTCTGAGGTTTCAGAATATTTCTTACTACCTCCTCAGGGGATATAGTCGTGAGCATATGTGTGTATTTATGTGAATTGCAATTACTCAATTACTTTTTTGGTTACGTTTATAAACTGGGTCCGGAATTTTGGTAGCACTTTTAATATGTCAAAGGGATTGCACGTTTATCGACCTTATTATAATACTCGATATATCGATAACATCACAAACAGAACAGTATATCAAGGAATCTTCTTTATAAATAAGCTCTGGGTATTTCACTAAACATTTCTCTATCGTATCATTCTTATTACGAGACATTTTCGGTAATGGATGCCTAATGAATTACATTTGAAGACACAAAATGATTGACATTATCTTGGCATACGTCTTTAAAACAGTAATCAAAGGTGAATAGAATGACTACCAGTATCAATATGTTAAGGATCTAATAATTTATTTCAGATTTTATATATCGACACAATCGTAAATCGATAAACGTGCAATCCCTTTGAAATATTAAAAGTGCTACTAAAATACCGGACCCTGAAATGTATGCTTTTCGAAAGTAAAGAATGATTGCATTAGCCATCTTACTAATATTATAAACGCGAAAGTTTGTAAGTATGGATGGATGTTTGTTACTCTTTCACGTAAAAACTACTGAATGTATTTTAATGAAATTTGGCACACAGATAAAATATGATCTGGATTAACACATAGGATACTTTTTTAAGGTCTACGCAGACGGAGTCGCGGTCAATAGCTAGTATATTATAATGTAATAAAATATAGCTAATGCAATCATTTATAATCGAAAAAAGCATACATTTATAATCGTAACCAAAAAGTAATTGCAGTGAACAATTACAAAATGTAATTAGTACTTAATTACATTTTGCCCAACACTGAACTAAACTACTTTCTCTATAGCATTTACATCCAAATCACGAAAAAAAATTGCTGTCCCATTTGGTTAGAGTAGGTTTGAAGAATATCCGCGAGGGGGTAGTCAGAGATATTCTGAAACCACAGAACATTCACGTTTCACCAGTAGTATCGAAACTCTGTCATGTGTGACGGGGGGTGAGCCCGTCGCCACATAATGGACAGTGGGTAATAATACATGCCTCGAAATTGAAGCATGCAGGTTTTCTCACGATGTTTTCCTTCACTGAAAAGCCAGTGGTGTTAAAAATCGTACATAAATTCCGAAAAACTCATTGGTACGAGACTGGTTTGACTCTGGTCTGGGACTGATTAGTATTGGTATTGGAAGTTAATCCCATAGAGAATATTTTTCGTTTTATGGTCTGAATATCCGCATATTACGAAAGATCCTATATCATATTAAGGGGATACATCCTACATTACATAGCATAAATTACACAAAAAACAGCAATGTCATCTGAATGTCATATTATCATTTAATTTAACATGAAAACTCAATGGGATATCATTATGATGAATGGTGATTTCCTTTGTAAATCAGGGCTAGGTGACATCACAAAGTACAAATTTTTTAGGGTAAAAGCGCCTAAACTCGGCCCCTGCCTAAAGTCATCAACATGTAGCAATTGTTTTTGCTCTAAATAACTTTAATTGAGAATTGGTTCTCTTAATCATTCTTAGGGTTCCGTAGTCAACAATGTCGCTTGGTACTAGAAAGCTGTAATTTAACATGGGTATACTCGTACATATTAATCACGACGACAAAGTGGTAGTATAATCTTGTAAAATAATTTTGTTTCGTATAGGGGAGGTAGCTTACTTCCCCTACACGAAAAGTGGGGATGAAATTTTTTTTCTCGTCTATCCCATGGTGTGGGGTATCGTTGGATAGGTCTTTTAAAAATATTGTTAGCCGTTAAACCGTAGTATAAAACAAAAAGCCCCCTTCTAAGTCCGTATATTGTGACGGGTAACTACGGAACCCTACACTGCGCGTGGCCCGTCGCGCACTTGGCCGGTTTTTTATAAACACTATATACACCGTGTTAACGAATAAACGCAAAACTAGAAAGTAGTTTGTTTAGAATCAAGAGGAGAATCGAATTATCATGTTTTCAACATAGGTAATTTTTTTCAAAATATTAAATAATTTGTTTTTAAAATTTTAAATGAACTGAACTCGATCTCAAGCCACCGCACGGGCATACTCACCCTACTTACTACCAATTGAATATTCTTAAAATGTATCCACGAGCACGCTAGCGCTTTCATTCTTTGCTGAAATGATAACAAATCATTTTTGCCTGAAAACTTAAAATGCGAATAACTTTAAATTTTAACAACCAAAATAATGAAATTATTGTTTCAATCTAATTATTTTGTTATGAATCAGTTGGGGTGTATGAGGTTTTGCGCTTATTCATTAACACGTTGTATAATAGAACAAGTAAGTGGGCCACGTGCCCGTGATGATTTTTCTTACTTATTCACAAACATGCTCCATATTAAGATACTTAACTTTCGTTGACAGACCAAGGGTCAGTATTCTAGAAATTTGGTCAGTAAATGGTCAGTATTTTAGAGGGTTTTAGTCAGTAAAATCAGTATTTTTTCCATGGAATCAATTTCCACTCCTAAGCCTCTCTTCAACACTTTAGACGGCATGCCGTCCCGAAACCTTAAATGTGCTAAGGGTGTTCACCCTCAGACTTGTATCCACTAAAGCGGCGATGTGTAAAATCAACAAATAAAAAAAATGCTAGATTGCTTGAGCGAGAAAAATCTAACTATTCGATTGGTTGATTGCTGATTGCTGTTAACAGCTCCTATTTGATTATTTTTCTGGAAACACCGCCTACCTTTATTCGTTCACCGTTTCCTCTACCCTTAGGTTGTCTGGAAGAAATCGCTTCTTAACGATAAGACCGCCTTATTTTGTGCCTATTGTTTTTTTTTCTCTCTGTATTTCACTGTTTATATTTTGGTGTAAAATAAAGTATATTTGATTGATTGATTGATTTTGCACTGCTCCGCTTTGGCAGATTCTGGGCCTCCCTATAACGACGTTTCTGAGAACCCCGAGGGGCGGTCATAAGTGTTATTGTACGTACAGAGAACAAATATGAAATGTAGGCTACTGTTTAACCTTGTCACTGCCAACTACTGGCAGTTATGTTTCTCAGAAGCTTAATGACGTTGATACAGGAGATTGTGACAAAGTTCTATTAGGTTCTCTATCAAAATTCTTCTTATCGTGTGGGCAGCAAGCCCTGGTGTCAGATTTTTCAAACCGCCTTGCGGCATCTGACGTCGTTGTTTAATGTAACGACTGATACCGCCAGAGATACTAGCCGGGACCAACGGCTTACAGCTTTCAGACACTCAGGTGATTTTGCTTGCAATGTCCTAACCAACTGGGGAAGAACGTACAAAGTAACATTTCACTATGTGACCCCGTGAGAATCGACCTCCGTGTCAAGAGCCCAATGCTCTTAACCATTAGACCACAGAGGCAGTCAGGAAATTTCATTGATTTATCTTTTCCCATCGAGTCCGTATAACGACGCAACATGCCGTAATTTCA
Source organism: Agonopterix alstromeriana (assembly GCA_963924505.1). Lineage (NCBI taxonomy): Eukaryota > Metazoa > Arthropoda > Insecta > Lepidoptera > Depressariidae > Agonopterix > Agonopterix alstromeriana. The sequence continues at coordinate 5,022,581 of OZ004670.1, forward strand.
GCAGATGTTTACTGTAGTGGCACAGGTCCGGCACTTCAAACAACGTTTTGGATTTGACATGATGACGTTCGCACATGCGCACTTGGTGCAAATTGTCTTTGACATTTGTGTTGGGTTGACTTACCACCTCTTATTAGTTTCTGCTTACCACGCATCTTATGATCATCATCTACATTTGGTTACTTTTTATTGTTCGTTCTGTTATTAAAAATAGTATTTGAGCTAAAGAATTACTGAAAATGTGAATTTATTATTTTGCTACTTTTTTTTTGCTCTGAAAAGACTCAATTTTATGTAGTCAAATCTAACGGGTGCGTGCGCCTGACTGCATTCCCTTTCTCAGCTTCCCTCAAGTTTCCCAGAATGTCTGAGGTGAGATGGGGTATCTGAAGTCGTAGGGGGCGGGGAGTGGCCGTTCTGTGGTAGTGGTGCAATCAATTAAATGTTTCTTCTTCCTTCCAGATTGCAAATAACACGTGGTACACAGAAAGTCCTGAGTTGACGCCATGTTTCGAAAAAACCGTCCTCGTGTGGATACCATGCATATACCTGTGGGTCGCCGCGTTACTAGATGCCTACTACATACTGCACAGCAAAGAGAGGAACATACCCTGGAATGTACTTAACATTAGCAAACTGGTTGTCACATGCCTTCTAATAGTATTAAAGCTCGTAGACCTGGGAGTTACCGTCCATAGGTCTTCTAAGGATGAAGAAGAAGTGTTCAACGCCGACTATTACTGCCCTATCATTAAGCTGCTAACATTCGTAAGTACCCGCATCTTTTTTAATCGTTTCATATATTCATTCTCCGAGGGGAGTTGATTGTACAGTTAGTTCTAATTTGGTTCGGTATATACAACGTGTTAATGAATAAACGCAAAACTAGAAAGTCATTTGTTTACAATCGAGAGCAGAATCGAATTATCATGTTTCCAACATAGCATTTTGTTTTTTCAAAATATTAAATAATTTTTTTGTGCAATTAAACATTTACTGATATCGATGTCAACCCACCACTCGGGCACAATCGCCCTACTAACTACCAAAACAAGATTCTTAAAATGTATCCATGAGCACGTTAGCGTTTTCATTCATTGCTAAAATGATAACAAATCATATTTGCCTGAAAACTTAAAATGAGAATAAAGTTAAATTTTAAGTATCAAAATAATGAAATTATTGTTTCAATCTTATTATTTTCTTATAAATCAGTTGGGGTGTATAAGGTTTTCCGCTTATTCATTAACACGTTGTATAGTCCATACTAGTGACATAACGTTGACAGAGTAATTCCCCCTTTTGTATGTGCTGTGATCTTGCCTGTACGGTAAAAATAAAATGCAAGGTTCATTCCATTGCATGAACTCTTGCAATATACAGAAGGCCAAAAATCTGAGACAACTTTCACTTAATGGTATAGACAAATAACTTTTAAATGTATGCTCTGTTAAGTATCCCTGTCTCCGAACCTGCGGTCAAAGTATATACAGGGTCCAACTTTATATGCTGACACTTTTTTAAGGGGATGTCCAGACCATCAAACTGAACAACTTTCTCTATGGGACCAATATCGAAATAGCGAAAAAAAAATCAGCTGTCCTGTCGAGTAGGTTTGCAGTTTTGTATAGAACAGCTGATTTTTTTTCGCTATTTCAATGTTGGTGCCGTAGAGAAAGTTATTCAGTTTGACGGTCTGCTCATTCCCTTAAAAAGTGTCAGCATATAAAGAAGGACCCTATATAAGATAATAGTAGGCGCACTTCTAAGTAACCGGCCGCGCCGGCGATGCGGCAAGATATGGGTGACACTGCCGGAATATCGGGATAAGGGTTGAACGTCGTCTGGCAGCACGGAATCGCAATTATTGATGCTTTATCCTTCCTGTCGTGGAACGTTATTAGCTAGTGCGAGAAAGATCGCAGCACTGCCGGTGCTGCCGCGTGCAGTCGCATTCCCGCTGTCTTTCTCGCTCTAGCCAATGACGATCCTGAGCGACAGAAAAGGATAGAGCGTGAAAAAATAAGATGCCAGATGAGGTTGAACCCTAAGACTGCCAAAATATCATGACAATAAAAAACGCGGCAAGAACCCGTTAAAATCTTTCGCTTAATTAATAACCGCATAACTCTCAAAAACTATTTTCCAGTAGGCTTTTAATATGTTGTTACAAGTATTACGTATTTTCTTTATAATATTTGTGTCTGATAATGTTCTCTCTCCAGCTTCAATAGGCCAAGGGATCTCTTCACGCATCAAATCACGCTTTGAGATGTTCATTGTAATTTTTATTACCTAAAAAACGTCTAACCTTGACCTTTATTCGACGAAGCGGATAGATAATGTTGTACAAGATGATTTATGTAATGTATATTTATATTATCTTTTTTACTTTATCGTATTTTATCAGTTTTACAACTTTACTGATCCTATGCAAAATCATCGTACCTACCTCTGTTATCAGTTATAGAGTTTTTACCTAAATATGTTAATTTTAGTGCCAATACAACCATTGACCTATACTGTAGGTACATAGATTAGATATAGTTGATTAAGGGTATATTATTGTTGGCGCGCTCTATACAAACGAAGTTTGGTGATATTTTCAATAGTTACCAATTATAGTCACTGGAATTTTTCAGAAACAATCTAGAAAGTAAAATGTATAGTTTTAGAGTTACAGTGCCTCAAAGATTTCCATACAAATCTTAAATTAATCCTAGCATTGAAACTGTATATTTTAACGAAAATCGGACAAGATACAAGCATAGAGATTTGTTTCTAGATTGTTTCTTTAAAATTTCATTGACTTTAATTGGTTACTATTGAAAATATCACCAGACTTCGATAGTATGCAGCGCGCATTTACGCATTCGGAATAAACTTCTCTTAAACAATCTATTCGCTACCATAATAATAATAAATAATACGTCACTACACGTGTATAATTATAGTGACTATAAATAATCGAATCAATACCTACATTCAAATCGATCTTTCCAACCCATCTGACACTGCATTGTAAAGAAAGCAGATTTTTGTTCATAACTTGTAACATCTAATATTTATTTATTGTTATCGTTTTAAAGTGACTGTAGAACAAATACGATCCAATTACAATTCCCATGGGAAATCGAAAGATGTGATTATCACTGCTCGCTGTCTACCATTTGCTATGCATATAGCATTGAACGTAATTTACCCTTTCAGTTTATCACAATGACATAAAGTGGCCTATGTGATCAATATTGAATACTGACTAACTAAACTCATTCTAGTCCAGATGCAGCACACACTACAGTAATTTTATTGAACTGAATCTACACAGCTCAATAAACCTGTACAATTATCCTATCTATTCCATTAACATAGAGTCCACGCGAGTACATCAGCGTATTTCCATGTGTACCGCAGTTTAATTTTGTTCATTAGTAGATGTAGCTTCTCACACTAGTATGTGCTCATGGTAGATTAACTCAGAACTTCCAGATGGCATTATATGTAATTGTCGTATTGTTTCTGAATAAATGAACTGCTTAAGGGGACACCGGTCAATCGTTTTTTTAGGGTTCTGTAGTAAACAAGGAAACCTTAAAGTTTCGCCATGTCCGTCCGTCTGTCCGTCTGCGCGGCTTAGCTCCGAAACGCTTAGTACTAGAAAGCTGTAATTTGATACGGGTATACATATTTATCACGCCGACAAAGGGGTAAAATAAAATCTATAAATATTTTTTTAGGGTACTTCCCTGACACGAAAAGTGGGGATGCAATTTTTTTTTTCTTCTCTTTCCCATGGAATGGGGTATCGTTGGATAGGTCTTTTAAAAATATTATGGGTGTGGCAAAACCATTTTTCGATTTATGGATCCGTTAACGAAATATTAAACTTTAAATTAAAAAAATTTGTTTGAATCAAGTGTCCCTTGCCAGCTAAACGGTTGTTTCTGGATACATGAAAAAATAAGCCCCCTACTAAGTCAGTGTATTGTGACCGGCAACCACAGAACCCTACTGCGCGTGGCCCGACACGCACTTAGCCGGTTTTTTTAAATTTCTTTTCCAAAAAACAATAATGACACTTCGTAGTCATAGCTGATCTTCAATTCATCATTACGTATTTGTTTTTATGACGTTTGAAGTTATAAAAACCAAAGTCTGGATACGTGCTTGCTTTACGGTAAGATAAGTTAGTTGTATGTGTAGTGTTTAATAAATAAGCCAGCTCATTAAAATACCTTGTCTATTACCTGACCTGACATGTAGGCACTACATCCTAGTGGAGGATAATTAGTGATGTATCAACAAAAATAAATTGATGACGTAATGACCGCAACAAGTCTACTATTATAGGAGGTTGCCTACAACAGTATTATGCGAATCTTTTAAATCCACGCGACCTTCAATCGCCAGCTATTACAGTAATTGTTGTATTAAAAAAAGCTGAATTGTTAAACAACTTTATCTACCAGCCTTACAGACAACATGGTAGTAAGTAATGTATAACAATTGAATGATAAATAACATTCTGTATTATTACCTCATTCTCTTATCACACGTTACTTACATAGGTATTCGTAGATTTTGGAGATACTTGGCAGTATTGAGATCACAGAAGAGACGGGTTCCTGTTCTTTGATTGAGATGGTACAATGCTGTGTCCTTATTATTCTGAGAGTGGATAAATTCTATTTCTATGTCAAGTCACATGTCCGGCACTTCAAACAATGTTTTAGATTTCACATGATGACGTTCGCACATGCGCATTTTGTGCAAATTGTGCATGAATATGTGTAGGGTTGACTTACCACGCATCGTCTGAACATCATTATACATTTCATTACTTTTAATAGTTCATTCTGTTATTAAAAATAGTATTTAAGCTGTAAATGTGAATTTAGCGTTATTTTCTGACGTTTATTTTTACCGAGAGGATAAAAAAAATATCTTTATGTAAGGTGCACGCGCCTGACTGCATTCCCTTGTTCGGCTCCCCTCAAGTTTCCTCTCAAGTGTCAGGTGAGGTGGGTTAACTGAAGTCAGAGGGGGGTGGGGAGTGGCCGTTCTGTATGTAGAACTATGTACTATAACTTATTCTGTGGTGAAGTTTAAATTTTTTCACAGTCACGCGTGCCTCTCCGTAACGAATGAGTTGCGAACTCTATTTAATTTCTTTCCTTTTTACATGGAAAATACTAAGCTATTACTAAATTACTACTGTAAGTCTAAAACAAATTTGGTTTTTACGCAGTCACTATCTGAATTAAATAAATATAAACATAGTTAAAAACGCGGTGAAAACACTTTACAACCACAAACAATTACAATCTTAAAATTCGGCTTGTAGCCGTAGCTATGTTTCTGAGCACTCGGATAGGGAATACGGTCGTAAGTTTATTTATGTACATGTATGTAAAACGCTTTGCAGTAGGTACTGTTCATTAGAGTTCAAGGTTCGGGATTCGAATTTTGTGGTTTTTCGCCAATTTCCACAAATGTAAAATTGTTTCTCAACTAGGAATTTTGGTTAAATACCTTTGTGGCATTGATTAATTTTGAAGACAAAAGTTTGTAAATGTTTATGCGCCCGAATGATAATATGCCAGATGTTGTTAAACCCCATTGCTAATAATGGAGAGAGCTATGATCGGTGCTTCTCTGAGAGATGATCTCTCAAGAGATCACATCAGGCATGAGGTGATAAGACGGAGAACTAAAGTGGTTGACATAGCTCATAAAATTAACAAGCGGAAGAGGCAACGGGTTGGTAATATCGAAGAACTGACAACCGATGGGGAGTCTTAAGTTCTAGAGTGGAGACCACGAACTAGCAGGCCTAGTGGCGGCCCGCTGGACCATAGACCTAAAAAGGTAGCGGGGAGTGATTGGATGAGGAAGGCCGATGGTAGAGTTTTGTTTCGCGCCTTGGGAGAGGCCTATGTTCCGTTATGGACGATGATAGGCTGATAATGATGATTGTGAATAATAACAAAACTAAAACGATTCCGTCTCTGGAATCTCACTCTCAGTGAACAGTTAAAGTACATTATTCATTTGGTCCGATATTTCGACAGTGTGTAACGACTTTAAAGAGTATGTGATACAATACGGCCGGCCCGACAGCACAGTCGGTAGTGATCCTGCCTGCTGTGCTGAGGGTCACGGGTTCGAATCCCGTAAGGGACAAATATTTGTACCCCAGTCATGGATGTTTGTATCTATATATGTATTCTATATCGTTGTCTAGTCATCATAACACAAGTCCAGGCTAGATTCTGGTACTTTAAATGTGGCTAGATAATTTGTGTGACAATGTCCAAGATATTTATTATTATTCTATCCCATCGCGTTATTGAACATGTATTTCTATTACAAGTTGTCGAGATAATGACGTCATACAACAACTTATATTATTTATGTTTCTATGTACGTACACTTCCTACCTAACGATTACATATAATTTGTTGACCGATAATTAGACACGCTAGCGTGGGCTGTTCTGACACCAAAGTTCATACTAGGATTACCTATGACCGTGCTAAAGTAACCAGAAATAACATATTAAAATGCAGTAAAAAACAAATACTTTCTAAACATATTCTTATCTACATTAGACAAGGTTTAAATTTAAATGAATAACAAACGCGAATAAACGCGGTAAGAACCCGTTAAAATGTTTAATTCTAGATTAAATGAACAACTTCCTTTACGGAGTTGACATTGATATGGCGAAAAAAATTATCCATTGAATAGGTAATTCGAAATTCGTTTTGAAAACTTTAAAATATGTATATTTGGGTCTAGCTAGTAGCCATTGACGTTTCCTAAGGAACAACATTTTCACGTTTTCGATATAGCCTCAAAAGTGAAAATTGTTCAGATTGATGGCTTGAAGCACTCCCTAAAATATATAACGCATTTAAGATGATGGTGGCAGGCCAGCACATACATAGCATAGACTATGTTATGAATCATAATTGCAAAAAAATTTCAACAGAATCACAGAATAGGTAATAGTATATAGACACAATGCTTATTTTTCAGGGTTTATCGGCAACTTTGCTATACTTCAACAGAAAGTATGGCATGAGAGCATCAGGGGTATTATTCTTCTTCTGGCTCCTTCTGATTTTGGCGGGCCTCCATCAGCTCAGATCAGAAATAGTAGATCACTACTCAGCTGCCGACGATGAAAATGTTCAATACAACTTCGTGAGCTACATGATATACTACCCTCTGATCGTGTTGATGTTTATATTCAATTGTTTCGCCGATTTACCGCCGAAGGACTCGCCTTACAAGTATGAAAAGGTAAATTTCTTGGAAGTCATTATAAGTCTTGTTTCGGCCTTGAACTGTCAGATGTGTACTCACAGTTACTAAGCTAGGTATATATTTGCTTACATTGACCATTAGAATAACTAATACACTTAGGTCGCGATTCATATATGTTTTATAATTCGAACTCCCGTATGTCAGAATCCGCTTACGACCATACTTAGACTAAGCTAAAGCTTAAACAACTTCTCTGAATGTTAACCTAAGTATGCTAATAAGTTACAGCCAAGATCCCACTGCAGGGCTAAGGCCTCTGCTCACGTATTTAGTATAAGGGGGAGGTTGGTGAAAGCAAGTTAGGGTTTAACTTGCTGTCAGCTAATTTACAAGAAATTTCTCGCCGTTGGTTGTACCAACAGTTTTTTGAAAGTACAATCAGCATTTAACCTGATCGAGATAAGTTATCGCTAATTTATGTATCTAAAACAATTTTTTATCAGAACCAATGTCCGGAGAATGCATCAGGGTTCCCCAGTCGGCTCACATACAGCTGGTTTGACCCGCTGGCGCTTACAGGGTTCCGTAGAAGTTTAACAGAGAGTGACCTCTGGGCGCTAAACCCTCAGGATTCTTCGAAGGAAGTCGTGCCGAGGTTCGACAAGTTCTGGGAGAGGACTCTCAAGAAACAAGAAATGTGAGTTAACCATGGCTATTATCTACAGTTAGCATAACACTTCTTAATATATTAATTTTCTAACGCGGTAGGACATAATTATTATCTGAGTGTATTTTATGATTGTATGTAGAAAATTGCGTAGGAATAACATTTGTGGGTTGGTGTCGGCAACTATATATGTTTCAATGTTACTGCTGTGCAGATTTTATATTATTTACAAATATTAAAAGAGTAAACACACAAAAATATAAAACTTTAAAGTAGAAGGTGAAAAATAGAATAGCATAATATGCTTACGAATATATTCTATTAAGAAGGATGTTTAGGATATATTCTAAATAAAGCATATACGGAATTTTCACAATCTGTCTGAGGCCTACCTACTTAGTGAGCACGCCGCGTCGCGTCGCCCCTTTTATCGGACAGTGGACTCACACCTCAACAATTTAGCATGCTGGTTTTCTCGCGAGATTTTCCTCAATAAAACTTGTTTATCTAAATATTTAAGGAAATCGCAACAAAATGTTATATTCAGTGGATCTTGAAAAAAATACCAAGCGCCCGCAAGTATCTCTATTGTTGCTTTGTTTGAGAATTTCTCTTTTTAGTCGTCGTCAATTTCAATTCAATTCAAAGATAATTAAGTGATTACAAATCGTGACATTATAAATCATCATGGTAAAGGCACTTGCAACCAGATTTGGCTAGGTAACCCGGCGAAGTTGTATGAACCTCTGCATAAACATTCACTCAAATCACATTTCGTTCACCAAACAAATATAGGTAGGTGCATAATTTTGCGGTCAGATCTTGGTATATTTAAACAAATTCTACATTTGTATGTTGTTACTCGTTAGAAACAGCTTCCGCACGATTTAGTCGCGCCATCTAGCGACGGTTCTATATTAGCACCCATTAAATAATATCAATTATGCAAGGCTTTACCTATAGTCGTAATCGTCTGGACAGCCTAGCAAATACTGAAACGGTGAACTCAGACCGTCAAACTGAAGAACTTTCACTATGGACACTACCTCAGGAAACGCGAAAAAAAAATCAACTGTCTCATAATTTTGAGTCGGGAAGGTAAAGCAGTTTCGTATGGCACAGCTTATTCTTATTCGCGAAAGTCCATAGTGAAAGTTGTTCAGTTTGACGGTCTGAGTTCACCGTTTCAGTAGTTGCTAGGCTGTCACTTACACCCTGCATATGTTATTTCTGCATTTGAGGAAATATACCCTTATACTATTTTCAGTGTATATTTCATATTTTATCAAATACATTAGAGATTAAATGTTGTTCAGCTACAATTCAAGCAAATAATCAATAATATGAATCTTAATAATATCGATTTGATTATTGTAATGTATAGATCTATAATTTGTCCCGGCCGACGCGACATACCCAATATTATTACAATTTATACTTCAGTCTAAAATTGAGCGCAAGTACACACTTTGTCCACAACATGATTAACGTTTGAATTTATCCGGTCCGTAGCTCAAATAGTACAAAAGCAGCGTATAGCAAAACATCAGCCAGCGTGAACTTCAAGCCTGAATCTGAAAGGAAGCCGGCCTCCATCCTGCCAGCGCTCTGCATGGCGTTCGGCGGCCAGTTTGTCTTCGGATCCTTGCTTAAGTTGGTCAACGACATTCTTATGTTCCTCTCTCCACAACTCCTTAAGTAAGTAATCCATTCTGAGAATCGTTTAAATGTTTCGCGCTTTGTTAACAGTTTAAATAACGGAGATGGAAGTGTAAAGGTAAAGCTTTGTCCATGTATTTGCGGTTACTGTTATTAGTGCATACGTTGACGACATAATCATGTTTCCGCGAACCTTTTCTGATTAAATTCTACGTTTTCAGACTCCTTATTGGCTTTGTAGAGAACGATGAGCCAGTGTGGAAAGGTTATTTGTACGCAGTTGCGCTGCTCGCCTGTGCAATGGTTCAAACAATGCTACTAGCCCACTACTTCACGAGAATGTACCTTGTGGGCATGAGAATAAGGACTGCTCTCACGAGCGCCATCTACAGAAAGTCTTTACGGATGTCAAACTTTGCGAAGAAATCATCCACGGTTGGAGAGATCGTCAATCTTATGTCTGTCGATGCGCAAAGGTATTAATTTTGGATTGTTATGATGAATCTAAACTTTTTTTTTATTATTTTCACTGCATCTTTTAAATTAGGATAGATTATTTTCTTTTTTAGATGTATCCTTGTGATGTTTCATTCGCCGCTGAGCTAGATCATGACATTGAATCCTACGATTCTGCTATTATACTATATGTATACAACGTGTTAATGAATAAGCGCAAAACCTCATACACCCCAAATGATTTACAACAAAATAATTAGATTGAAACAATAATTTAATTATTTTGATGCTTAAACTTTAAAGTTATTCGCATTTAAAGTTTTGAGGCAATAATGATTTGTTATCATTTCAACAATTAATGAAAGCGCTAGCGTGCTCGTGGATACATTTTAAGAATCTTGTTTTGGATGTAGGTATGGTGAGTGTGCCCGTGCGGTGGGTTGAGATCGAGTTCTGTAAATTTTAAATTTTACAAACAAATTATTTTGAAAAAATTACCTATGTTGAAACCATGACAATTCGATTCTGCTTTTGATTCTAAACAAACTACTTTCTAGTTTTGTGTTAATTCATTAACACATTATATACGTAGCATGCATAAGTACTAATACTAGAAGAATACACTTTATAACCGTGTCACATTAACTTAAAGTCACGAAGTATTAGTAGTATTCAAGTAAGTTTTAGAAACTAAGCGGTTAAAGTTACTATTTGAACCGCCGACCTCAAGAATAAAGCGCACTTAACCGCTCTGGTTCTGGTTACAGATTTCTAGTTTGTATTTGAGGAAATTAGATTACGGAAGTTCATTTGCGAGATCTTTGATTTCAAATTACAATTATGTTCAAGAAATTAAGTGAAATATAAGCATTAAAAGAAATCTTATGCAATCTCAGCGTGATCTTCGACATAAAATAAATGTAAATAGAATCGCAAAGATAACTATCACATCTCCTTTCTGATATCTACATCTACATCTACACTAATATTATAAAGAGGAAAGATTTGTACCTATTTTTGTATGTTTGTAATCAATAGGCTCAAAAAGTACTGGGCCGATTTAAAAAATTATTTCACCAATAGAATGCTACATTCTTCCAATTTGACATAGGCTACATTTCATTTTGAAAAAAATTAGGGATCCTTGGTAAAATTTGAACAATGTAACCGAAGGTGTAGAAAAAAAAATATTTGTGAAAAAAAGTGTTTTATATCCAAATTTCCAAAAATAAATAATTGTCTACCCCGTGCGAAGCCGGGACGGGCTGCTAGTCATTTATAAACATCTACAAGGTTATTTTTATCAAATTTACACACTCATTGAAGAAGTATCTATACAAGGTGTTACAAAAATACAAATAAACATTTAACAGGGTGTTAGACCATCAAACTAAAGAACTTTCACTATGGGACCAATAATGAAATCGCGAAAAAAAATCTGATGTTCCATACTAAGCTACAAATCTACTCGAGCTAAATGTATGGGTTAGGAGATTTTTTTTTTTCGCGATTTCGATATTGGTCCAATAGTGAAAGTTGTTCAGTGTGATGGTCTAAACAACCTCCTTAAAAGTTTTAAATTTTTATTTTTACTTTTGCAACACCTTGTATAGAATTCTGAATACCCCAAAACTAACATGTTTTAGATTCTATATTTAACTTGAGCGTTGAACCTCTATTGTTACCGTCCATCGTTTTTTAAAATTTCTTAACAATTATACAACATTTCCAAAAAAAAAACAAGAATGTCACATTGCTGATTTTCAAATTATCGGGTCATTGGTTTTTATAGAGGTAGGTAGGTAATATCTTTAAAACCGCCGAAAGTTGTCACTCTTGGCGGTTTTAAGGATAATAACTACAAACATAAAACATCACCTGTAATGTTTTAATAATACCTATCAAAGACTACAATATGACATTTTTGTTTTTTTGTTAAAGTGTTGTATAATTGTTTAGAAATCTGAAAAATAGGATAGAAGGCACTGGAAGCTCGGTATCCTCTTAATATTTAATGTACACACGGCGAACACATCAAGCTATACAAAACCAACATAAGCTGGCCGCGCGACGTTATACGTCAGTCGACCTACACGCGGCCAGCTTATTTTGGTTTTGTATACCTTGATGTATCTCCGTGTGTACTCGTGGATGGCTTTGTTCCATACTGTACGGACCGTACATAAGAATAACAGCTTGATGTGTTTCTAGAAGAACCTATAAAGATTGAATCTATGAATATAAAAGAATCATCAAAATTGGATCAGGACTGCGATTTTTGAAAGCCACTGGCTGAGTAAATTGTCATACCCATGAGTTCAATACGAGTGCCCCTACCCGCTTGTATTGAACTCATGGGTATGAGAAGGCTTTTGTATAAGATTTAAAAACCGTTCAAGCTCACCGGTGACATTCAAAAATCGCACCCCAAATTCTTATAAACACTGATATTTTTAAGTCGGTTAAAAAATCCGCATCGTTTTCTATCAACCTTGAAAAAAAACTAGTACATTTCGACGAAAAATATAGATCACTCGAGTTTATCTGAAAAAATAGGTGGAATCGATAAGCGATCTGATAACACTACGGTACTTGTCGAAATTGTATGGAAATCGTACACGCTCGCGCAATCAAAAGGTTCATCGAAATTAATCGTGACATGACATTATCATATTGACAATGATTGATTTGATTTAATCATTTGTGTGAACTAATTTTACTAAAATCTATTTAACTTTATACAGGGTGTTAGGGTAATCAGTTGCATTACTTGAAGGAGTGATTGCACCCATGATACTGAAAAAATTTCCTTAATAAACAAATAGGAAATTTGCAAAAAAACAATTAAACTTTCTATATTAAATGCAATCAGCTGATCGAGCGTTTGTATGACATTTTTTTTGCTATCCTCTCTTTGTTCCTTTGTGAAAGTTGTTCAGTATCTTGAGTAACATGACCCATTAAAGTATTGCAACTGTCTACCCTAACCTGTATATTTTTTGAGCAGAATATTACTGAGCAAATGCATAATCTTTAAAAAATTGTCATAATCTTTAACAATAATAAATAACATTTTTTCAGGTTCCTTGAATTGACAGCATATCTAAACATGATATGGTCAGCGCCTCTCCAGATAGCTCTTGCTCTATATTTCTTGTGGGGTATCCTAGGCCCCTCAGTCTTGGCTGGCCTGGCTGTCATGATAGTCCTGATACCGGTAAACGGCCTTATTGCTAACAGGGTAAAAACTTTGCAAATCAGACAAATGAAGTACAAAGACGAAAGGGTTAAACTTATGAATGAGGTGCTCAATGGAATTAAGGTGAGGTTTAATAATATCTTTACGGGTTTTATAGCATATGTCTCACTATATTCCCCGAGGGGGTAGTCAGAGATATTCTGAAAACTCAGAACATCCACGTTGCACTGAATAAATACCGAAACATCGGTCCAGTGTGACGGGGAGTGAACCCGTCGCCACTTGTTATGGACAGTGGGTACAATACATGCCTCGAAATTGAAGCATGCAGGTTTCCTCGCGATTTTTTTCCTTCACCGAAAAGTCAGTGGTGTTACAAATCGTGCACAAGTTCCTAAAAATTAATTGGTACGAGCCTGGCCTGGCTGGAGTCGGCCTGGTACAGATTTTATATTCTTTGGGTAATTGGGATACACTAATAAAAGGAGGAAGTGGAGACATAATAGGCAATTTAGTATAAGCCTTAGCCACTAGTAATTTCGAATAAATGGGCAAAATTGACTACAAGAGGTAATTATGTGCGGTACTAAGTGAGTTCGAGAGAGACAGGAATGCGCCTTTGCCTAAATTTTCTGCTACGCTTCCTTTCCTACCAAGCGGGGATGTTATACACTCTCCTTACAGAGTGAAACAGATATCGTTAGCATCCTTTTAAACTAAGAGTCTACCCATCAAACTGAATAACTTTTATTATGAGAGCAACCCGATCGGATCAGAAAAAATCTGCTGTTAAATAATAAACTGCAATGTCTACTCGACTCAAATGTGTGCAACAGCTGATTGTATTTTACTCCGATCGGTTTGCTCCCATAGTATAAGTTGTTCAGTTTGATGGGTAGACTCTTAGTTTGAAAGGATGCTAATGAACGAATAATGGTGAGAGGAGGCCAATTTAGTTAAAATTAATTAATTACAACATCTGTTTTTGTACATGATTAAATATTATACTGTGGACACTTGACTGTGGTTAATTGGTTATACCTAAACAGCAAATACGAATAACTCATTAAAAGCTATCTAGTTGCTACGCGACCAAATACGTGCTTCGATAAATATTTTCCATAAAATAGTGTCGTGAGAATGAACAAATTGAAATTTGCAAGAATTAAATTGTCGGGCTAATATAGAAACTAAATAGGCTATGGTTCACAAAGATATTTCTAAGTCGGCCTGCGTATTTTACTATCGGAATCAGCTGTGATTCGTTGCACCATCTCTCTTTTATAATATGTAGATTCGCGTCTCTATTAAGGGGGCAACGGGCCTTCGTTACTGTCGTCAATCGTATTTTAACAATACAGCATTTCCCATTATAAAGAATGTCAGAAAAAAAAATACGATTTAGGGGAGCACTGAAGGCTTGGTTCCCTCTTAAAGAAGAGGCTCAAATACGCCTAAATTGATATCTTATCAAAATATAATATGGAATGCATATTTGAAACAAATTGTTGCAAAATTTATTTACCATGTTTTGTATGATTAATCGTTATTGCTGTCAAGGCAAATAGGATTGTTTGATTCAATATACTTTTACACATACTTTTTTTTTCCCTATAAAGGCTGTTTTATCATTCACTTTATATTTGTTCAGTTGTTTAACTATTTACTTTTAACAATGATTAAACATCTTGCTGCTCTATATCGTTAAGTAAACGCGAGATATGACTTTTAGCAAGTTTATTGTACCAGTTGCACTTAATTATCTTGTTTTCAGGTACTTAAAATGTATGCATGGGAGCCTAGCTTCGAGGACCAAATACTTAAAATAAGAAACAAGGAAATGAATGTGCTTAAACAAACAGCATATTTGAACTCGGCTACCTCTTTTATTTGGTCGTGCGCACCGTTTTTGGTAAGTCTTATCTTCTATGAATCATGTATTCTAAAGGGCGCGTCGAACGGATGCCCGATGAGTTATGTCTTGATGACACATCACAAAAAATAATTAAATCGTGTAACTAAGGGTTGAGACTCATTACCCGACGACGGCGACCGACAGCGGACCATAACAAAATGTCATTTTTGTATGGGCCGGCCGTCATTTCTACCCTTATACTCCATTCAGGAATTTAAGCGACAAAATGTAAACAAATGTGATATCAGTGTAGAAAATACCATGGAACAAAACATATCATCAAAATGAACAACAGTAAATTATTATTATCTGTTCTATTCTACTCGCAAAGGATTGAGATATATTTCACCTTTGGCACAGGTCCGGCACTCTATAGAACGTTTTTCAATTTCGAAATGACGTCTGGACATGCGCACATTGTGCAAACTGTTCATGACATTGCGTGTAGGGTTGAAAGCCGCGCTTTGCATTTAACGTCATTAAACCTAATTTCATTCTTAAAAAATGTAAGAAACGTCACTTTGACACAGACATTTCTTTGTTTACATTTTTTCGCTCTAATTCCTGAATCGAGATTAATTAATTATAAAGAATATGTTACACATTTGTAACTTTAGCACTCCAATTAAATAAATATTTGACAAGATGAACGTCGTGTGTATTTGATATCTTTATCGATTTGATAACAATTAATAAAATCAGAGATTTTCATTATCATTTATGTTAACTAAATTACTGTTATTGAAAATTGTTATCAACGATGTTAATTTTGTATTATTTTTGATAAATTTAATCGGACATGTTCTTTTCTATCTATTTACAGTTGTAGATTATGTTGTGATTTTTATTTAGATATTATCGATAATTCAATATCAATCAAACATTATAGAGAGCGTCGGTGGCGCGATGCGGAGAGGTGTGGAAACTCAATCTTGAGGTCCGGGGTTCGAATCCGCACGGACGACATGCCATGTACCAATAAGTTTTTCTAACTTATGTACGTAATACCGACTGCTCTCAAAAGGTTAAGGAAAACCTTTTGTGGATACCTGCGTACTCTGAAGTACAAATTCCATTGCGAATGTGAAGTCTACCAATCTGCATTGGGCACGCGTGGTGGAATAACGCCCTGCAGTGGGACATATATTAGGCTGATGATGATAAATCAAACATTTATTATATTTACAGGACTAGCCGATACTATGTCTACGCACCTTTTTTTACTGAATTGTCGTACCAAATTGAATAATTTTTCTTCCGAAAAAAACAATAAGCTGTGTATTTTGTATGTCTAGTTAATGACATTATTATTTAAACCAAAGAATCATAATAATAATTAGTCTGTGTACTCTAATCCCTTGATAGTACCTGGTCCGTAAGACATTGTCAATGATCTATATTTGTTACCCAGCTTTTGACAACACCGGTTGCTGTATCGACATTGGATACTAAACAACCAATTTCTTTCTCCACTATTCTTTAAACAATCATTGTATTTCGAGCGACATGTGATCAATGCCGTGCGTAGCTGCTAAAATTGTAATTATTCTTTCACAACTCATTGGTATGACATTGGAAACACGTTGCAACTAGAATTTTGAGGTTGCTAAAGCTATTGTTATAAAAATAGGTGCCGCAGTTATTTCTGTGGTTATTATGGGTGTAAAATTGGGGAATTAACAAAGGGTAACTGACTTTTCCCACGGCCAGTAATATATTTATGGCTAACCTTGCTAAAAAAAATCCAAGGAAAACTTTCGTTTTCTATTAATCTGACTTCATATATCTTCTCTATATTAATAACTAGCAGCCCGTCCCGGCTTCGCACGGGTCAGACAAATAAATTTTAAGACTCATTTTTCTACACCTTCGGTTACATTGTTCAAATTTTACCAAGGATCCCTATTTTTTTTCAAAATGAAATGTAGCCTATGTCAAATTGGAAGAATGTAGCATTCTATTGGTGAAAGAATTTTTTAAATCGGCCCAGTACTTTTTGAGCCTATTCATTACAAACATACAAAAATAGGTACAAATCTTTCCTCTTTATAATATTAGTGTAGATTAACTGACAAGTAGATAGTCAAATTGTATTTTTGTTCAAGGTTACCTTCCTAACTTTCTTCACGTTTGTGATATCTGATCCCGACAAGAATATACTGACAGCTGAAAACATTTTCGTATCGATGTCCTTGTTTTTCGCAATGAATTTGCCATTAGGTCTACTACCGATCATCGTGGTCTCGGTCATCGAGGTAGAACCTAACATATAATCACCTCTATTTCTAAGAGGCTATGGTTCTTTCTCTTACACACACGACATACTAACAGCCATGCATTAATTAGAGTTATTGTTGAGAATACACAGTTAAGTTACACCAGTACCTACGACTGGTCAACAGATCATATCAATGAGGACTTAGGGTATTTTAACCATACATTTTCGTGCAAGTGTAAAGTACGATTTTCACCGAACGGAGCGCGTCGGAACGCATTTTATAATGCGGTAAAGGATATTAAGGTGTCTGTAGAGTAATTAAAGTGCATATTTTCATGGAACTTATACATTCGGTATTTCGAGATAATTGTCTGAATAACAATATTTTTCGAGATTCTAAAATGATAGGATTACTACGGATATTTTGAATAAAATTATGTCGTTATTCGTTGGTAAACTCCTTGGTTAAATTAAAATAACTGGCCATTAAGAAAATATATATTCACAATGTCAGAATTTAACATTTGATGTTGCCGTTTCTGTTTCGAGCTTAGAGTTAGAAAGAGAAGGCAGGCGATTTTATTTTTTTTAATTAAGCAAAGGTTTTCTCTATGGAGTTCGGATTGTTTTCTCGCGTCCACTTTTGCCATTTAGAGATTACAGATTAAATTCATTTAAAAATTAAATCTATATTGACCAACTCGATGAATCGAGTCTCGAGAATCGAAAATGAAATTAGTCTCTTAAAATGATGTCTTATATCCGTAAAAAATATAATTTAAAGACAACAAATAAACTTGACATACCGAATTATCTCATTCAGAAGGACGCGGTCCGTTGCCGACGCATGCGCACATTACGCGTATGCGCGAGTTGTGCGTATTTGCTTGGTGTAAATCGTACTTAAGAAAATCTGTCAGTTTAAATTGATTGAAGTAGCTGAGGATACAACCTATTTTCTCTGAAACTACAGGGTGAAATTGATATCATTAGCATCCTTTAAACTAAAGAGTCTACCCATCAAACTGAGCAACTTTGACTATGGTTGCAAACTGATGGCAGCAAAAAACAATTCTGCTGTTCCATACTATACTACAATGCCTACTCAACTCAAATGTATGGATGCAACAGCAGATTTTTTTTGCTGCGATCGGTTTGCTCCCATAGTAAATTTGATGGGTAGACTCTTCGTTTAAAAGGATGCTAATGATATCAATTTCAGCCTGTATAGGTATTCTGTGAGGCCCGACTCATGCAACTCATAGCGCCAATTTCATAACATTTATATAAAGTAGGATTAAATCTGGCTTTTTATTATAATATATCGTAAAGTTTCGATTAGTCAATAGCGTATTTATCTATCTGTAAGATAATGCCACTAATTGGTAATAAATTATTTAATAATCAAAATTGGCGCGATAAGTGAAGTAGGTCAAGCAGTCACATAAATAATGCATGAATCAATCAATTGCTAATTCACCGGTGTGGTCATCTCTTAGGTATCGCTGATGTCGTTCGGATGTTTCGTTCTAGTGAGCGACGATCAGGTTCTGGACTCTAAAAAGGCTTTCGTTGCGTTATCTCTTTTCAACATTCTGCGTTTTCCACTATCCATGCTGCCTAATGTTATATCTAATGTTGTACAAGTAAGTTTTTTAAATTATTATTGTCCGTGTTTTTGTAGTGGGGCTTTTCAAAATTGGGGCTTTGGGTGTGTTCACGATTACAGTGCAATGTAAATAATTGCCAAAAACCTACACTTATGTACTTTGTTTAGAAAACTTTGGCTCTGAAAAAATAAGCGAGATTATCCCCTGTATAAGATTTAACGGCTTTGTAGCAGTCCTTTTTAGTTTAAACCAAATGGTTAGTATTTAATCACGCTTTTGACTTATCCACTCACAAGAGCCTAAGGCTGACTTGCAACTCCCAACGGAAATGTTCTCTCCATGGAATTTGAAATATTTTCTCGCGACCATCAGAAAGAAATATTTTAAAATTTAAATGTATATAGGGTCCTTCTTAATATGCTGACACTTTTTAAGGGGATGATCAGACCATCAAACTGAACAACTTTCTCTATAGGACCAACATCGAAATCGATAAAAAAAATCAACTGTTCTATACAAATCTGCAAACCTACTCGAGCCAAATGTATGAGACAGCTGATATTTTTTTCGTGATTTCGATTTTGATCCCATAGATAAAGTTGTTTATTTTGACGGTCTGATCATCCCCTTAAAAAATTGACAGTATATTAAGAAGGACCCTGTATTAATAAACTAGATTAATAGCAAAAAAAAAAATTAGTTTCTTAAAATAATGTCTACTATCCGTAAAAAATGTAATATAACTACAAAAAAAAAATAGCATACCGAATTGGGTTTAATATAGTAGTGTGGTGCAAGTCAACCTACAAAAAAGTTAACAATATTCAGTTTTTTTTCTTCTTATATATAATTACGTTGTATAACGTAAAATACATGGACAACCACCACGAATATACAATTATACGAGTATATTTGTACAAATAACAATAGCACATCTGTATCAAATCATACAAAACATTGTTTCAATTAATATTTCTGTACTAAAGTAACTAACACCACAACTAACTGCAACGCTTCAAAGAGCAGATAACAATTAGTATAATAACGCTTGGTGACGGAGTTATTGCTTGTCTGATTAAACTGTAACATTAATGCTCATTTTCTAATCGCAATTCTATGACTTTTTAGACTTCGGTCGGTATAACGAGATTGAACAAGTTCATGAACTGTGATGAATTGAACGTGAGCTCAGTGGAACACGATCCTAAAGAACGTGAGTATTCAACGTTACATTTTCGTTTAAATTATCCTAGATTAATACTGTTCATAGATGACACTGACCGTCTTATACAGGGTGTAAGTGACAGCCTAGCAAATACTCAAACAGTGAATTCAGACCATCAAACTGAACCACTTTCACTATGGAGCCACTCTCAGGAAACGTGAAAAAAAAATCAACTGTTTCATTCATACATTTGAGTCGAGTAGATACAGCTGTTTTGTATGGAGCTGCAGATTTTTTTTTTGCGTTTCCTGATGGTGGCTCCATAGTGAAAGTTGTTCAGTTCGATGGTCTGAATTCACCGTTTTAGTATTTGCTAGGCTGTCACTTACACCGTGTATAGCTTTTAGTTTGTTCGCAAGAACCAGAACCTAATCAAAGTCAAATCAGTAATTTATTTAAGGTTTTGCCTAGGCTAAACGAGTTCTTCCTATAGACGGTAGGATGAACTGGTACGAGTATAAACTAATAAGGCCGGCCTAAGCCCGAGAGGAGAAACCACTTATGCCTAGGCTGAATTCTTTGGTCCTTGTATGAATTCCCACACTCCAGGATAAACTGGTATGACCAAATTTATACAAGTAGGGAAAAATTTTGAGGAACTTCTGGGTGAAGGAATAGGGTATTAGACAGCATGTAAAATAAAGGATCTACTGATGGCATCCGGATTGAATATGAATTTTGGAAACCAACTATTTAGTCAGTTAAGAAAAATACTGGATATTTTAAGAGAAAATCTAGAAAGAAAATATTGTTTTGTCTACTTTTGTGGCGTGATCGTAAACGACTGTGATTGGCCGAATGTTTGATGACGTCAACTGCTTGTAAACAGTTGCGTGTAGAGTATTAGCGTCGTACAAAGTTTACGTCATCGTGACGTCATCTGCTTGTTGCCACGTGTGTTGTCAGGAAAAGCGATTTCGCGGGATATTTAAATACAATTTTTGTTTTCGTTTTTTCTTGCACTATAATTATGTAATGGAACGTAAAATATACATTTTCTATAGAGTCATTAGACATCAGTGATTAACGTAGAACAGTTTTTAAAAACCTGTTAAATACCCTATTCTTTGGTCGTTGTATGAATAAACACACTCCAGGATAAACTGGTATGGCCAAATTTATACAAGTAGAGAAAAATTTAGAGGAACTTCAGGGTGAAGGAATTAAATAAGTACTAGATTTAATAGAAGTAAATAATCATGATTTACTTATTTATTAAATTAGCCAGAGTTAATTTTACTTACCTCTGCCCCCGCCTCTCGCTGCGCAGCTACCGATGCAGACTAAAGCAGACAACCTTTAGCGATGGCACCTAATGGTCCCCCCCCCCCCCCTTTTTCAAGACTTAGCAGCCTACCGATATCTTACAACATCCTTAACTTTCCAGCGAACCCACTAGTAATAGAGAACGGTCACTTCGCGTGGGGCGACAACGAGCAGGAGCAGACGCTGAAGAACATAAACCTGAACATCCCCCGAGGGTCGCTGGTGGCCGTAGTCGGGGCTGTGGGTTCCGGCAAGAGCTCGCTGCTCTCCGCCTTCTTGGGGGAGATGAACAAGGTCTCCGGACGCGTCAATACTAACGGTAAGGCCAATATCAATATGTCCTATCATCATACGAAAGAACAGTGCTTCAATTTCATGGCATGTATTATACCCACTGTCTATTATAAGTGGCGACGGGCTCGTTACCCGTCACACTGGACAGAATGTTGGTACTACTAGTGAAACGTAATTTAGAATAACATTCGACTCGATAGAAGAAGAGTGAAACGTGGATGTTATAAGTTTTTCAAATATCTCTAACTCCCCTTCGGGGAAAATAGCCATGAGCATGCTGTTATAGAAAGCCTTGAAGCCTTCTTATTTTTCCGGCGTCCGGCTTGCACATGGCTCCTTCATTTTGTGAATTTCTTATGTGTTTTGTTACCGTAAAACAAAATTTGATATTACACTAAACTACTTGACATTGGCAGAATTTCAGTGCCAAATATAAGCAACCGGCCATTAATTAACAATTTAAAAAAAAGTGAGAATCAGAATCAGAAATTCATTCATTGAAACTAATTTTACTACTTGAAATATGGTCATTAATAGTACATTATGACGATGATGATGATGAAAAGTGAGCAAAGTTGGTCATTACAGACGAGGCGGGATTTAAGAGCCGAGTCTATAATGACCAACGCTCACGCTTTTCATACGACGTTTTTCAACATACTTGCTAGGAAATAGTAAAAAAATTCGAAAAACACTACTATTTTAGACAAATATTTGTGGAAAATCGCTCTGGGCTTCCTTTTTTTTACGGCTTGTCCCTTTGGTTGAGATAGCTATGCGCGCGCAGGTCGACGAAGAGGCAATGAATAAGCTGACATTCAACCAACGACATCTTGTTGCAAACAACCTAATATTAAAAACGTTATAAATTTAATAGTTAAGTATTTATAACACAAATAAATGTTAATTTCATTTATGATATTTAAATTAACACGGACTAATTTATTTTGAAAAAACTTTTTTGTTTTTACGTAATAACTCTAAGCTGAGATTTAAAAACAAACTAGAAAAAATAAGTAACATTACCGCACTAGTGCGATAATATAATCATTTTCGCACGCGTGTACTATAAGCCGCATTATGTACCGAAAAGCCGTGAAATAAGAGCCACTTTACGAGCAAGTTTGTTGAAAAGGATTATTGATCGTTGCGTCTCCAAAACAGGTTTTTTATTTTTATGATCAGGCTTTATCTTATTTTTCCCGTTTGTAATATTCGCGTAAAGTCCATCATTCATTTTACTTTGAACTAAGGTTGGAACCCGCAGGGTAAAGGCCTCTTCTCTCTAAAGAAGGTTAGAAATGGAGGGTCATGTTGCACCAAGAGAATTGGACACCGAATGTCGATCGGCGGCGAAACCGTACTGTTATAGTAGCATATAACCTCAGAACATCCACGTTTCACCATTAGTACCGAAACTCTGTCCAGTGTGACGGGGGTGAGCCCGTCGCCACTTATACTTTTATAGTGTTTTGTGTGTAGTGTTGAAAACCTTACAAACAAACGTGTATTGTCCACAGGCAGCATAGCATACGTGCCGCAACAGGCGTGGATACAGAACGCAACGTTGCAGGATAACATAGTGTTCGGCAAGGAGCTGGACAAGCACAAGTACAACAATGTGATCGGCGTCTGCGCACTCAAGCCTGACTTCGAGGTGCTGCCGGGCGGCGACCAGACAGAGATCGGAGAGAAAGGTAATTATAGTTTGACCAGGGTGTCCACTTTCTGGAAAGTATAGGAATCTCTAGGTAGTCAGGGATATTATCTCTTCCAATGATTATAAAAAGATAAATAATTAATGTATATGCAGTTTTTCAAATTAGATCGTTTTCAATGATTGTAAAAAGAGAAATATTTTATGTAAGTTGAGAAAGTCCTAAAATGGTCCAGCTGAAGCTCTATAAAGCTAAGAACCAAAATAGTTTGAGGTTGTAGCAAAGTTTCAGACTACCTAGAAAAGGATTATCGTCGCGAATTAATGTAGATATTGAGGTTTTATACGAGCGAGAAGCATTTGACACATTCTATCCTGAAAACCTCAATATACTTGCGTGTAAAAACAGTTGTTAGGTAGCCAAACTTCTCTAATCGCTGTGAAATTTGATACGCAGGTAGGCGTGAAACTAGACCAAGGATACTTTTATCCTAAAAACAAATTTCACGCGGGGAAGTCAACAGCAATAGACAGTGGTTTATGTTCTATAATTTACTATTTAAAAAACTTAAATTTAAACGTAATAATTTATTAACCACAGAAAATTATAAGAGGGGTTAGAAATGCAAAGTAGCGGTTTCTCAGGGTAGTAGGGTAGTAGGGGTTTCTCATGCCTTCTCGCTCGCACCACACTGCGCGCCTTATGGTGTTATGCAAATCATTGCATAACCTGTGGCGACACGTTCCACGCCTTCTTTGCACTTCTAATCCCTCTTAAAATGTTCTGTGATTTTAACGAACTATGAATGGATCCATTTATAAATTACGTAAAAATGTGTTGTCTAATTATGATTTCCAGTTTAGTTATTGAATGAATTTTGTATTAAGAGTGTAATAATCTCGTTCTACTTGCAAGGCTATAAAATGTTAATTACTTAAGTAATGTTACGTATTAAAGTGCATTGTTTCACATAATAATTAAAAGCAACAAACACCAATCATTATATTATCTGCAATTAAACACGTTCATTGTGCGAGAAATTGTTGTAATTATATTATTTAATGAACGTACACAAACATACAAGGTTAACAAAGCAACGAAAAATCTAAAATACACCATTTATACAGAATCTATAACTGAACTTGCTTTTGCCCGCGACTTCCTCTGCGGTGACTTTAAAAAAAGTCACCAGTCAGTATACAGGGTGTTAAGGTAAACAGTTGCACTACTTTAAGGGGTGATTGTAGCCATGATACTGAACAACTTTCTCTAAGAAACCTATAAAAACACCCAAAAAAAAATTCGTCTTTTCATACAAATGTTCGATCAGATTGCATTTAGCAAAGAAAGAACCCTTTTTTTGCTAATTTCCTATATGTTTCTTAGGGAAAGTTATTCAGTATCATGGGTGCAACCACGCCTTAAAGTAATGCAACTGTTTACCCTAACACCCTGCAGAATATTATATCTCTTGCATACCGAATTCCATCCAAATCCGTTTAACCGTGATTGAGTCAAAAACATCCAAGCGTACAAACTTTCACATTTATAATATTGGTAGGGAGTTGGATTGGTACATCAAATAACATTATTTTGATGAAAAAATGAGAGTGTGCGCCAAACACAGATTATTCGCATTTTAAGTTTTGAGGCAAAAATGATTTGTCTTCATTTCAGCAATGAATGAAAGCGCTAACGTACTCATGGATACATTTTACAAATCTTGCTTTAGTAGTAAGTAGGTTGAGAGTGCCCGAGCGGTGGGTTGATATCAAGTTCAGTAAATTTTACAAAAAAAATTTTAATATTTTGAAAAAAAAATCCTATGTTGAAACCATGATAATGCGATTCTGCTCTCGATTCTAAACAAACAAATTTCTAGTTTTGCGTTAATTCATTAACACGTTGTATGTAACGAATTTAAATTTACACCCTGTATAATGTGTTTCGATAGGTATAAATCTTTCGGGTGGACAGAAACAGCGTGTGTCACTCGCGAGGGCAGTGTACTTCGACGCAGACAACTACTTCCTGGATGACCCGCTCAGCGCCGTGGATTCACACGTCGGAAAACATATATTCGATAAGGTAACATTACAGAACCATTTGGTTGACATAGCTCAGAAAATTAGCAAGCTGAAGTGGCAATGGGCTGGTCAAATCTGTCCAAGAACTGACAACCGATGGGGAGTCTGAGTTCTAGAGTGGAGACCACGAACTGGCAGGCGTAATGTGGGACGCCCTGCGGTCCGTTGGACCGATGACCTAAAAAAGGAAGCGGGGAGGGTCTGGATGAAGATGTTAGTCCCATAGTGAAAGATGATCAGTTGGACGGTCTGATCATCCCCTTAAAAAAGTGTCAGCATATTAAGAAGGACCCTGTATATTCTCTTGACCATTAACTTGCCTCCACCAATCCGCACTGGCCCTACTTGAAGGAGCATGGTCCACTACCTCACCATTATTAGTTAGGGCTTTTTGAAGTGATGCAGATACATCACTTACGATGTAATTAGTAATCTGTGCCACGGCGCCTACGTGAATCAGTATCTTAAAATCTGCACTACCAATGCTACCATGTCTATTTAGATAGATTACAGCGCCCCCAAACCAGGTTTTTAATATTTATGGTCAGGCTTTACATGCTATAACTCATTTACCTCATTTTGCCAACAGGTTATAGGCCCCAGCGGTCTGCTGAAAGACAAGACTCGGCTATGGGTGACCCACAACGTGTCGTACCTGTCGCAGACGGACCTGGTGGTCGTGCTGAAGGACGGCGAGATGTCCGAGGCGGGCACGTACCAGCAGCTGCTCGAGAAGAAGGGCGCCTTCGCTGACTTCCTCGTACACCATCTGAGCGATGCAGAACGCAGCTCGCCAGAAGGTGATTTTTTATTTAAAATTTTTGCTGTGTTTTCAGTCCAAATACTGCCTGCGTGGTCTAATGGTTAAGAGCATTGGGCTCTTGACACGGAGGTCGTGGCTTCGATTCCCACGGGGGACACCTAGTGATATGTCACTGTGCGTTTTTCACCAGTTGGTTAGGACATTGCAGGCCGAATCACCTGATTGTCTGAAAAAAAAGATCATCCGTGCTTTGGATTTCACGTTAAGCCGTTGGTCTCCGCTATTATCTCTGGTGGTAGTAGTCAGTACATAAAAACCACGTCAGAGGCCGTAAGGCGGTCTGAAAAATCTCTGACACCAGGGCTTGCCCACACGATAAGAAGTCCAAATAGAAGAATTACTATTCATTTTCTTTTTTTTTTTAAATAATAAACGGTTTTTTACTTCTTTATTTATGTTAATTAACAGCAAGGTTGCACCCATCTCACATCAACGACATATACATATTGAGCCATTTGGAACTACATTTATTTTTTAATGGCTTTCGGAAAATCCCCCATTACGCTGCCGCACACTTTCGCTTATTTGCTTTCGTCAGAAATAACAACAGCATACTATATGGTGCTACTCTCACATCCAGTTGGCTACAAATTTTCTCCGCCCGTCCTCACTAAACACCTATGGTGGATTCTCACCCTTATCCGTGAGATAAATATATCTGGGAATAATATTTTTAATGCCAGCATTAGGTGCATTATGAAGCCAACGTATCGACATGTTTTTTTGTAGCAATACTTCACAATCAACGTAATCATATGTTAATTACTGTTTCAGAACTAAACGAAATCAAGCAAGACTTGGAGAGCAAACTTGGCTCGGAGTTCCAGAACAAACTACAGAGAGCTCGCTCCCTGTCGGAAAGCGCTTCTGAATCCGAACAACCGGCCGCAGGTAACATTCACTTTTTAAACATACTGACTTTTTCCCTCGATTTGGTCCGCGTGCACCGTCTTGTCCAATCCTAGAAGAATCACGAGATAAGAAGTACCATTGTTTTTAAGTTGGATCCAGACAGGCCAATTCCTTCCCTAAGGATTCGGACAATGAAAAACGCATCAATTCCGTCTAGTAGTTTTCTTGTACAAATAAAAAAATAATTATTAATTGTAAACTCATTGACGTAAAATAATATGGACACCGGGTACTAAATTCTCGAAAAAAGTCCGAGACTAAACAACACAAACCTAAGTACGTGTAGTAATATAAACCAACTAAAAACATTGAAAATGCTGAAATTCTTTTCCATCCCACTCCCCCATCGAGCCACGACGCGCACCGCGCGACCGCGCGTGCTCTTTTAGATCAGACACTTTAGAGCGCGGACCCTACGTCCAGTTGGTAAGTTAATGTGTAAACTACTTATATCCTGTAAATATTATATGTCTAAATTTCCAGGTGACCGAGCTGGTAGCGTGAAGAGGAAGACCCCGGACTCCCTCTCGCCGAACGAACTCAAAGAGAAGAACAAACTCATCGAGGCCGAGAAAACGGAAACTGGCAGTGTAAGTTACAATTATGTTTACTCTATGCTACATTTGCCTTTCGGAGGCATGAAATACTAAAGTACCAATCCAGATGGGTGTGATAGGCGAGTAATCCCATCAGACGTCCAAACAGCGGAATGCTGGTTAGGGAGGGACAAATAAATACAGAACTAGCAAAAAAGGTTGAAGCTGTTAGGTACCACAAATAACGCAAAACCTTCCTCGTGAATCAGTCAATCCAATCGCAGCTGAATCAAAATCCCTTCAGTAGTTTCTAATTTTAGCCTATGCAGCCAGACAGGAGAACAGAAAAACGCGGCGGGGACTTTAATTTATATTATTACTAGAGTTAACACGCGACTTCGTCCGCACAAATAATATACCAGATTTAAAGTCAGATCATAAGCTGTCGAACAAAATATGTTTCATCAAAATCAGTTCAGTAGTTTTTGCGTGATGCTGTTACAAACAAACAGACAGACAAAAATTCTAAAAAAGGTTTATTTGGAGTCCGGGATACCTAAAAACCTTATCGTAATCTTTTTCATGTAAATATCTTCAATGTACAGACACACTTCTGCTACAGTTTTATAATACTTAAGATAAGATGTACTGATCAGCAAGTTCACCACTAAGGGTTGAACCTCATCTGCCTGCCTCATCACATTTGCTAGAGCAAATAAGATAGCGGGAACGCACCCGCAAGCGGCAGCACACCGCGTGCGATGGCATTCCCGCTATCTTTCTCGCCCTAGCAAATGACGGTCCTGAGCGACAAAAAAGGATGGAGCGACGGAAAAATGCGATGTGATACTGGCAGATGAGGTTAAACACCCTAACTTGCCTGCATCAATCCACATAGGGCCCACGTGTTGAAGTATGGCCCTTATTCGTGAGAGGAGGCCATTGCCCTACAGTTGGAACCAACAGGCTATAACTTAGGTAAAGCCTGACCAGAAAAATAAGAAACCAGCTTCAATCCTGATCAATTATAACCTTTAATGACAATGACATTCTATACACAAGGACTTCGCTTCAGTGCGCTATTAACGGGACCACAAAGTTATGCTTAATTGTTTTATATAACTGTTTTATGACCGAATACATTTGATATGTTTGAAAGGACTGGAATGTCAGCGGCACTGTATGACAGCCGAGCATAACTGATGCATACAATGGTGACATTAGAGACATGTGTCATTTTTTGGTTCTGTTATTATATGTCCTGTTGAGTCTTATGTATAGAATGTCATTGTTTAATGACAATGTTTCAAGTACAAAAATTAGTGCCAAATATTATTTTTTTACTACATCTGGGTTTGCTCTTGACCTCAATCCAGTTCTTAGGACATAGATGGGGTCGATGTTGCGGATGGCGAGATATTTATATTGCTGGCCAGGCTTTAAATTATGTGGTTTTCTTGTGTCGTACAGGTAAAATGGAGCGTGTACAAGCACTACCTGATGAGCGTGGGGGTGTTCGCGTCCGTGGTGACGGTGCTCATGAACCTGGTGCTGCAGGTCTTCCAGGTCGGCTCCAACTACTGGCTCGCTGAGTGGTCAAACGATGAAAATATGGTTTGTTGCTTTTTAATTATTTTATTGTATTTGGGGAAGCTTACAGCTATAAAATAGTACAAATTGGGCATTAGTTTGGCCCAGGCAGGCATACATGTCCACCTGCGCATCAAGTAGCGTAGGTAGCAAATTAAAGTTGAAAACTCCGTATAATCATTATCTCTTATTTCTTTCACTGTCTCTAAATTTACTACCGTTTCACAAGTAAAACTGTTATGAAGAAGAAACGGCAAGAAACTCTATAGCAACCTTAGATCAAATTAAAATTAATGGAATTGGTCCATACAAACTAGCACAATTTGTTTGGCCTCATTTATTTGGTTTGAAATGTTCGCGTAATTTTACTTTGATCTAAGATAGCAACCTAGAATATGACGAAGTATTATTGAGTTAGGTCCAGCGGCGTGTGTATTCGGAGACGTTCTAGAACAGACAGGCCCGTGCCCTTGTTCGACTGTTATTTATAGTGTACTAGAGTTTACCCGCGACTTCGTCCGCACAAATTATATACCATTTTGAAGTCAGATCATAAGGTATCAAACCAAAAAAAGTTTCATCAAAATCGGTACAGTAGTTTTAGCGTGATGGTGTTACAAACAAACAAACAGACAGACAAAAATTCTAAAAAAGGTTGATTTAGAGTCCGGGATACCTAAAATGTACAGACACACTTCTGTTACAGTTTTATAATAGTTAAGATGTGGTGGGGGCAACGGAAACACGCTCGGCAACTGTTTTACTTCTATACTTACTAGCTGAAACCCAAATCTAAATTGAATAATTCTCCCTTAGATTGTCAACGGTACAGTAGATACGCAGAGAAGGGACCTTTACCTCGGCGTGTACGGCGGGCTGGGCATCGGACAAGGTAAGATCATTCGTTAATATCTGAGCTGTATCACATAAATAGTGTTTACACTAACTTTGTCTCCTTGACTAACAGGTCCCAAGGCCACCAAGTTACCGTTTGAATAATATGTCATTAATCATTTTGAATATACAGGTGTAAACTTAATTGCGTTACATATTTAAAGGGGGTGTTACAAACTATAGATCTGAAAAACTTTCACTATGGAGCCAACATCGAAATCGCGAGATAAAATATTTGTTGTCCAATGGAAAACGTCGGCTTCGCCTTAATAGAAGTAGCATTTAGGTGCAGCCCGCGTACCACTGATATGGTTGTCTAGCCTTATGTTTTCATACATTTCGTTCTACAAAAGATCATGTTACTATTAGTCTAAGCCTTACAAGGCCAAAATCGATAAAAAGCCGCAAATCGATGTACAGGATAGTCGTTTGGTACTCATGTACTTCATGTTAAAACAATCATTTTGACCGGCAGTTCTTAAAAATATTTTCCTTAGGGAGTTAGAAAAAAAATGTTTCTAAAACCTATCGTGTCGGGTATCAAATGAAAGGGCTTCACTCATGAAGCTCTGGCTCACCAGTTCTAAAAATATACTACATCATTACCTTTCAGCCACTTGATTTCTAAAAATCCAAAAAGTATTTTCAAAACGTGTCAAGTCTGGGAAGCCCTTTCATTTGATACGGACACGATAGGTTTCAGAAAAAAAATTATATAATTTCCATACAAAAATTTATGACGTCATCCGATCTCTCAATCGTCAAGGGAAATATTTTTAAGAACTGCCGGTCAAAATGATTGTTCTGACCTAAAGTACATGTGTCTCCAACGGCTATCCTGTAGATCGATTTGCGGTTTTTTTGTGTGTAGGTTACCGACTACATGAAAATGTTTTTGGTCACGCTCGTTTTCGGTCTAAATAGTACTCATGCTTTTTCTATTGATTTTCTTTTCTGCGGTTGGTCCCATACTGAATGTTGTTTAGTTTGATGGTAACACATTTAAGTTTATACCCTGTATTATGTGGCGTTATTCGGGATACGGTGCCCAGATTTGTTTTTGCCTTTTCGGCCCCTGTTTACAACGCTGCCGAAAGCAACGACCGTCAATCTACATACAATCTGGTAGTACCATGTGCCGTATACCGTCACAAAGATAACTTTATCAAAAGTTGAAACATTTTGTTTCCTTCAAAGCAGAGATAATATTTAGCGCGACCTACAATTTGGTGGATTTGATGCCCGTGTCTCTTGTAATGATGAATAATATTTTACAAACATCAAATAAAAGACTAGCCTATTCGATCTCACTGCTGGGCAAAGGGTTCATCTCCCGTGCATCACTGTTTTGAACCAGCTATGTCCATATATCATAAAAAGCATCCAGATGTTCTAGCATGGCAGCTTGACAGTGCTGTCGCGCCTTAGCTCTTTTTCACTTTTGAGCGAGATAAAAGGCGTCACAGCGCGTTATAGCAAAGTCGCGCCTTACCTCTCTTTCACTTAGCTTGTCACAGGACAAAAGGCGCGGGATAACGTAGTCGGGCGCATCATGCTAGGCCCCCTGGTCATCCCTCAATCTCTTCCTAGATCGATTCGAACGTATATTCACTTATCCCGAGATTCAGAGCATTACTTCTCTTGCCAACCTTTCCTAAAACGTTCGGGTCTTGTGGGGAATAGGCTAAACAAAAATCTGATACAAAGATTAAAATCGACACAGTTGTAATAATTGATTTTGTTTAAATATAATAATATTTATATATGTGTAAATTGATCTGAAACTGAAATGAATAATAAAAATATAACTAAAACAATTTATATATAACGTATAAGTAATGAATACATTATTTGCACTTTTTTCTTATTAGCATTCAAAACTTATTTATCTTCCGTTTTTTTTAATATCTAAAATTTACGTGGCTGATTCCAATAGGTACTGAACTTATTTCAAAATTATATGAGATATTATAATATTTATTCGTATGTATTTATTATTTTAAAAATCCATCTGCTCATGCATGCATGATTTTACATAAAATTACTTCAACTATCGTTTTCAAAATATAGATTATTTGCATGAATATTCTTGAAATCCTCTAAATAGCAATTAATTTTAAATACATTTTTAACTTTTCATCTCGACAATAACACATTATCTGCATGTTTTGTTTACATTCATTCCTAACTATATTAATTATGTTACTTATAAATGTGTGCACAATGTGTGTACTGTGTCTAAAATATCATAAGAGATATTGAATTTAATTTAAAACGATGTGCGCGTGCCCACGTCCACAAAACCTGATATAACAATTATCACTATCCATTTCGGGTTTAATCCTAATAAGCAACTATTTTCCTAAACGTTAAAAACCTATAGACCATGTAACGAGTTATGAGCGATGACTGAAAGCGCTGAAATCAAATTTGGGTCTATTAGGCGGGGGAAGCGGGAGGCGGCAGACACGCAAAAACCGTTGGCCTATCAGTCGCCTTGTCATAAAAAAATTAGCGTGAAAATCCCTACCACTTTTCCAGAACGCATATCATCCGTTTCGTGTCAACGTGATTTATAATTTATGATATCGCAAATTAAAGCAATAATTTGGATTAATTTCACATTTATTAAAATTACCTCCTTACCGCTATACCTAGTTACCAAACAGGGTTCAAATTCAAATTGCAAATATGTAGAGTACCTAACACTAGAGAGTAGTGTAACTGAGAAGAGATAGTGTTGGTGGGCACGCGCTCGACTCGTGACTCGTGTCTCGTGGCGCGGCGAGTACACGGAGGTGTGTGGGGCTGTATGCAGTGGTGTCGGTGTCGGTGTCGTCGCTGGCGCTGTACCTGGGCACGCTGGGCGCTGCACGCGCGCTGCACGCGGCGCAGCTAGCCGGCGTGCTGCGCGCGCCCTCCATCGGCTTCTTCGACTGCACGCCCGTCGGCCGCGTGCTCAACCGCTTCAGCAAGGACATCGACGTGCTCGACAATGTGCTGCCGATGACGCTCAGGGGCTGGACTTCCTGCTTCTTTGCGGTATGCTACGCTTCCGGACGTTTGGCACAGTGTAAAGCTCGGCTAAGTTTACACAGTTGAATAATAACGATACTTGCGCTCGAACGTGCTCAAGGCTGTGTGTCGACTCTGTGGAGCAGAGCGCTAGTTTCGTTCCTAAATTGTGTTAATCTCGCATTTTTATAACACTCACCTGCTCCGTTCGTGTGTTTGCTTATTACACGACAACCGGCGAATTAATATTGATGCTGTTTTTCATTTCCGATGAATTATTTCGCTGTATTTAAGATATAAAAATAAAAGGGAGCCAGACTATCGGAGTTTGGAGGAACTGGTAAAGAGTGAAGATTCGGTTTATAGTTGCAATGTTTTGGTTTGAAATGCTTAATGACGATACTTATCGATGATTCAAAACACAACTGTTTTTGATAAATGCAGCTAGTTTTTAGCAGCAATTTTAGTTCCGACCGTCCGTTCTTTATACTGTGCTCGAATACAATTTCAAAAATATATAATTGATAAAATGTTCATTTAAACTAAAACGTTTAATGTATTTTTGATAATTTCCAATTGAAATAATGTTATGTCAATCAATAATTATGTAATTTACCGATAAATAAGCATTACCTACTAAAATATAAAACGATGATTTGGGATCAGTTTATAATATACTAGAAGACCTACTCTTTAAAGTATTTCTAATTTAGGTTTAATTATAATCTGTAGGTAGCGCAAATATTTGCTTTTTTTACGCTTTACGTAGGCTTTCTAATTTCCGCCTTGACAGGACTTAGTAATAAACAGTGTTTGCATGTAACCAGTCGCCCGCCGTAGAGTAGTTAGTAGTACCCCCGCACCATCATCTGTATCTGCACACCACACTCGTATCCTGAAAGAGCTCGAACTTGCACCGATCGATGCCCCGGTAGTGTCCTAAATAATGTATTCATTATTCATAGGTTGCCTACCGTTTGGTTAGCTATAGTTTGGCAAATAACTGTTGAGACCACGCTTAAGGTCTTCTACGTTTGGATTTCACAACCAATTCTTAACTTTATTGTATACCTGATGGAATCTAAATTGCGATAATACCTTACTCATGGCTTCCACTCACTAATCTATGTGTAAACTCATTGTAATCGACCGATTCGTTGATTCCTTTCCACGGAATATGTGTTCCGGCACGGTGGCTAACTATAACAGAGGGCAAGAAGAGGAAAGAACAGCTCACGATGGATAATTTAAAATGGAGCCCGTGGTGATTGTTACAGCGATAGCTTCGTTTTTCGCGGACTTGATGCCTTACTTGGCGTGTTGGCGCGCGGCGAAGATTCTCCACGCGCACTTGTTGGAGAATGTGCTCAAAACGCCGTTGCAATTCTTCGAAGTGACGCCCCTTGGCAGGATTCTCTCTAGATTTTCTAAAGACATAGACGTTCTGGACACGTCGCTCCCCTCGCAGTTCGCCGACGTGACGTATTGCGCGTTCGAGGTAACCTGCCTTCATCTTGTTCTGGGTACTTACACATGCTGGATCAAGAATGATCCTTATTATGTCGCTGCCATTCATTTATTATTTTTTGCTAAATATTCTTCAGTATGTTCTAATTTCATCAAATTTAGTTACTTGTTTCAGTTATTGCTGTTTTTTATCTATGTTGCAATCATTTATGTTTTTAAAAATTGTTTGTGAATTTGTAAAGCTTTTGTTTTCTTAAATTATGTTTTGTGTAAGCTACTCTTAGTTTTATACAAGGTGTAAATGCGTTACAAATTAAACAGGGTGCTTCAGACCCTCAACTGTTTTTTTTTACTATGGGACCAATATTGAAATAGCTTTAAAAAAATGCTGTTCCATAGAAAACGTCAATAGGGTCACGACCCAAATGTATGAAATAGCAGTTTTTTTTTCTCTATTTGTAAGTTGGTCGCATAGTGAAAGTTGTTCAAATGGTTGTGAATTGTGGATCCTTGATGGTCAGTAGCACCCATGTAACGCACTTAAGTTTACAACCTGTTTAATCCACACTATTACACAACAAAGTTGTAATATGATCAGTATAAAACAGATTTAAACTGATCCCAACCTATACTAACTCAAAATGTAACTAACATAAAAGACAATGCGGGTTTTTGTATGGAAGGTGGCGCGCCGGCGCCTTCATTATTCGCGGAAAAAGGCGCAATTTTTAGGCATTGGCTTTTGCTTTAACACGTTATACCTTGCAGAGTTATAGAGTTTCGACTTTTTAACTAAATTTTACATTTTTGTCGGTAATGCTTTATAAGAATATTTTGCTAATGAAAACGCGGAGGGGGATATGGCGACATAAGAAACGTAGATTGGTAGATTTTCAAAAAATTTCGTCGAAAAATTATTGTTATAATTTTAACAAATAACTAATTAAATTGTTTAACTGTATGTGGTCACAAGTCAAATTAATACGAGTAACCTATCTTGCAGAAACCAAATATTTCCGATACGCTAGTATAAAATGTGTCTAGACAGTTAGAATTTTTATGCCCATGTCCGTCTTCAGGATGCAAGCTTTATTTTATTCGCGATTTCTGTGTTGGTGATTGGTCCCATAGGGAAAGTTATTTAGTCTGATGGTCTAAGATCTCCTTAAAAAGCGTCAGCATATTAAGATGGGATATGCTGATATATCGTCGTCGTTGTTACTTTAAGACCTCATATGCAATCTAAACATATAATAAAACTAGCTGTTGCCCGCGACTCCGTCTGCGTAGACCTTAAAAAAGTATCCTATGTGTTAATCCAGATCGTATTCTATCTGTGTGCCAAATTTCATTAAAATCCATTTAGTAGTTTTTACGTGAAAGAGTAACAAACATCCATCCATACTTACAAAATTTCGCGTTTATAATATTTGTAGGATTGTAATTAAGACCAATTTTAGAATTTTTGACTGTTTGTCTGTTTATCTATTTGTTTGTGCATGCGTCACTTAAAAACTACTGAACCGATTTGGATGGGTTTTAAAGATGGCTTTATTTCGTCGCAATCGGTTTATTCAATCAAAAATTTTGAGTATTTAATTAGGTGGTTGGCGCGTACGAAGTCGCGGGCGCCCCTAGTGATATTATATGTTACTATCTCGTTGTCAAATTCACTTTTTATACCAATCGATTCTAAATTTTGAAGCTCTATCGAATTCAAAATCTGTCATGTGTATTGCTGAGTATACGACGTTTCGATCGTAATTTATATTTGCATACTCAAAAATGATCTCCGATTCAATTTCAATTCAAAATTGCTCATCAAAAGTTTGAAGGGGTTTTCTTTTTACTTTTCTCGTAAAAGTCATTTTTACACATGATGTCTTAAAGTCGCAACTTCGATATAAAACATATGTCTTACGAAAATCGCTCATTAAAACACGACCTTATTGTAAAGCTAGCTAACACTGCGCTTAAATTTAAATTAAACTAAAACTGTTTACGTACCAATTAAAATATCTTACTTATAACGTTTAGGTACTGGGAACTCTGTTCGTGATAAGTCTGTCGACACCCATATTCATGGTGGTGATCCTGCCCATCGGCGTCGTGTACTACATCATCCAGCGCTTCTACGTGGCCACGTCGCGGCAGCTGAAGCGTCTCGAGTCTGTTTCCCGCTCTCCCATCTACTCGCACTTCGGAGAGAGCATAACTGGCGCTTCCACTATCAGAGCTTACGGTGTTACACAGAGGTAATTATACTATTCATTAATATTTTACAGTCAGCGAGGAGCGACTGGATGTGGAAGGCGGAGGACTCAGTTTTGTGGCGTGCCTTGGGCTCTCCCAATGCGCAATTGCCGTAGCAGTCTCGCAACTGCCATGATCAGATTCAATCAATGAATCAAATCAGCCCACATCAACCCACTGCTGGGCATAGGCCTCCTTTTTATTGCGCCACTCCTCACGGTCCTGTGCCAATCTGATCCATGTAGGACACGCAACCATTACAATGTCTTCTGACCATCGCATTGGTAGTCTCCTTCCCACCCACGGACCTCCTTCCTTCTCTTGGCCACCATTCCGATATTGCCTTGGTCCACCGGCCGTCTTCCCTTCTAGCCAAATGTCCTGCCCATCTCCACTTCAACTTTGTAATCCGGTCTCCAACGTCGTCGACCTTAGTTCTTCGACGGATTTCTACGTTAGGTACGCGGTCCAAAAGCGATATGCCCAGCTCGGTACGCTCCATGGCTCTTTGTTCGACTTTTATTTGGTGCATGTTTTGCCTAGTCGCATTACAAAGTGATTAAAACCTGATTAATCTGTCTAAAATTGTCTTTCCCTAGCTCAAACTACGAGGTATCTCTCTCTGATACTTACTTGAAAGTCAACGTAAATTTTTTAACGGATTCTTGATAAAAACTTGCAGATTCGTAGATGAATCAGAGCGCGGTGTGGACCACAACCAGTCGTGCTACTACCCGAGCTGCATCGCTAACCGATGGCTCGCGATCCGGCTGGAGATGATCGGCAACCTGATCATATTCTTCGCTGCGCTGTTCGCCGTGCTCGGCCGCGACACTATCAGCGCGGGCCTTGTTGGATTATCCGTCAGCTATGCGTTACAGGTTCGTTCAAAATTTTAATATCGTCATAACAGCTTATAATAAAATTCTCCATTTGGGATATACTCGTAGAAATATATAATATAAAATTAAACGACCTAAACCTCTCGATGTGATGAGTATATGTTAACAGATACGTTTGTATTTATTTCAGATCACACAAACACTTAACTGGTTGGTGCGAATGACATCTGAAGTAGAAACCAACATCGTCGCTGTTGAAAGAATAAAGGAATACGCGGAAACAGAACAGGTAAGACCTTTGTTTTTAACGCAAATATACTTAAGGTGTTTAGGTTAAGTCGTAATGCCCTTGTTCTTAAGCTGATGACTTCAGCAGTTTACAATGATGTGTCTTTTTCCCATCAAATCGTAATAATTGATAGGAAGCATTATGCAAACTCTAATTCATAATTTCTTTAGAAGTCTTTAGAAGGGTGACAGTTTCCAAGCACGTCAGCGGCAGAGATCAGCGTTTAGTCAGCGAACGGGAATGTTGAAGTCGGTAATAACGTGAACCGATCTGAAATCAATTTACACGATAACATTACCGGATCAGAAATTCAGCTCGGACTTGTCTTGGATTTAGTTTTCTGCGTTTAATGACTTATGTTGTGTGTGTTGTTATGTCAGGAGGCTGCGTGGACGGTGGCCAACGGTCCGGGCTCGACTTGGCCAGAGACCGGCGCGCTGCAGCTGGAGCAGCTGACGCTGGGGTACCGCGCGGGCGAGCCGGCCCTGCGCGGCGTCACCTGCAGCGTTGCGCCGCGCGACAAGCTCGGCATCGTCGGCCGCACCGGCGCCGGCAAGTCCACCCTCACCCTCGGACTGTTCAGGTTTACTACACAATACTATCATCACAGTCTGTAGTACGAGACTGGAGCGGCTGACGCTGGGGTACCGGTACTGCGCGGCGCCATCTGCAGCGTGCTATCTACACAATGCTATCATCACAGTCTATAGTAAAATGTTCTCTTACAGGATAGTGGAAGCGATGGGCGGTAAGATCCTGATCGACGGTATAGACATATCGACGATCGGCCTGCACCAGCTGCGCTCGCGCATCACCATCATCCCGCAGGACCCGGTGCTGTTCTCCGGCACGCTGCGCATGAACCTCGACCCGTTCGGCGCCTACAGCGACGAAGACATCTGGCGGTCGCTGGAGCACGCACATCTCAAGGCCTTCGTTAACGGTGAGCTTTGACCCGTATCATACGTAGCTAACATATTTAACGAAGCAAAACAAAGCTCTTTTGTCCTGATGAGTCTTTTAATGCTAATGAGGTGTACATAAACTATATAAATATAAATACCACCGCGTCGGAACGTGTTGCTGCTGTAGAGAAGATGCGGCAGAGACTACACTACAACAACACTTATAAACTATTTAAAAAAAAGATGAGATATACCAATCTTTTTCTTCAGGTTTATCGGCGGGTCTGAACCACGAGGTGTCGGAGGGTGGTGAGAACCTCTCCGTGGGGCAGAGGCAGCTCGTGTGCCTGGCACGCGCTCTGCTGCGCAAGACGCCGCTCCTAGTGCTGGACGAGGCCACCGCCGCCGTCGACCTCGAGACCGACGAGCTCATACAGGTAACTAGAGCGAGGCGTAGTGCGCCAGGCGGCTCGTGTGCTAGTGCTGGATGTCGCCACTAACAAGTGATTTGTCTGTTCGCAGAAAACCATCCGTTCGGAGTTTGCGTCGTGCACGGTGCTGACGATAGCCCACCGCCTCAACACGATCATGGACTCGACGCGCGTCATGGTGCTCGACAAGGGGCAGCTGGTCGAGTACGCGCCGCCCGACCAGCTGCTGCAGGACAAGAACTCCATCTTCTACAGCATGGCCAAGGACGCCGGACTCGTCAACTAATAGCGTGACAGCGCCAGTGCCAGTACGATCGAATGGCCTTCTCTTTATGATTTTTTATGTGAGTCTTTGGTTCATTCTCGTTCACGAGTCACATCGAACTAAGAGACACTTGAGGACATACCGGGAATTAACACTAGTTATGACGCGAATTTCGTTAGTCAAAATTCTTTCTCGATTTAACCACACCGACCGCGACCTTTTTTAAACCTAAATATTTTTCGTCTCCTAACATAGTAGGTTAATTATATATTTCTGTACATTAAGATCTCACAGAAAACCAATCGTGTCTCTCGTTTCGTGTTATCTTGTGTAACGCACAGATGAAAAATTGTACACGAGTTAGCTGTAGCTACAATGTGCTAGTTTCAGCTTAAGCTCGCCTTGGCTCGTGTTCTCACTAAAACGAGAATGAATCTAAGGCTTGTAGTTTATGCATATAAAACTATATCAATGCATGCTAAGTTACTGAAAAACATCAAACTCTTTATCTATTACATGCTAACAGAAATTAGTCGAGGCCCGTCTTGTTATGCTCGTATATAGTTTGTGCAGCAGTTTGGTTGTTGTATTACTTCTATTGACCGAATCACCAGCTCGATCAATTTTTAAAATTCCAAATGCAGGTATCGAAACTAAGAATTTTTAGGTTAGTCTCTACTTAACAGATTTCGAATTTAACTAACCAGAAATTATTTTTTTCTCGATAATGTATTTGATAATGAGATGATATATATTTTCACATGTAGTATACAGATGGGAAACAAACTGTTGTAAATTCAGTTTTTCTCACATATTTTTCATGATCTCTCGCGCTTCATTCAACGTGACAGAAGTTCCCTTGCCGATCGTAGTTGCCGCATATACTTGCGCATAACTGTATTATTTGAGTACAAAGTGCTAGCTCGATGAAAGCACTCAGCCACTCAGTAAAATATACCTTTTCGAATGTTTGTTTTTGCTTTTACACTAATTTTAAGAGTTTAACTGAGTGTTCTTTTTGTAACTATAAATGTAAGGTTATATTAAACGTAAACATATTGTTTATTTCTCAAAACCATGGGTAAGGTTATATTAAACGTAAACATATTGTTTATTTCTCAAAACCATGGTTGCAAAAATTAACTCCCAAAAAAATTAAAGGCTGATTGTTCAGGAGTTGAGTTTGTTTATCTAGTAATAGTAAAACTTTGAGATTCAACTTGAAAATTATTTCTACGAAAAAGACATTAAGTACTCCTTACGTTTAAAAAAATAGCTATAACATTTGCGTTTATTTTGCTAATCGAATTATGATCAGATTCGTTCTCGTGTGAACACAGCCTTTTAATTTGAGACCTTTAGTAACCTTGTAAAGTTGCCTTCTGTAAATATTAGTCAACTTACTCAGTGTTCATAGTTTCATATCGTATTTTCATAGTTTTGTACTGTTAAGTGTGTCTATAGAGTTCTACGAACAGTGTCCCGGGATTGTTCGTAGATCGAGGTGCAATAATGTCAAAGGTCAATTTACGATTTGTTACAAGTGCATTAAAAAATTGTACGTTATAACTATGTACAGTGTTCTTATGTATATAAGTACTGTCGCGTGCTGTGACTTATCACTTTGCAATAAATATTTTCTGCTTAAAGCGCGCTATCCGGCCTCGTGGTGGTAAGCCACTTCCTGGTCGAGAGTACTTGTGTATAGTTTATATCTGTCCCCAGTAATGCTATTGTTAGCATTTATTGATAGGTAGTTATTGTAAGACTTCACTCCTCGTGCCTGTTTCATAGAATAGTGTCGGTTTAACCACTGGTTCTTTATTATGATTGATGTGATTTTTACCTTTGTAACTTGTAAAATTATGAGAAGTTAATTAAATTATAATTATTGAAATTGTGTGCAGTGATAGACGTGTCGAACAAGTTTATAGTTTGAGAATAATTAATAATTATAATGTTACTTGCCAGTGCAAAAAGTAAGCATTTAAATGTGTACCTAAATTAATTATTTTGTATTGTAGTTTTGTTCTTAATTATTTCTCTACTTATTTAATGGATTATCACAAATAGTTAAATGGTTTGGAAATGTTTTATATACTTACTTAATAATTATTGTGACGTGATCCACTACACAGTATGGCAGAATATTTAATAAAAATAGTATTACATATATAAGGTCTAACAAAATTAGCTGAAACTATTTTAAGGTGATTATCAGATCAAAGTGAACAACTTTCTCTATAGGACCAAAATCGAAATCGCGAAAAAAATTCTGCTGGCCCATACATTCCGGTCGAGTTAGGTTTGCAGTTCTATATGGGACAGCTGAATTTTTTTTTCACGAATCCCATTGAGAAAGTTGTTCAGTTTGGTGGTCAGATCATCTCCTTGTAAAAGTTTCAGCTAAATTGACTATATTGCGATTTCTTTTGAAATTCTTGTACTTATTCACAAGTACTTATCCCAATCTTAACATTTATCCACAAAATGCATTGTTAGTATTTTTGTAAAATATCTGTTCAGTGTTTTGAATTTAAAATGCAACTTAAATGTAAATACGTACTTAATGTTTTATTGTATAAACCGAATAGATTATAAAATAACAATTACAATCAATTTATATATTTCTTCTTCTCCATCACCAGTTGAAAGAGTTATTTTGTGTGAGCGATTCTTATCCACTTCCCAATGTGTCTTTCTTTACATTAATTTGAAGGTGTTACCTGTACTCATATAAGTTATCTATCACATTTTGTATGCACAATACTGTAAAACTAAGTTATTGCTAGTTTTCTATAAAGGAGAACGCTGTTCCAGAATTATATCCTCAATGTTTTTACCGATTGACCGAATGTAGGTAGGTATGTAATTAGTTGTAATTTCTTTTTGTTATTTGTAAATTATGTTTACAAATTTTTAATACAGGATTAAACTCTTCATAATAAAATGATTTGTACCAATTCAGATTTTAGTTTTTCTTTTATCTCCACCGCTGCGTCCGCGCGCATCCGTTCGCGGTTTAGTTTCTGTTATTGATAATCTCTGATACAGGGTGTAAGTGACAGCCTAGCAAATACTGAAACGGTGAACTCAGACCATCAAACTGAACAACTTTCGCTATGGAGCCTACCTCAGGAAACGCAAAAAAAAATCAGCTGTCCGATACATTTGAGTCGGGTAGGTGCAACAGTTTTGTATGGGACAGCTGATTATTTTTGGCGTATCCTGAGGTAGGCATTTTGATGGTCTGAGTTCACCGTTTCAGTATTTGCTAGGCTGTCACTTACACCCTGTATATTTAATCGTATAGTCACAGATTATTCAGTAGCTACTACCGCAAAAGATACCGCACTCATCCCGATTTCAAGCGCTTTTTCGAATTACCTTACGTCAATACTAATCTACGTAAATACTAATCATAAATACTAAACATCATAATCGTAAATACTAATCATGCCTAAGGTTGATTTTAAAATATTGTTTTGTTTTCCTTTAAGTTTTTCTTATCTGTAAGTACG
The DNA here is from genome assembly GCA_963924505.1 of Agonopterix alstromeriana. Classification (NCBI taxonomy): domain Eukaryota; kingdom Metazoa; phylum Arthropoda; class Insecta; order Lepidoptera; family Depressariidae; genus Agonopterix; species Agonopterix alstromeriana. Next base: position 5,065,850 of record OZ004670.1, read on the forward strand.
GGCAATTTTTTTTAATACAAATACGGCATAAAGCCTGCTCTCGATTGCCCAAAGAACACTTATAATCCTGACGGATTGAACTTCTAAAGTGGACTTATTTGTCTCATTCAACTCTCGACTCATTCTTCGAAGAATCACAAATAACTTAACACTATGATATATGATGATATGATTAGATGACGTCGTTTTCTACGTAACTTTGACACATAAGGTCACTGTCCCGCCACTGCTTTCCGCCATTAATCTGTTCGGTCGTAGTTGTATTAGATTTTCGTGAAAAATTGGTTTTAGTGGTATTTGTGACATAATTTCGTGCGGATTGTATACCAAAAAGTTGCATAAATCGACCAAAATAACAGGAATCTCAAATTTATACGAAGAAAGAACAAAAGTTTTGGTGCAAGTTTACTCGTACAGGGTGATTTTGGAGGCAACGCGCGAGCTTACAAAATCGACCACAATTTCATCGTCATCTTTCATCTATCATCCCATCATAATCAGGAGAGTTTTGCGCGGGAATCGTGAAGAAAAGAACGGGCTTTGATTCTTAATTTTCTAAATTAGTTTTTCGTGGCTATTATTGTGTTAATGTGGTGGAATTAGTTGAATAATGTGCCATTAATGGAAAACAATATTGTAAAAGTGAGTATTTCTCACTTTTACAATAATATAAGGCGCTTCCGTTTGATTTGGATTGATCCTCGCCTAAAAACTCCCCTGAACATTGGAATAAGGGTACCACACTCACATTTCAAGAGTTAGGTATTAAGGTTAGGTTTAAGTACAAAGAAAAATATAACTAAAGACCCACGGCTGTAAGGGCTAGTTCCCATTGCCTTTCCGAAAGGATAAATTATTTTAAAAAAAGTTATCTGTGACAGTTGAAAAGTGGTTGAAAATAATAATACTCTGTGATAAATAACTATTTACTTGGAAAAACAATGGACACAATTTTGGATTTACCTGTTGAAGAATTCACTCAAGTAAGTTGTGACATGTCGCATTAGTTTAAGATACCTACCAGGTAGTATTCCAGATTATTTTAAATTCATTGTTTTGTTTTAGGTGACCCAGGAATTATTGAATAATTTATACAAGCCTTGTATAAACACAAATATAGATCCGCACACAATAAAAGCAGCTAAAGAAGACATTAAAAACCTCATCTCATCTAACGATTATGACATTACTAAAGTAGCAGATTCTTTGCGCAGTAAAGGTTGGGATCAAGACAAACTAAAAATGTTTATTTCTGAACTGGAGAACAATAAAACAGAACTTCTATATTCCACTCTAATTTATCATAACAGCAAACACGGAGAGACTGTGACCGATTTTGATTGGATTTTAAAACTAGTTTTAGGCACAAATGAGCTAAAAACATTAAATTATCCTCTTCTGCAGTTGTTATTATCAACAATTAATTCCAAGGCAGAACAAAAGCATACAGTATATGATGTAAGCAAAGATATGTTAGCAAAGATAATAAATCTTTTAGAAAATATAGATGGAGTGTAAATGTGTGATATTGTTTTATTTTCCTTGTTTATTCTGCAATTTATGTCGTCCAGAATGCAATCTTAGTGTAGGGACACACCCGCTGAATATTCGGTTGAATATGCGTCTTAGGAAAAATGGCGCGTACAGGTGTGTCGCCGGTATAGGGAAAATCATTGCACGCGTATTCAACAGAATGTTCAGCAGGTATGTCCCTACACTTATACTCCATTCAAAATAGCAATGTTTTAAGCCTATAGTGCATTACAGAAACAGAGATTTGAAACACTTCCTCTCACTTATTCTTAAAACAGCTTTAGTAACGTCCAAGATATGTCTGATAGTATATGTATCCAATAAATTAATTACATTTGGTAATCAGAATTGGCCAGAAAGCTAAATAGGAATCGGAAAATCTCGTCGTCCTTATTTGGAATGAAGTATAGATCTAGATTAAGTTTTCAACACTAACCAATTAAAGTCAATGAAATCTTTCAGACAACCTAGAAACTAATCTCTATGCTTGTCTCACGCAAAATTTTTGTTCAAATGTATAGTTTTAAAGTTCCAGTGCCTCAAAGATTTCCATACAAATCTTAAATTAATCCTAGCATTAAAACTATATATTTTAATGAAAATCTGACACCATACAAGCATAGAGATTTGTTTCTAGATTGTTTCTGCAAAATTTCTTTGACTTTAATTGGTTAGTATTGAAAATATAACCAGACTTTGTTTGTATGCAGCATGCATTAGCGCTTTTGGAATAAACTTCTCTTAATTGGACCTGCTGATTGTCACAATGGGCAGCTCAACTGCTGGTTGGCTGTACCCTTTGTTAAGCAGAGCAGTAACACTATCGGACGAGTTACATCATAGGTTGTTGGCATTGTAAGTATTTGTGCGATCAAAGGCCTATAGCAACTTCAAAATTTTCTTAAAGAAAGTTAAGCACTAGCATGCCTCCATCAATCCACACGACTCCATACCCATGGTGGAGTATGGCCCACTCCCTCCCACCGTGATTCGTGAGAGGCCTTTGCCCTGCAGTGGGATCCTACAGGCTATAAGTACACCCTAGACTCTTCATACAAACGAGTTATCACTAACAAGAGGCTAGCACATGTATGCCCAGTGAGTGCGAGTGAGAGAGGAATACACCACTTCAATGGTGTGAACCATTGACTTACCAATAAAATTAAGGCAAGGCAGGGATTAATCATCCATACTGGACGTAGGTAATCTTACTTTTTTGGTTAATTTGCTCTGTTTAATCCATAAAGTTAATTTTTTATTTATAATCAACGGACTCTTGCTTGTGCGTTATAGCACTGCATTTCTGCCAGTGTCAAGTAGTTTATAAATTTAAATATCTTGGACATTGTCACACAAATTATCTAGTCACATTTAAAGTACCAGAATCTACCCTGGACTTGTGTTATGATGACTAGACAACGATATAGAATACACATATAGATACAAACGTCCATGACTCGGGTACAAATATTCATATTCATCATACAAATATTTGTCCCTTACGGGATTCGAACCCGCGACCCTCGGCACAGCAGACAGGTTCACTACCGACTGTGCTATCGGGCCGTCCGTTATGGGAGTATCTATCCCAATCTCAGGGTTTGTTTTTGATCAAGGACAAGAAGAGTTTGAGGATTGCGGTGCCTCGTGGCAGGCCAAAAGGCGACGCGCGAAAACCACGCGAGACAAGTGCTCGAGTCAGAACCTGTGACTCCCTAAAGTGACTTTATATGGTGGATTCAGAACTAAGTACAGTCAACATCAAAAGTATATGATGACGAAAGTAACTTTCTAAATTATTATCTGACGTTAATTAATTGCCAACCAATCAAAAACCCATCGATTTACTTGAGATAAATTTATCACGAATTTCGCTGAAGTTTCGATCCAGCCATAATCAAACCCTGCAGCATCTCAGTATATAAGCATTTTTGCGAATTTTATAGCAGCGCTGCACAGTGCATATAACTATGCATGCGTCCATGTATGGACGGGTACATCACACGAGTGACAATCTCAAATGGGTTAGGGGTGGCCACGAATGTTTTTTAATAAGTCTGTCTCTGGTACGATAAAGGTACAATTTTGGTAAATGTTTTTTCTATGAAGTCAGTTTTCGTATAGGATGGAAAAAGGACAGATGCATGTACAAGGGAGGTGCATGGAAGAGAAAATAGGTACCTTAAACGCTGGACCGTAATTTGTGAAGCTTAGGTTTAAGTTTTGGCCCGGTGTTGACTGTGTCGTCATACGAGAAGCTAATGAGCGTTTTTCTTTTGGTTTTCTAGGAGATCGCTAGATGGCGCTACGGTGTTTTCACTACGATAGCAAATTTTAATCAAAAGAAACAACTTCATTTTTTCAAATAAGTACTGCTTCCACTGGTTTTTTTTTAAAAAAAGCTTTCCTTATCGTACCAGATTTATAAAATACTCAACTAGTTTTTGTCCGCAACTTCGTCCGCACCGGCACCGATACCCACCAGTTTCGAGATAAAATATAAGTATAACGAGTCATAAGCTTATTAAAAGCTACAATAGATCTGTCCAGGTCGCGGTAGCTATTGGTCATAGACCAAGCCCTTACAACCAAGCTTTGCAAACTCAAAACGTTTCATCAAAATCGATCCAGTCGTTTTTCGTGATGCTCGAATAAAAAAACAGGCGGGCAGAAATAAAAAATCTGTGAATGGAACCATAATTATCATAACTTTTTTGTAAATATTACTAACATTTCTGTTAGTTTAATAATAGTGTAGAAAACGTGTTATTAAAAGGCACCTATCATCTCCAAGGATGATTGTGTAGAGTTTAGAGTGACTGAATAAAACAGCTCTGCTACTTGCTAAAATAAAACTAATCATTATTGTTTTTTAAAATTTATTGATTAGAGACATTCACACATCAACATTAAGTTTCAATAATTGGAATAACATATTAAAATATCATACAATTCCTCATTGCCATAATGAGCAAATATAGCTATATTATATTCAAATTATGTAAACCATCAGAACATTGTTTTACACAAGACTTTGGACTGCTAAAGCAAATATAGCATTTGAAGGAACTGTGTCTGCATGTTGTGATGTATGCATTCTGGGGCTATCACAAAAACTGCATAGTACAAAATAGTACCACCGCGCTTGATACACAAAGGGGCACGCATATTTATTACTTGATTAAGATAAGATTGATCTTCCAAATCTTTATTATTACTAAGTTTATATCGGTATTCTACCACGTAGAGATTCCGTCTCTTACTAAATGTTAAATATTCTTAAAGCAACGCGTGACAAGTAACATCAGCTTATAGATTGAGCAGGCTAGACAAGGATTCATTTACATCGGCGAATATTAGCTAATGTGCGGTTAGTATGGAATTGATATGGAATGTCTCACTCGTGTTTACTGCTAATATACATGGAGCAGGTCCCCAATCATGCAGATGTCACTTTCAATTTCATAAAAAATGTATAAAATTACAAAAATGATTATGAAACCATACAATTACTAGACTCGGATTACTACAGAAAATGACACAATTGTATAATAATATCAAACCTTATGATCACCTTAATCGTATGTATGAGGTGGAAACCGATATACTAACGGCAGCTCCTAGTACCTCGCTGCCCTAACTCGTTACACATTACTACTGTCTAAATACTATATCATTATGTATGTCTGTATATGCATAAAAATTGTATAGTATAATCAAAACTTGGCCGCTGAATATAAGTCCAAAATGGTTTGCAGTTCGATAACCGATTCCGTTGAGTACAGATACGACAATCACACAATTTCCCTTTTATCTAACGACGATCGCCGAAACAGTTCACTTACCGAGTAATAATATCTCACTAGGAATAGGAGCTACTTACCAATACTTCGTTAAATTTCATGAGTTTGTTAGAGAGAGCTGACGAGCTAAATTTATACAACTTAATACTTAAAGGAGACGAATAATATACGTGCACGTAAAATTAACACACTAATGAGATATATGGAAATTCATTGTTAACTCCACCCTTAACAATTTACAATGAAATTTAAACTTCAATTTTACACAAATAACAGAATAGGTAATGAAATAAGTATGAAATAATAACTCAAATTATTCGTATATACATAATAGTAATGAATGATGTCTCAAACTATGATACGTTAAATCAACATCGTGTGGAACCTTTATAATTAAAATATATAAAATTGAAATTCTTTATTTATGTTAAACGCTTTCTTTTACTAAAAGCCATAACATTTGTCAAAATGATCGCAAGATGTCCTAAAGGGCACCCACGTGCATGTGACACGCACTTCAAGTATATACAACAACCATCTTGTACAATACGCAATGCTTTCATCTGTAACCTATTCGAGACCTTTCCGTTCCCCTAACTATCAAATGAGTACTACAACATTGAACTACTGAATTTTACTAAAATACTTTTTCGCAACAGCGCTCAACTGCTGATATGAATTAACAAAATATTTTCTAGTTGTCTCAATATTGAGCAAGAGTTGAGATCTAATTTTAATAAACCCGAGATTGGAAAAAGTATTTGCAAACCCAATAAACATTCAAATGTGATAACTATTATTGGAAAATAAGTTTGTTCAAGAGCTAATTTAGGAGCGAGTCGCGCGCCACGACCTCAAACTAATACCCCTGTAATAATGGCACCAACTTATCGCACCGTATACTGCCTACATAACTTTGTTATTGTATATAATTATAAAAAACTCCATCCTAGCGAATAAATGTATAAAATCTTAATTTTACAGAAGCAAAGCACGCTAAACTTATACTATAATCATTCTATATGAAAGGTCACATTTGAAACTGAATTTCCACAACTTCGACATTGTAAAACTAATGCTCGAACTTAGTTCGACATCACTCCACAGTACTAAATGGAAATAAATTAAAGGCTCATATCGACACATGCCTTGGGGAAGCGCGCGGCATTCACTTAGTTGGCTACCGCGACGTCGCTCGTCGTCTCCAGCAACTGCAAAAAACATTTGCTTATTATTTTGATGCAAACAATATGTAGTCCGAAAACAGTAAGTTTAAACAGCAAAATGTATTATACTAATACATTGTATAATAGGGACCTTAATATGCTGAAGGTTTTTTAACAGGATGATCAGACCATCAAACTGAAAAATCTGCTGTCCCATAGATTTCGAACGAGTAGGATTGCAGTTTTGAATGGAACAGCAGATTTTCTTTTCGCAATATCGACGTTGGTCTCATAGAGAAGGTTGTTCAGTTTGATGTTCAGATCATCCTCTTAAAAAACTGTCAGCATATTAAGGTCCCTATTATACAAGGTGGTGCAAAAATACAAATAAACATTTAATCCTTTAGACCATTAAAACTGAATGAAACAGATTTTTTTTTGCGTTTGGTGTTTTTGTAACACCTTGTACAGATTTAATCTTTATGGATTTAATAGACAGTTACCGTTTCAGTTTTCAATTCTGGCACGACTGGAACTTCAGGGATCAAGTCCGCTAGCTTGTCGGAGACGGCGATGGGTTCCTGTAAATAGAGTAGTCGTATAAATACTCATAATTATTTCCCCCAATGGCAATTCAAATCGAAAATAAAAATTAGCATACCTACCGAAAAATAATATCTAAAAACAAGAAAAAAGTTGCAATTTACGTATAACACAAAATTAAAGGCTACATGTGGAAATATTTACATGTGTAATTGTTTATTAATGAATTAAAGTGACTAAAACTTTAATATGAATTAAGAAAGTGCTGTGGCAATAATGTCTTATTAAATTAAATAACGTGTTAGCACTGAAGCGTATGTTAAAATCGACATGCTGGAATATTAATCTCGTGGCTAATGAGGATGGAGCGAGTGGGAAGGGATCGGGACGGGAAAGCAGCCGCTAGCTGCATTTAATGTAAAACTGTAGGATGTATCAAATCGAGCACACTCCAATTCTTCTTGTTATTGACGTTCGACGCATGCTGGTAGATGCACATGAAACTAAATACGGCTGTTAACGGGGTATCAAACGCTCCCTACAAGTAACTAATCCACTACAAGAGCAAGACTGCGCGGTGTGTATTCACCTGAGGGGGTAGCGGCGCGGCGGCGGGCGGGGCGGGCTCGGCCGGCTCGCGGGGCGGCGGCGGCAACTCCTCGCCAGCCTCCGACAGCGAGGGCGTCGACACAGTCTTTACAGACTCCTCGCTCAAGGGTTCTGCCGGCTTTGTCGCTTCTGTGGTCTCTTTGTCCTGCTCAAAGTTACCATTGCACTCGACACTCTCTTGCACTTTGCCGAGCGTGTCTTTGGCCTTGTTTTTAAGGTTCTCCTGCTCCGTCTCATTGTTGCCGTTGAGATGCTCAGTGTTAACACCGTTTAAATCGATATTATCGGATATGTGTTTAGTATTGAATGTTTCCTTAGTTTCAATATTAATTTCGATCTTTTTCTGAATGGTCTCTATATCGTCCGGTAAAGGAGCTTTCAATTCTTCTTCGATATCGGTCGGTGTTGGAACCTCATCATCTAAAGGAGGTGGAGGAGGCAGATCTTCAATGGCGTCTGGTAGTTCGGTGATGGGTTCGACAATATCTTGAACGTAGTCTGATAAGGGTGGTATTGGAATTTCGATTTCAGAAGTCTTAGTATCTGTTACCTCTGTTAGATTTTGACTAAAAGTTTCGGCCGTTGTTTCTATCTGTTCCTGATGTTCAACTACATTTTGAATTGTTTCGAAAGTGTCTACGTTTGATTCTGGATTTGGTACATTAATCTCTGTAGTGGTGATCGTCTCGGAAGCATCTGTCTTTTCGACTGTTGGAGGATCTATTATTTCAACTGCTGGAGGAACTATCATTTCAATTGCTGGTGGATCTACCATTTCGGCTGTTGGTGGATCGATTAATTCGATTGCTGGTGGTTCAATATTTTCGTCTGTGGGTGGTTCAATATTTTCGACTGTGGGTGGTTCGATATTTTCGATTGTAGGTGGTTGTACCACCTCGATTTCTGGTTCAGGTTCGACTGGCGCCTCTTCGGTAGTCTCCTTTAAGGGGGGAGGAAGTTCAGTAGGTACGATTTCAGTTGGGGGGCACTGTTCAGTGATGTTAGTGTTTCCAGTTTCACTTATATCGGTTTGGGGTTCAAGCGTGACTTCGTCGGTTTTATCTGCTTTAGTGTCAGGGATAGGTGCCGATATTGCAAGTTCAGCGGTGTTAGCTAGCGAAGCGTCGGTCAACTCTGGTGCCATGGTGGTAGCGGCAAAGGATGCCACTGAAGAGGGAGGAGGATTCGCGGGGAGAGGTGGAGGCGTGGACTCTAAAGGCATTTGTTCAACACAAACCTCTTTTTTGACAGGGATTTCGGGAGCCGGAACGGTTTCTGTCGTTTCTGCGGTGGGTTCTTCGGGTTTGCTTTCCTCGGTTTGTGGCACTTCAGGTGCTTCCATTTTGGTTTCTTCCAAGGACAGACCGTTGACGGGCAACTGCTCTGGCTGGATCTCAACCTTAGGCTCGCTCTTCTCAGGCTCGGGGCTGGCTGCAGCGGGCGCTGGCTCCGGCGCGGGCGCAGGCTCCACCTCGGCTGGGATCTCGGCCTTGGGCGACTCGGGCGTGCTGCTGCCATTCGTTAGAGGTTCAGTCACTGGAGTTTCAGGAGTCTTCTCATCCTTCGCTTCTGATTCGGGTTTCGCTTCTTCGGCCACTTCATTTGCCGCTACTTCAGGAATCACTTCGGCCGCCTATGAAACAAAGAGAGAACAACGTTTAAAACCTCACGTATCGTAAAAAATATTTGTCACAACGATTCAGTCTGCTAACAGCACGGCACACAATGTTCATTAGAGCAAACGGTTATTTCCACTATCACACTGGCTGGAGAGCACAAATAGGTACCTTATCATCGGCCATGTTAGCAAGCAATAACGTTAGGTTGTTGAACACGACAAATCCCTTTTGCGACTGAAGGGAGACCGACATGCGCAATATCATTTATAGTGCTATTTTTTGTAACGGAAGATTGGCGCTCATTTTTAGATAAGTAGTTACCCTTCAATGATCATGATCGAAGACATATTATGTTGCAGCAGAACAATAGGGTTGACACAATCTACTACGACTTGACAGAAAATAATATATTTTTATATTTTGGACACTTGCGCCTGTCCCTCATTGGGGCAGAAAAAAACATTCCAATCACAAACCGCTTTTGGGTTTTTTTTTACAATTAATCAAAAGTAAATTAATGAGATAAACAAATCACCTCTTAGTAATACATTTGATTTGTTTACATGAGCAATGCATTCATGGATTAGATATAATGTATGTTTAATTTACGAAGAAATAGCATGATTGGTTTTCTTAGTAGGATATGAATCACTTCCGTATCTTTAAGACACCTTCCGGTAGGTAAACACATCTTATCATTTATCAATGAACCAAATAATTAAAGACATATAGACATTATTTATTATCTGGGGTTAACAATGCAGGAGAATGAAAATTGATTCTAGAGAAAATATGAAGTTAACATATTCATCAGTTCATCATCAGTTCAGTCGCCCTAATTTATTATTGATTGTATTTCAAAAAGCCGTGGTGGTCCAGTGGCAAGTTAAGTAACCATGCCTGCCGTGAAGGCGATGGTTCGATCTCTGTCCAGTCAGACTCGTGCCAATGAGTTTTTCGGAATTTATGTACGATCTGTAACACTACTGGCTTTTTGGTAAAGGAAAACATCGTGAAGAAACCTGCATGCTTCAATTTCGAGACATGTAGGTATTGTACCACTACCCGTCACACTGGACACAGTTTCGGTACTACTAGTGAAACGTGGATATTATTAGTTTTCAGAATATCTCTGACTGGGGTAGTCTGGATTAATATTTCGAACTATCCGGTGACAGAGTTATTTGCAAAAGATCAACAAGTCGTTGTTTAATTCAAACAATCAAGATTTCCTCATTCGCAAAATAAAATAATATTATATATTGTGGAGACATGCAACCGCAGGGCTGTAACGAACAATAAAACGATACTGGCACACAAGGCCGTCTTTGTTTACTGATGTGGAAAGATACGCCTCGAATGCTGCACTAATAGATGTATCCGATCAATACGCTATAAACTTTGGCAGTCGATCCTTCATCCATAAATAACGACGATTAATGCGAAGAAACAATTAAAAGCTTAATTTATTGATTTTTAATACGACACATTCCTCTTCGCATGTGAGTAATGAACTCGCACGACTTTGAAGGTGATTTATCTAATTTACTGACGACAAAACTATTTGGTTCCTTATTGTTTTGTTAATAAATCAAAATCTAACGAAGGAACATATTAATATATCCAAAAATTGCAATCGTAATAATGTAATCATGAGCTGAAGCACGAAATGTGGTTTGCCTTTGTCTAGTCTATCTAAGCTTGACAGTAGACATACCGGCCGTTATTATGATTTAATTGTAAAGCGATTGTTAGGAGCGAGGTGCAACGACCCGAGTCCGCGAGCACCGAGCTATGGTACAACGCCATACATTAAAAAACACAATGCTAACAAATAATATAACGCATCCGACGTCCTAATCTATCTCTATCGACATTCACGTGTTAGAAAGGGTGAAAGGTATCAGAGTACTAATGGGAGAGGTTGTATCGTGCTGAAGAGAGACAAACACAAAATCGGTGTCCGAAACGAACGGAACAAGAACAATGGTTTCCACTTTAGTTGGGAGCTGCAAACATGGGGAAACAATCTGTTTAATGCTATATTGTAATGCGCCAGCTCATGTAGGACAGGAAATGTTTAACTAAATACATTACTTATTAAGTACAATATGTCATGGATTCAGTTAACCTATTAATGTTTTTAATGAGAACAAGATAGATAATTATGAGTATTTGGCTATTCATCTATACATGGCGTTAGAGTAAACCGTTACATTACTTTAGGGGTGATTGTACCCATGATACTTATCAATCAATCAATCTTAATCAGCAACATGCTTCGTCAAAACTTAAGCCTATACACTCTAAATCTGCTACACGCTTCGTCAACATAAAGACTAACGCACACTCAAAGGCCCAGCCCCACGCAACCCCGGCTTCATGGTCCCCATGACACTAGCGGCATTTCCCCTTTGAACGGTAGATAATTATACCATAATAAATGGAAAGTGAGTTTTGTGTTTGTCCGTCCCATTTTCAAGAATCACCCATCCAACCAATCGTCATGGCAATGCAGATAGGTAGCCTGGATGTAAAATGAAAAATTAAACGGAAAAGCTAGTTTATTTTGTTACACATTCTAAACATTTAAGTCTTGGAATCTGGTTACTTCATAGGTACGATAATATTGTTATAATTATAGTGAAAGCAGCTATTAATAATTGAGGAGTTAACAGAGCCCTTAAATATCGTGGAGAAGGTACAAATTATATTTAGATTAGATAAGGAATCTTGATTGCTATGCACAGTGCCATGATGTATACAAGTGTTATAAAAGTAAAAATAAAAATTTGATTTTTTACGGGGGTTGTTGAGACCATCGAACTGAACAACTTTCACCTTAACTGTTTATTTGTATTTTTGTAGCACCTTGTAATTGTCATAACAAGTTTTATTTGTTACTTTACTCTGAATAAAATAGTCAAGTTTAATTGCTGGCCACGTCAAAAAATAAGGCGCCACCTTCCATACAAAATCCCGCATTGTTTTTTTAATGATGTACCTATTCAGATAATGAAACTAAAAAACTTTCCCTAAGGATCCCTTTATGTTTATTTTTGTAACATCTTGTAGAGTAAGACTAGCTGTTACCCGCGATTAAGTCTACGTGCAATGTTTATGCCTCGGTCCTCCTATAGGGTACATGCCATATGATTACCTTTCATCAAAATCGGTACAGCATCTTAGCCGTAACAGACAGATAGATCAGATACATTTTCGCATTTAAAGTATTAGTATGGATGGCAATACTGACTACCACCAGTGTGAGTATCCTGATAGGTTTAAAAAAGGTAAATATCGATTACGATAACGTGACCTGAGATTTTGCCGATAATGATGAGCCAATCAGTGACGCCGTTACTCGAGCAACAAATCCGTGTATTTGTTTTTGTATAACGTCCATTCCAGTACACACGCATGCGTTGTGAGAATTGTGAACTCTTGAAAACACTTCGAAGGTACTAGGGGTATGTCAGGTACTATGAGTTAGAGTCCCAGTACATCTTTGTGCCGTTAGCAGTAGAAACTTCTGGTGTTTGAGGGTGTGAGGCCAAGGCTTTTGTGCGGGAGCTGGGCAGGAGGCTTGTTGAGAGCGGGAACGATCCCTGCTCGGGTTCGTATCTGGTCCAAAGGATTTCTGTAGCCATTCAACGCGGGAATGCTGCTAGTGTGATGAGTTACTTTGAGCCGGGTGCGTTTCGTGGTGCGGAGGGCATTTAAATTGGTTTTTGTTTTATTGCTGACGATGCGTGAGGTGGATTTTAGTTTGGTAAGTTGACGAAGCATGTTACGGTCTCTATCTGTTTATTTAGGGTTTTGACGAAGCATGTTGCTGATTACCGGCTGTTGTATTATTATTGACGAAGCTTGTGCTGACTTCTTGTTTTGTGTAGACATTAACCAATTAATAATTTATATATTATTAATTAATATTATCAATAAACTTTCAGTTCTTCGAAGGCTTGAATCATGTTATCGTCGTAGATCTCTACTTCTAATAAGCGTCAGTAGGCCAGCCATCACGTATAACAATTAGGTTTTAGGCTGGTGTCTATAACAGCGGCAGCTAATCCAAATAGTAACGGTAACTGAGCGGCGCGGCGAACGATGACTCACCGAGTGCCACCACACCATGGCCGTCAGACTATGGAAATGGTTTTCCGCTCTAAAACACCGCACGTGTCAATGTTTGACTCCACAATTACGCTCACTTGCCACTGTGAAGCGGAACCTTTCCCCAATTTGTTCCATGTTCCGTTTCCCCGAGATGTACGGTAGTCGTACTGTACAAATAACTTTAGTCACTTTAATAAAGTACCAAACTTTAGTGGCATACAGCAGAAGATAACAAAGAATTAAATTTAATATTTTTTCAATATACTTGCTCGTATTGGCTCTTATTGCACCTCTTTTAGATACATAATCCAGCCTATAGACCACGAGTGCGAAAATGATTATATTATCGCACTAGTGCGGTAGTGTTACTTTTTATTCTATATATTGTTTATAAATCTCAGCACTTTTTATGTAAAAAAAAACCTTTTTTCTGAATAAATTAATCTGTTTTAGTTAAAATATGATAAATAAACGCTTCATTTCATCAAACAATTTATTTTAATTAACAAATTAATATTAATTTGTGTTATAAATCCATAAATATTAAGTTTATAACGCTTTTAATATAATGTCGTTGGTTGTAATGACCAACTTTGCTCACCTGTATCATAATTTACTATTACACAATTGCGTTAGTTTGGCAAGATGTTAATTTATGTTTTATTTACATTTTTTCACTTTTTTTTCAAGCGTGATGCAATGTAATGGTGCGATAAATTAAACAAAGCATCTAAATGAATAAACCAAATTAATAGTTGTGATAAAACGAGTATAATAATTGCATAAATATTAAACATATGCCGCATATGCATAGTATCATTTATATAAATTTTTTGAGCTTTTGCCGGCGGCCGGCGTTTTCGATTCCACGTAGTTCAATCGCCATGTTATTCCGGGCAAAAAGAATATCAGTTTTTAAGTTGGACCATCGGCTTTAGAGCGTATCAAAATAGGTTCAGTAGTTATTGCATGATACTCGAACAAACACACAAAAAATAAAATTGTTTTGTTTTAGACTCTACCATAATTTTAACTAAACAGATTTTTTTAGCTTTATTCTAGATAGACATTGTGATGATTGTTTCGAGGAAACAGGCTTACTTATTTTAAATATTAGTTTCGCAATTACTAACATTTTTGTTTTGTATTAATTAATAACCATGAAGGCATAAAAAACAATATGTGGAATGAGTCCTACGTGAGTCATTATGTTAGATAAGTTAACCCTGACTCAATTAAAAAAGTCAGTTAATCATAGATGGATGGTAAATTAAGATGGTAGAAATTTTAGCTAAGTCAACAAGCTGGTCTCCGGAACAACCTAAGATCACGTTGTGAAAAGGACACTAGTGTTATTGTGCTATATTTTAACGACGTAAGTGGTCAGAAGAGTGGCCGGCATCGTGTGACCGGCGGACGAGTGTAATTTGCATGGGCAATAAATAACGGTGGAGATAGCATCGCCCGGTCCAGACGCACTACTGTCGTATAACTCATACCTAGCCACTATCAGCGGTGAACGAACTGTCTTTGCAAGTTGGCACCGATTATGCGGACCGAGTCGATCGTATCGGAACGTGGTGACAGTACGAAAGACGAATGCAATTCAAATTGTTAGAAGGCAAGACCAGGAACAAGTACGCACGCACGCATTAATAATGCACCTCGCTAGCAGCGCAGGTGACATATAATTGTAATTTTTTAATAATAGGCAATATTACAGTAAAATTTCGAACACAAATTAAAAAACAACAACGGAGTTACTTCTGTAAGATAATTGAATGCACAAAGAGCGTTTATTCATTTCATTGCATGCTGTAACAAAGAAAACTGTCTAATTACATTCATAAAGCCCTCTGTTCCGCGCAGTACCGTAACAAAATGTTACTCTTGTCAGTAACAGAGCTAAACGTTTTAAACCAATTAAGAGGGAACTTAAACATTTGCTGGAAGATTTCACAGTTCCGTTCAACTAGCTTAATTGGTATAATCGTTAAAGTCGAAGAAATGTTGCAGCTATATTTGGGATCGACGTAGTTCTTGTTCTACAAAAATCGAATGTGCTTACAATTACTCTTAAAGGGATACAGAGAGATATTAATATATTGAGATATGAAGGTCATAGTAAATATTGAAAAGGGCATAGTGGCGTGGCGTGCTAGTGGCGTCATGTCAGTAGAAAGCTGAGCCTTTCCTTGTTATGGCATTACACTATTCAACTAATGTATTATGAAAATACGACAGATGAACCGGCGTGGTGTGGACGCGCCGTAGCTACAGCCATTTAGTAAACATGCAATCTGAACTGCGCACCGTTCGTGTTACTCGTCGAGTTACCGGTAGCCAGTTTTGATACACTACCATACAAGCAACTGGCATTGTTCATACGATGCTACATTAACGGTCGCGATACAAACATGTCCCACGGAAATTGTCCTCGCTTGTAATGTAATATGAGTTTTGATGAACTCAATTCAATAAAGCATTCTTAAAATCGTTAAGGAGTTTGTCATTAATTAAAGCGTGTTCGTATGACACAGCTCAAAACGATGACGAATAAAATACAGGGTCCAACTTAATATGCTGACGATTTTTTGAGAGGATGATTAGACCATTAAACTGAAAATTTTTCTCTATGGGGCCAACGTAGAAATCGAAAAAAAATATATATACTATTCCATACAAAACTGTGAATCAACTCGATGGGACAACAGATTTTTTTTCGCGATTTCTTTGTTGGTCCCAAACAGAAAGTTGGTTAGTTTGATGGTCTGACCATCTTCTTAGCATATTCAGTTGGACTCTGTATGGATTAGATATTTGAATTGACTTTATAGCTTGAGTTGAGAACTGTTTGTCTCTTGTAAATAGCGTATAATGGGAGACGGGCTGGGTGGCAGGGAGCGGCGGCAGCGGCGCGGAGACGAGGGAGGGTACAGAGCAACGCGGCGACCTCCTACGTACCGCAACCCGTCGGACCAACCCGCCCACGAGAAGCGTCGCGAAACCTGCCAACCACTACTAATTTTATTTTGCACACCGCAAACTTGTTTCCTAATGCTTCCAGTCTTTGCGTCATCGAGCGCCGGTGCAATTTTATAAAAACCCTCAGGCTTCAAATGATGGTATCATTCAAATATGCCTTGCAGCGGATATGACGAGTTATCTTCACTAAAAATCTATATAAACTTGTTAGTTTATTATTATTTGTGTTAAGGATCGTCCCAAAATCACAAATAAGGATTGCTTCGTTTTTGAGTAAGTCGCGAACTTGCATACAATACTGGTCAAAAGAAGTACTATTTTACTACCCTATTTTTGAAAGCGGTTCGATTTGTGTTGGAATATTGTATATTGCGAAGCCCTAAAGAACAAAATCAATAAATAATCAAACTACATAATTTGATGTATGTGATATGATAGTTATAGTGTTAGATTCGTGATAACATTATTGAAAACTGCTATAATTATTAGGATAGGGTTATTTGGGGTGACAAATCGTTCTAGCTAATTGTTACTGTTGGGAAATTTTGGGCTGTTTCTGATGATAACTACCGCGCGCAGCTCTATCTATGTGCAAAGATGTAAGTATTTATAATAAAATATTCGGTATTTCGTTTATTTTCTAAATCTATTAATGTTAGCCTATTCCTATTTTTGTCCCATCGGTAATATTATTATTCAATATCTATAGCGTCTATTCGATAGGAATCTAAGCCCAATGCAACTTTATTGAATAATTTACAACGGAAATGATTGTCGTTGTAACAGAGGGATTTTCTTATTAAAATTCATATTACTAAAGAGGACGAGTTGGGACAAAACATGGTGCGTAATGTGATGTATTCCACTTCCACGTGCGCGAAGTCCAACGCTAATAATGGTTGATAGTATATAAATATTACGGACACGTACACAAAGAATATTTGTGTACCAATTTAACTTCTACGCAGCTAGTTTCGTATCGATGCTACGGGTGACGATGTCAACGTTTTATAAAACTCAATATCATTAGACTTAAATAAATGTTAGGGATTAAAAATGCTGAACTAAATGTGTTATTATTGTTTAAATATTGCCCAACTCTCGTTGTGGGAGGCGGGGAAGTGCTAATGACCGCACGTCGACGCGCTGGATCGGGACAAATAAACTTTAGCCGCGAACTTGCGACCCGCCAGATATGATCATACTGCGGCTGGCCAACGCCATATGTGACCAATTGGAACTTTACTACAAGAACCATGTCATTATTTAATTTGATGACCAGTTAGAAGCCACAATCAACACATGAAGCAAAATGGTTAAGTTAGTTCCTCAGTTGAAATTGAATGAACGCGTCTTACGTACTTGCAAACCTAAATTAAGACGTGCGTGTTTGTATTGTTACATTGTAAGTAACGAACGTGAATTCCGGAGTGCAGCGTGTCATAACATAATTCACTGGTTTATCACTTGCTACACGGTTTTCATGAGGTCTATTTGAAGTAATATAGGGTTCTTCACTTTTAAGAGCATGATCAGACCGTCATACTGAACAACTTTCTGTACGGCACTAACATCAAAATCAACCAAAAAAATATCAGTTGTTCCATACATCGCGCGCACGTACAACGTGCAAAAACTAATAATTAGTCTCAGTTTAACAATTCTTAAGTTACTTGACCCACAAGGTGGAAGTATGGCCCACTCCCTTCCCACCCCTTTTCGTGAGAGGTCTTAACCCTGTAGTGGGGTCCTACAGGCTTTCACTTACTTACATAAGTTACTTAGCCTCAAATCAGTTTAACAATTCGGTATGTAAAGTTTTTTTTTGCGGTGGAGTATGATCCACTCCTTCGCACCCCTATTCGTGAGGAGGATTTTGCCTTGCCGTGAGATCATACAGACTTTCGCATACTGAAGTTACTTTCGACAAGATAGGATCAATTTAGCAGGTAAGTAAAATGTCAAGTATGGGTAAGTTTAGTAGATTAGTTGGTAATGAATGTATCGCTGGCTGCGCTCGCGCACGAATAATTAACATAAGACAGAAGTACGTGTTGGTGTAACGTGGTACGTCGTCGATGAACTAAGTGTCGCTAATGTAATGGCACGATATCGTCTTCGACAATGGCGGCTCACGTTTGGTTAGCGCGGATATAGCACCACTTTGAATTATAATGCGCATTGTTCCTTGCGGCGCGTCGGTTCGGGTGCAATGCACTGCGTCGCAATAGTTTCTTGTCATAGAAATCGTCGGTTTCTATTCGACCAGCGGGTAAGCAAGGCCGCATCACAGCTCGGCTATTGCATTTTCAATTAAAACACTTAATTGAAACAAATTACACTAAATTGAGATTAAGTAAAGATTAACCGCAGCTCGATCGTACCAAAATGTTACGAGTTACAGCTACATCCGCCCAGGCATAAATCATTCACTAAGTGTCCATTAAACTCAACACCAGACTTAGGTCAGAGTATGTGAAGCGATCTGTGTAGTTAGTTTTTTGCTAGCGAGCGCCTCGCCGCCACCGCCGCCGCTAAGGGACCGGGTAGATGTAAGGCAACGGTACTAGAAGACCCGCCACGGCCCCAGCGCCCTCGTACCAGTTTCAACCACACGTGCGCGCGATTTCACATCGCCTCCGATTTTCGCATGACGAAGGCCAATGACTTCGATTGTTAGCTCAACCAAAATAATTATACATTTCATTTTTATTCGCGCATATGTTTACAATCTTCGCCCATAGACGTGTGAACAGACAGCGATGGTAACAATACGAAAGTGGGCCAAGTTAGTGCGATGATGGATGGTTTTACGGCGAGGAATTCAACGTATCTGCCATTGTGTGTTCCGATCGCGTTGATGGAATACGAATATGAAGTGGTAGCTGTCGAATTATTATATTAGAAAGTTATTTCTTTTGAAAGCATTGAAGCGAAGTGCGATCTCATTCCGCCCGAAACTGACAGCAACTATATTTTTTATCTCTTATTCTAAAAAAAATAGGTTTCGTTCGCTCAAAGTTGTGTACTTGTAAGCCATAATGCAGATTCGAATATTTTTTATCAACTTACCTCTTCTGGTAGTTTCTCTGTCTCTCCGTTCGTCTTCGGCTCTTCTTCCTTTGGTTTTTTCTCCTGCTTAGGTTTGTCTTTTCTGCTGAAACTGATGGATCTGAGCGACCATTTCTTCTTGACCTGTCCGCGACGTGCTTAGTGTTAATATACATCAAAATACTCACACACATGCAATGACAAGTTAGAAATTTAGTTATTTAAAATGTTACTAAGTTATGTATTTGAGAATAGTTATAACTTCAACATAAATAACTGGAAATGAAATAATGTTATACTCGATAATGATCCTTAGTGCATTTTTCATGTACACACGAAATTATCTTGCATGATATTATTATAAAAATGGAATTGATTTCAAAATCAAATCGAAAACAAGTTTTGTTTTGTAACTACAATCCAAAGATTATCTCTAATTAAAATCAAAACGAATACCTGGAGCTCGATTTTTGTTAGTCACACATTCAAAATCATGATCGAATGATACAGGCATAATCTCCATAGTAATTTTGAGATTTGCAACTGATGATTTGAACGCGTGAATTTCAAAAATCGTACTCCTGATAGAGATATAAAAACAATGAGTAGTACAACATATGGATAATAGTACCTTCTCTTTTTTGGGTTTCTTGCCGTCCTCGGGTGCGGGCGTGGACTCTCCGTTCTCTGATTTAGGCTCGCTTTCTCCGTTTGTCACAGGGGCTGCCTCTTTTTCTTTCTCACTCTCATTTTCTTGCTCTTTTTCGTCCTTTTCTGTGGTGGCGTCTTTTTCGTTTTCCGGTGTGCCGCTGTCTAGTTGTTTCTCTTTATCCTAAAAACAAACAAATATTTGTAACCTTTGGAATTAAATCAAAACAAACCCTAAATGATATAAAACCGGTCAAGTGAGAGTCGGGCTACTCGCGCACCGAAGGTTCCGTACCACACCACCACACAACATAATAAGTAAAAATTTTATGTCCTGGACCGACGAGACCGACTCACACTTGGCCGGTTTTTATTATTTGTTGTTATACTACAGAGTTCCCTTTATAATCACACCAAGTTAAAAAGCTTTTATGTATAATCGTTTTTACGATCGAGCGAGAAGAAAAAAATATGATAAAAACTAGTTTCTTGTATGAGACCCCCCTTAAATGTTAACTTTTTGTCATTTTTATTATTTGTTAACAAATCCGCCATAATAACGCATATTCTATGAAAATGTCAACTGTGCAGCTATTACGGCTCAAAAGTTACAGCCTTAAATAGGTAGGACGAACGGACGGACAACGTAGGCTTAGTAATAGGGTCCCGTTTTCACCCTTTGGGTACAGAACCCTAATAAAAAGCTTCAAAAATAACATTTACAACATTTGATCCAATAATCTTATTTTCTTGTCAATGTTACTTATAGTTAGGCCTGTAGGACCGCACTGCAAGGCAAAGGCCTTCTCAAGTCTTCTCGCGAATTGTGGTGAGAGGAAGTGAGCCATACTCCACCACGCGGGCCCAGTGCGGATTGGTGGAGGAAAGTTAGTGGTCAACTTGCTGCCAGATAATTTTTCAAGCCTCCTTAACATGCCTCTGACCTGGCTTAACGAATAGTTAGGTACACCGTCATCTCAACGTCAACTATCCGGGTCCAACTGCTTAACGCGCCTTCCGAAGCACGGATACACTCGAGATAAAATTCCACTTAAACGGTCACCCGACCTGACGATGCTTATCTTCGGTGATCGTTTCCAATACCTAAGTTCCACTATGCCAACGAGTGATCGAATTGTATTTATTTGATTTATTTTATTTAACACTTTATTGTACACGTAACATTACAGAAAATACAATTAAAGTATACATTTACAAAGGTATTATTTATTATTTTTAAAGGTATTATGTTGTATTTTTTAATCACAGTAGGTATCAGTTGATAATTTGTAGAATTCCTGTGGTTGGCGTTACAACTTACAAATAAACCATTCATTAAGTATAGTATATCAATACCTACGAAATAAATTAGTTTTGAATATTAATGCCGATTAATATTAACGTTCTCTTATCTGTGTACACATGGCTATTGTCAAACATAACAATATTATATTAGCCTTGGTCTTACACAGAAGAATTCATTCCTATCGATTAACTGTCTTCTTGTCTGAACTTTATCATATACAGATAACACCGATACATAAACTCACGACCATAATCCCGTTCTGGGTGGTCAGAAACTTTGCTACAACTACAAACTATGTTTGATTTCAGGGTGGAATAACGTGTCAAGTGGTGTTAAGCAAAACCTCTGTAAAAAGGCTTATTATAAACTTGATGATTATATGAATGACCAAAATGCCTGTCTTTACAATGCAAAGTAATTTTTGTATTTTATTTTCTTTAAAAATGTGTGGTGTCTTCGATCAACGTAGTGAATTGTAGAGTTCTGGCCACATCTTCTCTACATCGGAACTACCGACGCGGCGCGGTGGTAGAGTCAAAAAAATGAAGTCAACAAGTTTCTGTGATATCATAATGAATACAAATTTTGGAATTTTGATGGGTGGCTAGCCGTTCGCTCACTAAAACACTGCATAAGAAATCTTATCTCTTAGTCGCCTCATACGACATAGTGACACCGTCGCCGAAGAAAGAATGGTTCATTCTAAACCACAATCTAAGTGTGACTACATTCATCAGAAACTAAAAATATCCTGGCCTACATCGTTACTGCACTTTCTCAATTGGACAAACTAGACTTATAAACGACCAGAAAGCAGTAAGCTGGTAGGCACGAGGTTGATTTTAATCACTCTATTCAACTTTAGCTCTTAGCAAGACCTACAATAGGGTCCGATTTCTTTGATTGTAAGACAATGTAGTTATCTAGACAGGAAGCCGTGGGACGCATGTCTGCGAACTAAATACTCAATAGAAATTCCAACTCGTGTATCAAGTATAGTACAACATTGGTAACACTATCTCTAAGACAGATATATGCTTTGTAAGTCGCTGGCAATAAGAACAAAAGCATAGTAATCTATAACAAAAGGACTAGTTTTCGTCACTGTCTTTGCGATTAATGGCTTACGTTCAAAAAAGTATGTGCCCCCATTTTAGCGACAACTTTTTTGAGATCTTTATAAAGAAAATACACAGATGACAAATGGGTATAACTAAGTTAAGCATGCATTGCAAGCTTAGACTATTTATATGAGGACAAGTTACGCGTGTAATTCTACTAACAAACTTTTCTGCCAATTTTTGGGGGGTGCGAGGTAGCACGAGATACGAAACTTTGAATATTATTCCATTAGTTTAGATTCTAATTTAGAATGTCAAAAATCATGAAAAACAGTGTCGTGTGAACCCCAAACATGATAAGTTTTAAATTATTGTTCTGCAACTATAGGCTGTCGGGTTTTGTGATAAGATATAAAATTGTACGTAAATGCGTAAGATTTTTTGATCTTGTACGTTGGCAGAGGGGAAATGCAAAGGCGAGGCGGGTCCGTATATAAATCGTCTAAGATTCCAAGTTATTTGTTATAATGTCCAACATAACTGTATTTCACAAATATTTGGTGGGCAGGTTGTATTTCATAACGTAATACAACTTGGTCTACTAGGTATTTAGAAGCGGAGGTCTCGATACCATCGTGTCATATACCTATTAGTCATGGATTTCCGCGAAGTAACGCCCGATTCAATTAATCTACACTAATATTATAAAGAGGAAAGATTTGTACCTATTTTTGTATGTTTGTAATGAATAGGCTCAAAAAGTACTGGGCCGATTTAAAAAATTCTTTCACCAATAGAATGCTACATTTTTCCAATTTGACATAGGCTACATTTCATTTTGAAAAAAATTAGGGATCCTTGGTAAAATTTGAACAATGTAACCGAAGGTGTAGAAAAATGAGTCTTAAAATTTATTTGTCTACCCCGTGCGAAGCCGGGACGGGCTGCTAGTCACAAATATGTTACAATGACATTTAGAACGAACGGCAGCGAGCTGAAAACTAACAAAAAAGGTCGATGATAACAGACTGGTGCTTCTATTCTTATGTTCAGTTGTTTTTTACTTTTGTGAAAAGAGAAAAACCCGACATTAAAAGATAAATTATATTACAATATTCTCTAAACAATGTTCCTAAATGCATTCAGAGTGTAAACTTAAATAAGTTACAACTTACATACGGTAGGTTACGTGCTTCAGACCATCAAACTGAACAACTCTCACTATGGCACCAACATCGAAATCATAAAATATTTGATTTTTCACGTGTTCTAAACGTCGATGGCTACGCGACCCAAATGGATCAACGGTTTTTTTTTTCGCTATTTCGATGTTGGCTCCATTGTGACAGTTGTTGAATTTGATGGTCTGATCTGAAGCACCCCCTGAAATAACACCGTAAATCTGCATATAACAGCGCTCAGTTGTCTTCAGTGTGTTCCTCGCTTACCGTCTGGTCATGTATGTGCGCGTCGCCGTTAAGCTGGGGCTTTAGCGCGTCGGCGTCGGCCAGCGCCTCGACGCGGCCCTCGCCGCCGGCGCCCGCTGCCGCCACTTCGCCAGCGCCCTCCGCCTCCTTCCCGCTGATGTCCACCGAGCGCTTGCTCTGCTTAGCACCCATGCTCACTTTTGACCTGCCATTCAAATAAGAACAAGTTAGATTGTAGTGAAGCACTTAGGTCGAGATTCAGAAACGTTTTTTAAGTCAATTCAATTCAATTTTTGTTTAGTGGCATCCGATGCGTTATCACAATTCAGCCAATGTCTCGTTATGTGGATATTATATGAAGGAAAATGATCAGTGGTATTTATTAAGTCTAGAGTGGCAGTTTTGCCAATGTAAGTAGGTTATAATCTCAAGTGATTGTTTTAAGGTTAAAACACAAAAGAGTTCACAAAATGGTGGAGCCACGTGCAATCCCGACGCGTCGATACGCAAGCGTCCGTACTCCGCCAGAATTGCAACGCGACTTCGTTTTTTAAGTCTTCGTTCGAACTGCCTTACGTCAAAATCCATACATTTTCGAACCTACTTCGACTTAGCTAACGCTCAAATGAAGTATCTGAATCTTGGGCCTTCGACTTATTATGACAATACAGAAAGATTAACTGGACTGGCGTACTATCAGACGGGTTTTCATGGAATATAAAGAAAGTGTTAGACTCCCGACTCCCGAATCCCCCTTAAATTGGAGTGGCAAATATAATATGTACGGATCAGAGTGTTGGGCCAAAAAAAGGGACGGATGAGAAACGACTGCATGCAACCGAGATACGAATGTTGCGATGGATGCGTGGTGTAACTAGATTGGACAGGATAAGGAATGAGTATATTAGAGGAAGTTTGAAAGTATCACCTATGACGTAAAAATTTCAGGGTAATAGATTATCGTGGTATGGACATGTAATGCGGAGAGACGAGTGTCATGTTACGAGCCGAGTGTTAAGTATGTATGTGGATGGCTGCGGTGCGGTAAGAGAAGAAGGCCGAAGAAAAGATGGATAGATTGTGTGAAGGATGATAATATGTAAGAAAGGAGAGTGTCATCTGTCATTTCAGAAATAGAGCACGGCTAAGAGAGATGAATGGAAGTGGATGACATATTGCGCTGACCCCAAATAATCGGAAATGGGCCAGAGAATGATGATAAGGAAAACCTTAAAAAGCTTGAAGTGAAGACATTTGTAACAGTTCTGAAAAACGTTGCCTAACGATTGGTATGTTGTTCTGCGGATGCGTTGTGGACAAAAGACATTCACCCGCAGTGTTAGGGTGCTCGTTTTAGTGACAAAAAGATTGAGCGAAACGGCAGTGACCCTGAACTGATACTCATCGGCGAATGACTCATTACTGTTGCTTAACGTACCGTGACGATGATGGTTTGGTTTGCCATTTCACTCGTCGTTAGGTACATTCACGCTAAAATACGCTTCTGAACCGGATCACATATAGTATGCAAATTAATTCGTGTTATGAATTCATATTTTAACAAGGAAGTGCGATACTGACATTTACTGTTATGTGATCTATGTCCTAAAATACTGGAGAAAAATCAGTAACTCAATTTTGTCTTTCCGCGTCTTAATATTCTTCTCTGTAATATCCCCTCTTATATCCCAAGCGATCGATCATATCAAGAGCCAAAGCATACTTTTTTTGTATAGGAGTTTCTATATTTGTAACTTATAGTGAACATAAATCGAAACACTACAGCTGTTACATGTTACGATGGATCAATTTGTGGTCCTGGGCTAGGATAGGGGCCCTCGCTACTCATCGGGTGACATACGAGGCGAATAATAGCTTGCAAAGGAAACACCTAGCATTAACTTGTGTACTAACTTCATCTAGAAAGTATTACGTAAATAGTAACTCTCACATGTATATGTAAACAAAATAAGAGAATCTATAATACTAGCTGATCTTTGTTGTCTTACAAAAATGCTAATAAGTTCGATGTTAGTATGAGATAAAAATAAACAATTCAGGTATGAGGAGAAACCGATTTGGAATACAAAGCACGCCAGTGGGTCACGGTGCTCGGAGCGGGCCCGAAATAATGTCGACTAAAATAGTACCTCTCAACGAAAGTGCATACACGTCCGCGTAGTCGGGATGCGTCGCGTCGACACCGCACTGTTGACATACACTACCCCTCAATGCAATCTATTTTATCACCAGCTAATTGCGTTTCCGTCTCGAAATAACAAAACTCCAGCGTAAACAAAGTTAACTCTGCGTTGTCTCTGGATAGCGTCTAAGAAGCACTTAGGTATAAAATATCTGCTCTATCGCAAACTTTTTAAATGTTACATAACATATCATAAAATAAACTTTTTTTTTCGGGTGTGAACCCGGACCCTGGATGGGATACCTGGCGTGTCCGTAACAATAATCTACAACACTTACTCAGAAAAATGCAGCTATGCGAATCCTACAAGGTCCCAAAAAATCTTTGCTAATATGCACACTAATGCAGTTAAAACTTGTATACAAAGAAATTTACTCACGAATAGAAAAAATTAAGTTAAAAGGCTAAATACACGTAGCTATGTCGACGGTGGAATCGAAACTGAGTGTACAACGGCGACTACTTATCATACTCATTGGTCATTAGCTGTGGACCGAATTCCTAGAGCATCGCCACATTTATCGTCCATTATCCGACTCGTTACTCTCAATGCAAACATAAATAGCAGTGACATTAGTCATGCAGGGTCCTGCCTTATCTGTAAGCAAACATTCACTGCAGACAAAAATATCATCACGGCGCGGCGCGACGCGGCGCCCCCAGTCCGAGGCCAATGTTAAAACAAAAAAGAACAAAGCCTTCGAAGGTTGGCGTTTAACTCGCATGTCGCTTGCTGCCACTAAATATTTCGAATACATAGGTTATTGTGACACGCAATCGATTAACAATATTGGGATCCAATATACCGCATAAAACTTTAGAATAAATATTTACTGAAAACATTTGACGGTAAAATAAAGGGTTTTGGCTTCTGCCCAGGGGTCCTATTGTTTCATAGCACCGTTATCTAGTGGGAAATAATCATAATACCTTTTGTGCTCGAACTAAACAAGCTATGAATCGTTGTGCGGAGAGCCGAGCGTCCGTCATCCACATCATGCAGAGTTATTTCAAATTGGTTCACGCATCGGGGTGACTGACCTGCTTTATGCCCCCACTGTGTAAGTTTTTTAGGCTGAGGCAGTCAACCCGAACTTATTGTCGTTGATGTTACAATGGACGGCACTTCGAATAGGGCTCGCTCGATTTAAATGAGATACAAACTCGTAGATGTACCGGCGACCTTGACTCTGGTGTATTCAAGGTCGGCGGCATCACCAACGACGGTAGATAAGGTATACGTTTTGAGTAGAGATCGTTATAACGCGTGGCGACGGTTATGCGCTCAAAAAATTTTATAACCACGTGTTCGAAAACGACATGATTGTTTCTTAATAAAGCACTTTAAACGCTGCTGGGACTGTAACACAGCTACGAGATTAGGATTTTATGTACCAGCAAAACGTGGAAAATTAGGTGGAAGAGGAGCAAAATCCCTACAGCCTACAGGTATAACACGGTTTTCTGGTTTGGAAGATTAGTAGGTATTATACAACATGTTAATGAATAAGCGCAAAACCTCATGCACCCCACTGATTTATAACAAAATAATAAGATTGAAACTATAATTTCACTATTTTGATGCTTAAAATTTAAAGTTATTCGCATTTTAAGTTTTAAGGCAAAAATGATTTGTTATCATTTCAGCAATGAATGAAAGCGCTAACGTGATCATGGATACATTTTAAGAACCTTGTTTTAGTAGTAAGTAGGGTGATTGTGCCCTTGTGGGTGGGTCGAGATAGAGTTCGGTAAATTTTAAATTTTACAAAAAAATTATTTAATATTTTGAAAAAAATTACCTATGTTGAAACCATGATAATTCGATTTTGCTCTCGAGCCTAAACAAACTACTTTCTAGTTTTGCGTTAATTCATTAACACGTTGATAAAATCAAAAAAGGATTCGCTAATCTAGTTTCTTTTCCGCTAGTGCCTATAGTTCCTGATACGACATGACATCAACCTTTTCTGTCACTTGTGTTAGATCTATAACTCTGTCTAGACTAACTTCCTCTACCTCTATTCCCCTCTATTTTCCCTTAAAATACAGTTTTAAACAAAAGTTTCGTGTCGTATCAAGTATCCAATTATTTTTCCTCTCCGGTTTTCTATTGTTTTTCGAATATATTTACCCCACCAAAAACATTTTCATGTAAAATATTGCCAAGACGAGACCATATGGCTCGCACTGTCAAAAAGTTATCAGATCTCACGTAGAGCCAGCTTCTAACTTTACACGCCCTAACTCTACAATCCCTAATTTCACAAACTCTACACCTTAGTCATAATGTGTTTGTTCATTACATACGATCACGATCGGTGACACTGGAGAGTCGAAATGTTCATCATACATAGCTGGGAATGGATTTACCTTTGACTATTTATATGTGGACTGGTTACGCGTGTAATTCTACTAACAAACATTTTTGCCACTTTTTGCGGGGGGCGAGGTAACATGAAATCTGCAACTTTGGATTTTATTCCCCATAACTTTAGATTCTAATTTTGAATGTTAAAAATCATGAAAAGTAGTCTCGTGTGAACCCCAAACGTTCTAAGTTTGAAATTATTATTTCGCAATTATAGGCTGTCTCGTTTAGTGATAAGGTGTAAAATTGAATGTAAATGCACAAGATCAATTGTGCTTATACCGTGGCAGAGGGGAAATGCTACCGCAAGGCTAGTCCTTATAATAATTAGTCAAAGGGTTTTACTCAAGCTAAATTTACTAAAACCTTTAGAGAGTGTAGGTACGTACTTCGTACGTCATTTTGGTAATCTAAACATCTACCTATAATGGTTTGTTTACAGATATGATTGAAATATAAATAGCAGTAAACGTAATTAGGTACCAATAATAGGTTGGTAATTATGTAATTTAACATAAAGTAAACAATCATATTTTGCCAGTGATAACAATAGCCTTAATTTTATAATAATGATCAGGGTCTAGAACTGGCGGAAACAAAGACTTTTCCAGCTAAAAGGAACCGACAGTAAACCGCGATTACAATAATTAGACGATTTGGGCCGAAAGGCTAGCGGCTAGTAGGTATTTGGATGACCGTATACATAATAAGGTCTAACAAAATTAGCGGAAACTATTTTAAGGGGATCATTGATCAGACCATCAAACTAAACAACTTTCGCTATGGTATCAACATCGAAAACGCGAAAAAAAAAACAGCTCTGGCCTCTGTCCCATACATTCGGGTCGAGTTAGGTTTGAGTTTTGTTCGGGACAGCTGATTTTCTTTTTCGCAATTTCGATATTAGTCCCATTGAGTTTAGACTTTCGACTAATGTAGACTTTCGACTCATTCGAACAAAGATCAATGGTTCTGTGGTTCGATTTCGACTTTCGAAATTCGCCGTGTTACAGGCAAGAAACAACAAAGTGTTATTTAACAAATTATGAAGAATACGAATCGTTACCTTCATTTGGTACAATTACGCGATATGAAATAATGTACTGAAAGGAAACAGTAAACACTACGGATACGGATTAACATCAACGCAGCGTGATGCAAGTGGCTCGCTAATGCATACATTCGTGTATTCCAGCGCACTCGGTAAGTGGAAAATCGATAGCGTACAGTTGCGGATCCAAACCGCAAGCAACCCTGCACCCGTCACATGAGCCGTCGATTCAAAGTAAGGAAACAAGAGCTGTCGTCGTTGCTATCAAATATATCTTGTTTATGATAGGACAACAGACTTGCATCAATGCAGTACATCTACACCACTATTTAAGAATTACTAGAAAAAAGGTAAAGCCTAAAAATGGCGCCTTTTGTTTTGTAGCCCATTTCTTTGGCGGTTTCAACCTAACTTGAATATTTTAGTTCAGAATAAAGTTACAAACAAAACTTGTTATGACAAGTAAATCTCTAAACTCAGTCCGAACGGTGATATAAAGGCTTGAAGTAAACGGAATGAATACATTTTCAACGTCAAGCTTTTATATCTCCGTTTGGACTGAATTTAGAGATGTACTTCTTAAATAACAAGTTTTATTTGTTACTTTAGTCTGAATAAAATAGTCAAGTTTGGTTGATGGCCGCGCCAAAAAATTTGGCGCCACCTTCCATACAAAATCCCGCATTGTCTTTTTAATGGTATATTCAGATAATGAAATTAAACAACTTTCCCTAAGGATCCCTTTCATATAGGAAGTGCTGATAAGCCGATCGATTTTCTATGGGAGGTCAAAGAAATTCTCATTTTTCGACCCTTTTTCCTGTCATATTTGGAAACTTGTTTTCTAGTACTAAAATTTTCTAGTAATAAAAAAATAGGGGCGTATTTTGGTAATATTTATACAAATTTGCTTTATTTCGGCTTAGAATGGACCACTCGATTTCATCCCGTGGTGTATCTTACGAGGCGACTAAGGGTTTAGGGTTTCATCTGCAGTGTATGGGCGAATGGCAACCCAAGGCCGCCCAGCGTTCCAAGTGATGGTAGGAAACAAACCTTTTGCCCATAAAACTACAGAGAAACCCTGTCCCTTAGTTGCCTCTTACAAAGGCCATCATCATCATCGTATTTAAGAGCTACGCTCTTGTCGGTGGAGTATTCATTCGCCAATCCTGTCTCTTTTCCGCTAGTGTCTTGAGTTCTTGATACGACTCGACATCAACCTTTTCCTTCACTTGGGCTAGATAACTCTGTCTGGTTCTTCCTCTGCCTCTTTTCCCCTCTATCTTCCCTTCCAGTATCCATGACCTCTCTCTATTTCCCTCGATCCTCTACCTCGATCTATTTAAACTTATACCCACGGGAATCTTTTTTTTACTGATAGAACATAAATAATCAACGATACAAGTATGTGTTGATTAGGTACCTACAGGGTCATTCTTAAAATGCTGACACTTTTTTAAGGGCATGATCAGACCGTCAAACTGAAAAACTTTCTCTATAGCACCAACATCGAAATCACGAAAAATAAATCTGCTCTTCCATACAACTGCAAACTTACTCGAGCCAAATGTATGGGACAGCAGATTTTTTTTCGCGATTTCGATGTTGGTTCAATAGAGAAAGTTGTTCAGTTTGATGGTTGAAAAAAGTGTCAGCATATAAAAAGGACCCTGTATAGCAAATGGTAAATCCTATCGAAATTTATTACGTATTTCGCTTCGAACTTGTAAACAAAACTTAGTCACCTATATGTATATCTATACTAATATTATTGCAGCAAATTATCCTTGTTGGACAATTATTTAATTGAGCATTTCCCCCATGATTCCATGACCCCTATTGGAGTTTAATTGATCAATAGTTCGGTAATTTTTCCCTTAACGCATAACTCCAGTTCTATTCTTGAATGATATGATGGGGGATATCTAAAATTCTTAGAAGCTGACTCATATTTCCATGAGTTTACGAGCCGCGACTGTGTCATAATAGTATGAATTCCGAAACATTCATTCAATTCGATGTCATGTGTAAATGAGCCATACTATAAGTAGGTAAATTCAGCAACTAAATTGTTTCTAGAGACGCTTTTTAGGATTCCGTACACAAAGGGTCAAAACTGGACCCTATTACTAAGCATACGTTGTCCGTCCGTCAGTCCTACCTATTTAGGGCTGTAACTTTTGAACCGTAATAGCTAGACAGTTGAAATTTTCACAGAATATGCGTTATTACGGCGGATTTGTTAACGAATAATAAAAAAGTAAAAAAATCATAATACAAGAAACAAGGTTTTTTCTTCTCGCTCTATTGTAAAGACGGTAATACATACAAGCGTCAAACTTGGTGTGATTTAAGAGCAAACTCTACAGTATAACAACAAATAATAAAAACCGGCCTAGTGTGAGTCGATCTCCCACTAAAGGAGAAAAAGGAATAGTTGGATGTTAACATTATGTTTTGTGGTGGTGTAGTACAGAACCCTCGGTGCGCGAGTACCCTGACTCAACGTCACAGTATGAAAGAAAATACTCCTTGTTTGTATTTTGAGTAATTCTATCTTAAAGTAGGTACTTGACCAATTTCTTTGCCAACTGTACACCAGAAAAAGTAGGTAGCATTTTGCTTTTTTCTTACATCTTCTAGGAGCCAATTTGCTAACTGTACCACAGAACAAACTGACTATCAATGGATATTGGATACAAAAGGTGCTGGGCAAATTTTCTGCACACTTTCATTGTTATTCAGTGTTAGGGTAAACAATTGCATTAATTTAAGGGGTGACTGTACCTAACAACTTTCCCTAAGAAACCTATAGGAAATTAGTACAAATATTAAGATTTTCCATACTAAATGTAATCATCTGATTCAACATTTGTATGTAAAGTTTTTTTTTTTTTCTAATTTCCCGTTATTTCTTTGGGAATGTCGTTCAGTATCATGGGTACAATTACTCCTTAAGAGGATAGGCAAGTACCGTTTTATCAATACAAACGTATTCCCCTGTTTCCTCCCTGGATAATGACACTAGATCAAAACATTTTTTACCATACAATCTATGTTACCTCTGGTATGTCACTATGTTTTGCTTTTTTGCATTAATTAATTATTTTATGAACTAGGGACCTTCGGAAATGACCAATTTTACCGCCCGTTTTCAGACATCCAGCAAACAAATTTGATGAATAAAAACAAATTAGTTATAGTGAAAAGAAATAGTAAAAGCTAGCTCTAATGAGCATTTCTGCAACTGAGTTAATAGTTTTCGAATTTTGGTACAATTCATGCAATGAAATGTTATCCATTGTATAAAGTTACAATTGTTCAATTAACACATACTATGTTTTATAATATTTTTTGGTACTATCTGTAATGAATTATTTATAAATAAGCTAGCAAGTAGGCTTCCTCATCATTTATAAGGTGCCTAAAGCACGTTTGAAGCCAATTGACAACATTTAATTTATCATTTGGTAGTGAAATACGAAAACCGTTTCGAGATTTTTGGATGCTTATCATGGTACATATTTTTATTTATTTTGTAATGTAAATTTTAAAAATATTTTGAAAAAACAAAAAATAATGCGGAGGAATCACCCATCAGATATCCTTTGCCTTCTGATGTAACAGGTAATTTAAAAAAAAATTACAACAGAACATAGTCTGTGAATAAAGTCGTGACATGAATGTTTGAGGAACTACAGTATTTTAGTATGGTGGTGTTGCCAATGGAGGCAGCACCCTCATTTATTGTCAAGACTTTTTAGACAGACTGTACCTATGTTAATTTTTTTTTATATTGGGCAAAGGTAATACTGTCATACAGCCTACCTTTGTAACTTACGTCAAACAATTTTTTAGTTGATATTTTCTCTGAAACGAAAGAAAACTAGGAAAATTTTAAAAATACGAGTCTCTTAATTAACAGTAAACTATCCAAAAATCAAATAAAAGATATATTTCTTAAATTTTGAAATGTAATTTATAAAGTTCTTTCAAACTATAGTTGTAAAAGTTTGCTATGTATTCCTTTCTAATGTAGTAAATAATGAAAGATCACCATTTAAAAACAAAATATAGGTTAGGGGTGGTTGAGATGAAAATCCCCAAAATATCCACTAGCTAATCTTACAGCTAAGTGGGTAGATAATAAGCGAGAGTAGGAGAGATTTTCATACAAAAGATTATCTTTTAGGTGGGTACATTGTAGGGCCTACTGGATAAAGATTAACAATACAGTCATGTAGTACAAAGCATCCGAGTAAATTGACGTGAATAATCAGATGACAATGGAGTGGTCAGAATCGATGCGTGAGTCTAATGGCATCAGAGGAAACTACCACATATCTTATTGAACACTTTGTTCGACATCCGTAGAAAAAAAATCCAAAATGAGCATCATCAAAATATCTACTGGGTTGAACTTAGGAATAAGAAGAGTAAATTTTACGAAATAATGTCGCAATAAATCTTTTGTACTCACCTACGAACTACACCCTTGTTTTACAATGTACCTACCGTCTCCCCCAGTCACTCGCTATGAATCATCGTTCCGTTGTAATTCACAAAGAACGGATTTCCCAGAATAACACCTACATAAACGTATTAAAAAATACTGCAAGTACGTAGGTGTGTCAAGTACTTATGTGCATCTGCATAAAATATTTATATAGCTGCATACCATAGCATTATTTCCT
Organism: Agonopterix alstromeriana; assembly: GCA_963924505.1. NCBI lineage: Eukaryota > Metazoa > Arthropoda > Insecta > Lepidoptera > Depressariidae > Agonopterix > Agonopterix alstromeriana. The sequence goes on from OZ004670.1 coordinate 5,100,042, forward strand.
TTGGTTTATCGTTCGATTAGTTTAGTGGACTTTTATAGAAGGTAGTAATTAGTTTCTTACATTGTTGAACTTAGTTTAATATTTGTAAAAACCAATTGAGTTAGTCCAAGGGAATTTCTGATAATGAGTTCGTTAGTCAATCTACATAAAGTCCTGATTCAATCGAGGTGGTTCAACCGCACTTTTACCGATGCTAAAAGGATTCGAAGAGCCGGCATTTATGTGATATTGAGTAGAACTAAAATATTGTTAAGACAATCATGACAAAAACTTATGGTTATTTAACACTTACCTTTCAGTTTTTCAATCCAAATATAAATTGACAAAGAATTTACACTTGAACAGTAAAATATTCACTTGAAGCACTCACAGCTTAACACAATATGGCGGCAGGACGAAATCCCCACCTCGAACGAATTCAAAATTGAAACTTATTTGTGATTGGTCATTTCGATCGAGACGCTTCAAGTTTGCCAACATTTCCACAATAAACCGTAGACAAAACTACAAGCATAGACAAACCACACCAACACCTTCAGTACCAACATGAGCATTCAAATCTTGTCAAAAGAGATGGATTTTTTTAGGATAAAAATACTTGTTCCTAGGGGATAAATCATTTATTTATTACCCAACGGCGCCCGAAGGAGGGTAATGTTTTCTATATCCTGCATAGGTAGCATGGCACCGTGATATAGCGGTAACACACCTTCGCTCTCTTTCTATTTGCGTACGAACGAACGAGATAAAAGACGTGATACGGCCGTATCACGTGTAACATGCTACGGCTTCTGCATAGGTAGCATGGCACCGTGATACAGCGCTATCACACCTTCGCTCTCTTTCTTTTTGCGCGTGAACGAACGAGATAAAAGACGTGATACAGCCTTATCACGTGTAACATGCTACGGCAACTGGACGGAATAAATCAACTAAAAACGAACCAATAGCACCACGCGACACACCCACCGCTGCTTCTTCAACTCAACTTCTGCACGGCACTTTATCAATCTAGACGGCCATAACAGAATGCAAAATTGAAACTTGAAATCGTGAAATGCATAAAACTTGAAACTTGTAAGTCCACAAAATGCGCTCAATGGATATAGGTTACTTCATTCGCACTTACACAAATTGAATAAATCTGTCCTTGTCACTTCGCTGGGGTTGCAAGATGAATAAAATTGATGGCAACGTAATGGCAATGTACAGCATGTTGTGATCCATAGACAATAGATTACGGCGTAGTATGCATTGATGTTGCGTTGCCCTTGACTCCCTCCACATAATCGCTGTTTTTTAAAAGTTATTTGCGTAAAATCTGGACAATTTTGTAATTATTCGGTTTATTAATTAGTGATATGTGTTACAAACGGTGATTTCAGTGTCTTAAACTCAAGTGTCGGCTTAAATTACTGTGGCGTCACCTGACCGAGCTCATTGTCATTTCCCGCCATTGTGGCTCATGTAGAAACTAATTTTGACTTTTTTGGTATTATCCAGTGCAGTTTAATGTCGAAAACCTTATATTAGTGCGTTAAAGCTATGTCATTAAACGTTAATGATGTTTGTTTGCTAGCGGTGGAAGATTACAACATGTACGAAGAGGACGCTTCGGATCACGCTTTTGCCAGGTATGGACCCGGCGTGGTCGCCGATAATCTTGCTTAACGCTCTTCGCTGATCATATTTCTTCACAATTGAGGAATTGTCAAATATCAATATCAATAAATAAGTTGTTTTTGTTTGGGGGGAATATTTCGCGGGCCATATGACGCCACTCCCGCCCGTGCCGGCCTATAGTCAGCTGTTGAGCCGCCATGTTTGGACAAATCAAATAGGCGTAGTAAGGCGCCCCTACCTACCGCTATGATATTATTGTACTATCATACACATGTATGAACAAGCGTAAATACAACCATTCACTTAGTTTTTCTTGACAAAAATTATATTTTGTCGCTATCTTTTGATTAGCCTTGACACATAACTTACCTATATTTTCCTAAGCACTTCGTACCACATGTCTGGTCTACCATCCACCTAAACTGCACTATGCTGAGTTTCAGTTGAGAACATTATGAGAGCCTTTATGAGTTTCTATAATACAAATCAGTGAATTTTCTTGCAAATCTAAAATAAAATTAGGTACCTTTCTTTAATACTTAGGTATTTATTATATGGCGCTACTAGCTTTTCATATTGCTTCTTCTTTGGGAAGAAGTTACCGTCTCAGTTGTGCATTTTGAAGTGTTTTGGTTAATTTTTCTGCATGGACAAATTCTAAAAATATTTGTTCACTGCCAAGATTTACTTAAACTCCAGTTAAAAATTTGTATGTCACTCGGGTGCCAATACATAAGATAAAAAGTATACAAAGATGTATGCTAGAGTGAGATTGACCACTCCGAGTAACTCTTACATGTTTTGAAACGGACCCCAGATTAAGGTTCTACATGGAAGCAGAAAATAAACTCGATAAAACAAAGAAATATATGTAAATAAATAAATAAATAACACATTGTTCTGACCCGAACTGTTACTATAATGCTTATTATTATGGGAAGCATACAACAACAATACAAACGTACATAATATCCCTGATCAAACGAGGATTCAAACCCAGTACCTCAGATTCGGCATGTAATCTTTACCACACTATACCAGATGTCCATGCATGGATCATCAAAACAAGTTGCTATAGTCCGTTTTTCTCGATTAACATAAAATTATAAAAATTTAACATAAATCATTTAATATTAAGTCCACAAAAATACCCTTTTTTGTTTCAAACTTTGTACCTAGAATTATGTTCATTCTTTCCATTTCTTGCCAAACAGACATCAGAGTTTTTCACATTAGATGTTCAAGTTCAGTAGACGAGCTTTGACGAAAGTAAATTTATCTTATACGAGCAGACCTAATATGCAAGCATATTAATATGTATATGTATACAGTACTCTCAACCCTGTTTGGAAATGTAGTTAAGAAAGTTTCATTTTCCAGCTTAAAACCACTACAAACATTAAAGAAAATGGGATATACCTACTACTGTATACAAGATTTTTCTTAAATGCTGATGTTTTTTAAGGGTATGATCAGACCATCAAACTGAACAGCTTTCCCGATCAAATAAATAACAAAAAATTTGCTGTCCTATATTAGGTTGAGTTGGTTTGCAGTATTGTATGGATCAGCTGATTTTTTTTTCTAATTCTATTTTAGTCCTGTATAGAATGTTGTTCAGTTTGATAGTCTAACTCTCTGAGAAACACCATTTGCATAATAAGAAAGATAGTTATGATACACTACTATGGTACACATAGATTAATCCTATTTAAACAGTCAGTACTAATGAAATTAATGCATTAATTTTAAATAATTTGCAGACTTATTCTTAAACAATTAGCGGTGAGAGAATAGCTCACTGACTGACTTCACTTTAATAAATAACTGCAATATTTTATAAGATAATTACCTAATTCGATACAAAGTTTGACAACAATAATTTTTTTAAATTACAGGGGTGACAAGCATTCACCATCTGGAAGTAAAACATTGGAGGCGGAAAAAAGAATAAGACGAGAGATAGCCAACAGCAATGAGCGCCGGCGCATGCAGAGCATCAACGCGGGCTTCCAGGCGCTGCGCACCCTCCTGCCGCGCCACGAGGGCGAGAAGCTTAGCAAAGTAATTACTTTACACATTTTACGTTCATCTTGGAATTTTTTCTATGCACATAGTATATTTTAAATTTTTTCTAATTTTTACAAGGCATTTGTCACCTGTAGTGACAATGCCAGCCTCATAGGTTTATACAATTTATTATGTTATCTATCTAGGGCAAGGGACAGCCCAACAAACTGGAGTAATCTTACTGATCGGCTTGACAGAGGGTCAGCCAACCAGCAATTGAGTTGCCCATTGTAACAATTACTTGTTCCGATAAACCAAAATCTTAGATCTGCATTCTGGACACATTCCAGCATAACATGTATAAGATCTTCCACCTTATTGCACACTGTGCATAGTGGACATAAAGTATTAAAACAATAGATACTCTAGAATCTAGACCAGCCCCGAAGTATGGGTCGCGACCCAATGATGGGTTGTGAGCTAATATTGAATGGGTGAAATATAGTGACGATGGATCAACCGACCAGGCCTACAGGCTGGCGGCCACATTCTTATTTGAACAGTCCTTCACTCATACAGTTATGCCCCTTTTTTATTCATGACAACTAAGAGGCAAGTCCAGTCAACTTTGGGAACCATTGATCTAGACTATCTCTCGCTTTGATAGCTATTTTTAAAAGATAACTGTCAATCTAGAGTCTAGATTAACAGATATCTTTTAATGCAAGCAAAACGGTAGGCACCAGTATCAAAGTTTATAGCAGAAAGAGTGTGACTGGTGCTTATGGTGCGATTGGCATTAAGTTAATCGTAAAACTAACTGTTACCCACGACCTGTCTATGTGGAATTTTTATGCTTATGTCCATACTCAGGGTTCAAGCTATCTCGATGCAAAATGTCATCAAATTTTGTTCTGTGGTAGGTGGTATAGCCATTAAAACGTACCAAAACAGTATGGATATTTAGTACTCGCTGGGAGTATTAGCTTAGCAAACTTTGATAAGCTAGCATCAACCACACATTTCTAACCTTTTCCTTTTCCAACTGTAGATTTGTAACTTAATCCCAATTGCAAGACAAATGCTCCTAGAGAGTACCATCCTTAAGGTGTAAAAGAAGAAACACAATATATTCCATTCCTTATAGTAAAGAAATTTTAAGGCTATTTTGAATTACAGAAACAGAGATTTGAAACACTTACTCTATTTTTTTTTAGAACTTCTTTAGTAAGTTATGTTGGATAGTGTATCTTTCTGTACATATTGTCATTTTGACGAAGCGTGTTGCAGATTTGAAACTTGTACTTTCTTATAGATAAATATGTTTTTCTTCCTGCTAAATAAATTATAATTATAATTGGCCAGAAAGCTAAATAGGAATCGGGAAATCTTTTCATCCTTATTTGGTTTGAAGAATAATTATTATGTAAACCAATCCCTTACTTAGGCGATAAAGTTTTTATCTTGATCGCCGCCTTAATAAAATTATTATGTGTATTGCAGGCCGCGATACTGCAGCAGACTGCCGAGTACATCTACTCCCTGGAACAAGAAAAGACCAGACTTCTTTCACAGAACTGCCAATTGAAAAGATTATTGAATCAACATGAGGGAGGTGAAGTACCTTTCAAGAAAAGAAAAAATGAAATTCTCACTCATGTCCCTGCCATCATTCCCGACTCTACCGACGATACGATCACCAACTCGCGGTCACCCGAGCCAGTCGCGGTTATTACAGTGACCAGCGTACCGTCGAAGAAGGAGGCGGAGGGTGGAGAGCTACGCGTGCAATTGGAAAGCGAACGACGACTGCGCCGCCTGTTAGAGGAGCGCCTGCACGCGCTCGAGGGTCAACTGTATCCAGAAACGACACGCGAACTGTCGCGCCCGGCACTCTTCGACCAGACCGAAGTCGGAGATTGCAAGCTTGAAGACGAGGAGGAAGAAGAGATGGTGGCCGAGGCGCCGGCACCGCTTCCGACGCCGCCCCCGCCCGCAGCGCCACCCAAGCCCGCGGCCCCGCTGCTGGAGGCCGCCATCAAAGCGGAGCCCCGCGTGGAAGTCGAGGTGCTGCCGGATGCGGCCCACGACGCATCGTCCCGGCTCTACTTGGCCAGCACAAGCCGCCAGAACCTCGAGACAATCGTGGAGGCGATCCGGCACCTGGAGGGCGACCACCTGTTCCGCGAGGAGGCCGGGGACGCGCCGCTCGCGCTGACCAAGAAGGCGGAGCGCGCGCCGCCGCCGCCGCCGCCGCCAGCGCGGCCCGGCGTCATCGTTGTGAAGCACTCGTGATCGCGCTGAGCGCAACTCGGACACTCGTCTCGTTAATTCGCTTCCGCTCCGCGAGCGCTCCTGACCCTCCTCGAATATAGTTTTAATTCTTTAGTTATTTAATTGTCTTTTCCAAAGTGACGAATCGATAAGTCTGCGTCTTTGTTTATTTTTTTTACGCATTGAAGTCAAATTGATAAAATGATAGAAGTTAGATAGTAGCCGGGTGCATTGTATGCTGTCGATCGGCGCTGTGCTTAGTTTAGTCTCAAACGTAATTATGTTAACGTTAGAAAGTTGTGCTACTCCGGCTTGTTTGCAGTTTTGTGTTGATGAATCGGGGATTGACTGAATCGATTAAGATTAGGTGGAGAACGGTAATAAGTATGTGCCGCGTGCCAATGTTATTACACGACGTCTATAAGAAAGTTATAGCAATTTAGGTGAATGTGTTCGTGTGAAAGGTCTTTTCTAATAAAATTAGGCTTGTGATAATTTTTGTACTACATACTTAAAAAATCGGAAAGTAAGAATTGGATAAATTTAACCATCATGGAAGCAATAAATCGATACTAGAACGGTACTAGAGGGTTGTTTGTAATGTTGCAGCAATATTATGCATCAAGCTATATACATTATAAAATCATTTTCAAGCATTTAGTCAATACCTGCTAATTAACATATTTGACTTATATTTATGTATGTAGGCATGCGGCTACAAGACGTCTGACTTACAATTACTCATTTTCAAGATTTTGTATTGAGTTTAAGTAGCTTAAATGCCTCATATTATTAATTGACTATTGATATTTAGAAACGAATAATACAAATACCTCTAAAATTAAGATATAAATTGAAGTTGGCATTTGATTTGACTGTTCATGTACATTTCACCCAGTGTTATGTGAATCATTTTAATAAACTCCCAGTGCTTTGCTTCTTTGTACTTGACATTAGGAAGTATTGTCGGTGACTGACATCACCTATTATTGGATAGAAACAGATTTTTAGAGCATTCCATGTTGTTGAATTCTCCCTATATGTACGAGTAGATGGAGGAACTATCTGCATATAAGATAGTTAATTGGAGCATCAGTTATAATTATAACTTATACATAATGTATTGTATTCAATTAAACTGATTAGTATAATTATGTATTGCTTAATAATATGAGCATTCTTTCACTGAATCCTCAACTTTAGGTCATAAATCTGTTAGGACTAAAATAGACAACAGTCTTACATGTAATAAACAAATCTAAAATTTCGTTTAAATAATTATAATACCATTAATATGGTAATTATCGGCATATAGACAAATCTACAAGTAAACATTGATGATCTAATCATCGACACACTAGCGTGTACGTTTGAATGTGAACCGTGTTTCACTATTTTACTTGTAAGAATTTAGATGTATGGATTTAACTAATCCAAGATTTAGGTAATATAATTCTAAACAGTGATTTAATTATTGTTCGCTTTAATGTGCTGACATTTTTTGTTAAATTTTAACCTGCAGTGCTTTTTTTGTTAATTATTTCTCATGTAAGTTTGGAATGTATTTTGTTTAGGTCAGACTCAGGAACAGAGTGTATCGACGCGCGCAGTGTTACTACAGAAATAGTGCCGTGATCCTGTGTGGGATCATCATTTTTAAGACTGATCATTTATTCATTATTAAGTTAACGCTAGTTCGATTCACCATATTGGTAGTAAGTTCACGAGGTATGTGTGCGTGTGTGTCCCGTTCATGTAGCTATTTATGTGTATGTATGTGGTGATACCTTAATTATGTAGTTGTATTAAATGTGAGCAGTCTACCAGTCTTACGGAGATTCTTTTATTATCAACATTGAGCAATAAATTCGTCAACTACTTAGTATCTACATTGTTGTAAGAACATAAATTTAATTATAAATAATCCCTGGAATCTCTCTAATTCTGCTGGATAATGCTAAGGCGCAAAACATACAGAAGAGGCGTAAGGCGAAAGCGCGGGACAGGCGCGGCGCAGGCATTGGTGTCGCTTCAAAACTTTTTCATTTGAAATCTATGAAAGCGACGTGTCAATGTGAATTATACTCAGGCTGAGCGGCACAGGCATGTCCGCCGCGCCTGTTTCGTGCCTTTTGTGTATGTTTTGCGCCTTATAATACTGTCTTGTAAATGTTGTGAGTGTGAAACAGGCATTGTATTATTTATTTTGCATTTGTGTCTGATACTGACACGAGGGAGAGTTTTATAAAAGTTAGAGCTTCAGTTCTAACATCCGTTTTGAAGTAATGGATAAAATATTGTTTTAAAAGTTAAGATAGTCCTAAAAATGTTACAATTGCCACTTAAAAGTAATTTTTTTCAAAAGTAGTTTTCTTCAACAGATAATACAAACGGTATTATGCAATATGACAATGATATTAATAAATTGTCTCCATTATTTTTAAGGCGGCTGATTTGTTCGGAAGCTCCCATCATGTACGAACATTATCCAGAACCCTTGGAATAAAACTTCGCACTCTGTCTCTGAGTCCATAGTTGTAAGGAGTTGTCTGCCTACCGCCTTTTACATTTATGTCAGTTTAGGATAATTACAATGTAACATAACGGACTTGGTTATACTATTAGTGTAGTCAAAATAGTAATAAGAGATTTTAAGTCAAAGAAAGCAAGTTAAATTGTTTAAAATGTGTTATTATTTATGTATTAAAGTATTAAAATGGTTATTTCTTATTAATTAGTTTGTAAATGATAATCATCTGCATGTTTAATCAAGCTCTTTCCTTTGTCGTGCATCGCATAGCTAAAACCAATAAAACATTTTCAGTAACTTGAGTTATGCGAATGGAAGGTGCGTAGTTTAACGTGTAAGTGTATGTGAAGACTGATTGTGATAGCGAGACATTCGTATGACAGCACGCCACTGAAAATGCAGAAAGGATTTTGTATTCTATGCGAGACCCGATTATATCTCTAGTCTAGGTATGGACAAGGTTGGTTGCACCAAAACGATGCCCAATCATCAAATGCGTTTAACATAAATTCACATCCGTACAAGCAAATATTTGATTGAAATTGTTTTGGTGCATCACACCGCTAGATTTAAGTTGGAATTTCCCAAAATAAGTAGAGTAAGCAAATAATTAGTGTTGATCACTTAAAAAATTGCTTGGTCCATATAGTTTGTGCCATGTTTTATTGGTTTTATGCACAATTTAAAGTGAATATTTCAATTTTCTACACTCTATCGCATATTTTTCTTGTGTTTAAATTAGAACTATTTATAGAAAATTGTGTTTTACGCTCTTCAAATGTAATAAGTCATCTATAAAATATTCCTACTTACAATTTGTATTGCATTTAAAAATAAGTGTTTGGTTCAAATAAGTAAATTTGTATCGAGCTATAATTAGATTCAGTTTTGCGAGTCTATCCATTAGAGATAGGGTGAATAAATTCAGTTAAAACATAACTCCATTTAAACGAAGAAACTATATGAGCTTTATATTCTCTTGAAGATCTTTCAACTGCATCATTCAACAGTTTCTGTAGTAAATTTATATATTAAATATGTAAATATTTTCACCCTATCGCTAATAAGCTCATGTTCCTATACATATAGTTATTGTATGATGTTTTACAGTTCGTTCATAAATTAAGATTATGATAAAGTGTAGAAAATAATGCATGGATGTTTCCTTTTTGATATGAAATTGATAAAAATATTTCCTCTGATTTTAATTGTACCACATTTGACCTATATTTACGAATATTTATAAAAGATTGATAACTCTTGCGTTTTATTTATTCATTATCTTGTAAAAGATTATCCTATGTACAATACTTAATTGTATTCTGCTCCATCAGTAGTAAAGTAAGAAAAAAACATAGACGAATTATTTATACGGACCCGCCTCGCCTTAGCATTTCCCCTCTGCCAACGCGCAAGATCTATTCTTACGCATTTACATACAATTTTATACCTTAACACTAAACGCGACAGCCTATAATTGCGGAACAATAATTTCGAACTTATGACGTTTGGGGTTCACACGACACTGTTTTTCATAATTTTGTACATTCAAAATTAGAATCTAAACTAATGGAATAAAATTCAAAGTTGCGTATCTCGTGCTACCTCGCCCTCCGCAAAAAGTGGCAGAAAAGTTTGTTAGTAGAATTGCACGCATAACTTGTCCTCATATTATAAGTAGTCTAAGGAAAAAAACTATCAACTGTCGAACTGACAAAAATAATTGGTTTTTATGATTTTTTTAAACAGTCTGAACACTTGCCTAATTTTCAGTTTGGTTCAGATAATGAAGGTGAATAATTATTTCATTGGGAGCAACCATGCAACATTCAAACAAAAAAAACTTTAATCTCAGAGCAGTTGTTAATAGAATAGAAAAATACTTGCTGGATGAGGATTTTAAATTTAGTTTATCTAGAAATTTATCGAGGTGCTTTTGATTGGAATCTTTTGGTTTATAGAAGAGTACACTGAAAGCGATATTTATGTACAGTCGCTATCAGATATATCGTAGCATAAAAGGTATTCAAATATTACTGAGCAATGCTAATTTTCGATAAATTCTGTACAGTAAATGTTACCAAATATATCGAAACGTATTTTGTCATAAATATCGGAACAACTTATTTTCAATGATGTCAATCAATCAATCAATTATACTTTATTTTACACCAAAAAACATAGTATACAGAGAGTAAATAAACAGGAAATACAGAAGGTACAAAAATAGGCGGTCTTATCGCTAAAAAGCGATTTCTTCTAGACAACCGTAGAAGTTTGAGAAAAGCAAATGGAATGAAGTATAGTTAGTAGGTGCCTAGTTTGAATTATTTACATAACGGAATCAATGATACTTTTTTTTCTATACGCCGTGTTCCTGAGGTTATGCGTTAACTTTGGCCTATTATTGAGACCATTAATTTGATCATAACTATTTCACTATGGGACAAGCATAAAAATAGCGAAAAAAAAATTTTTTTTGCGTTTTTAATTAGGTAACTAACAACACTTTAATGGTGTATTCAGACAATAAAAATAAAAAAACTTTTCCTATGGAACATGGGTCGAAAAACGAGACTTTTTATACCTTCCATACAAAAGTGCGGAATAGCCGATCGATTTTCTACGATATTTTTCGTTTTTCGACTTATGTTCCTTAGGGAAAGTTGTTAAGTTTCATTGTATGAATACACCCTTAAAGTTATGTTAGTACCTAATTAAAAACCCTAAAAAAATTTTTTTTTTTTCGCGATTTCTATGTTTGTCCCATAGTGAAATATGATCAAATTAATGGTCTCAATAACAGGCCAAAGTTAATGCATAACCTCAGGAACACGGTGTATAGAGGTCAGAATACATCATATGCATTTTGTTTTATACAAATACACTTCTATGATTCATTATGTAGTTGCCGATTCCCCAAGGTTAGTTGGTTAGTTGCTCAATAGGTCGTCGAAGAGAGCAGTCGTGTCAAAGAGTACATTTAATAATATATCGTCGTGTCCAGTGTTTTTAATTAAAATTTGTTAAGCTTGCTCGATTTTTCAGCAATTAACTAGGTACTTACCTATATTAAAGGTAACTTAAACTTTGGTGTCAAAGTGCCTGTGTTAAATCTTACAGAGAAGAAAGTTATTCCCGTGTTGGTAAATTTAATATAGGTAACTATGAGAAGTAAAATAACGGCAAATGTGAATAAAATCTTGTGTTTTTTGGTTTTTACTTTATACAAAAGGACACGGGCGAACAATTTTTATCATTAGATAAATGAATCGGGTCATAATTACCGTGTCTAACAGTTTTATTGCTAACTACGAAACACGGGATTTTTTTATTCCAAAAGCAATTTGCTGTGTGGTTTGCAATTTTTTCGTTCGTTGATTACCTAGTCTAGTACCTAGCCTAAGTATAGGTATATACTTACTTATTCAGTCTTCCGTCCACGAAATGCAAATAAAAATAACGAAAATTTGTTTAAATAAAAATACTTAAAAACCAAAATAAGTGTCATACACTCAGTTGCAGAAACGCTCTTTAGAGTTAATCCTCGATTAGTAAGTAAAACGTAGGTGTTTACACACCAAAAGTCGACGAGTGTAATTTTTGAGAAAAACTGAAATAAAAATTGATAGTTAGAACGTGATCGGGAACTTAACACTACATTAACTACTTACATCCTTTTTGACGTAACGATTAACGGTCAACCATGGGGTGGCCAAGACGTCGACCGCGACGACTTTTATTGTAGCCCGCGAAGAGTTCAATAAATTAAAACCGGCCAAGAGCGTGTCGGACTCGCCCACGATAGGGTTCCGTAGCCATTGTATAAGTAGAATAAGAAAAAACCTGAATAATAGAGTATCTTACCTAAAAGAAAATTTTGAAACGTAGCGCGATTTAATTTCCTACAACGCGATCTGGTTTATTATTCTTCCGAAACTAATATATATATATTTTTTATAATAAATAAATATCTTGGACACACAAATTATCTAGTCCCATTTAAAGTACCAGAATCCAGCCTGGACTTGTATTATGATGACTATCTACTTGTATTATAAAGAATACATATATAGATATAAACGTCCATGACTCGGGTACAAATATTCATATTCATCATACAAATATTTGTCCCTTACGGGATTCAAACCCGCGACCCTCGGCACAGCAGGCTGGTTCACTACAGACTGAGCTACCGGGCCGTCACCCTTTGGCCTGCAGCTTCCGTTATAATTCTCATTGAAAGTACTTAGATAGTACCTAGTACATACCTACCCTAGGGGAGCGCATAATTGGCGTTGGGCGTGTAACTTATCTGTAGTGCCTACCTAGGTACTAAAGCACAGCAAACGGTCTTTGATAAAATTATAAATAGTTCAACTGGGAGAGATCCTACGATCTCGATGTCGATAAGTCATTTACCTCCTTGTTCTTACTCAGCCCAGCCCGCAGCGACCTCGCTTTTCAGGCCAAGCGAGGCTTCGCTAGCAATGAACTATAGAGGTCAATAACTAACAAAAAGTCAACCATTTTATTAATTTATTTAACTTTTTGACTACTTGGTCAAAAATTAATAGACAACCCTTTAATTTCGACAAGATCCAGACTAAAGCAGCGATTAGTCATTACCCATTCTGGAGGACCGATTTTGGTATACATTGCCTGATTTGTTCGCTCTATTTTAAAGTGTGGCGATCAAAGCAATCAATGTATGTCGCAATTGGCCCTGCATTGCATGCAATTTTCATCTACCCTAAGGAAGGAAGAAATCGTTTTTTAGCGACAAGATCGCCTGATTTATACCATAACCAGTTTTTGTTTCCTGTGCAATGTATTTTATGTTTCAACTCACTTTAGAACTTTTTAGAAAGTCTTAGATTATTGATTGGTCTCCGCTGTTTCATGTTCATTGATTGACACACAGCATTCAATAATCTATCAACTGTTTCAGGAAATGGTCTGCACAACGAATATTGTTATATTCTTAACCATTTTGTGCATTTCGTGGTCAAGGCAGGATGACCTCAATGAAGTCCCCAGGTAGGTCGCAGATTCCTCAATACGTTTTAGTTAGCACCACGTGAATGATCCTTAGAATTTGATATGCTGATGAACTGATGAGGTTCATTGGGATCCCCGGGGGATCGGGCTGGAGGAACCTAATAGCCGAAACCAACTTGAAACATACGCTCACTCAAGCAGCAATGTAAGTTCTCTTTAAATTGCATGCTTTCGGGCACTAAGGCCGAGATTCAGAGACGATTTTCAAGTCATAGTTCGAACTCCCGTATGTCAAAAATCGTCTCTGAATCTCGGCCTAAGGTACAGATTATTTAATACTTACGATGAGGTGAAACGGGAGAAAAAAGTTATTTGGGGAGACGCTTCAATCATGTTGCAAGTTCAAAAATGTAATTCCAAGGATTTTGCGCAATATAGCGAGGTGTTTTATCACGTATAGTTACCTCTTGAGTCTTGACATAAAAGGTGGCCTTTGTCGATTGACACGGCGACCATTATAACAATTCGTCCCACTGCAGGGCACAGGCCTACCCTCTCGGAAGGTCCATACATATATAGGGTGACCACCCCGCGTGCACAATATGGATTGGTAAACTTCACATACGCATCAGAACTTCTTCTTTAGCGTATGCAGGTTGCCTATGTTTTCCTTCATCGCCTGAGAGCATTCGGTATTACGTTACTTGCATAAGTTAGAAAAACTCATTGGTACATGGCATGTCGTCCGTGCGGATTCGAACCCGTTCGCTCATGATTAAGTGCCCGTATCTCGCCACAACGCGCCACTGAAGCTCTCGGTTATGTAATATCTTATTACTTACTAAACTTATACAACATGTTAATGAATAAGCGCAAAACCTCATACACCCCAACTGATTTATAACAAAATAATTAGATTGTAACAATAATTTAATTATTTTGATAGTTAAAATTGAAAGCATTTTAGGTTTTGAGGCAAAAATGATTTGTTATCATTTCAGCAATGAATGAAAGCGCTAGCGTGCTCGTGGATAAATTTTAAGAATCTTGTTTTGGTATTAAGTAGGGTGAGTGTGCCCGTGCGGTGGGTTGAGATCGAGTCCAGTAAATTTTAAATTTTACAAACAAATTATTTATTATTTTGAAAAAAATTACCTATGTTGAAAACATGATAATTCAATACTGCTCTCGATTCTAAACAAACTACTTTCTAGTTTTGCGCTTATTCATTAACACGTTGTATATTATGTAAATCATTTTAAATTTTAGCACAACCGCCATCCCAATCCCCGAAGATCAAGATCGATTAGCAAATGCCATAAATGAATTTGGATATAAACTGATTACGACAATGATGAAACAGAACGTAAATAATAACATCGTTATCTCGCCGACTGGCATCGCTGGTAAGTAAACATCATTAAATGATATAGCATAACATAATGCTCACGACCATATACAGGGTGTAAGTGACAGCCTAGCAAATACTGAAAAGGTGAACTCAGACCATCAAACTGATCAACTTTCACTATGGAGCCTACATCAGGAAACGTGAAAAAAAATCAGCTGCCCCATAGAAAACTGTTGTACCTACCCGACTCAAATGTAAGGGACAGCTGATTTTTTTTCGCGTTTCCTGATGTAGGCTCCATAGTGAAACTTGTTCAGTTTGATGGTCTGAGTTCACCGTTTCAGTATTTGCTAGGCTGTCACTTACACCCTGTATTTCCCGAGGGAGTACTGATGTTCTGAAAACTAAGAACATCTAATTTTCACTATAATATTTGCTCACGACTATATTTCCCAACGAGGTAGAGATATTCTGAAAACTCAGAACATCCACGTTTCACTATGATACTGTGATAGTACCCCTGTCCATTGTGACGGGTAGTGAGCCCGTCGCCACTTATAATGGACAGTGGGTACAGGGTACAAACTCATACCACGAAATTGAAGCATGCAAGCACGTATCCAGGGAGTAGCTCCTGCTAGTAAAATTAATGCCTCCGCCAAATCTTAGGTCTGGATACGTGCTTGGAAGCATGCAGGTTTGGCTTTAATAAACAGTTTCTTTTAATTGGTCCAAGGTACCCCGAATAGGGATTATGGCCGTGAGTTTGTGTATGTATGTATTAGGTATAGGTACCTACTTGAAAAGTTGAGTTGTTAAGTTGAAAATTTAGAAAGGACCAACCCATTTCTTCCCGTGGATGCCGCATGATGCGACTTAAGGGGAGGGTTTCTTATGCAGTTAGTGTGGGCGTGGCGGCGTGGATTTAGTATTTTTGTCGACGAACGGCTCCCACCTACTTATACCTAACTATGTTTAACCTTTATAACGTTAATGCCTCGTTGGTACACCGAGGTTGGTTGGTACAGATAGGACCTACATACATCATGCAATCTTATTTATAGCAGTATCACATACAGGATAAAATGTTAGTCATTACATTTGCATCGAGTACTCGTAGGTACCTACTACTGTGGTTTTGTATGTAGCAGCTGTTTTATGTTCGCAATTTCTAATGTGGCTCGATTCTAATCATTTCTTGCAGTACGGCGATTTATGACGTAATTTTTCATCCGGTTCACTGATGATCGGTTTAAGCAAGCCAAATATTTGTAAACCGATTTAGCGACATGCTACAAAATCTATAACTGGAGTGTTATTTTTGTTGAATTCCACACGTTTCTTCACACGAATTAGAACGTGCGAAATAATAAAAAAAACACACGGAAAAGACTTCAAAGCATGTATACAGGGTGTAAGTGACAGCCTAGCAAATACTGAAACGGTGAACTCAGACCATCAAACTGATCAATTTTCACTATGGAGCCTACCTCAGGAAACGCGAAAAAAAACTGCTGTCCCATACAAAACTGTTGTACCTACCCGAATCAAATGTAGCACCGCCGGCATGTACGGCAGCACCGGCAGTGCTACGACCTTTCTCGCTCTAATGATGTTCCTGAGTTACAGAAAAGGATAGAGCGTGAAAAAATGCGATTCCGTGCAGCCAGAGGACGCTCAACGTCTATACAGGGTCCTTCTTAATATGCTGACACTTTTTGAGGGGACGGTCAGACCGTCAAACTGAACAACTTTCTCTATGGGACCAACATCGAAATCGCGAAAAAAAAACAGCTATCTCATACATTTGGCTCGAGTAGGTTTGCAATTTTGTATGGAAGAGCTGATTTTTTTTCGCGTTTTCGATGTTGGTGTCATAGAGAAAGTTGTTCAGTTGGACGGTCTGATCATCCCCATAAAAAGTGTCAGCATATTAAGTTGGACCCTATAGAAGCTTCAATGTACAACGGGATCGCCGTAGCCGCTCTAGCGTGTGGAGGAATTGATGCCCACAAACAATTTTCAAGTCTGATGTCTGCTATATTATCGTAGAATATCCACTCTGGATAGATCTTCCGACAGATTAAATTCGTGCTTGTTGGAATAAATAAGTACCGTGAAATGTGGCGACTTTACCAACGGACGTTGACTTTGCCATCAGTTTAGTCCAAATTTAACTTTTAAGAAGATATAATTCGGAGAGCGCTCCATACAAACGTACTATGGTGATATTTTCAATACTAACCAATTCAACTCAATGACATTTTTCAGAATCAATCTAAAAACAAATTTCTATGTTTCTAGAGTCAGATTTTCGTTAAAATGTATAGTTTTAAAGTTACAGTGTCTCAAAGATTTCCATACAAATTTTAAATTAATCCTAGCACTGAAACTGTATATTTAACGAAAATCGGACACGATGCAAGCATAGAGATTTGTTTCTAGATTGTTTCTGAAAAATTTCATTGAGTTTAATTGATTAGTATTGAAAATATCACCAGACTTCGTTTATATGCAGCGCGCATTTACGCATTCGGAATAAACTTCTCTTGATTCAACTTTCTATTAAAAGTGGCACAGCTTTAAAAAAGTTAAATTTGGACTAAGTTAATCTGATTTTATGAATGCACGTAACTGACGGCAAACTCAACGTCCGTTGGTAAAGTCACCGGTAGTATGTCTCTATTGTTTATCAGGATTACTGGCGATGACACTTTTGGGTTGCGTTGGCAGCACATACGATGAACTCGCGGCTACTCTCGGTTTTTCCCAAGGTAGGTAAGTCTTGTTTATGTACGATATGAGAATACTAAATGCTAATTTAATGCTAATTGAGGGTCAATAGTGTATTTGACAGGTTTTTAAAAACTGTTCTATGATCACATATGTCTGAGGACTCTATAGAAAATGTATAATTATTTAACGTTCCATTACATATTATAGTGCAAGAAAAAACGAAACCAAAAATTGTTATTTAAATATCCCGCGAAAACGCTTTTCCTGACAATATACGTGGCAACAAGCAGGTGACGTCACGATGACGTAAGCTTTGTACGACACTCACACTCTACATGCAACTGTTTACAAGCAGTTGACGCCATCAAACATTCGGCCAATCACAGTCGTTTACGATCACGTGGACGTGACTAAAGTAGACAAAAAAAATATTTTATTAATAATATTCAGTATTTTTCTTAACTGACTAAATAGTTGGTATCCAAAATTCATATTCAATACCGATGCCATCAATATATCCTATATTTTACATGCTGTCAAATACCCTATTCCCACAGAAAGAGCAGCAACCGGCAGCGCGCGGCGAACCTAGTAAGTATATTGAACTTTATTTACAGTGAGATAAGATAAAAAGTCAGCTGAGGTGACAGAACGGATAGCGCGAACGGCACCGCGGTGGTTGAAATGTACCCCGTCAGTTGGAACTTTATCTTATTTCATTGCAGATAAAGTTCAATATGCTAGGTCGAATGCCGCTCGCTGCCGGCCGCTGAATTTTCAGTGGAAATTGACCCTAAGCCACATTATAAGAAAGAATATCTAGTGCTACAGTACGGATACTCCCTGCCACCCACCAATTTTACTCTCACCTTGCTTCGTAGGAAGCATGGCGGAAAATGTTGGCAATGGCGTATTCCTGTCTCGCACACTCTTAGTATCGCACAGGCTTACCTCTTGTTAATTTTCCCATTTGCATGAAATGACAGCTAATAAGTGTCCAAGGTGCCAGATCCATGCCTATAAGCAATATTTCTGACCACCCTGAAAGGGATTATTGCCGGGCCGTAACTAGGAGGGGGGCATCGTGGGGCAATGCCCTACTTTAAAATACCGATGCCCTACCTTAAAATCACCCAAACTCTAATATGAGCAAATGGGCAAATTCCCTTAAAAAAATTTCGTTTTTCTAGCCGCAATCCCGCACGTCGCAAGGCTGAGGAATTTCGAGCTTGCTCTACACTTGCTCCTGCTTATTGATTTTGTTATATGAACCGGTAAAGCTTGTTAGAACCTACTCTTATCTCTATGTCAAATTTCGAACTTACTCTCTCACTCCAACCCCCGACTTTAGTAAAATTTTGGAACTGTCAGAATTCTAGTTACATCGAAATTGCAGTGCTGTGAAATTTCGGGCTCGTTTCGCACGCTCGAGCCTTTGAATGGTATTTTTAATTGAACTCGGACTGACACCGGTTCGGTAGGTACGAATACTCATCCAAAAAACTTGCCTTCTGCTTCCGCTCTACCTTAAACCTCCTTTGCCCTACCTTCAATCCAGTTCTAGCTACGGCCCTGGATTATTGTCGTATGTATGTTTATGTATGTAAATGCTAATTTTGATCTTTTTTCCCGTTCGTAAACAAGACAAGTCTACGTATTTAAAGAAACCACATAGTAGGTATTGCGGTTTTCTTTTGTCGTAAACAATAACAGTATGTAGAATGGGGGTCAACTCTCGTCTCGCCGAATTGTGATTCACACGTCTTTGTAGAAACGAAACCACAAGCAATGCCTACGTAGGTAGTTTGGTAGGTACTTAACATTAGTTTCCTGTACAATTTGTCTTTGTACGTTAATCATTGTTCATTGCTTTATCTAGTGAAGACAGATAATTAGCATATTTTTTGTTCATTGATGCTCTAACAGCACACATTCTGTTATACCTACTTAAGTAAGACCTTATTTCTTAATGATTAAAATATTAACGTCAACGGCTACAATACCTAACTATAACAAGAAGTCAAATCTAAGATCAAGTTCATAAGATCATCAATTTATAAGTAGCTTAGATAGATTACCCACTAGTAACATTATTTGTAAAATGATTTATTATTATTTATTGAATCTCACTATATTTTATTTATTTTTTGTACTGAAAACGTTACCCCTTTAGTAGTTCGGTAATTTAATTCCAATATTTAGTTTCTGTGGGTGAAGGACCTTTTTTTTTTAAATGCGTTGCTCAGGGAGCAGTTACTGCTTTGTGCTGCGGACTATTGGACGGACCACGAAGGGTCTACCGTGCCAAATGGATGAACTTAAGCAACCGACCTAGGGGCACCCAGAGGTGTACAGACCTCGGCATAGGACGTTGACTTAGCAGGTTTCACATATTAGTCGCGATTATACGGACCAAATTGGCGACGTGCTTAAAAGGCCAGGAAAGTAGAGTGAATGCAGCTGAAATGCGCTCCTTACGAAGTATGTGTGGTATTAATTTGGTAGACCGAATCTAGAACAGTGTAATAAGGGATTGGTGTAAGTTGAAGGATGATGTGGTAACTCGGATTGAAAGGGGTATACTTAGATGGCTCGGTCACGTAGAGAGAATGTAAGAAAGAAGGTTTACGAATGAAAAATATCAAGCAAAGGTGAGCGAAAGTGTTGGGAGTGTCTCTGCTTACCCCAGTGGGAGACAGGCGTGAGAATATGTATGTATGTCTATTGGTTCTCTTTTCTGTGCGAAATTCAACTGTCGGTGGGAAACTGGTCTAGATCTCCTGACCTAAACTGGTTTGTAGGACTAATTCCACCAAAACGCTGACATGTCCACAGATATACTAACAAACCGGCAGAACCACGAACTGTTCGGCGAGCTTCTGCAGGCGCTCAACGCTGACACTTCGAGCCGGACGGTTTACGCCGACGCCATATTTGTAGACACGCGCACGCAGATCCGACAAGTGTACCGAGACTATCTACAGAGAGTTTATCACGGAGATGCCCTCGCCGCCCATTTCGGGGACGGAGTCAAGGCCAAAGAGCTGATTAATGAGTGAGTGATCTTTGTTACAAACAATAATAAGCATATGAAGACTATATTCCCAGAGGGGGTAGTTAGAGCTGTATTTAAGTAATTAGTTGCAATAGTTTGCAGACAAACAGATACTAAGTTATTGCGTTATTGCCATATCATTAAAAATGTACTAGCTGTAACTAACACGTTTTAACGAAGAGGTGTCAACACCGAATAACTTTAACTTTTCTGGAAGGTAAAGCTGCAAATCAATTGAGTTTTAGGAATCCATTTACCGGGCCCCCCTCATCACAATATTAAAGATTTTATACAGGGTGTAAGGAAAACCTTTAAATCACATACTCTATCCAAACAAACACCTGAAGGGGAACAAATCTGTCAGGGCAAAAAAAACGTCTGTTCCATACTAAACTGCAAACTACACGACTCAAATGTATGAAACGGCAGATTTCTTTTTATGTTCTGACAGGATTGCGCCCATAGTTAAAGTTCAGTCTCTACCCGAGTTTAAAGGTAAATGATACTTTTCCTTACACCCTGTCTAAGAAACCTATAAAAATAGCTGTAAGGCGTTTGTAGTAGGGACTATATTGGAGTAGTACTTTTTAACCGTTGAAAAAAACGGAGTAGGTTCTCATTAATTTAGGCTTTCTTTATTGAGAAATCTTTAATATTGTGATGAGGGCGCCACTAAACTGTAAAAGGACCCTTAAGAGGATAGACTAGAACCGTTTTGTCCATACAAACGTATTCCCCTGGGTCCTCCCAGGATATTGACACTAGAGCCACACATGTTTATCATATAATCTGTTACCTCTGCTATGTCCCTATGTTTTGCTTTTTTGCATAAATTAATTACTGTAAGAACTAGGGACCTTCGAAAATTACCCAATTTTATCTCCGTTTTCAGACACCCAGAAAATAAATTTGATAAATATAAATAAAAAAGCAAAACATAGCCAAAGTCTTTCTCATATTATTCTTGGAAGAATTATTAAAATCAGTTTAGTTTTGGAGGTGGAAACAGTGGAATACGAAATTTTCATTTGTTCCATTTTATGTCGATAGAATCAGTCCGAACTGCAGTTGCCTCTTTCGCACTCTAGTCGGCGGGGTGTGTGGTAGAGGCGGATCGGACAAATACGTATACAGTCGGAAAAGTTAATTCTCCAATTATTTCGAGAGCCCGCCTATCCTCTTAATGATTCATAATAATAAAATTGTCTTTCAAATTCAGATGGGTGAAAAATAACACAAATGGTAAAATAGAAGATTTCCTGAAGGATCCACTCTCTAGCAGCACCAGGGTGGTACTGGTTAATGCTCTATACTTCAGTGGTCAGTGGGCGCAACCCTTCCTACCGGCTTTCACTGAAAAGTAAGTACAACCTATACAACGTGTTAATGAATTTACGCAAAACTAGAAAGTAGTTTGTTTAGAATTGAGAGCAGTATCGAATTATTGTTTTCAAAAAAGGTTTTTTTTTTCAAAATATTAAAAAGTTTTAAATTTACTGAACTCGATGACGGGCATACTCACCTTACTTACTACCAAAACAAGATTCTTAAAATGTATCCACGAGCACGCTAGAGCACTACCGAAAATCTGACTTCATACAAGCATAGAGATTAGTTTCTAGATTGTTTCTGAAAAATAACATTGACTTTAATTAATCAGTATTGAAAATATCTCCGACTTCGTTTGTATGGAGCACGCCTCGAATAATATTCCCTTAAAACTAATCTCTGTCAGAGAATAATTAGTAGATTTAATACTACCCGTATGTGTGCCTGCGGTTTCTCAGATTTTCGTTAAAATGTATAGTTTCAAAGTTCCAGTGGCTCAAAGATTGCCATACAAATACAAATCTTAAACTATTCCTATACTCCATTTAAAATAGCAGCGAAAATTTAAGGCTACAGAGATTTGAAACACTTCCTCTTACTTATTCTTAGAACAGCTTTAGTAACGTCCAAGATATGTCGAATTGGCCAGAAAGCTAAATAGGAATCGGAAAATCTCGTCGTCCTTATTTGGAATGAAGTATAGCATTGAAACTGTATTTTAACGGAAATCCGACAATCCACAGGCACAGAGTTATAGATCGTATATTTCATTAAATTTGATTGGTTAGTATTGAAAATAGGATGAGGTCCACTCGGGCGGACTATCCTCTTAAGGTGGTTGCAGAGTTGTCATTATTGTCTGTATTATGCGTCAAACTTTTGTATGAAATTGAGAAGTCTGCAACCACCTTAAACGAATAAACAATATACTTAATATTTTCATTTCGCAAATGCAAGAAACATTATAAAGAATTATATTGACACGCATTTCTCTCATACTTCTCTGTACAAACAAATCTTCTACAGAATTGTCTTCTGTTCACAGAATGTCTTTTAAGCAACCATCTGGAGAAGTTATGACTGATCTAATGCTCAATGCAGGCGACTTTATGTATACACATAATGAAAAATATAGTGAGTAAATACTAAATACTACACTCATTAATTTAGACCCGAATTAGTCCTGTCGAATTCTGAATGGCACAAAATGTTATTCTGATTGTTTGTTCAGTTCAGTTCCGTTTCATTGGCATCCATAGAAACTAAGACCACAAATCAAACTGAACAACTTTTAGTATGGGAGCAATTCAGAAATTGCAAAAAATCTGCTGTTTCACATAAAACTTAATTGTCCACTCGACTCAAATGTGTGGAACAGTTGATGTTGTTTTTGAGATATTCAGGTTTGCTCGCATAGCAAAAGTTGTTCAGTTTGACGTAGAGTCGTAGTTTAAATGGATGGTAATATTTCAATCTCACCCTGTACAATGTAATACTTTTGATAAGAACATATTTTAACCTATTTCGTCGTTGGGCAAAGGGCTCCACCTAGTTTTATACACGGTCCTTCTTAATATGCTGACAGTTTTAAAGGGGATGATTAGACCGTCAAACTGAACAACTTTCTCTATGGCACCTACATCGAAACCGCGAAAAAAAAAATCTGCTCTTCCATACAAAACTGCAAACTTACTCGGGCCAAATGTAAAAAATCTCTACAAAAAGTGTCAGCATATTAAGAAGGACACTATATAAATAAATAAAAAATAAATGTAATTTTCAGATGTTCACATGATAGCACTCCCCTATAATGATAGTACCACTACTATGTACGTGATGAAACCGCGCCTACAAAATCTTTTGAACCTAACAGACCTCATGGACCGCCTCGATAACACTAAAATAAACGAACTCATCAATCAAATGACCAAAAAAAACTCCATCATTCGCTTTCCTAAAATGGAGCTCAAAAGTGAATTGAATTTAGAAGAATCTTTGAAGGACCTCGGCCTCAAAACCATATTTAATCCTGTAAAAGCCAATTTCGCCCTAATGTTGGATTGTAATGAGGTAGTAAATAGGACGGAAGAGGAGTTGATTACAAGAATTAACAGCGGCGACGAGGAGGCGAGAGGCTTGAGGGACGTGCTGGATAGTCTTCCTAATCCTGGAGTGCATGTGGACTCCGTTATACACGACGTTAAGATGTCTATAAATGGTAAGGACTTCATATTACTAAGTATATCATGTGAAAAAGACTAAATACCATTTTATTGTGATGCCAGAAACTATTGAAATGTTCATTCATTATATTCGAGTTTTTTATGGATCTGTCTTAGACTACTTAGACTACTTATATGAGGACAAGTTACGCTTTTAATTCTACTAACAAACTTTTCTGCCACTTTTTGCGGGGGGCGAGGTAGCACGAGATACGCAACTTTGAATTTGAATTTAATTCCATTAGTTTAGATTAGAATTTTGAATGTTTAAATCATGAAAAACAGTGTCGTGTGAACCCCAAACGTGATAAGTTCGAAATTATGTTCCGCAATTATAGGCTGTCGCGTTTAGTCATAAGTTATAAAATTGTATGTTAATGCGTAAGATTTTTTGATCTTGCTTGTTGGCAGAGGGGAAATGCTAAGGCAAGGCGGGTCCGTATATAAATCGTCTAAGGGATCTGTGCTTAAGAGCGATGACAGTCAATACGGAAGAGAGCTAGCGACTCAATCACGAGGCGGCGGTTCGATTCCTGGCCTGTACTAACTAAGTTCTACGGAATTTATGTACGGTTGTATTTTTCATTATCACTAGCTCGGCGGTGAAGGAAAACATCGTGAGGAAACCTGCATACCCGAGAATAATAAAAAAATAGTTCGGATGTATGCGTAAAATATGGGTGAGCTTGGGGCGGACACAATAGACCAGCAATGGTGGCAGTGTTACATAACAACCCTTGCTTGCAATAGCCCAGCCAACAATAATAATGGTTCTGTGCTTGAAGTATGACCGTTCTGCACCTATACCAGTATAAGAAAGAGATATACTACATACATAACTAGAGATCGGATATTCGGATGCATATTTACCTAAACTTCATTTTTGGCTAAGAAATGACGGAAACGGCTTCTTAAAATTTCCTTTTTTAAATAAATCCTGTATGCCAGGAAATCCGGCAATACATAACTGAGTCGAATGTATAGTGGGAAGCGACTTGATAAAACTGTTTAATTTAAAAAATAAAAATATATGTTTCTCGGTAAAATTAATCCCGGGATGTCAGGAAGTTTTGGAATGCATAACTACTCGTTTGGGAATGCATAGTAATAGAAGCGACTTCTTAAATTATTAAATGAAAAATAAAAATTTGGATACAAAAGCGCACTCCATAATAGCCAACACCTCAACTTTAGGTAAATATGCATCCGATTATCCGATCTCTATACATAACCCTACATACCTTTGCTCAAGGTAGCCACTAATTAGAACTTTATCGTCAAGGCACAAGGTTGAAATATATAAAAAAATATATTAATTTGTAGAATACGGCACGGAGGCGGTGGCCGCCTCGAGTTTGCAGCTGGCACGTACGGCAGAACTGTTCTATGCTGATTCTCCTTTCTACATGTTCATCAGGAACGAAAAGACCAAATTAATTACATTTAGTGCTATCATAAATGAACCTACCGTGTGAATTGAATTATATTGTTTTCAGAAAACCAGTTAAGTCTGTGCTCAAAATGTAACTGTATTTATTTAGAAAATATACTTAGCGTGCTCAATACAAACGAAGTTTAATTCGATTTTGAATATGAACCAATTAAATTCAAATTGATTTTTTTTAACACTAACTAAAAACTAATATATAGGATCCTTCTTAATATGCTGACTGTTTTTTAAGGGGACGATCAGACCGTCAAACTGAACAACTTTCACTATGGCACCAACATCGAAATCGCGAAAAAAAATCAGCTATCCCATACAAAGTTCATACCAACTACTCGAGCCAAATGTATGGGACAGTTGATTTTTTTTTTCGCGATTTCGATATTGGTCCCCTTCAAAAAGTGTCAGCATATTAAGTTGGAACCTGTATGTGTACGTAGGTGGTTTATCTATAGTTTCCAAGTTACAGTGGCTCACAGATTTATTAATCCTTGCATTAAAACTTCATATTTTGACGGAAATCTGACAAAACACAGACACAGAGATCAGTTTCTAGATATTGTTTAAAAATTTCATTGGTAAAGCCAATTACATTTTTAAAATAAGTAAATTATGAAAATAGGATCGAACTTCGTTTGCGCTCGCAAGCAGACTTAAAAAGCTGAATGATTCTATGCTAGTGTGAAGAATACTTATTAATACCTATGATAATTAATCTACCTCAGAGGGTACAAATATAAAAGTGTAAAAAAGCGAGATCACAGAATAATTTTGTAAAAGTACTGTCTTTATTTGATTTAGGTATAATTACTTATTCTATAAAATTACTTTAACCTATAATTCATAATATATTCTTATATATAAATAATGTGTTTTGAATACATCAATGACTCTTAGGCCATGATTTAGATACGTCTTTAGAACATGCCTTGAGTCTGAGTAGGATCGTGGAGTTTGACATGCGAGTCCAACTCAGTGCTCAGACCCAAAAAAGTATCTGAGTCTCGACCTTAGTCTTCAGCGCGGACAATGATATCATCAGCTGAAAGCATAGTGAAAAGATTGAATGAAGAAATTAGATCTAGTGGGCCGGCCGCACACATGGCGAACTTTTTCACTGCCAAGTCGATAATGGTTTGACAGTGAAAAATAAAACTGGTCAAGTGCGAGTCGGGTAACTCGCGCACCGTATCACTCCACCACACAACATAATAAGTAAAAAAAACGTTTTTTGTCCTGGACCTTTAACACAAGACCGACTCGCACTTGGCCGGTTTTTATTATTTGTTGTTATACTGTAGAGTTTGCTCTATAATTACACCAAGTTTGACGCTTGTATGTATTACTGTTTTTACGATAGAGCGAGAAGAAAAAACGTTGATAAAAACTAGTTTCTTCTATGAGGACCCCCCCTTAAATTGAATTTTTTGTAATTTTTATTATTAGTTAACAAATCCGCTGTAATAACGCATACTCTGTGAAAATTTAAACTGTCTAGCTATTACGGTTCAGAAGTTACAGCCCTAAATAGGTAGGACGGACGGACAACGTAGGCATAGTAATAGGGTCCCGTTTTCACCCTTAGGGTACGTAACCCTAATGATCTGCGCTGCGCTTCGCCAGATGTGCCGGCTCTATCGGTGTACACATTTTCAATTAAAATTCCTTTTTATTAGCTTCTTTAATGATTTTGTTTATAAAAATGTTTTGCAGTTTAATGTTTTCATTAAACGACAAAAGCCAATGGACAAAATTTTATTTTCACTAGACAAAAAAGAAACTTACTAAGTTATACTGGGACTTTCTTATTATTCTGTGGATGATCAGACCATCAAACTGACGACTATAGGCCATCAATTTCGTGCGCGGCGCGCCCTAGGGGTACAGACGTAGGCGGGGGCGAGGTAGCACGCGACGCGCGCAAGTTCCGCGCATGCGCGTAATGTACCTTCACACTCGATAAATGTCCGATTTCCGAACAAAGTATCACTTTGACTCGACTGTTTTCTTACAACTAATTTCGTAAGTTTTCATAGAGTAGTTATAAGGGCTTTTGGTTAGGATTCATATTTAAATTAGGTACCTCCGTATAAGGTGAACTCACTAGGCGCTAAATTCGCAGATACGGAACATACCAGCAGGCGCTAATAGCAATAAGGTGGCAGTGCAGCACGCGATAAGTGCGCGTACCCTCTCCCCCCCCTTTCACTCCCCCCTCCCCCTTCTCCACATCAACATCATTCTCTATTGGCATAGAAATCAAACCAAACTGCAACCCTACTCGACTTACTGATGTGTCGCCGGCATAGGGAAAAACACTGAAAGCGTATTCAACCGAACGATTCCTTTACTATCGCTGAGGAACGTCAGGTAGAGCGAGAAAGATACCGAACGGGCAGTTATCGCTCTAGCCAATGACGTCGTTCAGTTTAATGGCGTGATCATCCCCTGAAAAAACTGTCAGCTAAGACGACCCTATATTCCACAGATTCAAATGTTTTTAACACATTCATGATTGTGTCCATAAGTGTAGTCAAGTTCATATAATTGAGTTAATACTAATGTATATCATATACATTACCTTTACCTATAAAATGCTATACAACTTATATTTTTAAATTACGTAACTTTATCTATTACCCCTTATTTTCTCTATCCTGTCGGAAAGTGTCTGTTTCCATTGCTCCTCAGATATGCTTTGTGCCCATTCTGGTATGGAAGTTTGTGGCAGTGCAAAGTTTGCCATAGCAGACATTACCTGTTGAGTTAAAATAAAGTTAATTTAGAAAACCTGTCTTTTGAGAGACATATCCATGACTTGATAATGCAAATGCATAATACATTTATTCTATACCATTGTCTAGTCATCATTATGCAGGGCAAAGATTCTGGCACTTTCAGTGGGACTATATTCATTCCAAATAAGAACGACGAGATTTTCAGCTTTCTGGCCAATTCTGATAAGCAATCGTGTGATAAGTGTTTATTTATCAGAAAGATGTACAATCGGACATATCTTGGACGTTACTAAAGCTGTTCTAAGAATAAGTGAGAGTAAGTGTTTCAAATCTCTGTTTTGTAATTAAAAATAGCCTTAAATTTTCGTTGCTATTTTGAATGGAACATGAGTGATAATGTTCAAGATCATCTTCATCATCATCAGCCTATATACATACCGCTGCAGGGCACAGGCGTACCCTCAATCCACCATACGTGCCTAATGCGGATTGGTAGACTTCACATACGCATCGGAATTTCTTCTTCACCGTATGCAGGTTTCCTTACAATGTTTTCCTTCACCGTTTGAGAGCAGTCAGTATTACGTATATAAGTTAGAAAAACTCACAGTTACATGGCATGTTGTCTGTGCGGTAACGGGCCACTGACGCTATCTAATGTCCAAGATATTAATTTAAGTTTTAATTAGTTAATATGTACCTGCTGAGCTCTCTCGCTGTCCATCTGTATGGGGTCTGTATTCCGAGGGGTGCTCCAAACCTCTCTTGTTATAACTGCTTCCATTGGTTCAATTGCCGGGATATCGTTGTTTGGTGGTTGCTCTGCACTCTGCAATTAATTTACTTATTTTAGGACATTTAATAAGCAATGGGTCATTAAAAATACAAATCTGGTGGCCCCATAGTTTCAATGAACTTCGTAGAATTTTGGTTTGTGGCCTTGACAGGCTTACACCTGTGCCTCTTCAACCATCGCTGGTCCTTTGTGAACACCCTTTTTACAGTTCCCTACTAATCCCTGCTCCAGTCAAAAATCTTGGTAGGATATTTTGATAGGGATGGTTTGTATCCCATTTGGTGTCAATTCTTGTCTTCCTAGATGATTACTTTGTTTGTACATCTGAGACTGTTCGCAAGCTTGCAATTTTGTAGCCTTTGGTAAGAGCTTTATAATGGCACATGCCTTGAGTGTTGCACCTTACGTTTATTGTCTCTTTAAAGCTGGCCTTATTGAATGAACAATGCATTAGACTTTAAAGACCAGGCCACACAGAGGCGGGATTGCGGGAAAGCGGGCCGGCGGCGGACCTGCCTCCGCTGTGTGGTACCTCGCATTGTCTACAATGGAATGCAGCAGCCGCGGCCGCCTCCGCGCTGCTCCCGGCCCGGCCGGCCGAGTTCTATGTGGCAGGGTACATATAAACACCAAAGTATTTGCAAGAGTAAGATACGTAAAGGAGCTCACGAGTTCTTGATCATGCAATCGACTTCGACGAACATGAAAATCGAGATCGGTCAGCTTGACGGGTCTAACTGGCAAACATGGAAATACAAAGTCAATCTAATACTAAGAAGTACTCCACCTACGCTGGAGGCGGTAGGAGGAAAATTAAAGCCATGTCACCCTGGCGAAGGGGCAACAGAGGAAGCTTTAAAAAAGTACAATACGGAAATGGAAAATTTTCGGAAGGTTGATAGCCAAGCTTTACTCATTCTTACGACTAACATGACTGAAGATACATTGCAGAAAGTAATGCGATGCGAATCATCAAGTGAGATGTGGAAAGAGCTTCACAGGCTTTATGATGGAGCAAAGGAAGATAGGAGCTATGATCTCTGTATGAGGTTCTTCCGCTACCAAAAAAGCGAGGAGCATGATATGGCCGCACATATTTCGACTCTCAAAAATATATGGTATGATTTAAACAGTGAGATAGAAGGAAATGATCTTCCAGAGATTTTATTGATTTGTAAAATTCTAGATACACTTCCGGAACAATATTTCAGTTTTAAATCTAGCTGGCTATTGATGAACAAGAGCGATCGAAATATAGAGAATCTCACAACGCAGTTATGTACTCATGAAAGAGCTTTGACAGGTGTTGAGGATAACACAAAGGCCGAAGCATTGATACTTATGAGGTCGATAGATAAGAGGAAGGTTAAGTCTCAAACGAAAAATTACCGTGTCAAGTGCAATTATTGCAAAGAACAGGGACACAAGGTGAGGCAATGCCCAAAATGGAAGTCAGATGGACGCCCACCAAAACCTACACCAAAGAATAATCAGAATCGAAATGTGAATAACATGAACTTAATGGTAGCAGTAGATATCTTTAATGTCAGCGAAGATCGAGAAAGTTGGTATGTAGACAATGGTGCGACTAGCCATGTTACAAACAGAAAAGATCTATTCGAAACATTTGAACATTTTACTGGTTCACATACTGTGACTACAGCAAATGGAGAAGCTGTTCATGCTATTGGCAAAGGAACGCTGACAATTAATGCTGATGTAGAAGGTCAAAAGCAGCTGATTACATTAAATGATGTTTGGTACGTTCCTGCGGTTAAGAGAAACTTGTTTTCAGTGTTGTCAGCACAAGACAGACTGACAAATAGCAAATTCCAATCTGAAACTACCATGTGCAAGCTTTCAGTTGATGGAAAAGTCATGCTGATTGGTGACAGGCAGAAACATGGTGGACTATATAAATTGCGGTTGACGGAGGTAGTACCTGTCAAACCGACAGAGATAAATAGTTTAGCCACCAAAGATTTACTGCAGCTGTACCATGAAAGGTTGGGTCACCAGAACAAAGTACACGTGAAGAAGGTAGTTGAGAGAGAACTGGGAATCAAACTTAAGCTTGACAACAAACTGTGTGAGGGTTGTATTTTTGGTAAAGCTCATCGTCTGAAATTCGGGACGAGAGATAGGGCACGAGAGCCAGGTGAACTGCTACACGCTGATGTTTGCGGACCCTTTAGATACTCAATGTCCAAATTCTTGTATTTTGTACTCTTCAAAGACGACTTCTCAAAGTTTCGCTACGTATATTTACTGAAACAGAAATCAGAAGTATGCCAGAAGCTGCGACTTGTATTAGCTGAGATAAAAGCTGCAGGATACAAAGTGAAAGAGCTCTTGAGCGACAATGGTGGAGAATTTGACAATGAAGAAGTGAAAAAGATACTAGGCGAAAACGGAATCAGACAAAGACTTACAATGCCTCATACCCCACAACAGAATGGTTGTGTAGAAAGGGAAAACAGGACAGTTGTTGAAGCAACAAGGTCTATTATGCACTCGAAGGGATTACCTCAAGGCTTATGGGCTGAGATAGTAAATGCCACAGTCTATATTCTAAACAGAACGGGCCAAACCACGATGGATAAGAGTCCGTATGAGATTTGGAATGATAAGAAGCCAAGGATCCGACATTTGAGAATACTCGGAAGTACGTGCTACGCACATGTACCTAAAGTTTCAAGAAAGAAACTAGATAAGAAAGCCATTAAGGGCATACTCATTGGATACGATAATGATGAGGGATACAGGGTGTGGGTCCCAGAAGGAAACAAGCTGGTACGTTCCAGAGACGTTGTTTTTTGAAGAAGAAACAATGACTGTGAAGGCTGGTAATGAAATGGAGGTGCCCATACAAGCCAATCCAACTATGTCACAAAACGAGTATGAAACAAAGATACCAATACCTGATCCAAATGTTTCAGAAAACGAGGACGTTGTTGTACGAAGTGAACAAGAGTCTCAGACAGATTACGAATCATCTGAAGAAGTCGAAAACAATTTAGGTGGAGGTTATGATTATGAGTCCTCAAATGAAGAAGTACAGAATGATCTAGAAAGTGAAATAGCTAACCAAGGTAGAGCTACACTCAGAGACCGTTCTAAACTTGAACCTCCCAAAAGATTTGAAGACTTCATAATGACGGCTGTAGATGAGATTTGTGATTTACAAGAACCAAGAACATTTCAAGAAGCTTTGAAAAGCAAAGATAGTGAAAAATGGAAGATAGCTATGGATGAAGAAATTAAGTCCTTGAAAGAGAATAAAACATGGGAGATGGTGATGTTGCCGAAAAACAGAAAAGCTATCCCTTGTAAGTGGACCTATAAAGTCAAGATGAATCCTGACGGAACCATAGAGCGATTTAAGGCGAGACTAGTAATCAAGGGATATTCTCAGAAAGAGGGAATTGATTATTACGAAACCTTTAGTCCTGTCGCCAGAATGACTACTATTAGAACGGTATTGAGCATCAGTGTTAGAGTCCGGTTAAAAATAAAGTACAATTTTATAGTCGATATTTATTCCAAAAGTGACTTAACAGAGAATTGTAGCTATGACAACAACCATAAACTACGAACGAACTCAAAGTCCTTTATTATATGCATACTTTTCAACATCTTCTCTCTTTGAGGAGTTCTGCACGTACACATTTTCCAAACTATGAGCGTTTTCTCAAGTTCTAAAATAGACCCATTTCCTTGCTAAGGAAACTCATTCTGGGTTTATATAGCGGCTTTGTCATCAAGTCCGCTAACTGGTATTCTGAAGGAACCTTCTCCACATTTAAGACATCATTGGCGACAGCTTCCTTTACAAAGAAATGTCTAAGTCGAATGTGTTTTGTCCTTTGATGCACTTCATAGGAAGGTTTGTCTGCGAGCTTAATAGCAGCCTCATTATCTAAGTACAAGACAGGTTTCGTCTCCGATTGATCTATACTTTTCAGCAATCTTTGCAGCCATATAATCTCTCTCGTAGTCTCACTCGCTGCTACTACTTCCGCTTCAGTACTCGATAGTGCTACTGATACTTGTCTGTGGCTCCTCC
The DNA here is from genome assembly GCA_963924505.1 of Agonopterix alstromeriana. Lineage (NCBI taxonomy): Eukaryota > Metazoa > Arthropoda > Insecta > Lepidoptera > Depressariidae > Agonopterix > Agonopterix alstromeriana. The sequence continues at coordinate 5,133,220 of OZ004670.1, forward strand.
ACGAGATTGCGCCACCTGCGTATAAACAGACCATGCCTGTGGTAGATCTTCCTGTGTCCGTATCTCCACCATGATCGGAATCGCTATAGCATCTTAACAGTTTATCCGAGTTTTTCTTGTACGAGTACTCTATTCCCCAATGCATAGTACCTTTTAAATATCGCAGAATCCGTTTGACCATTATCACATGTTCTTTGCTTGGATTCTCTAGATTCCTTGAAGCAACACCTATGGCATAGGCGATATCCGGTCTCGTACCGACCATCAGATACGCTAGAGCACCAACAGCCTCTCTATATGGGAACTTCTCCTCATTAGCGCTGTCTTCTCTCGATCCATTCTCTTTGAGAATTGGTGTCCCCACTGGTTTACAACCATCCATACCAAACCTTTCCAACAGTTTCTTGGTATAGGCAGATTGATTTAATTTAATCGAACCATCTTCTCTTCTCTTAATCTCCAGGCCAAGGAAATAAGTGGCTGGTTTCGATTTTATTTTAAAACGGCTGCTCAATTCATTCAGGAACTGAACTGTTTCATCCGGATGACTAGAAGCAAGTAATCCATCGTCGACATATAAGGCCAACACAAGCTTCTTCTTCCCCCTCTGTCTGGTAAAAAGACATGGATCTGCTACACTTGTCTTGAATCCAATCTTAATCAGGAAGTCATTTATACAAGTGTTCCAGCAGCGTGGAGCTTGCTTCAGTCCATATAAGCTTCGTTTCAGCATACAAACTTTATTTGATCCATCGTTATAGCCTTCAGGCGGCTTCATATATATTTCTTCATTTAATGAACCATACAGAAACGCTGTAGATACATCAAACTGTGTTATTATCATTTTATCTCGGGCAGCGATGCTCAATACCGTTCTAATAGTAGTCATTCTGGCGACAGGACTAAAGGTTTCGTAATAATCAATTCCCTCTTTCTGAGAATATCCCTTGATTACTAGTCTCGCCTTAAATCGCTCTATGGTTCCGTCAGGATTCATCTTGACTTTATAGATCCACTTACAAGGGATAGCTTTTCTGTTTTTCGGCAACATCACCATCTCCCATGTTTTATTCTCTTTCAAGGACTTAATTTCTTCATCCATAGCTATCTTCCATTTTTCACTATCTTTGCTTTTCAAAGCTTCTTGAAATGTTCTTGGTTCTTGTAAATCACAAATCTCATCTAATGGTGGACTATATAAATTGCGGTTGACGGAGGTAGTACCTGTCAAACCGACAGAGATAAATAGTTTAGCCACCAAAGATTTACTGCAGCTGTACCATGAAAGGTTGGGTCACCAGAACAAAGTACACGTGAAGAAGGTAGTTGAGAGAGAACTGGGAATCAAACTTAAGCTTGACAACAAACTGTGTGAGGGTTGTATTTTTGGTAAAGCTCATCGTCTGAAATTCGGGACGAGAGATAGGGCACGAGAGCCAGGTGAACTGCTACACGCTGATGTTTGCGGACCCTTTAGATACTCAATGTCCAAATTCTTGTATTTTGTACTCTTCAAAGACGACTTCTCAAAGTTTCGCTACGTATATTTACTGAAACAGAAATCAGAAGTATGCCAGAAGCTGCGACTTGTATTAGCTGAGATAAAAGCTGCAGGATACAAAGTGAAAGAGCTCTTGAGCGACAATGGTGGAGAGTTTGACAATGAAGAAGTGAAAAAGATACTTGGCGAAAACGGAATCAGACAAAGACTTACAATGCCTCATACCCCACAACAGAATGGTTGTGTAGAAAGGGAAAACAGGACAGTTGTTGAAGCGACAAGGTCTATTATGCATTCGAAGGGATTACCTCAAGGCTTATGGGCTGAGATAGTAAATGCCACAGTCTATATTCTAAACAGAACGGGCCAAACCACGATGGATAAGAGTCCGTATGAGATTTGGAATGATAAGAAGCCAAGGATCCGACATTTAAGAATACTCGGAAGTACGTGCTACGCACATGTACCTAAAGTTTCAAGAAAGAAACTAGATAAGAAAGCCATTAAGGGCATACTCATTGGATACGATAATGATGAGGGATACAGGGTGTGGGTCCCAGAAGGAAACAAGCTGGTACGTTCCAGAGACGTTGTTTTTGAAGAAGAAACATTGACTGTGAAGGCTGGTAATGAAATGGAGGTGCCCATACAAGCCAATCCAACTATGTCACAAAACGAGTATGAAATAGAGACACCAATACCTGATCCAAATGTTTCAGAAAACGAGGACGTTGTTGTACGAAGTGAACAAGAGTCTCAGACAGATTACGAATCATCTGAAGAAGTCGAAAACAATTTAGGTGGAGGTTATGATTATGAGTCCTCAAATGAAGAAGTACAGGATGATCTAGAAAGTGAAATAGCTAACCAAGGTAGAGCTACACTCAGAGACCGTTCTAAACTTGAACCTCCCAAAAGATTTGAAGACTTCATAATGACGGCTGTAGATGAGATTTGTGATTTACAAGAACCAAGAACATTTCAAGAAGCTTTGAAAAGCAAAGATAGTGAAAAATGGAAGATAGCTATGGATGAAGAAATTAAGTCCTTGAAAGAGAATAAAACATGGGAGATGGTAATGTTGCCGAAAAACAGAAAAGCTATCCCTTGTAAGTGGATCTATAAAGTCAAGATGAATCCTGACGGAACCATAGAGCGATTTAAGGCGAGACTAGTAATCAAGGGATATTCTCAGAAAGAGGGAATTGATTATTACGAAACCTTTAGTCCTGTCGCCAGAATGACTACTATTAGAACGGTATTGAGCATCGCTGCCCGAGATAACATGGTAATAACACAGTTTGATGTATCTACAGCGTTTCTGTATGGTTCATTAAATGAAGAAATATATATGAAGCCGCCTGAAGGCTATAACGATGGATCAAATAAAGTTTGTATGCTGAAACGAAGCTTATATGGACTGAAGCAAGCTCCACGCTGCTGGAACACTTGTATAAATGACTTCCTGATTAAGATTGGATTCAAGACAAGTGAAGCAGATCCATGTCTTTTTACCAGACAGAGGGGGAAGAAGAAGCTTGTGTTGGCTTTATATGTCGACGATGGATTACTTGCTTCTAGTCATCCGGATGAAACAGTTCAGTTCCTAAATGAATTGAGCAGCCGTTTTAAAATAAAGTCGAAACCAGCCACTTATTTCCTTGGACTGGAGATTGAGAGAAGAGAAGATGGTTCGATTAAATTAAATCAATCTGCCTATACCAAGAAACTGTTAGAAAGGTTTGGTATGGATGGTTGTAAACCAGTGGGGACACCAATTCTCAAAGAGAATGGATCGAGAGAAGACAGCGCTAATGAGGAGAAGTTCCCATATAGAGAAGCTGTTGGTGCTCTAGCGTATCTGATGGTCGGTACGAGACCGGATATCGCCTATGCCGTAGGTGTTGCTTCAAGGAATCTAGAGAATCCAAGCAAAGAACATGTGATAATGGTCAAACGGATTCTGCGATATTTAAAAGGTACTATGCATTGGGGAATAGAGTACTCGTACAAGAAAAACTCGGATAAACTATTAAGATGCTATAGCGATTCCGATCATGGTGGAGATACGGACACAGGAAGATCTACCACAGGCATGGTCTGTTTATACGCTGGTGGCGCAATCTCGTGGAGGAGCCACAGACAAGTATCAGTAGCACTATCGAGTACTGAAGCGGAAGTAGTAGCAGCGAGTGAGACTACGAGAGAGATTATATGGCTGCAAAGATTGCTGAAAAGTATAGATCAATTGGAGACGAAACCTATCTTGTACTTAGATAATGAGGCTGCTATTAAGCTCGCAGACAAACCTTCCTATGAAGTGCATCAAAGGACAAAACACATTCGACTTAGACATTTCTTTGTAAAGGAAGCTGTCGCCAATGATGTCTTAAATGTGGAGAAGGTTCCTTCAGAATACCAGTTAGCGGACTTGATGACAAAGCCGCTATATAAACCCAGAATGAGTTTCCTTAGCAAGGAAATGGGCCTGTTTTAGAACTTGAGAAAACGCTCATAGTTTGGAAACGTGTGTACGTGCAGAACTCCTCAAAGAGAGATGTTGAAAAGTATGCATATACGTTTATAAAGGACTTTGAGTTCGTTCGTAGTTTATGGTTGTTGTCATAGCTACAATTCTCTGTTAAGTCACTTTTGGAATAAATATCGACTATAAAAATTGTACTTTATTTTTAACCGGACTCTAACACATAACTGTGTGTATCATAATCATAATAATAAAAATAACCAGTGAAAACTTTTTCCATAACAGGTACTCTTTGAAAATAGCTGAACAAAAAATAGGTACCTCACTATCGCTATTTTCGTGATCAGACTGTATGGCATCGGGTCCCTGAGGCAGGGGCTGGTATCCAAAATGCTCGTTCTGTTCATCATCACTGTCCTCTGCATGATGACCGTTCATCATCAGGTCGTGGCGTGGCGGAGGCGTCAGCTCGTGCGGACTATTGTCGGGAGGGTCCGGTCCGTCGCATACCATGATAATAGAACAAACAAAAAGATTACAGGTTCCAAGTAAAACGTTTTATTTAGGGAATTTACAACACTACTTTGTTTGCTGACTGTTGTTGTTGTTCAAATTTTTCCTTCTTCTTGCGCGAACGATTTCGATACGATGAAAACGAAATGAAAAGGCAAGCGGGGATCGAGCCCATACATGTGGACATTAGTATTAGTCGGCAGAGTCGGTAGCTTATCTATGGTTGGTCTCATTTTTTGCGTTGGATTAGAAAGGGACAAAATTGACGTCGAAACATCGACGGAAACATTACCCACCGCAGTCTGCGCCACCTTCCTGCCGAAAACAACACAAGTAGGAGTAGGACTACTGTGAATGGGCCCCTTTACTAGGAAATAGCGATGGTGTTCAATACTTTGTATTAATTAATCTGAGTTCAATACCTTCAAGAAAAAGAAAACTTTTTGTCAATTCAATTCAATTTTTGTTTAGTGGCATCCGATGCGTTATCACAATTCAGCCAATGTCTCGTTATGTGGATAGTATATGAAGGAAAATGATCAGTGGTATTTATTAAGTCTAGAGTGGCAGTTTTGCCAATGTAAGTAGGTTATAATCTCAAGTGATTGTTTTAAGGTTAAAACACAAAAGAGTTCACAAAATGGTGGAGCCACGTGCAATCCCGACGCGTCGATACGCAAGCGTCCGTACTCCGCCAGAATTGCAGCGCGACTCCAAAAACTTTTTGTCAATGATCATTCAGTCGTTCGTTCGTCAGTGACATTGACATGTGTTTGACTTGACCAGTGTTGCAAAAGCTTCCAAATTATCGGTAGATCTACCGATATCGGTAGATCTACCGATATCGGGTACTGTCTACCGATATACCGATTTTCGGCTGTGATCTACCGATTTATATTATAGCAGATGTTTTAGACAAATCTTGAAAAATGTTGCCCTTTTGTGAGGTAGATGCTAAGTTAGGGTTCGTTATGAATCTTATAATGCCTTATTAGAAAGTTGAGACTTTCCCTTGAAATTTATCGAATAGAGTTCATGCTTTTTAAATCCCTGCTGAGAAACCCACGAGAATTTCACCCATTTACGCTTATTTCACTTTACTAGAGTTTCATGTTTTGGTTTCAACTGGCACGGGAACAAAATTATAAAGTGTCATAGTTCAGAATTTAGTGGTGATTGAGCATTGTTGAAAAAAAGGGACCTAAATTAGAACTTTACATAAATTCTTTAACTCTAAGGCTGAGATTCAAAGACGTTTAAGTCTTAGTTGGAACTCCCGTATATCAAAATCCATACATTTTCGCCCTACTTAGTTCGAACTAAGACTTAAAAAATCGTCTCTGAATTTCGGCCTCAGACAATCTACCGATTTCTACCGATTGTTAGTCGTGAATTTTAACGATTTTATTAAAGTCACTTTTGCAACACCGGACTTGACACGCTGAAAATTTTAGAAAAACAAATAAGACGCAACACTGTAAACACATATAATTCTAAAGAAAAACGCAAAAATAGGGCCTCCATGGAATAACTTTTGCTTCCCAACAACCGTTGGCTTAATTTTAGCAATCATGGCTTGGAGAAGTCATGGTATAAACAACGCCGACTTGGTTCGAAATCTGCGAGGTGAAGAAATTTGTTTTTATTTACTTCCACTATAGTAACTATCCACTAATAATAGTCAAAAAGAAGCTGATACCATTCTTATGCCAGTAATTGTAATTCGCAACCGCTTCTAAAGAATTTCATTATAATAAATAACATTTTTAATGTATCTATACAGGCAATGGAATTATAAAATCAGACTCTGTGGCAAACGCAATGGCTGCCGTTGATAGAAAACATTATTGCCCTTATGCCCCATACCACGATTCACCACAAACCATTGGATATTCTGCTACTATTAGTGCTCCTCATATGGTAAGTCATTTACAATTATTACGCTTTACTGAACCCAGCAGTGTTCAAAAATGCCGCGTCGGGTTAACTATCCTGCGCCAGGAGTTTGAGGGGATGGAAGGGAAGGGATGAGGTAGGGATGGTCCTCCCATCTCAACTGCCAAATGGGGGAGTGAAGAAACCCCACGTTTTTGAGAAGGGGAGGGGGAGAGCCACGTGGAGCACTATCGAGGCGGAGCACACAATATACGTTAGAGATATACATTTTTTTTCTGATTAACCTGATATATTTTGTTAGACTTATTGTTTAATAAACCCCACTGGTTTGTTACTCTGCACTGACCATAGGATTAATAGGAGGGGGGACCCTCTCCCCCTAATTTTGGGTCACAGCATACTTAAAATCCCACTTTTTGTAATGAAAGCCATAGACTTCTTTAATATTTTGCTCAAAAACGTGGGGTTGCTCACCCCCCAACTTTGAGGGAGGATAGCAGACCTCACATCCCCCCCTAAATTTGTGCTGCAGGATACTAAACTTTTACACTGCAGACATAATTGAGTAGTCTTGTCGCAAGAAGTCGTTAAATTCAAAAAGTCAGCTGACCACACTGCTGAGTTCACCGGGACGAGTACTATTATAAGCAAAGATCATTATCTGGATAGAGTTCTTCAAATTTCACCTATATCAGCTTATCGCAAGAAGTCATTAACGTCAAAAAGTCACTAAATACAGCGGACCATGCTATAGAGTTCACCGCGATGAGTACTATTATAAACAAAGATCATTACCTGGATAATACTTCAAATTTCGCCTTTATGACCTATACATAAAGTTCATAACACTACAGACAAAAAAATTATGCCAAAACTAATTATGTGTTCTCTTGAGTTTTACAAAATCTTCTTGACACTTGAAAAGACTTCTTGGGATAAGCCTATGTAATGTATGATAAACAAGTTCATTATTTTTCTTCTTATTCTACTTATACAATGACTATGGAACCCTATCATGGGCGAGTCTGACACACTCTTGCCTGGTTTAGATTTTCAAGATATTGATGTTAGTCCCTTAAAGAGCTCGAGCATGTCTTCTGTTTAGCGTAAGTCGAACAGAAGTCGTGTCCAAATAGTGGCTCATACCTACTTTGTTTTTGTATTTATTTCTTGTAAAATATCATTTAATTGAATGTCTAGAAATCAAAGGACAGCTGATTTAATTTTCGTTATTTCAATGTGGTTCCCATACAGAAAGTGGTTCAGTTTGATGAGCTTATAGGGAAGTTTTATTGCCTGTGCTGAACAGTTTGCGTTATAATGTTTTTTAAAGATATTGCGGTTAACTTATTTTTAAGTTTTAGTTTTTAGAAATGTGGACTTTATTATGTAATTAGCAAAAATTTCAATCAATCAATTTATATGTACTTAATTTTACACCAAAAACATAGTAAACAAACAGGAAATACAGACGGTACATAAATAGGCGGTCTTATCGCTAAAAAGCGATTTCTTCTAGACAACCTTAAATTAATTTAACAACACAACCATAAATTTGTATACCACCTTACGTTTCCATTTAAAGAAAGTTGTTTAGTTTGATGGTATGATCACACATTTAAAAAAGCGTCAGCATATAAAGAAGAACCATATATAATAATTTAAAAAATTTACTTGAATCTCTTACAGCATGCCCATGCATTGGAAAAATTAAAAAATCAGCTGATCCCCGGTGAGAAAGCATTGGATGTTGGTTCAGGATCTGGATACCTCACCGCATGCATGGCCATCATGGTCGGTGAGACGGGCAAGGTGATCGGCATAGAACATATACCAGACTTGGTGACTATGGCTACTAAGAATATTAAAAGTGATCAACCTGATCTTCTTGGTTCTGGACGGATCAAACTTGTTGGTGAGTGATGTTATGGTAAACAAACATCGACTTTTTAAATTTGTAATTAATGGTCTTATTGCTTGTGCGTTAGCACTGCATTTCCATGGGATAGGTTTGATTTAACTCAGAATTCAGAACCCGACCTCAGAATATTTGTATGAAAGTGATTACAGCTATAATTTTTTAATAGTTTTTATATGAAAATACCCCTCCCCCCCCGAAAATGAATGTCCCCCCCGAATCCTAGGTCTGGTTACGTGCTTGTTTGTGGGAGTATCTATCCAAACCTCAGGGATTGTTTTTGATCAAGAACATGAAGAGGTTGCAGATTGCAGAGCCTCGTGGTAAGCAAAAACGTGAACCGCGCGAACGCGAAAGACAAGTGCTTGTGTCAGAGCTTGCAACGTGACTCTATTATAGCCTTATAATTATAAAGAGGCCTAGCTCCGAAACTAGCTAGCTAGCCAGGTTGATATCTTGTGTAGACTATCTATCTCAATATCAAGGATTGTTTTCAAGCATAAACATAGCTGAGAAGAAATTGCGGAGCCTCGTGGTAAGCTCAAACGCGAACCGCGCGATCACCAGGCGAAAGAAAAGTGCTCGCGGCAAAACTTGCAACCTGGCTCTCGTTAACTATCCTAGTGCATGGAAAGAATTTTAAACATTCAATAACATACAATACAATGGAGAGCTCAGGTGCATTATATTCTGTATATTTATACAAAAAAGTGAAAAAATTCATGAACAGATTTATCCTATTCAAGGATCCTTGTTATAATAAATAAAAAAATGATTACAGTTGGTGACGGACGTTTGGGATATCCAGCAGAAGCTCCTTACAATGCCATCCACGTTGGAGCTGCAGCACCAAACTTACCTCAAGCCGTAAGTCCTCAGAATTATTTGGTTGCTCTAATTGGGATTATTCTAACCTAGGTCTTATTGTGGAACTACCCGATTCAATCTGAATCAAATCGGCAATGTTTTTTGGCTATTTGAAATGAAAATATTTATAGCATCAGCATAGCATATGCTCACGACTATATTCTCCGAGGGGGTAAGTCAGAGATATTCTGAAATCTCAGAACATCCACGTTTCACCAGTAGTACCGAAACTGTCCAGACGGGGGGTAAGCCCCACACCACTAAAAAAATTATATAAATATATATATTTATTATTTTGTAAAAAACAATTACATATGACGCGAAATTCCGGTCGACCTCACAAAAGGCGGGTTTCGCCTGATCCGTGGGTTCAACATTAGCCATGCCTATTCAATTCAATTTTTGTTTAGTGGCATCCGATGTGTTATCACAATTCAGCCAATGTCTCGTTATGTGGAGAGTATAAGAAGGCAAATGATCAGTAGTATTTATTAAGTCTAGCGTGGCAGTTTTGCCAATGTAAGTAGTTTATAATCTCAAGTGATTGTTTTAAGGTTAAAACACAAAAGAGTTCACAAAATGGTGGAGCCACGTGCAATCCCAACGCGCCGATACGCACGCGTCCGTACTCCGCCAGAATTGCAGCGCGACTCCCCTAGCCATGCCTAAGAAAGGTGTACAATATGCGGCTTTAAATAGAATTAAATACATTATGAATTTGCAATGGAACACAGTTTAGATAATTAATTTCTATTCTATTTTATTTTTATAAAAAAGATGTCTGCCATCTTGGTGTTGGTGATTTTGCCAATGTCTAGTTTATGTAGCAAAAGTGCTTAACGTTGTACGGGTATACAGGGTCCTTCTTAATATGCTGACACTTCTTTAAGGGGATGATCAGACCATGTAACTGAACAACTTTCTCTATGGGACCAACATCGAAATCGTGAACAAAATCAGATGTCCTATACATTAGCCTCAGGTTTGCAGTTTTGTATAGAACAGCAGATTTTTTTTTTCGCGATTTTGATGTTAGGCCCATAGAGAAAGTTGTTCACTTTGACGGTCTGATCATCTCCTTAAAAAAGGGTGACTCCAAGGGTTGTTTTCGTAAAGAACACTATCCTGAGCCACCACTGGAGCTTCGTTGTAGGCCGGGGAAGGGGGCAACCGACGACACGCGACGCGACTACCCCATAGCAGACTATGCGAATCCCTTACTTAATTTCAGATAATTGTCATTATAATGATCTCAGAATGAAAAAATACTTAAAAACTGTCCAGTACAGTCATAAGTAATACGTTACCGATCTTGTAAATAATCGGAAACAAACAATAAAACAAATTTATATACAACGTGTTAATGAATAAGCGCAAAACCTCATACACCCCAACTGATTTATAACAAAATAATTAGATTGAAACAATAATTTCATTATATTTATAGTTAAAATTTAAAGTTATTCGCATTTTAAGTTTTAAGGCAAAAATGATTTGTTATCATTTCAGCAATGAATAAAAGCGCCTAGCGTGCTCATGGATACATTTTAAGAATCTTGTTTTGGCAGTAAGTTGAGATCAAGTTCAGTAAATTTAAAATTTTACAAACAAATTATTTAATATTTTGAAAAAAATTACCAAATCCTGAAACCATGATAATTCGATTCTGCTCTCGATTCTAAACAAACTACTTTCTAGTTTTGCGTTAATTCATTAACACGTTGTATATTTCATTTATCTTCAATATCATTGTTATAGTTAATTGAGCAGCTGAAACCAGGAGGTCGCCTAATTGTTCCGGTAGGACCTGAAGGCGGTGAACAACATCTCACTCAGGTAAATAATAGCAAAAATAATGGTTGTCAACCGCCAAAAAATGATTTTTAGTATTTGCATTCTTTTGTCAACCACCTAAAACTGTAACAGGAGCGTGACTGTACATTGAAGATATTTACATGAAAAAGATTACGATGTGGTTTTTAGGTATCCTGGACTCCAAATCACCCTTTTTTAGAATTTTTATTTGTCTGTTTATTTGGTTGTTTGTTTGTTTGTTTTTTGTATGTTTTTAACAGCATCACGCAAAACCTACGGAACCGATTTTGATGAAACTTTTTTTGCTTGATAGCTTATGGTCTGACTTAAAATCTGGTATATAATTTGTGCGGACGAAGTCGCGGGTAAACTCTAGTAACTATTAAATACTAATTTAATAAAAATATTGTTCGCTAGGTGGACAAAGCAGCGGATGGAACACACACGGTGAAGAAACTAATGAGTGTGATCTATGTACCGCTCACCGACAAGAACCGTCAATATCGTGAGTGACGTTATACCGGTCTGATCATTTGTTCTGTTCTCATTTGTGCTACTGTCTTACTTTGCTACGTAATAAGAGTTATAGGACGTCCAAGTGATCGAATTTAATTAAATTATTTCATATTTTACAGCCCCATGTTTGAAGTGAAGACCATTTTCATTATAACAAATTATCAAGTTAAATAAATATGTATTTTAGAAAACAATAGATTTGCCTAAACATTCGAGACTATTAAAAAGTAGTGAAGCTACCATTGGGAGGTCAGGAATCGGGTAATATGTCAGGTATGTGGTTGAAGATGTCTTTTCCAACTTGTCTCTACAGACAGCGGCCGTAGTATGGCAGCGTGATATAGCGTTATCGAGTAATCGAGCCTTAGCTCTCTTTCTGTTTGCGTGCAAACGAACGAGATAAAAAGCGTGACATATAGCCTTATAAAGCGCATCGTACTACGACCGCTGATGGACTAAACGTACATAACATTTTGAGGGTTCCATACCCATAGTCGGACAAGGAACAAATCCGTCTGTCTGTATACCTCGTTTATTGGTAAATTTTTAGTAACAATTTAAACATTAAATTTTGTTTTATTGGTGTTGATGTTATGATGATCAATTCGGTGTCAATTTTTTTTTTGGAAGGCTGAATCGAAAACCATTTCGAGATAATTGTCTCATAATAATATTTTCTAAGTCAGAGATTTTAATATGAAAGGATTACAGATATTTTAAATAAAATAACGTCGTTTTTCGGTACGTCCAGTGACGTCACTGGAAAACCTGTGATGTCCTTGGTAATCTTAAAATCGATTGATAAAAAACGTACTTTTATAATGTCCGAATTTGACATTTGATGTTGCCGTTTCTGTTTCCAGCATAGAGTTAAAAAGAAAAGGCAGGAAAGTTTTTTTTTTTTAAATTTAGTATTTTTTCTCCATGGAGTTTGAATTACTTTCTCTCCACCATTTTTGCACTTAGAGATTACAGATGAAAGTAATTCAAAATTTAATTGGTTTCCTAAAATTATTTCTTCTATCCGTTAAAAATATAAAATGAAGACCAAAAAACTTGACATGCCGAATTTCAATAAACTCTCACGCATTACAGGGTGTAACAAAAGACCCTAGTTATAATTAAGGGGGTGCTTCAGACGATCAAACTGATCAAATTTAACTATGGAGCCAAAATCGAAAAAACGAAAAAAAGCAGCTGTCCCATACATTTGAGTCGAGTCGGTTGTATGAAACAGCGGATTTTTTTTTGCGATTTCGAATTTATTTTCATAGAGTAGCAGGCTCCCTACACCTTAACTAGGCATATCCATTGTTCTCTGAGATTACAGAAATAACTATATTTTATTGTTATAGGTAACGCATTTGGCATCTCCATATATTTTGTTATTGACTTTGTGCTTGAGAATTTAAATTAAAACAATAATAAAATGGTCAACACTTATTGGCTTTCAATTAGTTGTGATAAGTATTTATTTGTATATTGTAATTTATAATTAAAAAAAATCTGTAAATTTTAATGTTATGCATGTAGTATTTATTTATACAGATCTCGCTTTGCAGTGTTATTTGATGGATCGTTATTCTCTAATCAACGCCTACACTGAGAAAAAAATGCTACGTATACGTAGCCCGTCGCAGCTTATACGTAGCCCGTCGCAGCTTATACGTAGCCCGTCGCAGCTTACGTACCACGTAGCTTACAACGCGATACTGATTACGAGTGTTGTATCAGTATTTAAGTTGTCTCGTACTTCACAATGAAGCTTCATTATGCAGTTAGTCGTAAGCTACATGGTACGTAAGCTGGGACGGGCTACGTATACGTAGCATTTATTTCTCAGTATAGTATTTTATGTCGAATAATATAATGTAATAATACAACGTAAGCGATGCGCTTGTATGAATTCCGGTAACGTCGGTCGCATACGTCGCGAGTAAGCAATGCGCTTGTATGAATTCCGGTAACGTCGGTCGCATACGTCGCGCGCTGTACGAAGTAATAACAACGCTGAGTCAGGCGCCATTAGATACATTTTCGCGCGTAGCGTCTGGCAGTAAAGGATTAAAGCCGTGAAATCTTACCGTTTTCTAAGGAAGTGATGTATCTATTAAGAAGTAACAGTAATATGTTCTCGGTGACTAGTAGTTGTGTTCATTGATTTTCGATGTTATTTCGCGCAAGCAAAGTTGATAATAGCTTGGCAGTGAAAAATTTCAAAAGATAGTATGCTTCGAAGGGAAACGAAATATCAAATCTCAGCATAGTGAGATCTGTAAATAATGATTAAATTATATGGTTGTATTGTTGATCGATCCATTGATTATTATTGGTTGTATATCTGTTTGGTATTGTAATTTATAATGAATTTTATATGTAGACATATAGCAGTGTTGTAGAAACCTATTATATTTACATAACAATTTCCTTGCGTATTCGGATTGCGTTTATAGAATTTATACTAGAAAATTGATTAACATGATAGATTTTTGTCCATAAAATATTGTATACTCTAGTCTAGAATTTCGCGTTATGATTTACTATAAACATAACATTGTTCAAGGTACTTGGCGATAAATTTATATTACTCAAGGGTATTATTATAACAAAAAGAGGTATATATTTCTAAAACATAGGTACTTTATTGCCTGTTTTTAAACTTTTTCAATTCTTATCCTTGTACAAAATAAATTCAGCAATTATGACAAATGTGCTTTATTTTTTACCCCTAAATTTGCCAGCAAATTTCTTCTTGTTGAATTCCTTATTACTTGTATCGATCGGTTTTGCTTTAACATGTAATATGTTATATAAAGTGTCTGCTTCATTCTTATTCTCCACTATTTCCGACAATTGCTCCTGAAAATTACATAAACATGCTCAGTTTATGATGTGATTTAAATTACTACTTATGTCACAGAATTCTACATACAGAACGGTCACTCCCCGCCCCCCCTCTGACTTCAGATACCTGCTGCTTCAAACTTTCTAGGGACACAAGGAGATCCGAGCAAGGGAATGCAGTTAGGAGCGCGCACCCGTTGGATTTGACTACATAAATGAGTGTCTTTTCAGTGCATAAAAAATGTTGAAAAATAACGCTAAATTCACATTTTCAGTAATTCTTTATCTCAAATACGATTAAATAACAGAACGAACAATAAAAAGTATCGAAATGTAGATGACGTTAAATGCAAAGCGCGGCTTTCAACCCTACACGCAATGTCATGGACAGTTTGCACAAAGTGCGCATGTGCAGACGCTATTTCGAAATTAAAAAAACGTTCTATAGAGTGCCGGACCTGTGCTTATGTATACATGGCGACACATGAAGCTATATAAAACCAAAATAATCTTGCCTCGTGTAGGTAGAATAACGTTTAGTGTCGCGGGGCCTGCTTATGTTTGTTTTGTGTAGCTTGATGTGTCTCCGTGTATACGTACTAATAAATAAAATAGACTAGTTTGCAACCTCCCTTTATCTCATTTTATTAATTCACGATATTAACAGCTTATAACAAATATGTCTTGTATTTAACAAGACAAGACATAGGTACAGATATTTATTCAAATGTATGTTGTTTTGGTGTGCAATAAAGTATAATTGATTAATTGAATTGAAATGCCTAGTAGAGTATAAACTTAAAAGCCTATCACAAAATCCTCCCAAATCTTATATTTCGCACTTGGTTTGCAATGGCCATGCTCCCCTCCTCCCATACTGCAACTGTACCCTAACTGGAAATCATAATTTGACGTTAATACCTGACCAGCAAAATAAAACACCTCGGATATTGCGGATAATTATTAGAACAAATTTTTGTAATTGAAATATTGTCATTAAAGGTTATAATTGATCGTAGCGCCTCCAAAGCAGGTTTTATGTTTTTGATCAGGCTTTATCATGAATGAACTAGAATATATTAGTTTGCATAGTGACATTTCCATCTGCCAAAAAGGGTTGCTAATTGGTTAGGCCGCAATACCCATGCCAGCTTCCTTGGTAGGCCTGTACCCTGCATCATCTACAGTGGGACGTTTAGGCTGTCCACTGAAGCGGAGCGAGTCTGCGGAGCGGAGAAACGAGGGAATTTTGGCCAATGGATTTGCATAAAATCTTCGCTTCGAGATTTTATGCAATCCCATTGGCGAAAATTGTCCGCCCTTGAACTCTTAGCATCAAAATAATACTTTTTTTGCAAACTTACTTGTGTAAGAGTTATCAAATGTTCCAAGGATTTTCCCTTATTCATAATCCTAGAAATATTTTTGGACGTAACGCCAGGCAGCTTCTGAACGAAGTCGTGGACTAAATTATTGTATCTTTCATAGTTCATTTCATCTGCCGTGTTCTCTCCGCTAAGAGCTAAGGCCTCAGCAACGTTTGGGTTTTTTCTTCCTTGCTGTAATGAAAATTAGAATGGATATGGAGAGCGCCTGTTGTGCGTTTCGGAGAGGTATGGACACTCGATTATGAAGGTCCGAGTTCGAATCCGCACGGACGAGATGCTATGTTCCAATGAGATTTTATAACTTATGTAAGTAATATCGTACTATTTTTTTCCTTTTGCGTACAATTGATACTATTGTTGTACAATTTAATGACCTAACTCTGACCTCCTGAAGTTGAAGTGGCCGCGCCACAACGCAACACACCGACTGCTCTCATAGCTCTCTTATGGCTTTCGTAACTAGTATTTTTTGTGAAAAAATAATATTAAACAGGTCAGTATATGAACGTACTTTTAATTCGTAGAATAGTTCGGCCGTGGCGTAGGGGCTCGGTGACCACACGAGCTTTAGTCTTGGGAAGTGAATTGTAAGAAACTGCAACTTCTGCTGTATATCGGCCCCTGAAATGTCGCTGGATACCACAAAATGACCCTAAAAATGAAAACATATATACCACCAGTTTTTAATTACTAAAAAAATTTAAGGGTGCAATCAGACAATGAAATTAAACAACTTTCCCTGAGGAACATGGGTAGAAAAAGCGAAAAAAAAAATTTTTGAACTCCCACATAAAATTTATCGGCTGATCCGCAATTACTAATCCTCCCATTATATTAGCAAAACAAAATATTCACAAAATATCATATTCTCAAAGATATGACCCCCTAAGATATGTAACGTATTTAATTTTACACCCTATATATCCCATGTGTGTACATAATTAGCTGCAGCCAACCGTACTACACCCAAGTTACAAAATATAAAGCTGGGGGCTTCTTTAAGTAAACCAAGTTTTAAAGAGACTAAAACAAATAGCTTAAGGGTATATTACTGTTGGCGCGCTCCATACAAACGAAGTCAGGTGATATTTTCAATACTAACCGATTAAACTCAATGAAATTTTGCAGAAACGATCTAGAAACAAATCTCTATGCTTGTATCGTGTCAGATTTTCCATAAAATGTAAATTTTAAAAGTTATAGTGCCTCAAAGATTTCCATACAAATCTTAAATTAATCCTAGCATTGAAACTGTATATTTTAATGAAAATCGGACACGATACAAGCATAGATATTTGTTCCTAGATTGTTTCTGTAAAATTTCATTGAGTTTAATTGGTTAATATTTAAAATATCACCAGACTTCGTTTGTATGCAGCTCGCATTTACGCATTCGGAATAAACTTCTCTTAAGTTACCTGCAAATGAAAAGGTTTGTTCTGATCGAATTCAATTAGTAATATAGGTCGACTGTAGTTTCGACACATCTGAGTGCACTGGGTGTATAACCGGCCGGAATTCAAGGAGCCGATCAAATCCGATATTGATTTCCTCTCCACGCATATGTCTGGAGTTAGGATATAATCTCCTATCTGAAATGTTAATTAAATATTTTTAAAAACATACATTTACTAGTTACAATCATTTTCAATTGACAACATTTCATTTATAATTTGGTAGTGAAATACGAAAACCGTTTTGAGATTTTTGGATGCTTATTTTGATACATATTTTTATTTATTTTTTAATGTAATAGTTTTAAAAATATTATTTATAAACAAAAAATAATGCGGAGGAATCAGATATCCTTTTCCTTCCGATGTATCAGGTAATTTAAAAAAATTGACAACGGAACGTACATATAAAGTCAGTTGGTCAGTTGCCAGGTTACGCGTGATTTTGACGTTCTTGCGTGGAGGCAGCGCCCTCATTTTTTGTCAAGACTTTTTAGACGGACTGTACCTACGTTAATTTTTTTTATATTGGGCAAAGGTATTACTGTCATACAGCCTACCTTTGTAACTTACGTCAAAAATTTTTTTTGTAGATATTTTCTCTGAAACTAAAGAAAAATTGTAAAAAATAAAAAATACGGGTCTCTTAATTAACAGTAAACTATTCATAAATCTAATAAAAGTAATGTTTTAAAATTTTGAAATGTTGTCAATTGGCAAGCAGTCCAAGCAGAGATAATTTTACTATGATCACATTACATACAGAACGGCTACTCCGCCTTTCTTTAAATTCAGATACCGCACGTCACCCCACGTTCAGAGTTAATTTTAGAGAAGCCCAGAAAGAAGCACATACATAAGATGCGAGAGTGTGTTGTACGGTGCCTGTACAGATGTTGTATTGCTTTTGTAACAGTACTAGTCAAGCCTCTTGAGACCGTCCTATAGAGTGACGAGGGTTTATCATTATTAACTTGAAGTAAGATATATTATATTTTCTTAAACTTGGAAACAATAAAACTCATTTCGATGACGATAAAGTATATTTTTTGTTTTTCCACTAAGCTGGTACTAAGGCACATTTAAAATTTCTCTTTCTACAACAATGGGACGTAGCTTCGAAAAGGGTAAATTATATTATGACGCTTGCATGGGTGTGTAGAGATAGATCTTACTTACCGCAATAGTGACTGGTTCAATATTGATGCCCTTTTTATGAAGTAATGATGGTAAATCTGACCGAAATTCTCTCATATCAACTATCACTACAGGTTTTTCTGTGTTTTGATTTTGGCCACCTGAAAAGTAATAATATATTTACGTAGAAAAGAGTTTATACTATTTATTTGATATTTTTATTTTTATTTATTGACAAAACGAACAGCTTTACTAAAAACTTTAGGTGTAATTTGACATGGTGTAAAAGCCGAAGTCGCCTTAAGAAGGATGTAAAAGAGTAGTAAATACCAGCTTTCCTCGTATCAACAGTTTCGGCCGCTTCCTCTTCATTCATACTGAAGAATTCTTCCGTTTTACCGTCTTGATAAGAAGGTACCACCATAACCTTAAAAATACGAGGGATTTTAATTTCTTTTGAAATGAAGAGGCAAAAGGTTTATTTTCCCAAAATTTGGTGGTAAGTTCGGTATGTCAAGTTTTTTTTTGGAGGGCTGAATCGAAAGCCATTTCGAGATAATTGTCTCAATAACAATATTTTCTATGTCAGAGATTTTAAAATGAAAGGATTACAGATATTTTTAATAAAATATAATCGTTTTTCGGTCCGACGAGACCTAAAAACTCCTTGGTAAACTTAAGATCAACTTAAATAACTGGCCATTAAGACAAAAAATATATTTACAATGTCCGAATTTGACATTATGATGTTGCCGTTTCTGTTTCCAGCATAGAGTTAAAAAGAGAAGGCTGGTGATTTTTATTTTTTTAATTAAGCACCATTGAGTCAGAATGATTTTCTCGCGACCACTTTTGCGTTTAGAGACATGAAATTAATTTAAAAATTTAATATATTCAATTTAAATAATTTTTTTTAAATAAATCGGTACCAAAAAAGAACTTGACATACCGAATTTAACATCCATCATAATTTTTCACATGTTGTCATCTTTCTCTGGTCTAAAAATACTCTATAAAATACTGGTCTTCAGGACTTAAAATAATAATTAATGTAATAATGTATGGAAGAAAGCATGACCTAAGAAGATCAGAGTAGCATGATCGTAAACTCGTCGGGGTAGTAATTAGGATATCCTGAGGATGGTTGCTTACCCCCTCTCTCGCCTGATCTCGGCCAATCGGTCAAAGATTTGCACCACTACTTCTATGATCACGCGGAGTAGAGGCCATCCACCAGAAAGATGGGTCGATGATATTAGGCGACAAGCGGGTGACTGGATGCAGAGGGCGAGAGACAGAACGTCTTGGAGAAATATGGAGGAGGTCATGTCCGAAGACGGACTGATCAAGGACTGTGATGGATGGGCTTCTATGACGACAAAGATAGACTAATGGATATAGTTAAAGATTGAGAAGATACCTTTTTTCAACTATTATTGATTATAAACATGTTACAGCTATGTTGTGATATTTCGAATCAAATTAAAGATTGAAAAATGTCTCGGGCGGGACTTGAACCCGCACTCTTCCAAACCGGGGAAGTGCGTTATCCAATTTCGCTACCGAGTCCACTAGCCAGAGACTGTAAGGTATTACAAACTATCTCCTCCTTAGTTTTGGTTAGTTTGTAATAACTTCCAGTAGATGGCGCTCGCGTCACCTTCAGACGCAATAGATTGAAAATTTCGTTCTCTGGCTAGTGGACTCGATAGCGAAATTGGATAACGCACTTCCCCGGTTTGGAAGCGTGCGGGTTCAAGAGACCAATTTGTCAATCTTTAATTTGATGAGAAGATACCCTCAAAAAACTTACACACTTTGTCTGAATAAGCAGCTCAAACGCCTGCTTTTCTCTCTTCAAAGACGTGAGATAGGCTTGCTCTTCCACAGTTTTATCATAGATCATAAAATACACTTTAGTCGGCGGTTCCTCAGGCTTCTTCCTGCATTCAAACAGTTCAACTTGTCTTACTGCCGACACGTCACTGTGATACAATATTATATACTCTGGACGTAGTAACTCTAATGTTTTTTCCAAAGAAAAGTTGCTTCCGTTTTCTTTAAACGTTTGTATGTATATTATTGGCTTTTCAGCTTCTATTTGAATTATATCTAAATTGTCGAGCTGTAACAAATATATACACATACATACATAAACTCACGACCGTAATCTCTATCGGGGTGGTCAGAAACATTGCTACAGCTACCAACTTTGTTTATGAATATAGTGATAGCAATGCTCACATTAACCAACAACAACATTGCAAATATTTCCTTATAAATCCTAAAATTTGTGTGGAGTGTAAAAGATTATTGATCCACAATAATTATTTACTTTTTCAAACAAAAATTTAAAATAACAAAAGACCAAAAAATAATCTCTTCACACCCATCGCATCGACGCATAGTTCCTAATGGGCTGGCAGCATTCATTGAATTGCCAAATTAATTCTTTGGGAAAAGTAGCTGCCAGCCCTTCGGTCACTGCATCGTCCAAAAATGATTGTGCTTCAGTACCTCAGAGGTCCATCATCTAGCGGCTAGCGATATCTATCGATAGCGTGAGTACCATCGCGCGCGGCAGCATCGATCTTTCTCGCTCTAGCAAATGACGTTCCCGGTCGACGGAAAAGATTAGAGCATGAACAAATTTGATTCCGGCTGACAGATGTGGGCCAACCCTTACACTACCTTTGTGAGTATTCTAGCGAGGAAGACGTTTTCGCGGAGCTGACAACCAATCTACACCAAAAAAGAATTAATCATGTAAGAATTTAATTAGTAGAATTCATATTACCTGGGAAATTGGCTCAAACATGCTTTCATCGGATTCCTTTTTCACGTTGCTCTGAGTGGCGACCTGTGTCAAAGTCAATACATAATTAGACTTATTTCCCTCATCCATGTTACATTCATCCTCTTCGTTATCTAATTCACTTTTACCCTCAATTGTTTCTTTTGATTTTGATTCCTTTTTAGCGTCATTTTCAGACGGTATTATGTGCTTGAGACTTTTGTACTTAGATGATACTTTGTTTATAGCTAGTTCTCTTCTAAAGGCAGTGTAAAACAAATATTTGTTTGCTCCCATAGTAAGGTAGTGATTAAGCTGGCTACATGTTCTGTTGTCTTGACAGAGTATTAAAATTTTTGTGTTTTTCAACGACCCGTTTTTATTTTTTTTCACCTCTTCTGGTATTTCATCTAACAGTAATTCATTGAGGCATTTCCATTTTGCAGACGGTTCAGGATCAAATTCTAAAAAAAGATAATGGTGTTTAAATATATCTGACTGCAAATTGACATGAGCCAGCGCAGCGTGGTGAATTATACAGGGGTCTTTCTTAACATGCTGACACTTTTTCAGACCGTCAAACTGAACAACTTTCTCTATGGCCCCAACATTGAAATCGCGAAATAAAAATCTGCTGTTCCATACAAAACTGCAAACCTACGTGAGCCAAATGTATGGGACAGCTGATTTTTTTTTCGCGATTTCGATATTGGTCCCATAGTGAAAGTTGTTCAGTTTGATGGTCTGATCATCCCCTTAAAAAAGTGTCAGCATATTAAGTTGGACCCTGTATTTGGTTTTCTATGAAAGGCCTTTTTCAAAAATGGGATACTATACAAGGTTTTGACCACCACTGAAGAGTGGCGCGCGAATTTTAAAACACAGGATCTTCCCAGTCAATTTTAAAACCAGGACATGCCCTGGGAAAACAGAACGGTTGGCAACCCTAGTCTACAGTGAACTATGATTACATACCGCTCTTGTGATTATAAACCCTTCCTCTGGCCAACCGAAACAGCTGTTCAGCAGAATCTAACAGGATCCATCCAGAATTTATTTTAGCATATTCAGGAGTTCGGTATTTGCTTACTAAGGCATAGAATGACACTGCGTCGTCGTGGATTAGGTTGCTGAAATTATAAAGTAAACAGTTAGGTGCCCGCGGACAAAATCATCTGCGTAACTATGGACATTTTGTCCGCGGGCACCCGATCACATGGTGACTCAGTATGGGATTTTCTGCAGATATGTGCGTTGCCTAAATCCTTCGATTTTCATTATGCAGACAATGTGACCACAGTATTTAGTAATACACACAGTACAGACAATCCCTGCCCCCACCAATTTTTACCTCTGGTAGGAAGCGTGGTGTACAATGTAGGCAAAGGCGCATTTCTGTCTCGCTCGCACTCACTCAGTTCGCACATGTATACATCTTTTTTTTAATTTTTCCCATTTGTAGGAAATGACAGCTAACTGTCCAACATTTGACGTGACCGCGGGTGCCCGCGGGCAAAAATGCCTAGTCTACGCAGTCTAGTTTTTTGAATATCAACAGCATCGATATAATGTGTGAACGGTTTGAATTACAACAGAACAGGAATGAACTACAGGTCTAATGGTACACAGAAAGGCACACAGGTGTAATATCACGTCAGTCGAATGTCGCGCAATGGCGTGGCACTGCTATATCACTGCTATATGCGCCATACATTAATTAATTTTTATTTATATTAATTTTATTTATAGATTCTTTAGGTCTACTTTCAGAGAAAAATCTTAAACAATATTTTCAGATTCTATGGTACGTTCTAAATGCTCTATACTGAATTTGAAATAACAACACAACTTTAAGGCTATTTTGAATTACAGAAACAGAGATTTAAAACACTTCCTCTCACTTATTCTTAGAACAGCTTTAGTAACGTCCAAGATATGTTGAATAGTATATCTTTCAGGTGGCCAGAAAGCTATACAGGATGTAAGAAGAAACAAAATATCATCTGTCCCATACGTTTGAATCGAGTAGGTATTGCAGTTTAGTATGGCCAGCAGATTTTTTTGTTCTGATTGGTTTGCTCCTATAGTAAAAGTTGTTCAATTTGAAGTTGTAGAGTATGTGGTTTAAAGGTTAATGATACTTTTCCTTACACCCTGTATAGGAATCGGAAAATCTTTTCGTCCTTATTTGAAATGAAGTGTAAGGTGAAGCATTAGAGTAAAACTTACGCAATCATACTCCTCAAGACTTTGAGATCCTGGATGTACTCTTTGGTCCTCGTACTCAACTGATGCCACACGCAGTCTAATTGAGATTGAAGGATTTTGTGGAACTTTTTTGTTAGACAATTTTCTGTCGTTATTTCCTGTGAAACAAACAAGATAGTTAGCAAATTAAATAAAACCATTTATTCAAAACAGATGTATTTGTTATGAAACAAATAAGTGCGGGTCCCATCTTTAGGTGGTTTGGATCTCAGCTTCAAGCGTGGTCACAGAATATAGATAACACATACAGAACTGCCATTGCCTGTCCCTCTCACTTCGAACTTCCAGGGGCGACTTTGGGGGCAGACGGCGCGTGTGCTGACACCATCTTGTTTCTGTACGGTTAGATCGTTTTATGGAGTGCTGGCGAGGCGAAAGACATAGGGATCAGTGTGAATACTTAGACCATATAACTAGGGACCAGCCTTGCGTTAGCACTCCCCTCTGCCAAGTTATTGACCATGTGTATTTACATACAATTTTATATCTTACTAGAGTTAACCCGCGACTTCGTCCGCACAAATAATATACCAGATTTTAAGTCAGATCATAAGCTATCAAATAAAAAAAGTTTCATCAGGATCGGTCAGTAGTTTTTGCGTGATGCTGTTACAAAAATACAAACAAGATAGACAAAAAATTTAAAAAAAGGTTGATTTGGATTCCGGGATACTTAAAAACCATATCGTAATCTTTTTCATGTAAATATCTTCAATGTACAGACACACTGTTCCAGTTTTATAATAGTTAAGATCGCTGTTGCCGGTACTTATAATTGCGGAACAATAACTTCAAACTAATCTCGTTTGGGGTTCTCACGACTATTTTTTAATAATCAAAATTAGAATCTAAAGTAGCATAAGCATATGCTCACTACTATATTCCCCGAGGGGGTAGTCAGAGATATTCTGAAACCTCAGAACATCCACGTTCCACCAGTAGTACCGAAACTAAAGTAATTGAATAAAATCCAAAGTTACGGATTTCATAAAGTGGCAGAAAAGTTTGTTACACGCGACACGTCCAAAGTTATGGGGACTAAATTGTCAATACAATTAACCTGCATATCCAACGTCCTGTTGATGCCTTTCAGTTGTTTGACGGTGTCGTTCATGATGTCGAGCAGGCAGGTTTGAATGTGGACCGTGTTCGTGGACAGCGACACGCGTAGCTCCACCACCTGCGCCTGTCGGCTCTTCAGACTTTTTATTATAGTCCCGTGGAACCTGTAAAAGGGACACGGGATTTCATTATGTTTAGATAAAATCAAGAGAGGAAATGCTGTATGACTGTAAATTGCGTACTTGAAAACCTAGCCCAGTTATGGAATAAATCTTAACTATTATAAAACTGTAACAGAAGTGTGTCTGTACATTGAAGATATGTACTTGAAAAAGATTACGATATGGTTTTTAGGTATCCCGGACTCCAATGAACGCAATTTATACAGAAGAGACGTGTGGCGTTGACGGATAGTCAAAGTAACAGAATTATAAACCTTATAGTACGTAGCATAGTGTCGTTTGGAGAATTACGCCCGCGCCTCCAGGCGACGTCACCTGGCGTCGTCACACAGCGTCGTTTTTGTCGTAAAGGCGACGAATCTCCTTTACGACAAAAACGACGCTATGCTACAAACTAAGATTTATATTGTGAAACTTAGATTTCCATCGTGCAGACGTGCCCACGGGCGAAAATGCCCATCGTCTGCGTAGCGCCTAACTGAGTTGTTCAATAAATAATAATTAGCTTAACATTGTTTACTTACCTTGGCCACAAGTATAATTCAGTTACAAAAAGAGCTCTCATTACTTTTTCCACATGATTATATCCAAATGTAAATGACATAGGAGAGTTGGAAAATGCTTTCACAAAGCCAGTCTGAAAAAAATAGTGTTTTTGTTTAAGGATTGTACATAAAACCTGCATGTTGTAGAAAGCATCTACTTCATTCTCGCAGACATGAATTGGAGTGTAGCAAATAGGATGTAAGACATCAAAATGTGATTCCTAATTTTGACCTTTATTTATAAGCTCGGTATTTCAATAGGTTGCAGGGTCGTGTTCATGTAAGGCAGCAAGTTATGTTAGCATATTTTTGTAGTCTCAGCCATGGCCGACCTGCTAGAGGGTGGGATTATAGTATGATGGACGGACTTTAGGCTTTAAGAGAAGTTTATTCCGAATGCGTAAATGCGCGCAGCATACAAACGAAGTCTGCTGATATTTTCAATACTAACCAATTAAAGTCAATGACATTTTGCAGAGATAATCTAGAAACGAATCTTTATGCTTGTATCGTGTCAGATTTCGTTTAAATATTCAGTTTTAATGCTAGGATTAATTTAAGATTTGTATAGAAATCTTTGAGGCGCTGTAACTTTAAAACATTTTAACGAAAATCTGGCAAAATAAAATACAAGCATAGAGATTAGTTTCTAGATTGTTTTTGAAAAAAATCATTGAATTTAATTGGTTAGGCTTGAATATATAACCAGACTTCGTTTGTATGGAGAGCGCCAATGGTAATATACCCTTAAGGACACAATCCGATCAGTTGATTAGCGAGGAGTGTCTGAAAGGAGTATATCAGGCCTCGTTTGAACACAATTGCTAGTTGCTACTGTTTACTACATTTTTCGGAGTCCTAAATGTTGCCTCCCATCTACTACATTTTACTCTGAGCATCAAGTAAATACAGGGTGTAAAATTAAATGCGTTATAGCCCGAACAGAAAAATAAAAACCTCGCGATGTTGCGGAAAATAATTGGAACTAATTTTGTACTGTAACACTGACATTAAAGGTTATAGTTGATTGCTGCAACCCCAACCCTGGTTTTTTTATATTGCTGGTAAGGATTTCCATACTTTAGGAGGTGCTTTAGACCATAAAACTGAACAACATTTACTATTTAAAAAAATTAAATCAAACCAAAACATTTGGGTCGACAACCTTTTTTACACGATTTCGAAGTTGGCTCCATAGTTTCGAAACACACTCAAATTAAATGCGCATTTAATTTTACGTCCTGTATATTTATAATAATAGTCCAGATTTTATACCTTATTTTTTTGCCTATATAATCTAAGTGCAAAAGCTTCTTGACAGGACTCAAGCACTGTATGCGCTCTCAGAACAATAACACCTGTAATGTGAGCTATTGGCACTCGGTTCTTCAATAAATCCACTACTAAGATCCTAGTTGAAACAAAGTAAATGCCACCTTCCAGATATGCTTTCTCCCTGAAAAAGAAATAGTTAAAACTTTTAAACACATGTTTGTATCACAACATAGACAATATCTTTCTACAACATACAGGGTGTAAAATTTAATACGTCACACATTGACGTAGAATACTATGGACGCCGCCGCCGGGTCTAGTACCAAATTCTCGAAAAAAAGTGTCCGAGACTAAACTACACAAACCTAAGTACATGTAGTAATATCTTTGACTAATTATTATAAGGACTAGCCTTGCGGTAGCATTTCCCCTCTGCCACGGTATAAGCACAATTGATCTTGAGCATTTACATTCAATTTTACACCTTATCACTAAACGAGACAGCCTATAATTGCGAAATAATAACTTCGAACTTAGAACGTTTGGGGTTCACACGAGACTACTTTTCATGATTTTTAACATTCAAAATTTGAATCTAAAGTTATGGGGAATAAAATCCAAAGTTGCGGATTTCATGTTACCTCGCCCCCCGCAAAAAGTGGCAGAAATGTTTGTTAGTAGAATTACACGCGTAACCAGTCCACATATAAATAGTCAAAGAGTAATATAAACCAACTAAAACATTGAAAATGCTGAAATTCTTTTCCATCGCACTCCCTCATCGGGGCACGGCGCGCGCCGCGCGTTACTGTAGTCGGCAGATCAAACGAAGACTGTCGCGTAATTGGTTCTCTTTTTACGTTTTGGTGCTCTTTTGGTTCGGACACTTTTGAGAGCGGACCCTACGTCCAGTAGTTGGTAAGTCAAAGACGTCACATATCGAACAGTGTGCTCCAGACCATCAAATTGAACAACTTTCAATATGGAGGCAAAACCGAAATCGCGAAAAAAAAATTACCTGTTAAATAGAAACTGTCAATTGCAACTCAACCAAAATGTATGAAACATCAGAATTTTTTCTCGCCATTTTATAGTTGATCCCATAGTAAAAGTTGGTCAGTTTGATGGTCTAGCCCATAAAGTATGTAACAAATTTCAAGGAATTTTTAGTTTACACTCTGTGTATACTATAGTGTTATGGGTTATTGTAACTAAAAATATGGGTTAATGTATTTTAACCATTATAAATTTTATTTTTATTAACTATTATAAAACTGTAGCAGAAGTCTTTGTGCATTGAAAATATTTACAAAAAAAAGATTACAATATTTTTAAGTGTCCCTGACTCCAAATCAACCTTTTTTTAGAATTGTTGTTTGTCTGTTTGTTTGTGCGAGCATCACGCAAAAACTACTGTGCCGATTTTTATGAAACTTGTTTGTTTGATAGCTTTTACTATCTGACTTAAAATGGGTATATATTTTGTGCAGGTGAAGACGCGGGTTAACTCTCGTGTATCTATAAAGAAACTAAAATATAGAAGTTACCTTTCAGATCCAAGGGTGGGCAGAGCCATAAGATTGAATTTTTCAGTAAAATACTTCTCTTCATGATCACTACTGTTCAATATCAGAACTAAATTACTCGGGTCTTTGTAAACCCAGAGCAAATTTGATATAATGTTATTGTAGCAAAGACCTCTGTAAAAACAATCAACATAAGGTAAATTTTTTAATTTTTTGCATAGTTCCTTTTTAGTATTTTTGATTCTTTTCATGTCGGTTTCTCATAATAATAATAAACCCGCAGGGCAGCTTGTGGCGAGCTGTTGGTGAGTGGCGACACCACGGACCCGATTCTCCAGAGAGCCCGGATTGATTTGGCCCTCACCTCCTGTCTTGCCCTAACTGGCCGGCCAGGAGTGGAGTTGCAAGAGCGGAACCTATGCTCCAGATTGGAAGTGTAAAATGTCATAACGCCGGGACTGAATAAGCGCAAAACCTCATACACCCCAACTGATTTATAACAAAATAATTAGTTTGAAACAATAATTTCAATTTTTGATCTTTAAAATTTAAAGTTATTCGCATTTTAAGTTTTCAGGCAAAAATGATTTGTTATCATTTCAGCAATGAATGAACGCGCTAGAGTACTTGTGGATACAATTTAGTAGTGATGCAACGAATACGAATACGAATATTCGTATTCGCCGAATATCAGCCAATCACCGAATATTCGTATTCGGAGAATACCAGGAAGACATTTGTAATTAAATGTTTTCGCAAAACCCACTTAATTTTTGTCAGAAAGACATACATTTTCCTAGACTGCCGCTGAATACATTTTTCTAGATCTTTCAAATTATTCACTGTGTCTCCAGAAATAAAATTTTTCAAGGTTTTCGAGGGTCAAAAAATGGTTTTCTTTTACCACCCATAAAACTGTCTTTCAATCAGTCTTTTAAAATGGAACAAAACATTGGTCAGGACTTTAGGAATTTTAGAGCATGTCTGACACGCTGACGATTTTGATTGTTTAAATAATATTTCGAATGATTAACGTGTCTTTTCAACATTTTTAAATTATTTTTCGCTATTCGTATTTGTATTCGTATTCGCCGAATAGTAAAATCAATATTCGTATTCGTATTCTTATTCGTAAAAGTGGTATTCGTTGCATCACTACAATTTAGGAATCTTGTTTTGGTAGTAAGTAGGGTGAGAGTGCCCGTGCGGTGGGTTGAGATTGAGTTCAGTACATTTTAAATTTTACAAACAAATTATTTATTATTTTGAAAAAAATTACCTATGTTGAAAACATGATAATTTGATTCTGCTCTCGATTCTAAACAAACTACTTTCTAGTTTTGTGTTAATTCTTTAACATGTTGTATAGGTATTCTGGTGACTCCAGGAGTGTGTCAGATAACTTTGTAAAATTTAACATCATCATCAAACATGTTAGATTTCACAAAAACATGGTGCAGGGGATCCGGCTTGATACTTAACACTTTCAAGGGCAGTGACTGCCTATAGCCGTGATAACAATAAAAGTTATATTGTTAATATTTTATTCAAATTCAAAACAATATAACAAAAATAATCTAATCCGCAACGCAGGCTTCGTCAAAACTTAATCACATACATCTATATCCAAACAAATTGGTTAATTTATTGTAAGTACTTGGTCTATACTCCATTCAAAATAGCAACGAAATTTTAAGGCTAGTTTGCTTTACAGAAACAGAGATTTGATACACTTCCTCTCACTTATTCTTAGAACAGCTTTAGTAGCATCCAAGACCAAGATATGTCGGATAGTATATGTATCCAATAAATTAATTACATTTGGTAACCAGAATTGGCCAGAAAGCTAAAGAGGAATTGGAAAATTTCGTCCTCCTTGTTTGGATTGTAAAAAACAGGGTAGGTACTTATATACAACTGTTCCTATGTAGGTATTTGTTAACTACCTATACTTATTCTTTTAATAGATTCGGTATTGCCCGTATTTAAAACATTTCTCTTGTAATTTATTATTATTAGTAGGAATTTATTATTTGGGAAATAAATTAAATAGTACATACTTAGCCAGAATAAGCAGCGCATCTTTCTCAAACACATCTATAAAGATTTGCTTTTCAAATGGCAACAGTGGATACTTAATTTCAATATCGTGGGTCTCATTTTCACCGTCTTCGTCTTTATTTGTCTCCATTTGATTTAAAAGCACAAAAACTAATAAATTATTAACTTTCCCTAATTCAAAATTGTTTGAAACATAACCCAAAGAGAATGGAATCACTACGTTTTAAGAGACGGCACTGTCTAACTAGCTTCGAAATTCTAAAATAGTATGAAGCGCGTCTAGTGTTTTCTACCACAACAATAACACTTAAAAATGCAGTTCTACCAACCTAAAGAACATGAAACGCTTGACAACGTCAAGTTGACGTAACTAGTGCGGAGACACCTTCGTCATTGTCACATTATCGATATTCGATTGAAGTGATGTGCGTTATTTATCGATATCGAGATCTTAATTAGGCGAGTGGCGGCGAGGCGACGTAATTTAATAACTATTTACTAATAAAACAACAAAAAGAAAGGTAATCAATTTTATTATAAAATTGTTAATTTGCGTAGGTAATAGGAAAGATACGTAGGTATTTAAACGTACCTATTTAGTTCAGTGAAACTACGTGTTAATGAATAAGCGCAAAACCTCATACACCCCAACTGATTTAGAACAAAATAATTAGATTGAAACAATAATTTCATTATTTTGATACTTAAAATTTAAAGTTATTCGCATTTTAAGTTTTGAGGCAAAAATGATTTGTTATCATTTAAGCAATGAATGAAAGCGCTAACGTGTTCTTGGATACATTTTAAGAATCTTGTTTTGGTAGTAAGTAGGGTGAGAGTGCCCGAGCGGTGGGTTTAGATCGAGTTCAGTAAATTTTAAATTTTACAAACAAATTTTTTAATATTTTGAAAAAAAATTACCTGTTTTGAAAACATGATAATTCGATTCTGCTCTCGATTCTAAACCAACTACTTTCTAGTTTTGCGTTAATTCATTTACACGTTGTATACAGGGTCCTTTTTTAAATGCTGAAACCTTTTTAAGAGGATGATGGCACCAACATCGAAATCGCGAAAAAAAATCAGCTGTTCTATACAAAACTACAAACCTACTTGAGCCAAATGTATAGGACGACAGATTTTTTGAGTTGTTCAGTTTGACGGTCTGATCATTCCCTTAAAAAAGTGTCAGCATATTAAGAAGGACCCTGTATAACCCCCGACGCAAAAAGAGGGGTGTTAGACGCAAAAATTGTATTTATCTACGGGTGGTTCAGACCATAAAACTGAACAACTTTTGCTATGCAAGCAAACATTAATTCGTAAAAAAAAATCGGTCTTATATATTTGAGTCTAGTAGGCATTGCAGTTTAGTTTGGAACAACAGATATTTTTTTGCGATGTCAGGTTTGCTCCCGTAATAAAAGTTGTTCAGTTTGATGGTCTGAACCACCCGTAGATAAATAAAATTTGTTTACGCCATTAGTATATTTCTATTCTTTTATATTACACGTAAATCCAAAGAAATATCACCACGGGACCTTTGTTTTTAACTAAGTAGAAATTGCGAACTATTTTCAGAAATACTCAATTTTAGTACAAACTTTACACAGTGTTTGTAAACTCATAACCTAAAACAAACAATAAAAATAAAAAATAAAGAAATCCCATTAAAATAAACATTTTAGTACTAACAACTAAAAATACGAAATTTAGTTGAATTCGTTTATAAAGTATAATTAATAACATTTTTTCGATCTAGCATAAAAATTGCTTTTTATAATTTATTTCCTTTTGACCTGTATTTTTACTGAGCTACGCACAACAACTTTGAACACATTTGGTATTGCGCTAATCATTTGACAGCCTTTAGGCCGAGATTCAGAGACGTTTTTAAGTTATAGTTCGAACTCCCGTATGTCAAACATACATACATGTACCCATACATTTTCGCCACGCTTAGCTCACGCTAAGACTAAAAAAATCGTCTCTGAATCTCAGTCTTAGAGACGATTTTTAAGTCTTAGGCTGTGATTCAGAGACGATTTTTTTTAGTCTTAGCTCGAGCTAAGCGTGGCAAAAATGTATGGATTTTGACATACGGGAGTTCGAGCTAAGACTTAAAAATCGTCTCTGAATCTCGGCCTCAGTTCGAACTCCTGTATGTCAAAATCCATACATTTTCGCCCTACTTATTTCAAACTAAGACTAAAAAAATCGTTTCTGAATCTCAGACTAAACTCTAACAGATCGCTCAGACGTCAGAGGCTGTCAGTCGCACATAGTAAATAAGTCAAGTTTAGTGCGATACGGAATTTAACACAGTTGATTAGAACTGAGATTGAACTTCGATGCTTTAAATTAACACGATCGGTGCCCTAGACTAATTTCACATGGCGGTGAGTTTGAATAAGGTGTCACAGGCCACCAGGCCTCCACCCGAACGGTTATTTAACAAAAACTTAGTCTAGGTGAAAAGTTATTATTCGAATAGTGATATGGTTTTTAAACACTTTAATCTTGCTTATATGATTCCACCGTTTCCTCCGTTTCTTCCGTTGTGGTTTCTTTGATTGGTTTTTTATGGCCTGAGTGACAATTTCCCTTAGGAGCTCTGATTTCATGTCATCAAGTTGAATACTTGTAGTTGTCAACGTTTTTAACGCACGTGCTTCGCTAACGCTTCTTCCCGCTTTGACATCAGTGGTTGTGGATGGACGGTTGAAGATTTTTCTAAAAGCAAAAAGAAAACGATTTTATTTCATAAAGCTAGTAAGTCGCTCTGAGCTTTTTAGCAGTTGTAAATATAATTTGGTTCTAGATTGGCAGTTTTAGAAATGGTTATAGATACCGAATTATAATAAAGTTTCCATAATGGAATTAGTTACGTTTCAGTTTTCGATTACCTATAGTTTTAGGTGGATAAACTTTTGCGATCGAGAACTCTGCATAAGATCACCACTATCCTTTTGTCGCCTTCTCTTACACTTATGGGAAGAAATGGGATGTTCCACTTGAAGTCAAACCATCATAGCCTTGCACTAAACGGTACAAATAACTCTTACCTTAGACGTTACCAGTGACAATCTCGCTACGGACCTCGCTACGGAAGTCTTTACACTACGGACCTTCAATCAGGACCGTGTTTACAAAAAGCAAGGGTGACCTATGTATTCTAAGTTACAAACAACTTAATATACCTACATCCTTCCTGTTACAAGATATGCCCACGATTTTGTTTAAAAAAAATCTCCAAAATAAAGTAAGTAGAGAGCATCGGTCGGTGAAGCGTTGCGGAGAGGTATGAATACTCAGTCATAGAGGTCCGGGTCCGAATCCGCACGGACGTTATGCCATGTACCAATGAGTTTCTAACTTATACTGGGTGGAACGTAACGAGGGTCTTTCCTTTTAAGGGTGTATTAAGACACTAAAACTAAACAACTTTCCCTAAGGAACATGGGTCGAAAAACGAAATAAATGTTTGGACCATAGAAACTACTACTACACTCGATTTATTTTTAAATCTTTGTTTGATTCATAAATGAATTTTCTATAATTACAAACCTGCAACTCCTTGTGGCCTCTTTGTTGAAGAAGTTGTTTTGAAGTCCAAGCCCGTAGCAGAAGTAACTACAAAAATGTCAAGATTAATTAACATTCTTATTCATGTAAACTAATAATATTATGATGACATCAATAGAAGCTTCGCTTAGGAGCAAGCAAGACTTGGAGGATAGATTGGTGCTGGTTTGAAATATATGGCAAATTGGGGGGGGGGGGGGGGAGGTTTAATGCTCTGCAGTGGATTGATTAGTGGGAAAGATGATAATAATCGATTGTTCTAACATACGTAATGTTGATTTAATATTTATAATTTCCTTCTAAACGTAAGTATTTACATAAAATTTCTATTTTAATTAAATCAAAGGTGTTTAGGTATGTAGACAGACCACACGTAGACCTTCTAGTTGAGCCAAATTTAATGCGATTTCATACAAACAACTACAATAAAGTACACTATGAATAGTCACCTGTTTCTTCAACACGACGACGACGTCCCGAAAGAAGTAGATGGTAAACATTCGAAACCAGGGGCAGTGGGTTCTGGAGAGGATGAAATGACTATGATTTTCAATTTATAGAACTTCTAGTTGAGTCAAATTTAATTAATGCTTAATTAATTTAATTTATTTAATGCTTGATGCTATTTGGTTTACGATAAGCGAAGTATTCTTGCTTTAATACTATCATGTAGATATAGCAGCATAAGTATACGCTCACGACTATATTTCCCTAGGGGGTAGTCAGAGATATTCTGAAACCTCGAAACATCCACGTTTCACTAGTAGCACAGAATAGGTAATAGTATTTACCTATAGTTCTACATACTAGTAGGTAGTACTGAAACACTGTCCAGAGGGACGGGAAATGAGCCCGTCGCGTCGGCACTTATAATGAACAGAAGGTACAATACATACCTCGAAATTGAAGCATACGGGTTTCCTCAAGCTGTTTTCCTTCACCGAAAAGCCAGTGGTGTTACAATTCGTACATAAATTCCATAAAATTCATGGGTACGAGTCGGCCTGGACGGGGATCGAACCATCGCCTCCCTCACGGCAGGAATGGTATTCGTCACTGAACTAACACGGCACGTAGATGTCTAATAGCATTATTGTATATTATTTCCAATATTCGAACATATAACTAGTTAATACTAAAATTACTAAGCACTTTATACTTACCGGTCTAGATCTCTTCTTGCGAACAAAATGTCATTGGACTTTCTCCTTAAGCCGCACACTTCACATTTCTGAGTCGATTATCCCATTTTATAAACAATTTGGATAAAATGCGCAGAAAATTTCATCAAAATGTTATCAAACACGCCGCGCCATTTTGTTTTGACACCTACATTAGCGCGCAATGCTACCAATAACTAAAATTCAATTTCTTTTTTTAATTTTGATTGATTCGACTCGTTTAAAAATCTACTTTTTCGGAGACAATGATTGAACTTGCCTAACATTATTTTTGGCAAGCTTACGTGCTTGGCAGGTTGGTAGCAAATTCTAGACTTGCTTAGTACAACCAAAACTTTGTTCTATCTGTCGAGCGACTGACATAACCTAAACCTAAGATTGAATGGAATGAATGAACGGAACGATTTGATTTGAGTGAGCTATTCTTAAATCCATAGATTCATGACTTTTTACTTTTCATTTTCAAAAGGAAAGTTTATATTACACCGCACCATTTTAATTTCAGAAACGGATACGGAAACCTTCCTCCAAAAATATGATAGTAGTAGTAGTTTTGTAGTTTCCATTCTATTTGTTCATTCCGTGCCGGTCCATTCATTCAGCATTCATTCAATTCACATGACGCGAGGGCAGTGTTGCCGTTTTAGTTACTTTGTGGCTAGATTGTAGCGGATTTTCAACGACGTCTTTACCTTTAGCCCTTCTTTTTTTAAACATTAAAAATAAAAAAATCGTCTCTGAATCTCGGCCTTAGTTGCAAGATTTTGTATGCAATTTCAAGTAAGTCAAACAAAAATATCGCATACGCAGAAAGACACAAACAATAAATATTTTCTCTCGCTCACTCTGTGTTATTAGCGAATAAGCCTGTCTCGTTTTCGCCACTATTATTATTTTAATGCCCGTTCTATTGCTTTAAGGCCGAGATTCAGAGACGATTTGTAAGTCATAGTTCGGACTCCCGTATGTCAAAATCCATACATTTTCGCCACGCTTAGCTCGAGCTAAGACCAAAAAATTCGTCTCTGAATCTCGGCCTTAGGTCCCAAACTGGTACGAATTTATCGAGCGATAATATCGCTGCGACTTTGCGATATTTATTTCCAGGTTATTTTGTATGGAGTTGCGCGCGATCCTGCACACTGTCACGATATTATCGCTGCGATTTCGCGTCGCGTCGCGTCGAGTTTAAAAAGAATTTAGGTCACATCAAAAACATTTAATGAAAAAAATTTAGCCGAGGCTCACAAATCCTTAGGACGAGATTCAAAGACGATTTTTAAGTCATAGTTAGAACTAAGTAGGGTCAAAAATGTATGAATTTTGACATACGGGTGTTCGAACTAAAACTTATAAAACGCCTCTGAATCTCGGCCTAAGACTAGCCTTTCGAGCGATAGTTACCAAAAGTATATCTATCTCTTAGACCATATTCAGTGGTGGGGCGGACGCGTGACGCGAATCGCAAAATCACAACTGTGTGCACGGAAAAGGACACTTGATAGTATCGCTCGATAAAATCGCACCTGTGGGAGCCTTTTGGCCCGGTGTTTTCTCTTGTTCACGGCAACTCGAAAGATAATCAAGTCAGCGGCAAAGCGGGCAACACTGGCTGGCTGACTGACGCAGGGTTGCCAGATTGGGGGTTTTTCACGCGATTTTGGGGAAATATTTGGCCTTTAGGGAAAGGAAATCGTTAGGGAAATTTATGGGGAAAAAATTTTCAAGGTTAGGAAGTTTGGGGGTTT
Source organism: Agonopterix alstromeriana (assembly GCA_963924505.1). NCBI lineage: Eukaryota > Metazoa > Arthropoda > Insecta > Lepidoptera > Depressariidae > Agonopterix > Agonopterix alstromeriana. The sequence continues at coordinate 5,169,781 of OZ004670.1, forward strand.
TTCTATCTAAATAAATAATTTTAATACCATATCGTATGTTACGATAGAGTTTCGGTACTACTGGTGAAACGTGGATGTTCTGAGGTTTCAGAATATCTCTGACTACCCCCTCGGGGAATATAGTCGTGAGTATATGCATGCATGCATGCAATACCATATCGTATGTTACAAAATTAGGGCTTATACTTCTGTACCAAAATATTTACACTTTAAGGGACCATAGGTTCAGGTGAAGACTTTCTATGAGAAACGCGATTGTCCAGCCCTCAGAAAAGTGCTTGCGTGTTCTGTATTTACGATTTAAAAGAATTAATAAGAGTACTTTTACCGATTTTTTATGATTACACTAGATAAACTAATGGTGAATATGTGAGTAAAATTCTAGTAATTATATATGGTTACAAAGTTATTCTAGTATGTAAAAATACAATTCAATTCAATAATACTTTATTGCATACCAAAACAGAATATAAAAATTGAAATGATGCTAAAAATGCGTTATTTTCTTATCTTTTTGAAAAGAAATTCTATTGTGTGAAATAAATTGCAATTGTGTATTCCATTTATGATTTAAACTATCCAAGAATACTATGTATTTTTCGTTTCGGTAAGTTGTATAAATATTGTAGAAAAACGAAAAATAAGAGACCCCTTCCCAGGTAAATCTGGGGTGTATGGCACCTTAATGACACATAACACAAAACGAATCTTGATGAGCTCCCAAGATCCCTCTTCACCTCCTCCTCTCCATATCATTTTCTTGTTAGATACCTTTATTTCACTGAACTTGACTTAGAAATGGACTAACTGACAAGACACATAAGATGACCATTTTGTTGACTTGCCTGAGTCTTGACTGAAGAATAACTTATACGCAAAGTCTGTTTGTGAGTTTATAGACTGTTTGTTGTTTTAATGCAGCAAAAGTTATTTGGGGGTTTTTTCTTCAAAACCTCAAATTTTGGGGAAATAAAATTCTCAATTTGGGGAAATTTCCAAAACAACATCTGGCAGCCCTGGACTGACGCGCCGCCGCCATTTTGATTCCAGTCAACTTCGATTTGTGAGTTGAATTGTTCGTGCGTGATCCCGAGTGAAAAACTTTCTAGTTTTTGTCCTGTGACGCAAATCATTACTTTAGACTTTCATTAAAGGTAAAACTGAAAATGAAAGACGATTCATAAGATAGATTTTTTGAGGTTTTATTTTGCGTGATTTTGAATAGCTAAATCTGGGTACCTACTATAACTTTCCCTTCGCTTTGTTCTAGAGCATGCAAATGCACGCGATGAATCAATTTGGTAATCGTGGTTACGGAGGGCCACCGCAGCCCCAAAGACAAAACCGTCGTGGCAGAGGAGGCCCGGGAGGTGGTGGGCCGCCATTCCGCAATTCTAGATTTGAGCACAATCAGAACCAGAGAAATCATAATCAAGGAGGTCAACGACCTAATAATGAGGTAAGTGCGTACAAATAGGACGTTTATTTGTTATTTTACACACTTAAGTTACAATGTAATGGTCAATTTATCTTCTATACACTTCTATACAAATTGTGAAATTTCCCGTGGTAATTTATTTCGACGGCCATCTTGACTACGCACTATTATGCTTGGCATAGTAATCCGAACCTCGGCTATTCTCAGATCGTCCTAAACTTCATACAATCGGCATTTGCACACTATATTTGCCCTAATAACATAAGTTGTAATAACATCTTAAGAAAGCTAGTAATAGGAGCTGTCAAAGTAGGTCATTAGCACCTACCATTGCTTAGTCACCGAGTACAGTTATCCTCTCAAATTATACACAGTTAGGTTTTATCTACTTTAGAATGGCATATCGACGGATGCGCGCGAACGAACGAGTTAGCAGGCGCGATAAATCGTTTATCGAGGTACCATGCCGCGGGCGCTGATCATTATAAATAATCCCTATTTTTAACCTCCGATGCAAAAAGAAGGGTGTTTTAAGTTTAACGCCCATGTCGGTCTGTCTGTTTGTGGGATCGTAGGTCCCAAATGAGTGGACCGATTTCGATGCGGTTTTTTTAATAGAAAGCAATTTTTTGCGATAGTGTTCTTAGCTTTGTTTCATTAATATCGGTTCAGCAGTTTTCAAGTAACATAAAAATATACGAAATAACATTAAATTACAAATTTAAAAACTCCCAACGCTAAAAAACAGACATTTAAAATGTGAAAAATAATTTGGTCCTCCTATTATTTTTGATGTAAACAAAAGTTTGTTTTACTTTTTAACTCTTTAAGATATTTGAGGTCAATTAATGTGCCTGGGACCGCAAGTGATTGTCGAATAAAAAATCAAGGACCATAGCGGTCCCCTACGCATAATATATTGACCTTAAATATCTTAAAGAGAATTCAAAAGTAAAACAAGCATTTGTTTATATCAAAAATAATAGGTAACCAAATTATTTTTCACATTTTAATGTCTGTATGTAGTGTTGGGGGTTTTATATGGGCAGAGAATAGAATAAGTTAACAGAGAGAGCTTCACCAGAGGGTTCAGCATGCCACCTCCAATAAAACAACAAAAATCGACAACATGTCTCTGTCTTTGTTACTATGCGTATGGGAAAGCAAGTGCACATGACTGTTTTGTCGCTCTGTTGTGGGTGGCATGCTAGCCCTACTGGCTGCTGAGGGACAAAGCTTTCTGTCAACATATTCTGTTCTTCGTCATGTCTGATTGCGATAAAACTTTGGTGGTTTGTTGTGCCCATGCCTGCAAAGGAATAAAAGATGTATTGCAATGCATGTTAGGCACAAGTTACTTAATAAAATAAAATAAAGTTATTATCTTGTTTCCATATCACATATTATACAACATGTTAATGAATAAACGCAAAACTAGAAAGTAGTTTGTTAAGAATCAAAGAGCAGAATCGAATTATAATTTTTTCAAAATAGGAAATTTTTTCAAAATATTAATTAATTTGTTTGTATAATTTTAAATTTACTGAACTCGATCTCAACACATCGCACGGGCACACTCACCCTACTTACTACCAAAACCAGATTCTTAAAATTTATCCATGAGCATGCTAATACTTTCAGTCCTTGCTTGAAATGATAGCTAATCATTTTTGCCTGAAAACTTAAAATGTGAATAACTTTAAATTTTAAGTATCAAAATAATGAAATTATTGTTTCAGTCAAATTATTTTGTTACAAATCAGTTGGGGGGTGTATGAGGTTTTGCGCTTATTCATTAACACGTTGTATTTTTGTTTATCTTTCAAATGTTAGTACAGTAGTACCAGGTTTATAAGTCTTACTGATGTACCTGTACAGTAGACAAATTTAATAGCGCGCAAAATTGTGTTATCTAATCAGGATGTGCCACCTTCAATCCCTTGCTGATATTGGCTAATTATTTTCGCGCCCTTTTCGCTGCTATTCGACATTGCACCCTATAATTACTAAATGCCTTTGGGTTTTGACGGGGACTCTGGTCTGCTCTGCGGAAATGAAGATTGACAAGTGGAATTATTTTCGTGGTAGTGTACTGTTAGTGTGTGCCCATTGCCATTTTGATGTTAAGGCTCATGTGAGCTAGCAGCCTGTGCTTCCTTACTCATATAAAATAACAATTTCAGCCACAAAATCAGCCGAAGCCTGTAGACAAGCCCCAACAGCCAGCTCAACAGGCCCAAACACCAGCTCCACAAAAACCAGTGCAGCAGCAGCAGAAACCAGCCCAACAACAGAAGCCTGAGACCCCGGCACAGCCAGCCCAGCAGCCCGCAAAGCCAGTGCAGAATGTTCCTGCGAAGCAGAACACACCGGCCAAGCCAGAGTCCCAGGACAAGGTTGACAACAAGCCAGTGGAACAGAAGCAGCAAAACCAGGGGCATGGCAACAATCATAACCAGCAGCAAAAGGTATTGTAACACTCTTATTATGTATCTTGTTTTAGTGTTTTGCAAACAATTTTCCTACATTATGTATGGAAATTAAAACAAACCTCCAGCATACTTGTGAAATGGGTATACATTTTTTAATTTTAACTTTATTACTTATATTTGTTAAGATTTAAATTTAGGCTACCTTTGTAATTTTTTTCTATTGTATTTCCCTGAATAGGGTTTTTGAAATATATTTTTTACATATGTATATATTTAAAAGAAAATGATTGAAAATTACGCTTAACTCACATATTCAGTAATAAGTATTTTATTTTTATAATATGATAAACTATAGAATTTATGATGAATATTTTTGTAAAATTTTCATACAAATCACATATTTGATGTTCAATAAAGAGCTTTGCTATTTTCACTAGGTTGGCAAATAGCATTTTGTTTTAATATGAAACATGCTCCTAAAAACTTGATTTCTTTAAATGTATTATTTGGGAAATAATCAAGTACATAGAATTGACATTTAATGTTCTGTTTAGAATATGAATGGAAACTTTGGAGGAGGCAATAAGCAGGGAGGAGGTGGTTGGAGCCAGGGTGGTGGTCCACCCAACAAGCAAGGTGGAAACTTTGGTCAAGGGAACAAGTTCCAAGGCCCTAAACAAGGAGGCCCTGGAGGACAAGGAGGTCAGGGGGGCTTCGGCGGACAAGGTGGTCCTGACCGCCAAAGTTTTGGGAGCCAAGGAGGTCACGGAGGCCAAGGTGGTAATGGAGGCCAAGGTGGTCACGGAGGCCAAGGTGGTCACGGGGGACAGGGTGGGCCTGGAAGTCAGAGTGGATTTGGAGGACCAGGTCAAGGACCACCCCGGAACCAACAACGTAATAACAACCGGGGACCGCCAATGGATGGCCAGAAACCGGCACAGAGAGAGGTAAGATTACATTACTCCCTTATTATTGCCATTTCTATTAATTATGTCATTTCTAATAATAAAATACAAAAGCCTGTATTTTTGTTTCCATGTTATTAGTTGGTACTGTTAGTATGTTCACTTATTAAACCAGGGTTCGAAAGGATAATTGTCACTGATAATTTTCATGATACTTATCATAATTATCTTGATAAATATATGTTGATAATTATCATTTTAACTATAAAATTAATTGGAAAATCATAAAGCTTGCGCTTGCAATGTCGCCCCATGTGTATCTGATCATGATTCGCGAAAAATTGTGTGATTGCATCTGTTGACTTTCATCTTCTGCATAATTTTGTCACTTCAAATAAAGTATTTTTACTATAGGAGCAAATGCTGGCAAACAAACTGAAGGATTTGATGGGACCGCTGATAGATCTGCATCCCATTGATCAGTCTGAAGTCAAGTTTAATGGCAGGAGTCGTTTGTACATTGGCAACCTTACCAATGACGTTACGGAAGAAGAGATCCTGACCATGTTCAAAGCTTTTGGAGAATGTGCAGAGCTGTTCCTTAACAAAGAGAAGAACTTTGGATTTATCAAGATGGTATGACTTTTTTCATGTTTTTCTCTTAATCTTTTTTTTTTTTCTCTTTTTTTAGGCTTCTGTCACCTGCGGCCGTAGTATCGCAGCGTGTTATAGAGCTATAGCGCTCTCTTTCTCTTTCTAGTCGCGAATAAACGAGATAAAAGGCTTGAAATAGCCTTATATGCGCATCTTACTATGGCCTCTGTAGTGACAATGCCAGCCTCATAGGCTTAAACGTTTTTTTTAATTAATCTAAGACAAGGTCCCTGCAGTGGGATTCTACAGGCTATAACTTACTTACTAAGGCCGAGATTCAGAAACTATTTTTTTAGTCTTAGCTCGAGCTAAGCAGAGCGAAAATGTATGGATTTTGACACACGGGAGTTCGAACTATGACTTAAAAATCGTCTCTGAATCTCGGCCTAAGACAAGGTACAACCCTACCGACTGGTATAGGCTCACTGATGTGATTTTTGAAAATGTGAAATGAACTTTTGTAAATTTTCTTGCTTATTTTATAATGATTTCTTCTATTTACATAGGACTATAGAGTTAACGCAGAGAGAGCAAAGCGTGAACTCGATGGAAAAATGAGAAATGGCAGGAATCTTAGAGTAAGATTTGCCCCTCACAACAGTGCTGTGCGTGTCAAAAACCTGCCGCCCTTCGTGTCGAACGAGCTTCTGTACCGTGCCTTCGAAATATTTGGAAAGATTGAGAGGGCTTATGTGAAGGTTGACGAGAGAGGGAAAACTCTTGGTGAGGGTGTGGTTGAGTACGTACGCAAGCCCAGCGCTTTGGCTGCCATCAGGAACTGCACTGAAAAGTGCTTCTTCTTAACATCGTAAGTCTCATTTTAATAATTTTTTTCCATTGGCATACTTTATTCTCCAACCCTTTGGAGCATCATTCTTAAGAGTTTATGTAACGCAAATTAAGATAAAAAATAAAAACATTTTTTTAGATCACTTCGTCCAGTAATCGTGGAGAGTTTCGAAGAACCAGATGAGCTGGATGGATACCCTGAAAAGAATCTACCAAAGAAGCACCCTGAATTCCTGCGAGCTCGCGACGTATGTACTTGTTTCAAATCATTTTGATGTCATCTACACTACATTATTATAAAACTGTAACAGAAGTGTTTGTACATTTAAGATATTTCCAAAAAAAAGTTACGATATGGTGTTTAAGTGTCCATAACTCCAAATCACCTATCTTTGGATTTTTGTCTGTCGGTCTGTGTGTTTGTTCGAACATCACAAAAAACTACTGGACCGATTTTGATGAAACTTTTTGTATTTAAAACCTTCACTATGATTAGACTTCTAAAACTAAAATAATATTTTATCTCGTTACGATGACAAAATGTCAGTTTCAAGTATCTATCAGTGTAAGTTAATAAGTTATACCATGTAGGATCCCACTGTAGGGCAAAGGCCTCTCACGAGACGGAATGGACCATTCTCGGGTGGAAAATGGTCAGTAAAGTAAGTAAGAGTCAGTTTTTAGGGTTCCGTAGTCAACAAGGAACCCTTATAGTTTCGCCATGCTCGTCTGTCTGTCCGTCTGTCCGCGGAATAGCTCAGAGATGCTGAGTACTAGAAAGCTGTAATTTGAGATGAGTATAAATATTAATCACGCCGTCAAAGTGGTAAAATAAAATCTTGAAAAATATTTTTTTTTAGGGTACACCCCTACACGAAAAGTGGGGATGCAATTTTTTCCCCTTCTATCCCATGCTGTGGGCTATCGTTGGATAAGTCTTTTAAAAATATTGTGGGTGTGGAAAACCATTTTTCGATTTAGGGATCCGTTAACGAAATATTAAGCTTTGAAGTGAAAATTTTTGTTAGTCAAGAGTTTTTCTAACTTATTCACAAACATGGTCCATATGACCAAGGGTCAGTATTCTAGAGATTTGGACAGTAAATGGTCAGTATTTTAGAGGGTTTTAGTAAGTAAAATCGGTGGACATGGAATCAGTTTCTAAGCCCTGCATACTATACCCCGCCAGCCCAGTGCAGATTGGTGGTGGGTCTATCAGTAATCGTTATTATGTGCGCAGATGGGGCCGCGTTTCTCAGAGCTCAACAGCTTCGAGCACGAGTACGGGACGCGGTGGAAGCAGCTGCACGAGCTTCACCGCCAGAAAGAGGAGGCGCTCAAGAAGGAGCTTGCCTCGGAGGAGGAGAAACTGGAGGCTCAGATGGAGTTTGCTAAGTATGCTCTTTTTAAATATGTCCAAAAATTTACAACATTTCATTTTAAGAAAGGTACCAATATAAGAAAACCATCTGGAGATTATGTGATTCAAAGCTTATATCAAAATTATCAGATTTTTCTATCCATTATTTCTCGAGTTATTTGAAAAATACTGAAAAATATAATAGAGGTTGAATGAGATTTTATTCCTTTGCCTGCTTGGCTTTTCTATTGTATTTGACAGTTTTTATTTTTAATGTTATTGCGGCCAAGGTATCTTAGCCATAAATCCTTCGTTTTTCAGAAAATTCAAAAGTTAATTAAAAATATAAATATCAATCAAAAATAAAATCGGAAAAATACGTATCCTCTTATTTTTTAACCTATTTTTATATTTTGTGTTAAAAACAGGTGATTAAAAAATGTTATGTCGTCAATTGTATATTAACTTATTTTGCAGACGATTTATACAAATGTTAACAGATTTTTCTATAATTTATTTCTTGAGTTATTTGAGAACTACAGAAAAATTAAAAGCTACGCTGAATGGGATGCATTTTCTTCACTGAATCTAATCATCGTTGGACATTTCTTTTCATATCATTTGAATTTTCTTAATCAACTTTCATCATCTTCTCCGGTCAACGTAACAATGGCTGTGATGCATAAGTTGTCATTAAAATTTAAATTCATTAAAAAAAAATGAATATTTAATAGGTAAAAATTTTATCGAAAAAATAGGTATCGGCTATTTTTAACCATATTGTTAATTTATTCAATAAAAATAAGCGACCCAAATGTTGCATTCGTAAAGACGTTAACTATAAATTAGTTTGGGTCACTAAAATGATGGTGATGTGATGTTAGGTACGAGCACGAGACTGAGCTGCTTCGGGAGCAGCTGCGGCAGCGAGAGCAGGACCGGGAGCGGACGAAGCGCAGCTGGGAGATGGCGGAGCGAGCGGCCGAGGAGCGCCGCGAGTCGGAGCGCGTCCAGCTCCTGCGCCAGGAGGAGGAGCTCTCCCAGCGCATGCGCCAGCAGGACGACGAGCTGCGCCGCCGCCAGCAAGAGAACACACTCTTTGTTCAGGTATACAGACAGCTGTACCTTCGATCACTAATAAAAAAAAGATTCAAAAATGCTCTTAAACAAATCTAAGGGCACACGTTTTTGCTCCATCTTGCTGTCAACATGTAAATTGTTAGGAAAATTCTGACAAATAGCTAAAATTATACATAAGAATTTCTATGTTTTATTAAGTATCGATGAGCTTGTCTCATTAAAATACCGTCGAAGGTTATCGATTTCAGATAGTCCATTTTCTGCAGTTTAATGCTCTAATGTGATTCGCGATTTTAGGTTGTGTGAAAAATTGTGTCTCCCATTTAAATTCTTTCGTCCTGGAGGAATTCTTCGACTATGATTTTTTAAAGATACAACACTAAGGAGTTTTTTCCCTACTAAAATAATTTAAATAATGTATTATTCTTCAACTATTTGTTAACACACATGTGGCTGAGTTAGTTAACTACACATGCGGCTGAAAGCTATTTCCAGCTGGTTACGTAACTGTGTAAGTTTGAGCTTCGTTTAGGCCCCATTGTTTTACTGTGTCACTTGTGTAAACAGTCTGTCACGTGTTGTTTGTCGTTTGTGACAATGTGCACGGTTTGCGGACACCACAAGCCGTGCGTCAGCTATATTGTAAGTTTCCTATTCAACATATAAGACATTTTAGTTTATTTATAGTATATTTATGAAATTGTAAAGCGGTGGTGGTCTAGTGGCAAGTAACCATGCCTGCCGTGCATGGCGATAGTTTGATTCCCGTCTAGGCCGACTCGTACCAATGAGTTTTTCGTGATTTATTTACCCTTTGGAACACCACCGCTTTTCAGTGATGGAAAACATCGTGACGAAACCTAGATGCTTTCGAGACATGTGTACCCACTGTCCATTGTAAGTGGAGACGGGCATACCACCCGTAACACTGGACAGAGTTTCCTTACTACTTGTGAAACGGAGATGTTCTGAGTTTTAAGTGTCTCTGACTACACCCCACCGGGGAATATATTTATTGCTGTTAATAACATTTTAAAATTACCAACTTTATTTTCATTGTCTATTTTTTCACAGGCCCAAAGACTGAACTCCATGTTGGATCGCCAGGAACAGGGCATGTTCGACCAACAGCAGCCAATGGTAAGTTTTTCTTTCAATTTCAAAGTTTGTACCACGTGAGATAAATAACAGCTAAATTGTTGCCTCTATGTTGTACAAGCTTTGGTCAATTTTTTATATAAAAAAAACAAATCTTATAAACAATTTCAGGTTCCACTTACTACCTGTGACTTAAATTACGCTTCATCGTAAATTATTTACTCAATTATTACTTACTCCTAAAATAATTACTGGTATTAAAATCTTAGTACATGTCGGTAATAATTACGTAGTTATCTAATCGAAATTATATCTATTCACATTAGGGCAATATATCCATCTAAACTTAGACGATATATCTGAATTAGCACAACACCATTATGATTTATTCACTTATGTTGACATTTATATCACACATGTTGAGTTTTTGCCTTCGGAGTCGTAACATTCTCAGTGTGTTTAGGAAAACTAAAACAAAACCGTCGAATATTTAACTTTCGACAATTTAAATTATGGATTTTACTTCAAAGGTCTTGAACTTTTTCAATAAGGGGTTTGAAGATTTTAGTAGGGAAGGTGGCTAGCCGCCAACTTGATTATTAAAAATATCAATAGGACACTCGGATGATTATTAAATATACTAAGTCATTTTGTGTTTAAGACAGTTTCAGAGTTATTTCACGTCATAGATGGATTTATCAGAATATATTTAGTTTGCTTGCCAAGTATAATAATGCTCATAGAATTCCATTAAAACGTTTAATACGTAACGTACATCACATAACGTAGAACACAACGACAAATTATGTTTTTAAATGGCGATATGTTATGACAAATTGACCTATATTTTTTGGTCACCTAGGTATCATCTATCGATATTCATTGGTTTCAGACTGTGACACTACTTTTGTGAAAATTCATGATGGCTCAAATGACCGTATTGGGCCTCTAATTTTCAAACCCCTCTAGAGTTCGTTAGCAAGCTGTCTTAGATCGTTAAATCTTCTATCGTCCTCGCATGTTGGTCCTTTTTTGTGCTTTATAGTGCTGATGTTACATGACCTACATTACATTAATTATCGTTAGAGACCAGTAACAGGTTTATAAACCAGCACAAATATTGGAGTTATTACGAAATTATTACGTACTGTTACATATAGTAATAATAAGACTTTAAAATATAGGAATGTATCTAATCAGTTACTTTGAAATGTAAGAATCTACACCATGGAATCGGGGTCGTTTTGAAGCCGCAAACAGGGTGCTTCAGACCATCAAATTGAAAAACTTTTACTATGGAACCAACTTTGAAATAACGAAAAAAAATCTGCTGTTTCATCGATTTTTGTCGTCATTTACTATGGAATAGCAGATTTTTTATCGCGATTTCAATTTTGGCTCCATAGTAAAAGTTGTTTAGTTTGATGGTCTGAAGCACCCTGTTCCAGCTTCTAAACGATTCCATGGTGTTTAAAAAGCAAAAGAACCCCAATATGGAGGTCTACCAGCAGTTGAAACACCGATTTCAACATTAATGATCAATGTTTCATATTATCTGAACCTGAGGCAGCTGGACACAACACTCTTGTCAATATAACTGCCGGAGGACCCAGAAGCAGGCTGGCGGGGCTTTGGGTTGCTAATTTGTATAGTGATGCAAAATATTAGTACGAAACTTTGTTTCGATTTCACTTCGGAAGAATTACCTCACGATTCCTCTCACTATCTCAAATGGCTAAACTAATCACAATGGTATCGTTAATCGGCGTCCACTAGTCGACTGCGCGGGGTCAAGGGGTTGACAGTACGTCGTCAATGAGGCTACAGAATTTTTAGTAAATGGCGGGTCGTGTACTATGACGGAGTACACGGGTGCAGGCCACGACGGGCGGTTACCTCCTAGTCGTTAGCGCGAAAACAACGCGGGCCAAACGAGCAAGCCGCTAGACCACAGAATATTCATTGCCAGGTTCATGTGGTCTGAAGTGCCGACACATGGGCAACGCGCGGTCCACGCGTCGGACACTACTTTCGCTTATTTTGAAATGTCCTGTATGTAACTCGATTTAAAGCTCACATTGCAATATTTTGAGTCGAGTTTGTGTTGAGTAGACCAAATGTTGGTCCTTCTGGTTGAGTCGTGTATTCTACGCTAAGAAAATACGAGCGTATATGAGAGGCGGCACTTTAATTTGCTTGGTCTATAACATTTATTATTTTAAAGCAATTCGATAGACATCGACGGTTGAGTGTCGCACATAATGAGTTATGCGTGACTGAGGTATACCTCCTACAGGCCTACGACAACATTATGTTTCGGAATTATTCCTCCATAGGTTATGTTGCGTTTTGCTGTAAGAGCATAACTATTTTCTACGAACAGTATGAATAGAATAAGTTATTCAACGATGTCCATTGATTATATGATTGTCAACGATAGTTCTTTTGCAGCTCAACTAACTTATTTGCCAATGTCTCTTATTTTCTTTCCAAATAAAACATAACTGAAAGCAATATCTGTGAATAGATATAATTTTGGATACCAATGGTAACACGTGGTTTACTGTACATTGTACTTTGATGGCGGTTGAAATCCGGCCTCGCTACGTTATTAATTCTTCAAAATGTAATATTATTAATATTTTGGATTTTTAGAAGTTATTACCTAAAATCTATTTTATTTATATTAATCATTTAAACCTGCTTAACCAACACGTTAATTATGAATGTATGACTGATGGTTTAAACAGTTTCACTGAATGTATTCTTTTATATTATACTTTTAGTTCATACTCTTAAAAAAAATTGGAAATGACTTAATAACCAAAAATAATTTTATTCGCATTGCAAAACCAGGTCGGAAGTAAATAACAAAGAAAATACTACTTCTATGATCTTACGAACTAGTTATCATTTTAGTGCATAAGCAAATTAAAGGTCCGTGGATTTTTTTTTAAATAAAAATAAAGTACGACAACACGTGACAATCTTTATTTCATTATAACAAGACGTAATCAATTGAAAACGATAATTGCTGTCATTATTTCGATTGCTAAAGTGCGGCTAACAGCTACTTGCGAGTGCAATTACAATCTCTGTGTAGCATGTTAGTATTCCTCTTTTTTTCTACGTTTATTTTGATTTCTATTAAGTGAAAAATATTGGCAAGAATTATGATTGCTTACTTAGGATGGAGGCTTCAGAGAGCAGTACGACATGCCGCGAGGAGGCTATGACGACATGCCGCAGAGCCGCGGAGGTTGGGAAGGACCCCGCCAAATGGACGATTATCCTAACAAACGTCGTCGGTTCTAACTTACACACTCTTCGTAACATTGCGACATTCACATCTGTGAACAATTTTACTCAATTAACTCCTTTGTACCGGGTCCTTGGTTAGGCAAATAAAGGAAGAACGTATTATATTTGTTATGCCTCACACATAACGTGTTTCCTATTATATTTATTTTTCATTCTCAAGTGTTAATTTATCTATTAACTTTATTCCGTGAAGATTTAATTCGTAAACGTTTGACGCCTCATTCTTCTACCGTTATTTGTTCTAACTAAAGACTTGTTATCTGGCATATTTGCTGGTTAAATTCTTGAAAAATGAAATGGAATTTTCTTTTAGATGTAAGACAAACCTAAATTAATGTGCAATCACTTTTCTGTTTGAATGTAAACAAAGTTTAAATCTACAACTATGCAAAAATCATAAAGTGGCACAAGTAATTTCTTAAAGCGATTCAGCTCTATAAATGTAGTGGAAAGGAGTACATTACGTTATCTAATGCCAATAGCACAGTATTTATTGTTGTCTCAAAAACGTTTCGACAAATAGATCGGTAGATTTTCCGGTAGATATTTAAGTAAATTAGAAACATAATTGTTAAGAGAGTTTAAAGTCTCATTTATTTGGAATGAAAAGCGGTGCGGCCGCGGTAGTCTTTCTCTTTTTTATTGTCGATGATAGTTTGGGCTATGATATGAATTTATTCGTAGAGTTTGGGTCACTAAGCTATTTTTCCCTAATTTTTTTCACGTTATCTATTTCTCAGTTACGGTTAAACAAAAAAATGTAGCGTAGCGTTCGTAAGTTTCTTGATATCTTCAGAGTACACTCTAAATGGCAATTCATAAGCCCATCAGAAAAATACAGCGCTATCGACTTTTAATCTAAATAATGTCATCACATATTTCAGTAACGTAAATATAATTTTGAAGCTACGCTGAAGAAGAAATTCTGATCCGATCCGATCCAATCCGCAATGGATAGGGCACGCGTGGTGGACGCCCATACACCCTCCTTGAGGGTAGTTCTGTGCATTGCAGTGGGACATTTATAGGCTGATGACGATAAAAAAAACTTTATTTCTCTTGCATAACCAAGTTAAAAACTACACGTTACCTATGATCATAATAATAAATTAAAAATTTTAATTTTAGTTTAATTTCGCCTGAAATATTTTATAACTTCCTGCCTTTGCATGGTTTCTCTATTCGCCCGCGAGGCGCCTTCGCTGCATAGGACATGACCTCTGCCCGCGCTTTTGAGAGAGCGAACGCTTGCCGCAATAAAAAGTAGTCGTGTGCAAGTAGAGAAATCATACTAGACTGGTTGTTTTTGAGAATGGAACAATTGATTTGATTGATTGACATTGAAAAGAAGATCACATCGATTAAATAATTATGTCGCACCGCTAGATTTTATTTGTACAGGAGCCTGATTGTGTTTAATTAGAAATAAACGTATTTTCATTGAAATTATATCTTATAACAATTATTTTATTTAGGCAGTTTGATATGTTTCGGTATGTCTGTCTATGAGAGTTGCGAATATGCATTATATTTTAAACGTAAATTAGTACATGTGTTAATTTAATTAAATCGGGATACAAATAGGTTATTCATAGTTTAAAATTTCGTACATTTAATACTATCTGTCTATTGAATAAATCTACAACTCGTATTAGTACCTAATTTGATTTATTATTTAAATATAACCCACACTAAACGTTCAAAACACTAGCCCTAGTATAATGGCAGTTTCATTTATTTGTTTCACTAATTTTATGTCTCGACCCTTAGGTAATTCGCATGAAATGTAAATAGCTTTATTAAAGTTCGTATTTTAAAATTTTTCCTTCAATAGAAACATTTATTTTAACGTGAAAAATCGTTTCATCATTTTATATATACATATACGAGTATACAGGGTTTTAAGGTATACAGTTGCATTACTTTAATGGGTGATTGTACTCATGATGCTGAACAACTTTCCCAAAGGGAACATACAGGAAATTCACAAAATAATTGACAACTTTTCATACAAATGGTTGAACAGCTGATAGCAATATGTAAGGGGAGTCCACATTTTTTGGAGGCAAAAATGTTCAAGCATTTGTATGAAAAGTTGTCAATTATTTTGTGAATTTCCTATAGTTTTCTTAGGGAAAGTTGTCCAATATCTTGTTTACAATCACCTATTAAAGTAATGAATGCAACTGTTTACCCTAACATCCTGTAGATACGTTATTTAATTTAGTATTGTTACCAATACTTAAATAAAAATTAATTCTTCATATTATTTAATACTCTACATTGAAAACTTAAAAATAATTGTCAATTTATATTAACCACATTCTTTTCTTTAATTTTGCTTCATGCATGCATTTTGGTTTGGATTTCTAACTGAAAACAGGTATAACCTGTAGAACGCACAGAGGCATCAGAGGGTATTAGCAAAATGCTCCCGAAAAATGTTATACCGTGCTTATTCTCTCGCTATGTTATCCACCAAATGAAAAAGAGATAAGGCGCGACTTTGCTATGACGCTCTGCCATGCTACCCCCTCGAACTGATGTATGTAGCAACTAATGTGCTCAAATGTCAGAATTTAGCTGAATGTATCGAATTAATTTTGTCATTTTATCGAATTACAAAATAGCTTTTTTACTTTAATCAACACGTAACATCAACTCATCCAGATACACTATGGGTCTGTTTAAAACGTTCTTGGATGCTCTGATGAATTTGTAATTAGAAGGTTCTTAATTGTGGGACTACCTCACTCTGCAGCTAGAATTTTTGAGAGAGTAACTTAAAATTGGACTACAAGAAATCACTGGATACTTTCTATCAATGGGATTTTAAGATCAGACTTTATTATCTTTCTATTGTTACATTTCATTTGGATTTTACCCATTTAGGCCCGGAATCAGCGAACTGAAACCCGGAATCAACCGATCGAATTGCTAAATTTTCCTCGCTTGACAGAATCTAGCTACTTTATTGATTGATTGTACATAATCCGCTCCGCTTTGGATTCAGGGCCTTAACAAACCAAAACATTGTAACAGAGTTTTTTTATTATAATAACGATTTTGTTTTATTATAACGATGTTCAATCTATATTAAGGGGCGTTTTGAATTAATCCTTTTTTAATTCTCTTTTAAGCACTAGGGAAACAATAGGGAAAGCTGTTGAATCAGAATCTTTCATTTTGTAGTGAACAGTTGAGAAGTATTTTAGGGTACTTGAATTTTGACTGCCACCTTGTTAGATGGGGTTAAGCATATATCTTGGAATAACAAACTAGATAGATAGATGGAATATTAGATCAACCGAAATGGGCAGCTGTATGCTGTTCTTCGTGGTAAATATAAACTTTTATATTAATAATAGTTAACACAGAGTACGTCAATGCTCATTAGAGTTGGGTAGTGTTGCTCTGTCTCGAATTCGTTCGTATCGATCGTTTTTTCGGATTTCAGCATTGTCAGCTCCATTCTACGGGGGTTTAAGGTAAACAGTTGCATTACTTTAAGGGGTGATTGTACTTTTGATACTGAAAAACTTTCCCAAAGCAAAGGAACACAAGGGATAGTAGCAGAAGAAATTAGCTGATTACATTTTGCATGGAAAGTACAATTTTTTTTCTGATTTCCAATAGGTTTCTTTGGAAAAGTTATTCAGTTTCATGGGTACAATCACCCCTTACAATAATGCAACTGTTTACACAAACACCTTGTAAACAATTTGTGCACTTAACATGCTTTAAAATATTTCCAATTCGTTCGATAGTGTTAAGACTATACATTCTCTGAACGGATCACGGACTTATATTTTATTCTACTAGAAATGTTATGTGTACTGTACTTCTCTAAAATGGTGGGGAAAATAGAGAGGCGCGTATTGGCGGAATTTGGGGGTACGCAATGCACCAAATTTTGATAGAAAACATAACAGCTCATTCTGTTGTGCTATTTATTTAATGTGATGGGGCATTTCATAAGGTTTTTGGAGCTTTAAAAATTAGAATATTAAAATATATTTCTAGTAGAGTAAAATATAAAGGACTAAGCAAGCCCTTTAATGGCGCATCGGTAAGAACATTACTAGTATAACGTTGTTTCCAACTCTAGTCGATGGCCAGGAATGCAATCTTCGACGCGACGCTGACATAACTGGGCTGTCCTCATTACCGAGTAAATCTTAACATTTTTTCGAGCACATGCGTGGTACGCAGCAGGCAGTATTGAAAAAAATTAGTTTGAATGTTGGTAAAGGCGCGTGCAGACGAGAGTGCGGGTTACAGTCTTCGGAACGCGAGGAAATGGTCAATAATCACGTCGTGCTTCCCATAATCTGATTCTAAACTACACAGGTTTGTTGTCACTAAAATGAGGTATATCTAGAGATTACATCCTAAAACCGCTGCAGAGAAACTTGTCATAAGATCTGGGGGTTACATGAACGAGCGAGGTAAGCTGTAATTTCATTTTAGGAAAGGTACCAAATTTCGATAACCATATGGGAGATTATGTCATAAAAATTTTAATAAAAATTTTGAGATTTATCCATTATTTCTCGAGTTATTTGAGAAATTTATTCCTTTGCTTGAATCTAATGCTAATCATCATTTGACATTTCTTTAAATTCTGGAATTTTCTAATCATTTGTCCGGCTAAGGTAACAATTGCCTTGACGCCGGCGCCGTCAACTTTAGAAAATATCAAAATTCATTAAAAATCGAGATAATGAACAATAAAATTAATGAAATTAATTGAATGAAAAAAATTCATATCGTTTATTTTTAACCATATTTGTAATTTATTCAATAAAAAATCCTTGATCGAATAAATGAAATATCCATTCGCTAATCGAGCTATTAACAATAAATGAGGATCTAGAAAAATCTCTAAGACAACAATTAAATAACTAAATTAATTATTATTTAAAAGATCCGATCCGATGGTAGACGCAAGATGTTTACGGTGTTACACCGTTCAAGATACATTGAACATACACTGAATTCATTATTGTATTTATATTTTATACATTTTGATTATTTCAGGAAATAATTTGCTTTCAACCCCCAAGGCTTGCTCGACTTATTTTTATTTCTTTACCTACATTATTTACTTCGATGTTGATTTCATGATTTCATTGACTGTACACACGGCGACATACCAAGTTACGCAAAACCAATATAAGCTGGACCGGTCGCGCGACCAGCTTATTTTGGTTTTGCTTAGCTTGATGTGTCTCCGTGTGTATATGTTTTATAAGGAGCACGCAAGTCTAGTTTTGAGGAAAAGGTAATTTTCAGATTTTCATGTCATCATGTCTTCGAATTACATATTATTCATTTTAGGATAACGTTAACAATCTCGTCGAAAGGTAAAACTATTAAGGGTTTTTTTTAATATGAAATATTGATTTGTAATATTTTTGATAGAGCTGAACGCGAAACTAAAGCTCGTTATCGCGTGCTAGTCTAGCTCTTTCCATCTGCAGATTAAGTAGTAATGATGTAGAATTACAAACTAACAATTACAACTACAATTTACAATTCTTACTTTGATGTATAAAGTATAATTGATTGAATTCTAGATAGTAAAAGCATATGATTTTGGTCAAAATGTATCTTTTAACTAGTTTTGCCTCTTGACCAGTGAAAATATAATATATAAATCTCTGGAGTGAAATATCTGGATTCATTGTTTGCTGAATTGAAAGTAGTTTAGTATTACTAAACCATTGAGGTACTAATGGCGACACCCAGACTGTATTGTTTGTAACATTCGTACAGGCCAAATGGCATATGCTTGCTTAGCCTGTGCCAGACGCTCGCCGTAGCGTGACGATACCAGTGCGCGCCTCGCACTGCTGATCATGGTGAACAGATTCGCGTTGTCTGTTTCATACATAATTATTTAATGGAATAAACTGATAAGACACAAGCTAAAGCATTATACTGCTGGATAAAGGCCTCGGCTCACTAAAGGTGAGAAATTTTGGCACTACAGCACGTTATGCCACTGATGAAATAAAATCAATAAAATATTGGGCCAAGTAGTGTGGTAATTCGGTATGTCAGTTCGGTATGTTTTTTTTGGTCTCCATTTTATGTTTTTTACAGATAGAAGACATAATTTTAAGAATCAAATTTAATTTTTATTGCGATTCATCGAGATCAATATAAATTTAATTTTTAAATTTCATCTGTAATCTCTAAACGCAAAAATGGTGGAGAGAAAATAATTCGAACTCTACGGAGAAAAACTACTTACTGCTTATTTAAAAAAAAAAAAAAAAAAATGTTTGCCTTCTCTTTCTAAATCTATGCTGGGAACAGAAACGGCAACATCAAATGTCAAATTCTGATATTGTGAATGTTTTTTTTTTCTTAATGGCCAGTTATTTTAAATTTACCAAGAAGTTCACAGGTTTTCCAGTGACGTCACTGGACGGATCGAAAAACGCCGTTATTTGATTAAGAATATATGCATGGGTAGCATGGCAGCGTGATATAGCGCTATCACGTCTTAGCTCTCTTTCTATTTTCACGCGAACGAACGAGATAATAGGCGTGATACGGCCGTATCACGTGTAACATGCTACGGCTACTGTAATCTTTACATTTTAAAATGTCTGACATAGAAAATATATCTCGAAAAAAAGAAACTTGACATTCCGAATTACTGAGAATGATTGTTAAGTTCTCAATTATTTAGAAGGTAAGTATAAAGTCGACGTCCCTTCGTCTCTTTTTAAACAAATGTATGTACGTATGTCTGCAAATTGCTTTACATTATATTTTTCAAGATATATTTATTTTAAACTACTGCGGCTCTGTACGCGTAGTCCCCTGAATACGTACCGGAGTGCCGTACTAACTTCAAATTTGCAATTTTTTCTAGATATTTTCTCATTGCGTGAGCCGACCCTATTGACTCGGAGTAACTTTTAATCTTTACCAAGTAAAACACAATAAAAACGACATTCGAATCGGCTCTGAAATTTTTTCATGACGTGTGCAAAAACAAACGAGACTCACAGACAAACAGAAAAATGCTGAAATTTATCTCAATGCATTCTTTCACTAATCCTATAATAAATTTTATTACATGTAAAGATTAAGTCCTTATTAAACGATAAAACTGATGTATGGAAAATTATGAACATACATATTCAAGAAATAAGCGAAAAGCTGAAAAAGTCACCTTTAGACTCTTTTTTTTTCTTCAATCTTATGTACTAAAGGAACATTTAAATCAAGTTCCAAGAATGGCATTTTTCTGCTTAATTTTACTGGGTTATATTATTCGAATTGATTGGATTTTCTTAATCAATCGATATTCATCTGTTGTATTACTTAAACCAAAGTACCTACTTGAATCTAATCAGTATATTTTGGTAAATTTGATTTAAACTAATAAATGATAAGGTAACGCAGAGAAAACAGAAAAGTCGACTAAATAAAGACTTATTATTGCCATCAAAGATTTGAAACAATGTTAAATAACAGAATTTTATAAATGGGGTTTTTGAGACCTTGGAATTTCTAGTGCTATTTCTTTCATTCAACAACATATTTTCGATTGAAACTAGTGCTAAGTTAATATTTATCTGAATCCCTACAGGTTTTTTACTCCACTGCAGCATCATTAAGTAACATTGACAACAGTCTTCTATCTGGCACCATTCATCCATGATATTACACATATTTTTGCTGCCGAACGAGCACACTGAAGAATAAACCGTTTATATAACTCTTGTGACATGATTCTCCGAGTTTTCTTTCAATGAACGTCTTTCTTCTCATCATTATGTATAAAATTGGGTTAGCTTTTTTGAGAATATTACGACGATTTGTAAATTCGAAATTTACATATATTTCATTATCCCTTTTTAATTGTTGTTTTTATAAACATTGCCAAAGAATGCTATTTTCTGGTGAAATTGTAATTTAAAGACAACGTCGCAATTATACTTTCATAATGCTGAGTGCATTTTCTTTTATAAATTATGTTTAGGAGTCGTCGACTGCAAAGTTGATATTTGTTACCCAGATTCATGCAAGTATATGCATATTCCAAAACTTTTAAAACAGCAGTTTTCAAACAAATGGACCCAGGAGGGTTAAGGAGAGCGTAAATCAAGAACCGCTTCCCCAGAAATTTCTCAGATATAAATTGTTCCTCAAGTCGCATTCATCAGTGAAGAAGTTTTTCTGTCTCAATTTCCACGGCGTTGAATAAGTGGTAAGTTGTAAAGTAAAAACAACCAGATTTATATTTGTCTTGGTTATCGTAATACGAATTTATAGCTATGCGATTTAACATTGTTGTTGGTAATATTCGGAAAGTAATGAAATGACCAGAGTTTATTAGAAACGTAATATGTTTGAGTTACAACATTTAATATTGATATAAGGTCAAGGCGGGGGAAGTCCGGCGTATACATTTTGAAATGTTAAAATAACTTCAGTTTATATCCTCTCCTGAGAAAGCCCTAGTAGTAAATTGAAAGTTATTATCAAATAAATTACACCAATACGGACTAAGCTAAATATTGGTAGGTGTTGTAATTTATTTGACAATCATTACATTCGGTATAGTACACAATAAGACAGTAGAATTGATAGAAGAAAAATGTTCTGCCCTGAAATGTGACGGAATTACCCTGCGAGTCCTGTCGAGTTTTCCCAATGAAATAATGTTAATGTGACAATTTTAATCAGTAAACTTCGTAACCAAGAGGCTTGACGAAAAGCTTGTCAAACTTTAGGAAATATTTCAGAATCAACTTAATATTACTCCTTATTGACACGCCTTGATTTTTATATAACCTTTTTAATGCTTGCACTCTACACTCCGTTAAAACGGCTAAAAGCTACATAGGGTTTTATCGACTGATCTATGGAATGCGTAGCTTTGCAGGAAGTGGAATTTTTTCTGGACTTGTCCCGCAGGCGAACTTCCCGCCTTGACCTTAACATAATTTTAAACCTATACAATATTAGGATACATACATATATACGCGACCCCAAATAATGGGATAAGGGCAGGAAGAAGAAGAAGAAGAAGACAATATTAGGATGCAACCTAACTGGCTAAAAATTATCTTAGCGTAACCCTCGTGCATTCTTAGAAAATTATTTATAGCACAGGTTCTGTTCAACTTAAAAGGATACGGACGAGTTTATTGTATGTATGTAATGTAGCAACATCCAAATCAAACAGTAAAATGAACATTAGTGTCGTATCGTTTCATGCCTTTTTTTTCCAAGACGTGATTCCTACCTAGCATTGACACCACAGTATATCACGCTAGTATGTATTCCTTTGAAAGCAACATTCAAAATTGGTTGAAATTTATGTTTCCTTTACTTTCCGAATTAGAGCAATACTTAAAACATACATAAAACCGTTCTGGTAATGTTGATGTGCACTGGCCACTGCTATATGCAGTTGGCATATTATTATTAAATATAGTGGGTGCCCAGTCATAAAGTGCACAACGTAAGGGAATGAAACAAGGCTCAAATTTATCGTTAAAAAAATTAAAATATCAGCAAATTTAGTTTTTATTTATTAGGACGACGTAATGTGCTTATCAGGTTTGTTCCTTTGGGGCACTCTAGAGACCAAACGCGTCGGTTTATTTTGATGATTCTTACGTCAATCGATTTGTCTTAATCTTGCGAGTGTCACTAAAGACATGACTAATCAAAATTCAATATGGCGACAACCAGACGCCTTTGTTTTTTTTTTTTTTTTGTTGATAATGTTATGATTTTATATTTTTGTGCTTTTGCGGTAGGGTCTTCAACTCTGCCATAAATGATCTCTCTAATAGCCTTGCTTGTTTCTTATTGCTGTCTTCCGTTTGCAACCAGACGCCATATTGTGAAAAAGTTGACGAACTATGTCGAGTGGGGTATCATTAGCGTTAAGAACATAAGGAATAAAATCAGGTGATTTAACTCGGAAAAGGGGCAGTTTTTTAGGAAATATTAACTTCAAAATAAAAGAAAAAGTTGGGGAAAAAAATCCATTTTTTTTACATTTCTCTTACGATAAAGAGCCTAGTTTCGCCCCTTTCTTTTTCGTTTGTGCATTTTATGTCTGGGCACCCTGTAACTTACGATAAATGCGTTTATTTATACATAAAATTGCAAAAAGTTGGCAGAATTTAAAAAAATATATCCGTCTAATTATCTGAATATCTGTCTGATATTCAAAACACAATATTTGTTTTAATTAAGCACTTATTTGACATTTCATTAAGTTTACAAATACTAAGAATATGTATTCCACATTGACCATTGATTCGACGATTATGATACTTTAACCGTCAGGTAAATGTAACAGAATAGATTTCTGTCGAAAAAGCTCTTTCATCGTTGTAACTCAAAATCTTTAACCCGTTTAGCAAAAACAATTTAATAAATTGCGAAACCTAAAAAAACTATACTTTATTAAATATATCACATTTCCTTGAACCTGTCAACTTGACCGACGTATATGATGATTTTTAAAATAACTGTGTCAACAATGCAAAGTATGAGGTATTAAATTTATGTAACGCTGTTTTTAGTATTTAAAATGTCCTTTATTTTTGTTCTTAATTCTTCACAGAGGATATTATTAATAATGATGGCTTAATTACAATATTTTTTCTCACTACTACCACTAATAGTTAATTCTTTCAATTAACTTTAATAGATAACGTTATGTTCATTACGTAACTTAATCATTGAAATCCAAAAATCCCCTTTAGCAAAAATTGGAGATTCCCTTTGGAAGATTGCCGCAGCCTAGATTCGCATTTATGTAGTAATATAAACCACTAACATTTATCTTGTTATGTTCACAGGTTTCGGTATTTAGCTAGACGACGCCTTGGATGCAATTAAGGTAATTGTTCTTATACGATTTTTTTTTAGTTAAACCGTAGCCACGTCGTCTTCTTTTAAGGGTTTCGTACCCAAAGGGTGCCAACGGGACCTCATACTAAGCCTACGCTGGCCTTCCGCCCGTTCGTCTGTCCTGACTTTAAAAGGGTGTATCTTTTGAAACGTAAAGAATATAATTTTCACAGAATATGTGTGTTATTATGATTTGCTAACAAATAATGAAAAAAACAAAAAGTAAAAAATTAAGGGGCGAGTTTCTCATACACTAAATGTTTTTTTTTTCAATGTTTTTTGTTTTTGCTCTATCATATTTTAAATTATTGAAATGTTGAATAGAATAGACTATTCATTCTATATTGAATAAATTCATGTAAATAGTTTGCGTTTAAATGTATAATCATGGATAGTTAGTTGAATCGCTTACTGTAATCAAAAAGCCTGACTTCGGATTTCGTGCAGGAGGATGAAGAGAGAGAGACTGAGATTTGAGTTTCAATTGTTCTTTCTCTTACAGTTGGCAAAGAAAACCGCTTTGACATTGGATGCTATACATCAGACTGAATAGTGAAAGGTACGTATTCATATGTAATAAAAACTATTAAATCAGTTATTATCGTGAAATAAAATCACTAGTCCTAAATGATGATTCCTTATTTTTTGTCTTCTTTTCCCGACGGATTCATAATGACGTATAAAATTTATATCTGATAAAGTAAAGAAAAAAAAACAAATCATAATATTGTATTAACAAATATACAAACACTTGTTTTCTTTTTGCAGAGCGGGAGATCCTGACTCCGTTCCATCGTGAGAAGACGTCCTTCTTTACGGTGCGGTAGTATCGTCAAATAATATTGATCGGTCAATAGCAAACGCATGTGAAATATTATTGTTATTACTCCATTCTGTATGTTATGCGATGATACACTGACCCTCAAGACAATGCTATCTTCTAAATAATAAATAGATTACTCTAAATTACGAAAACAATTTTTTCTCATGCAAGATAGTTGAATAATGGTTAAAAAGATCCATTACTAATTAAGATTGTTAGCGACAGTTGGAGCCATATCACATAAGCGATATTTGAGCGTAGGCGATATCGCAACCGCAACGGCGTCGCAACTGAATCGCCGCGATTGTAACAAAGCGTTATCTTAAAAATATCGCGCCGATATAAGCGATATCGCGGTGATAATTATCGTTCCGTCAACGTCTACACTCCATAAAAGCTTGTGTGATATGGCTCTTATATAATCTTTAAATGTTCGGTTAGAGTCCTTTAAAAGACACTATTTTTAAATAACGAAGGGCGTACAATTTTTGTGTAGGTACAAGTAGTTATTTGTTCTGTATTTCCATCATGAAATCTGCAATAAGGCACTAATAGATACACTGATAGTACAGGGTGTTGGCATTTAATGTAGCACATATTTCAAAAGGTTTCAGGTACCGATGGTTATGATCAGCGGATTATGTGAAAGGATTTAAAAGGTGAGTTCATGATTTTGTAATGATAATAGATTTTGTATTAATTTCATGAGATATTTACTAAATTACACGACCTCTAGTTAAGGCTGATCGTTACGTAATTTGCCAATTTTTTTTTTGTAGATCTGCAAAATAATATATATTTTGTTCATGGAGATTGATTTTGAGAGCTTTTAAACAAACTAATGAATTTGGGGGGGCAGGCTGTAACGGGGTGTATATTTAAGGGCGTTTGAACGCCCAATTTATTTGGCCGAACATTTTCATCTTGTTTCTAAGAACAGAAGGCAATTTTTTTATACCGTTGCTTTAAACGTCCGGGAGCTTTATAACAGCGCTTTAAAATTGTATGCCTTTTCTAACAAGATGAAAATGTTCGCCAGATAAATTGGGCGTTCAAACGCTCATAAATATACACCCAACGATCAGCCCAAAGCGAGACGCTAAATGATGATTTTTATTTTTTGTCTTCTTTTCCCGACTGATGCATAATGATGCACTACTATATTATTTCTGATACCTACTAAATAAAATAAAATGCATAAAAACTATTAGGACTGTTAAATATTTTTTGAATTTGTATTTCTTTTGTTACAGTTCTCAAGACGAAAGAAGCTCTAATATTAAGGTATTATCATTTTTTTTTAAATTATAGGTTAAAATAGGCTAATGCTGAAATTTTTATTTCATTCAGCCGGTAATCGTCCACTGCCGGACATCACTTTAATTTAATTTAATGATCACATATGTAAATGACTGGAAATTATAAATAATTATTTAAAACACTCCTTTAATTATTATTACATGTATATTATGAACATACTTACATGTTTAGTACCTACTCAAAAATAAGAGTCATTTTTGGTTCTATATAATTACTACGGAATGATACTCGAAACCAATTTGAAACTACGCTATGTCATTCTCTAGCCATATCATTAGCATGTACTTACATAATTATTAAGCCACGACATGTGTTCACGTGTATCCATTCCATTAGGTAACTGTAACATTTGCATAACGACTGCACATACGAACTACTGATAGGATTAAAAATTGTAACTTTTACTAACAATTTAATGTATCTATCAGTCTGTAAATTGATGTCTATTTAACATTTGGGCAATACACGTTTATTACAAAAGTATTATGTTTTATTCAAATACCTAACTATACTTTAAGCTAGCTTTTGGGTCGCGGTTTTGATACCTTATGCCACTGTAATGCCTCGTTCAGGGAGACGCGGAGCATTGGGCGGCGCGTAGCGCGGGCAATAAATCTATGATAATTTGACGCTTCTTGAACGCTCTATACATCATCGTATGTTTGTGTTTCCGGCAGCCCACTCCGCGCCCCGCGTCTCCCTGAACGAGGCCTAAGGGTGCCTGTCCATTGACGCGGAGATAGGCGGCGGAGCTAAGAGGAAGGATCTCCATAGAGTCCGCATAAATTTACGATTGTAGTTGGGCTCTTTTGTCTTATGACATACCTTTAATAGTAGAAGGAGATGGAACTATAGATATTTGTTTATGCGGCTGTCCACTTTTTTTTTGAGCAAGTGTGTGTGAAAAGTGACCGTAAACATAAGGCCATATGTCACTTGGTGCCTTTGGCCATACTACTTGACACCACACACTCAAACCTAAACGTCAAAAAAAGTGGACACTTTACAATTTGTATGGCTCACTCTAGTCTTAAAGAGAGATCCTTCCTCTTAGCGGCGGAGCGGAGAAACTGAGTTTTATCAACCAATAAGATTGCATGAAATCACAGCTCCGAGATTTCATGCAATCTTATTTGTTAAAAAAAGTGACATGATAGAGGTTTCTGACAGCTAGTAAAGCATAGTTCAACATACCGGAATAGATGGCGTTGACGTGCGTTGGATACGAATACGGAAATTTAGACCAACTATTAAACAAACAAATGCATGCCACTGTCAGACGCATCCGTTGACGAAGTATCTGGTAGTAACTATTAACTAATCTGTGGTAACTGTTCATATTTTTCTGCTTGCTTGCAACACGATTTTTTACTGTTAAATTTTTGCTCATCCATCACGCGTCAACGCCATCTATCAAACTATTTGGAACTTTTTTTTATTTTTAATGGCTTTCCGAAAATCCCTCATTGATAATAAATAATGCCTAAGGCTGTTTTTAAATATAATGCCACCAAGTTTGAATGATCTCCACTGGTAAAAGCAATGGTATTGTATGTTACTTAAGCTTACTGTACGGATACGGAACTCGGCATCTAAAGGATTTAGCCTATATACTTTTTGGTGCAAGCCACCCATGCATAGCTGTTTAGCCAGGATTAAAATAGCATACACCGGTCACTCGTTTTTAGTTCTGTAGCCCCGGGACTTTTTAATTACCAAAAAGATTACCCATTGCAGTTTAGATATTGTTGTAAGGTACGAAATTACTGATATAAAAACCTATGTCTTACAGACCACAAACCCGCCGTAGCAAAAAAAAATATTTAAAAAAGTCTGTAATTTCGTCGGCAATCGGTAATCTATTTGGTAATTAAAAAGTCCCGGGGCTACAGAACTAGTTGTAGTGGTAACATTTGACACCTTCACTGATTTTGTTCGTCTCCCATAGCGTATTTAGATGTGTTGTGGGTGTGAAGATAGTAGTCTCCCCTGCTGTCTGCGGAGACTGGGTCACCCATGTTAGTGGTATGGTCCTTACATTCGCCGTTCTGGAATTGTTTCCAGCTCTCGCAAGGATATGCCGTGAAACCTAGGTCTGATTCTATAGATTCTCCAAAGAATTCGCATGCTTTTCCGTGGCTGCAACCTTCTGTAAATTACAGTTTCATTATCTTAACTATTATAAAACTAACAGAAGTGTGTCTGAACATTGAAGATATTTACATGAAAAAGATTACGATATGGTTTTTAGGTATCCCGGACTCCAAATCAACCTTTTTTAGAATTTTTGGTCTGTCTGTTTGTATGTTAGTAACAGCATCACGCAAAAACTACTGAACCGATTTTGATTAAAAATTTTTTCTTTGATAGCTTACGACCTGACTTAAAATCTGGTATATAATTTGTGCGGACGAAGTCGCGGGTTAACTCTATTATTTATACAACGTGTTAATGAATTAACGCAAAACTAGAAAGTAGTTTGTTTGGTTTAGAATCGAGAGCAGAATGAACTATCATGGTTTCAAAATATAATTTTATTTAAAATATTAAATAATTTGTTTGTAAAATTTTTTATTTACTGAAATTGATCTCAACCCACCGCTCGGGCACTCTCACCCTACTTACTACCAAAAATAGATTCTTAAAATGTATACGTGAGCACGTTAGCGCTTTCATTCATTGTCATTGCTGACATTATAAAAAATTATTTTTGCCTCAAAACTTAAAATGCGGATAACTTTAAATTTTAAGTATTAAAATAATGAAATTATTGTTTCAATCTAATTATTTTGTTATAAATAAGTTGGGGTGTCTGAGGTTTTGCGCTGATTCATTAACACGTATTATTAAATATTTTCTTACCGATTAACGTCTGTGGCCCTTGACAACCAGGTTGCATTGGACGACCATTGTTGGGATAAAAGTCTGCGTGTCCATGGCTATATTTATAACCGTAGACTCCACCGCACGTGTGTATAATGTCAACAAATTCTGCATCGCTCTGTTCTAAACGAAAATCCGCTCCCATTTTAGGTATTTCGAACATTGGTCTAGCGGGGTCTAAGCCTAGATAACGAGAGAGCTTGTTAGTGACAGAAGTTGCAACTAAACATTTGTTTTATTCGACTATTAGTGGTATAATCTTACCAGTTATCCTATAAATTCTTTGTTCAGAAAACATTCCAGCATAACCCATAACATGTGCTCCTAAACTGTGCCCGATGAGATGTATACTCCTGCCTTCAACCTGATAACTCCTCTCTAAGGAACCCAGCAGCTTTGCTAACCTTTTCCCTACATATCTGGTACTGAGAGCAGGCCAGGGATACATTGGATTTTTTGATATTTCACTCCAGTCTACGGTTATTACGTTACAGTCGTACTTCCTTAGAAAAGCCTCTTTGATGTTCTGCAGCCATTCGGTGCTGTCGTCAGAAAGCCAACCGTGTGTTATAGCTTTTATGTCGTTGGATGCGTTGAAATTAATACTGTTAATTTGAGATCCATCTTCGGGTATTGATAGCTCTTCAGGTTCGTCTGTATTGTGTCTAGAAATAATGAATTGTAATTTTATTCAACTATCGAATCGTTCTGCTCTGTACTAGATCGAAGGACAAACATGTTTTGCGAATGAAAGCAAAATCTGAACACCGATCATTTCGTCTCCTACGCCGCAAAGGGAAATGAACCTCAAATTAGGAATTTTTACAGGTGAACCAATAATAGTTTCTTCTCCTGATTACGCGCTTATTTCGATTATATATTGAGATATGGAATCAATCAATCAATCTCTTTTCTTTTTTGTTAGTCTTAGGCCGAGATTCAGAGACGATTTTTAAGTCATAGTTCGAACTCCCGTATGTCAAAATCCATACATTTTCGCCCTTCTTAGCTCGAGCTAAGAAGGGCGAAATGCGAATCTCGGCCTTAGAGTTTTTGTGACGACATAGAGCTCGATAAATTATTGTATGCTTACTCATTTTTAACCGTTTGAGGTTCGCCCCTTTGCGACGTTGGCGACCATTTGTAGGGTCTGAAGTTACACCCCGTATTAGCATATTGAAGAGGGTTTCAGTAAAAATTGAAGTGGTAATAGGTGGCTAGCCTCCGCAATAACACTGCGTTAGAAACCTTATCTTTTGATCGCTTCATGCGACACCCTCCGGAAAGCTCGGGAAGGATAATTGTGGTCTAGAAGTCTGTTTGTTCACGTACCTATTGCCTAAAAAATACTGAACCGATTCGGATGGAATTCTTAGATAACCGAACGGAACTTGCGCCAATACATACCTACTTTGGATTAAAAGTGACGATTTAACTATTATAAAACTGTAACAGAGGTGTGTCTGTACATTGAAGATATTTAAATGAAAAAGATTACGATATGGTTTTTAGGTATCCCGGACTCCAAATAAACTTTTTTTAGAATTAATATTATAATTTTTGTAGGTATATATGTTTATAGGTGTATCTTATATTGTTTCTTATTTTATAGGTATACCTTTTATATCTCAAACTAAGTAGATCTTGATTTGTGTGCACACTGTTTTTACCCACACATTAGTTTTTCCTCTCACTCAATGGTTTGCTGGAAGAAAACTCTTTTAGAGTTAAGCTCGCCTTTGTACATCACGATTTATTGTAATTTTTGATATTTATGTTGTTTTTGTGTACAATAAATAATCTAAGAACTATCTGTACCTTGTATACAAGTGGAAGTAAGCGTCTCCGAACAGCATGCCCCTGCCGTCAGCCGGCAATGTGGAGAAGTTCATGACGTGCGTGGAACCATTGTCCGCCATAAAGTACATCCATTCTGTGCCATACTCCGGGCCGTACTCGTTCTCATAGTTACCATCTGCCGTTGTGTATACTGCTAAAGTGTCGATCCGTGAAATAGTGATAAATGGCAAGCAATTTTCAAATAAACTCAAAATTTGGCTTACTTCTAAGTGCTACTATAAGTTAAACGATTATTTTGATGAGCAATAACCACTTGTCATTAGTGCCTACCTACTACCGGTGTGTTCCGATTCATAAAAACAGTGCTGTGATCGATTACAGCGGCAGCGCTAAAACCCGTTTCATTTGCGTTAGCGCGCCGACAGCGCTGATAGCGTTCTACCAATTCGGAACGCTAGATATCGCGCTCACACCGTTCACACCACAACATTCAAATATTCACATTATTTTCTTCATCACTAATCGTTATTAAACTTTTATTCGTCTTTTTTAGAACATAATCAAACCCAGTACTACTAAAGAAACCTAAATCGAGACCTAAACAAACCAAAAATATAGGACAGCAAAACTGTCAAGCGTCACTTTTGAAAATTCGCTCAAAAATTTACTAGAACAAAACTATCAAACGTCACTTTTGACAACTCGCTCACAGTGCTAACGCCACGAACCGTGAGCACTGTTATTGCAAGATGGCGTCGGTAGTGACGTCATGAATGACGTCACGTTTTCGATTGTGGACGCGCTCACGTCAAATCGGAACGACATTTATCGCGCTCACAGCGCTGTCGGCGTAATTCGGGACGCAGCGTATGAGGTGCATTCAGTAAGTACCTAGCCTCATCGCCAGAGGGCGCTGTAGTTTCAAAAGAGTTTTACCACAGTGTAGCACATTCTTTTTTAATTCTTTTTTCAAATTTTCATTCCAATCCCTTCATTTGTTTTAATTTGACAACTTATGGAAGCGAACGTGTCGATCGGTTTTACAAAAATGTAAAAAGAGCAATATCGTTCGGTGATGCGATTCCTATTTTTGGAAGGGAAAACGCGCATCGAAATCAAAGAGCGCTTGGATGCTGTGTACGGTGACTCTTCTCCATCGATGGCCACCGTCAAAAATTGGTTCAACGAGAGTTTGCACGTGGCCGTACGTCGGTTTTTGATGAAACACGTCCAGGTGCACCGAAAACAGCTGCTACGGAGGAAAACATTTAAAAAATCCATGATCTCGTATTGGCAGATCGCCGATTGAAGGTTCGGGAGCTAGCTGAGACTGTAGCCATTTCAGAAGGAACAGTGCATCATATTCTTCACGAGGAACTCGGCATGAGAAAGCTGTCGGCGCGATGGGTGCCGCGTTTACTCACACCGGAAAACAAGCGCAACCGTGAGACCACATCGGAGACGTGTTTGGCGCTGTTTAAGCGGAATCCAGCGGAGTTTTTGCGTCGTTTTGTGACCGTCGATGAAACCTGGATCCACTGGTACACACCAGAGACCAAGGAGCAATCAAAACAATGGATCCAGACCGGGGAACGTGCTCCAAAGAAGGCGAAAACTTTAAAATCGGCCGGAAAAGTTATGGCCACCGTTTTCTGGGATTCACAAGGTGTGATCTACATCGATTACCTCGAGAAGGGTAAAACAATTACAGGGCTTTACTATGCCGATTTATTGGGCCGATTCGACGCCGAATTAAAGAAAAAAGTGCTGTTTCACCACGACAACGCACCGGTTCACACGTCTGCCGTTGCCATGGCCAAATTGGTCGAATTACGCTACGAATTGCTGCCCCATCCACCGTATTCTCCAGATTTGGCCCCTTGTGACTTCTTTCTGTTTCCTAATCTGAAAAAATCACTCGCCGGGAATAGATATGGATCAAATGAGGAGGTCATCGCCGCCACGGAGGCCTATTTTGCAGAGTTTGACAAAAACTATTTTTCGGACGGGTTAAAAAAGTTGGAGCATCGCTGGGCTAAGTGTATCGAACTAAAAGGAGACTATGTTGAAAAATAAATTGCCACTATTCCAAAATTTTCGTTTACTTTTTGTAGGCTAAGTATTTATTGAATGACCCTCGTATATGTAATAGTCTAAAGAGATCATAGTCATTTCATTGTAATATTATTATTTAGCATAGTTGTTGATGCTCAAATATTTTATTTTGATTTTCAGTGTAAGCCACCTAATATTGTACGAGTACGTCCGTGCTGCGGACCAAACTGTTGATTCTATCTTATTTTAACATCTCTTGTACACAGTTTGAATAATAAATATTCTTATTCTAAGTTTAGATAGTGCCTCCGCTCCGGCGCCGGTGGCTAATTTGATTGCCGGCATTGGTCGCCCATACCAGTGCAAGCGCTGGTTGCTGAGATAGCTGCCGGCGCTGGCTGCCGAATTGGGTACTGGCGGCGCGGCGCCGGTTGCCGAGTTAGCTATTTGCTAGCTTAAACTATAATACCTAGTGGACTAGGTACAGTAGCTATTCGGTTCTGGCACTTGCCGGCCGCTGCCGCGGCAGGCTCGCTGCGCTCGCTCGGCTCGTGTGTGGTGGTCGCAAGATACCTAACATGCTCGTCGCATCGCTCCTCGGTAACCTAACAGACTGAGTTAGATCTGGGGTCTTAAAACTCATACCTAACCAATCAAAAGACCCCTAAAAAGCGACTGTTTACTTAATCGACTAGAATACAAATTTGGATGCCGGCAATGGCAGTCCTATAAATCCCTGTCACCTGTCACCCGTTCCCAATGGCGTTATTTTTGGTTACCGGCGCTCCCTCACTCCCTTAAGTTTCATTTAGTTTGCCTCTTCTTTACCACCGAGTGTAGTTAAGTGTACAGGAAAGGACTATGTATACCCTTAACTACACTCGGTAACTAGCTTAATATGCTGGAGGATTTTGAAGGGGATAATCAGACCATTAAACTTAACAACTTTCTCTATGGGATCAACATTGAAATCGCAAAAAAGAAAATCGGTTGTTGAAAAAAAAACTGCAAGATTTTTTTTTCTGGTTCGATGTTGGTTACTGACCCTGTATAAAACTTATAATAAACTTACGATTCTTAATTTCTTACCTAACAGTAAACAGACGATGTTTGCAGTTAATTCTCTTCGTGCACACATTTCGTTGATGAACTTTTCACGAAGTTACGTTATGCAATGGGTCTGTACCCATTATCTATTTGAAATATTCATATCGATTTTGAAATTATCTTGACAACTTGTTAAAGTTCATTTAACTTCCGTTAGAATTCACTAACATTGAGAAACTACTTAGGGATAAATAGGTCGTTTTAAGCTGGAATAGTATCGATTAAATCGCTAAATATTAATGTGGATGGCTGCATGAAGAGAGGACGACCAAAGAAAAGATGGATGGATTGTGTGAAAGATGATATATGTAGAAAAGGAGTGAACGCTGAAATGACGTCTCAAAGAGATGAATGGAGAAAGACTACATATTGCGCCGACCCCAAGTAATGGGATAAGGACAGGAAGAAGAATATCGATTGAATTATGAATCATGCATGCATATACTCACGACTATTTTCCCCGAGGGGGTCGTCACAGATATGAAAACACAGAACATTCACGTTTCACTAGTAGTACCGAAACTCTGTCCATTGTGACGGGGAGTGCGCCCGTCGCCACGTGTAATGGACAGTAGGTACAATACAAAACGAACGGGGAACGGGGGGTTTATTGAATTGATAAGATTAGTATACAATATCTTCAGTGCAGACAAAAGTTTTATAACAGTAAATCTTGCCACGGCAGCGGTCCACGTATGGGGAGCCTCCCCTCCTCTAATCGTGATTGTCACCTCTCTAGTCGTTATGTCAAGTCATGTTTCTATGGCGGTATTGGTAATTTCTTGATGTGCCAGGAGAGCAGAAGTGTACTAGAGTTTAACTTTTTGTACTCTTCTGCTCTCCTGGTACTTCTCAATGTTTATTAGTCTTTTATTCTATGTTTAGGACACGATAGCAATAATAAAAGTTGTTGCACCTTTAAGATGATATATTGCAACGTGTACTTGGCCAATTTTCTTGATACAGGAGGTACATTTTTGATTCAGCAATAGGACTAACAGAAATAGGCTTCCCTCGTGAACCTACAGGTAGGAAACAAATTCATTCATTGCATCAAAATCTGTTCAGTAGTTTTCGCGTGATGCTCGCACAAACAAACACACAAGCAGACAGACAAAAATTCTAAAAAAAAGTTTGATTTGGAGTCAAGGACACCTAAAAACCATATCGTCATCTTTTTGTGTAAATATCTTTCATGTACAGACATACTTCTGTTACAGTTTTATAATTATAATACTTAGTTAAGATAAGACAGAAGAATACTGTGTCAGACGCAATGCAACAGTTGCGGAGCGATCATTTCGTCAATTATGATTGAACTAATTATTCATAAGAACATTCGACGATTTCTCTATGACTTTTGTGAAGGCTTCTGGTGTTATCGCAGTAATTATTTCCTCGACGCATGTTAATATTATTTATGGTAATTTAAACATAATATCTACTCGGTATTGCCGTAGTCTACATTTGGGTCGACACATCCTGGGGTGATATTATTAAACAAGCAAGATGGATATCTCGATCTATTCATGTGGTTATGGTGTGTCAATGATGTGGTAGGTAATTTATGGCCATTTCGTTATAGATTACTTGCGTCGATGAACTGCGAGAAAGGTCTACAATAAATAACACAACAATTTAATCATAGCAACGTTATTGTATTTTTATTTTTTTGAATTGAATCCTTTTTGTGCTTACACAGTAAACACATGATCTCAACACTTACAACTAAAAATATTCTAAAAATGAAAATAAATGGATATTTCGAGTTATAAAAATGTGGCTTGTGCAATTTTGTTTCCAATCGAGGCGAACTTATAGTGGATTCTTGGAATGAAGTGCTTGCTGCAGGTATGATACCTTGATTATTATCATCGTGCTGAGATTGTGCATATGCCTTAACTTTTAACATTTGGGTGCCCCTGTTTCGCCGCATTACATTCTGCCAATGTGCACATAACTTCATTAGTTACTTTCCTTTATACAAACTGATATATACGATTTAGTTACATTAATCTAATATATTGCTAT
Source organism: Agonopterix alstromeriana (assembly GCA_963924505.1). NCBI lineage: Eukaryota > Metazoa > Arthropoda > Insecta > Lepidoptera > Depressariidae > Agonopterix > Agonopterix alstromeriana. The sequence goes on from OZ004670.1 coordinate 5,205,779, forward strand.
CTTTTTCATTTTAGTCTATAGAAAATGTCGAATGACTTTTAGGCTATGTTTCGAAATGCTATATCCTCGTAATTTTGTTTGTGTATTTTTATGCAAATAAATAATTATATAAATAGTTGTAGAAGTGTGGTTGCGTACGAGAGGGTAGGTACTTTAGTGAGTGCTCCGATAGCAGTTGTACCAACTTTACAAACGAATGTCGGTTAATTTCAAAGTAGGTATAAGTCAATAGGTACTATCCATCTCGGTAGATCAAGTGGAATTGCGAATTAGTTATGTCTAATGCAATATTTTTAGTAAGTAAAGGAAAGATAAGTAATTTTTATAATGGAAAAAGACTAGATATCACATGGTTTGAGCTATGTCTATTACTTTTGTCTCTTACTTTCGTACATACATATAAACGAGTCAAACAATATGCTGTGTGTTCAGCACTAGTTATTTGAAGTCCAATATTTTGGTTCTTGTCTGTTTTATTTGAAGGAAACCAGATGTAGGAGTGAGTTAGGCATATAAAACCTACATTAAACTACTGAGTCGTAGTTAATTGTGTACCTACTTGTGTGCGATATACAGAGGTTGCGTTATACCGCTTGCCAAATTATGTAAATTAATTTTTATAATATTTACAATAACCAACTACGTCAAAATTACACCAATCATTGAACCAAACTCGTATGTATATTAGCTGATGCTGATGCTGATGCTGGTACTGGTCATGGTATGCCAAATGGATTACCAATATAGTGACACCGTACCTACCAATAGGTACCGGCATTTGACACAGATGTTAACCAACAGTTTTCCGATACGCTGGGCTGGACAGTGTTCCATAATATCTACCTATCTACCACTTGACAATCCAGTCGACTACCTACCAATTCGTGACCACACCAAAGCATAAATTCGTATCACACAATTGAAATTTACAAAAAATTTTTACAGTTGGTCAGTCGAAAAAATTGAGCACATATTTTTAACATACCATTAATTATATTGAATAAGTAGTGGATAATTTATTGCACAAATCGTCGACCCAACATTCTAAGTGTAACTCTATGGCGGGAGTTATCTAGCTAGAGAACTTGATAGAAAATTATTAAAACAAGGAAATATTGTGTGTCGTTATACGTAGCTTAACTCTAGTCGTCGTCGGCAGTGAACTAAATGATGCGCTCGTCCGCGGTCCGGGGCGCGCGGAGCGGCGCGGCGCGGCGCCGCCGGCGCAGCTGTCCGTCCGCGGCGCCGAACCCGGGCCCGAGCCTGAGCCCGAGACCGAGCCCACGCCGCCGGCGCCAACGCCGCGTGCTGCGGCTCCGGACACGCACATACATACTACACCTTATCCTCTACCTATCTATTTGTTATGAGTAATTTTATTCAATTTTTTAAAGCGTACATTTTTATACTTATATCTTAGGAGGTCCTTAATACGATATTCGAATCACTGAAACAATCTGCATCACAAACAATAGGTACAAAAAGTGCATCGTGCATACGAGGAAATATAGAAGAAATTTTATGAAGTAAACCTAATAACAAAATAACGCTAAACAGTCTTCGATTTGACTGGTCAAATGTAGGTGGGATCGCTCCAGGAACCGACAGGTAAACTATCAGTTTCTCGTTAGACAACGGCCAACGGGTACCGCGGCGCCTCTGTTGGAAATACTCGTAACGTTCAACATAACGTCACCCAAACTATACCTACTGGATAGAATACGTACAAAACAATTGACTGAACTTTTGCTATTACTTAGGGCATTGACGATGTCCCGCCACCGTAGGTTTTAGGGGGAACAAAGGAAAACTTAACATACCTTTAAATAACGTTGTAATGGCTAGTGTCTATTGCCTCACAAGCATTGGCAAAAAGTTCTTTAGAACCTCAATCATATCATACCATACCTAAATAAATAAGTGTATATGATAATTTCTATTTTGTTTTTACATATGTACAGTTTTTAAAAATTATATAAAGTAGGTACACAAACGATAAAAATAATAAATTTGTACTTGTAAAACAATTAATTTCATAATATCAAACAATAATGTAATTTCATACGTTCTTGTTTCGTTCTACATGTTATCATCTAAAGTTCTACTTATGATTATTTTGTTGTATATAATAAAAAGCGGCTCACACAGCATGCGCTGGACCGTATTTATTTAACATTTAAATATCTTCACTGCTTCATAGTTCAGTCGTGCGAGTCTAGTGCCGACTGTGTGCGCCGCTCTAATAAGTCGTTATTCGTAATTAGTTACAATAATAACTACAATATTATAATGTTGGTATGAGCGGTGTCGTGGATGCTTCCCCGCTCATACCTAAAGCGTTTAGGTGAACGAGTTCCCGCACTGCCCGCCTGTCGTGCCGTGCCGCAATAACTCATTACGTTATATATAATAATATAAAGTAGGTACTTATCTACTTCCATTCGTATGGCACTTTTATATACTCGGATCGAAAAACAGGAGAAGTTTAGTAATAAGTATGGACACATACCAAAGTAAAATTCAAAGAATCAATATTTCTGTCCGGAACAGTTTGCAGTGTTTTGGATTAATTAATTGACATTTATATCAGAGGACAAAAGCAGGCAGTGCGAAGACAAAACGCCACGGCATCCACTTTTATACATACATTCTTATTACAGCCTTCAGCGACTGAAGTCATTGTTTCTATAAGTATCTAATAAGTATAGTCGCCGGCGGCGTGTCCGAGCGGCGCCGGCGACTGAGGTGGGATCTTTTTAAATTCTACATAAACAGTGAACGTATCAAATCGTGACTACTTCGGAGCGTTGCTCTCAATTATTCTTGCGCTGCATTTTACAAAGTCGAATACGTCGGAAGTACGAGTAATCATTTGCCCGTTGTTTTTGTAGCGAACACATCGCTCGGGTAGACCACTTTCGACAACGGCATGCTCCCTCTAGAATTTTCACAAGCGTCTTCGGTCTGAAGCAGACAGACAAGTAGATATCAAACAATGTGATCACTCTTCGAATTAAAATCGAATCTAATCGTAGAGTTCTATATTTTAGAATGAGCACTAAGTACAATATTTATAAAATAATACAGGATTCGGTGGGGATGGGTCGGACCCAAATTTGCTACATAAGTACATTCCTTTCGTGGCGAAGTCAAGCTAAAATGATTAATTTCTTCACTTTTATAGTCGGAAACATGGTCGTTCGCTAAGTCATATTCTACATTTCGCCGTCGATAACTTAGATAAATATGGCGCGGCTACGAGAGGCCGCGACGTCAGCAGACGGTCTCGGCGGGCGCGAGCGCGGGCGCTGCGAGGGGCGCGAGGGGCGCGAGCGGCGACAGCGTGGCCAGCGGAGACAGCGGCGGCGCGCCCAGCGGCTCCGGCGAGCGCCGGCGCAGCGCCTGCCGCTTTCGGAACTCCAGGAACTCCTCCTTCATGGCGCGCACCCTCGCCTCCACGTCGTCGCGCGGCGGCCGCGCGCGCGTGCGCTCCGGCGTCGAGGGCGTGGGCGTGCGCGTCGCGCGGTCCCACTCGTAGTGCACGTCCACCGAGCCCGCGTCCACCGCCTCGCCCGAGCCCGAGCCCGGTCGCGGCAGCGGCGCCGGCGGCGGCGGCCGGTACGGCGGCGGCCGCCACTCCGCCAGGCTGCCGGTGCGGCTGCTCCGGTTGTGCTGCGACGAGGACGCATTCTTGCTGCCGAAGCCGCTCGACGACGAGCGGCTCTCGGGCGAGGCCTCGTGCGGCGGCGGCGGCAGCTCGGAGACGCCGCGGGGCCGGCCGTGGCGCGGTATGGGACGCGCTCTCGACCGTATGAAAGGCCCGGTGCGCAGCGAGAGCGGCACCTGCGGCAGCGAGCGCAGGCGGAACGGCGACGGCGGCGTCGGGAACGAGCCGTCGGCCGAGCTCGGGAACGGGACGGAGCTGAGGTCGGAGACGTGGAGCGGCGACCAGGGCGTCCACGCGGCCGCCCACGGGGGCCACGGCGGCCACGGCGGCCAGTGCAGCGCCAGCGCCGGCGACGAGGCGCGGAACAGCGGCGGCGCGGCGGCGGGGTGCAGCGGCGCACGCAGGCGCGGCAGGAACCCGCCGTCGTCGGACGAGGAGGGCGCGGGCGAGGGGGACGGGGAGGGCGAGGCGGGCGGCAGGGACGCGCCGCGCACCGACACCGACGCCCAGTACTGCGGCTCGCCGCCGCACCGCGACGCCGGCCACACCCAGTTCGCAGTAAACTTCAAACACTGCACTATACTCGATATTCCGCTTTCTCTAAATCTGCAATTTTCAAAATCATTTATGAGCCGGCCATAACAATACCAACGACGGTGTTCAATTATAGTCAATATTCTTTATCAACTGACCTGATTTCCTGAGAATCGATAAGGTGCCGCAACAAAAGAAAACAAGTTAGGATTGAATTAGATCGCTGCATTTGTTTTGAAACGTAGGATATATTTACTTAAGAGCACTTACTTCTTAAAAGGCACTTGAGTGCTGTCTGCGGTGCGCAGGTCGGTCAGGCGTGCGGCTACCATGTTGTATGCTGCAAGCGAATAATTTCTGAACATTAACGTAGTGCCGACTGTCGCCCAAGCTAGCCACCGCCCCGCGGCCGCCGCCCGCCACCGCGCCTCCACCGACGTACCGACACCAACCAACACCCACCATATTGTCAACTTTAAAGCGATCGACCACACGAAACGACGAAATACTATTCAACTGGATACCTATTTGATTTATCAAAAAAATTCGTGTTACACACTAATTAATTAAGAAAAATAGTTCGTCGTATCCATTGATCGATCCATAATGACGTTAATTGGCAAATAAAAATGAATTCCAAAAGTGACCAAGTTAATCCAAGGAGTAAAGTACTTAGATCCACAATAGTGACAAAAGCTATGAATATCAATCGTTCTAATTTATTTTAGTAAAATAATTTTTCCTATTGAAAATTCATCCAGGATATACGAGTAAGGCAAGCCTAGGTAATAAAGAAAACATTAAAAACATGCAGTTCCCAAAAGCAAGAAAGATTCCGTTCATTTCTGCTTAGAATATCTTAGTAGGTACCACGTAGGTACCTACGAAAGTATTGAAAAGGCAAAGTACCTGTTTGATTTTCTGATTATAATATAAAGTTTTATAACACAATAATTAGGTAGTCGGTAAACTTAAAAAATAATGTTATGAAGTGTCTAAATTGTCCATGCAAAAAAGGAACTAAGTAATTAATAATAAAATGTCTACGAAAACTAAAAGGTGATATTGCTTCGTCACCGACAATATGGTAAGTAACGCAGGGATTGTTGCCGCCTCACTAGCGACATCTATGAGACGGAAACTCTACTGAACGCGTCGCTTACTTTGCTGTTACCGTGTAACTAACTTTTTCCCGAAAAAACTTGTACCCTAGGTGTGAACACTAAAATTTGCAAAAGCTATATACCACACAAAACACGCTACCTCAAATTCTAAGGAATTCCTTTGGGATCACTCTTGTGGTATTTAAGGGTAGGTGCCTACAATAAAAATAATTGGAATGAATTTATTTCGGTAATTATTTTTTCAGACCTTTCTCATTGGGACTGATTACCTTCGATCAACGGTATTACTTCCAATTTGCCGGGTATTTTTTAGCCTGGCTACTAAAAGGGAGTCACACCAAATCTAATTAGCGGCACACTGTTAGCTACATAGTAACAACGCGGTAAACACGTCACGGAGCGGGCAAGCGGCCGCTGCGCCGGTCTCAATCTCACCTTTTTCCTGCTTGCGACGTTTCCGTTTATTACAGATCTTGACAGCGCACACGGATAAGATAATAGCCACTATGAAGAACAAGATGCCGCCCACCACACCCGCGGTGATGGCTTTGTGCTTCACTCTCGCTGGGACAGGGAACTTGACTTCTTCTGAACTCTCGTAGCTGGTGGCAGAGTTTGCCAACACTCTGAAGTAGTACGTCCGTCCTCCGACTAGGTTTTTAACTGAAACCATATACCCATGTTGAGTAGATACAATTACATACAGGATCTTTCTTAATATGCTAATGGTTTTTTAATGGTCAAACCATGAAACTAAACCACTTTCACTATGAGACTGATATCAAAATTGTGAAAAAAATATCTGCTGTTCCACACTCAGGTCAAACCTGATTTTACGACTGATTTTATTCGCGATTTCTATTCTTTATAGTCGGGGAAATCTACGGATTTTTGTATGGAGAAGGTTGCATTAATTGCACTTTTGGTGATCATTTGGAATATAGTAGATAAATACCTGAAAAACATAAATTCCCATTAATCCCTAATTTTTTATTGTGTATCATTGAATAATTAAGACATTTACAAAACATTAAATTTAGAATTGAACAAAAAATGGAAAACTGGTGATTTTGTACAGGATGGCTTCATTCAATACGTTTTACTTATAACAATAATAATCCCCGGTTAATATCGTAAATTTGAGTAGAAATTTAATATTTTGTAAGTCATCAAAAATTCTAACCTCAAAACTAAATTATTTACTGTTTGTTTGTACACATTAAGTTTGCTTTATGATAATTAACTGTCTCTTTTGCTAGTATGCTGGAAGAAATATCTTTCGAAATAAGCTTGCCCTTTGTACATTTATATTGATTTTAAGGTATTTTTCAGGTTCCTGAGTCAATATAACCACGAAATCTCGACAAAAGTGTTATAAATTAACAGTAATATTATTTCAAACACAATTTACTAAAGTGTCTTTAATGCAATCTCAAACCTTATTTTTCCTAGACTATTAGTTCCATACAGAAATTGATTAGTATGATGGTCTGATTATTAACCTTAAAAAACCGTCAGGTTATTAGGAAAGATCCTGTATAAACTTTCTTGTTATCAAAGCTTAAAGTCTATTTTGGATGTTATTAAAATAATTATGTGTACCTAAGTAGCTGGTCTCTTCAGGCCGAATCTGCCCTTTGTTGAGAGTCTTCCAGTTGGCATCGGTGCGGTACTTGATGGTATAGTATTGCACCAGGTTGGATCGTTCTAGAGGAGACTGCCACGTGATGAGGAATCCATTGTGCACCTCCGTTACTGTTAGGTTGCGCGGGTTACCTGGCTTGGGACCTACATATCGAAAACTTGTATTAGTATTAAAATACACGATGAAGTAAGTAAATAACCAAGTTTATTAATTAGAATTTAAGCATTTAAACCAACAGCGGCTAAAGGTGAACGCACACTAAGCCGCACCGCAAGCAGTTTTTTTTAAAATGACAATTACATAATTACTCGCCAGGTGTGCGTTCATCCTAAACCAAATCTTTAAACCGGTACATAAAACCACATGGTATTTTTTCAAGAGGTTGATTAATTGAAGAAAAATGTTAGTGACACCAAATTGTTAGTAAGCAAGTGTCGAGGAAAGGTCTACAGTAAAAGTGCAAGGTAAGTACCCGAGCCTTGGGGTGCGTTCCGAAATATCTTTTCGTCTATTGGTCCCGGGGAGGTTGCGGGCGCCTTCGGCTTGGCACCTACATCTACAAAAACCAATAATATACCACTGTTAATTACTCAAAGAACTCTTAACTTTGTAGATTTTATTAATAATTAAAAGAACAATCTTGTTTTACATAAAAACATCAGGTTCTCATTCAAATACAAACCATTGTCCATCAGAACATCAAACAATTATTTATCTTCGAAACCTTCTAATCTACACAAAAGATTAGTGACTAAATACACCCACCGGCACCGTACGTTACCAAATCTCTAAGAACATACCAAGAGTTCTGATTGTAATGGCCTTGCTCATCATTCCTTCTCCGATTGTGTTTTTGCTGTTCACTTGGAATTCGTAGGTCGTACCCGGTTGCAGACGGTTTATTGTGACCTGAGAAACCAAAAATTATCATGTCATCTTATCACTTCTTTTTCTCTCTCCCCATTATGCTTCAAGCAGACAGCTACAAAAGCACAAATTCTCTAGTCTTCGTATAGGTATCATTTTTCCTATAGTATAGTGGTATAATTAAGTTGTCTTGAAGAAGTACTTATCATCAGGAATAAATAATGTTTGTCATTTAAATTGTTTATACAATTTGATCCTGTCGTTTTTAAAACGAGCTCCTGACACTCAACTTATTGGAACAAAAGTGAAGAGTGACACAGGCCTGCTTCAAGCAACAAATACTAGATATATTAGTACTAACAGAAGTAGCACCAGATGGTGTAACAGGCACTTTGGTCCACTCAGAAAAGCCGGCTTCTCGATACCAGATCGTGTAGTCCTGCTTATAATCCGGCCCTCCCGCGTACCCTGGCTGCCAGCGCAGAGTGACTTGGAACTCTGTCGCGGTCCCCGACACGTTGTATGGGGCGTGGGGTTGCGTGCCTTCGATTACTAGTTGAGTGTCAGCTACTATTGTTGCCACCTGTGAAAGAAATGCACGGTTAATATTTAAAGAACTATGATCCGTCTCTTTTATCTCGGAAGTTAAATCTGAAATAAGAGAGAACAAAACTAAAGCAGAAACTGACGAAATAGAACAAAACCCGAACGGTTCCGATGTTTGAATTTCGAGCTTGAACGTACAAGCTTATAGATTACCCTACATAACCAATCTTTATTTAAGCGGCCGCTACGGTACACTCACACATATCGCGCGGAGCACAGACTCAGCCGCGGTATGTATGTGTACGGGGTACCGACAGCGGTCGCTTGTATGAAGTGTGGTTTCTGTAGGGATAGCTATTCATGTGACAGTACTGTACCTCATTGGAAGCAACACATTGATAGATTCCGAAGTCCTGGCGCCGCAGGGTGTCGATGGTGATGTTGCCGCCGAGAGCTCGGACGCGGTTCTTCTGGAGCGGCAGTCCATCGCGTCGTCGCCATATCACGCTCGGCCGCTGCGTACCTTCAGCCTCTTGAGCTTCGCAGTGCATCTCTACTGATTCTCCTACCTGATTAGTATAATGATTGAAAATTTACTCGTAAAATCCATATTTTTGGGGTATTCTGATGGGTACTTAAGGGTAGGGCCTACCTTTCTTTGATATAAAGGTTCCGGTTCCACGGTGAACACAGGTGGTTTACGTACTAACACTTCCATTGGTCCTGTACAAAAACGATGACATAATTTAGATCTTTTCTTTTGAAACCGAAAGAAATACTTTTACAGTAGGAATGTAGAGTACCTGAAGAACCCTGAGTCCCTTGAGCATTATAAGGCGTGCAGGTGTAACGTCCCTGGTGGTTCTGGTTGACCCGTGTGAAGAGCAGCGAGCCGTTGTTCATGATCACGATGTCCTTTGTCTGGTACGGCTCCAGCAGTCTCTTGTCTTTCGTCCAGGTCACGTACTGGAGGGGCGGGTTGGCCTTTATGTAGCACTGCACTACTCCCGCCAGGCGGAATGGTAGGTACTGTACTGTTGGCGTGAATGTCACCTTCGCTGGATCTGTGAAGTTGGGATATTTAGCGAGTTCGGAGAGTAGAGTAAAACTCAGATGCTCTTGTAGAAGGGAATGATTTATTGTAAAACTTAAGCTAAATATATCTAAAATAAAGTATGTACAATTAGTGAGGGAATACTAGAGTTTACAAATTCTAATAGGATTCTATTTGGACCAATGGGAATGAGGCGCGAACCTCGTCTTGTGCAACCGCCCCCTCGCACCGCACTTCTGCCCGCGGCGCTCGTCGCGTTATATAAATATTTCCGCAGCGGCCGCGCTCGTTCTTTTGGCTCCGGTCGTCGCAGCGAGAGGACGTGTGTACAGCTCTGCAGTGAATACCGAAGATGTTCGTGTTGAAGCGGCTTACACTCCTGTTTCTTATACTCGATGACAATATTGTTTCGAGCGACCGAAGACAATAATACAAAACGTTCTTTTCAGAACGCCCATCTTGTTTCGAACCAACCGCTCTTGTCAGAGCGACCTTCACTGGTTTCTCAATGCGTTGCTTGACAATATATCTGTGCCTACAGTACTCCCCCTCAAGCGAAGCGTACTGGCAGTTTCACAGCGCGTCCAGATCGAGATGTCTTCTGTTGTTTCAGGTTTGTAGCAGTTGGTTTGATGTTTGAGTTTTTCTTCGTTTCAGAGTCGTTCTTGTTATTTTGTTCTGTCTTCGTATTAGTGTCGTTGCCGCTTAGGTCGTTGTCATCTTGAATAATGTAGGCTGGTTTTAGTCGATCGATCGAGATAGTGGTTGTTCGGTTCGGTAGTTGTAGCGTGAAAATCTTGTCGTTTCTCTTGAGTATACGGTAGGGTCCTTCGTAGGGTGGTTGTAGCGGTTTTCGTACAGCGTCGGTTCGCACGAAAACATACTCGCAGGATTGTAGGTCTTTGTGTACGAAGATAGGTTTCTTGTTTCTATGGCAATCTGTAGGTATCGTTGGTTTTAGTGCGTTGATAGTGTCGCGTAGTTTGTTCACGTAGTTGTAGTCGGCTGATTGGTCTTGTTGCCCCGACGCCGGCGTGAAGAAGTCGCCGGGCAGTCTGAGGTTGTAACCGTAGGTTAGTTCGGCGGCGCTTACGCCCGTGTCGGTGCGGAGGGCGGCGCGAAGTCCCATTAGTACCGTAGGTAGCTCGTCGATCCATGTTGAGTTGCCATAGAGTCTAGATTTGAGTGCAGCTTTCAGAGTGCGATGCCAGCGTTCGACCATGCCGTTTGATTGTGGGTGATACGGCGTTGTGCGGGTTTTGTTGATACCCATGATGGTCATGAGGCGTGCGAACAGCTGACTTTCGAATTGGCGACCCTGGTCGCTGGTGAGAGTTGCAGGGCAGCCGAAGCGGACGATCCAGTGTTCGTATATTGCCTTTGCTACTACTTCGGCGGTGATTTCTTCGGTAGGTATTGCTTCGGGCCATCTTGTGTGTCGGTCGATGATTGTTATTAGGTAGCGATGTCCTTGCGGTGAAGTACACAATGGACCGACCAAATCACAGTGAATATGCTGGAAACGGTCGCTAACGGGGAACGGTGTCACGGTGCTCGACGTATGTCTATGTACTTTACATTTTTGACATGTAATGCAATGTTTCGCCCAGGTGCCGACGTCTACGTTCATGGAGGGCCAGAAAAACTTTTGTGACATGAGCTTGCGTGTTGATCGTATACCAGGGTGGCTGATGTTGTGTACGGCGTCGAAAGCGTCTCGTCGATAATCGGTAGGTATGTATGGTCGGACATTGGTAGATGACGTTTCACAGTAGATAGGTGTACCACAGTTCGGCAAAGTAACCTTTTTGAGTGTTAGGTTACTTTGCTGTGTGAGTTGTTGTATAGTGCTGTCTCTTTCTTGCGCGACTGCTATCTTTGCGTAGTCCAGTGTTGTTGGGCAGGATATTGTTGCTATGCGGCTTAGAGTGTCAGCTACGATGTTATGTTGACCGCTCACGTGTCGAATGTCGTTAGTGAACTCGCTAATAAATAGTAGTTGGCGTGTTCGGCGCGGGGTCTCGGTCGGAGATGGCGCCTTGCGGAGTAGGTATGTGAGCGGCTTGTGGTCCGTGAAGATTATTAGTTCTCGGCCTTCGAATGACTTGCGGAAGTGTTTGACAGCCATGTACATCGCCAGAAGTTCGCGGTCGAACGTGCTATACTTCTGTTGAGCTTCGGAGAATTTTTTCGAGTAGTAGCCGAGTGGTAGCCATTTATTGTTGATGTGTTGTTGTAGTACTGCGCCGGCGGCGTTGTCGGATGCGTCGGTGAAAATGGCTAGTGGCGCGTGGTGCGATGGATGAGCGAGTAAAGCAGCGTTTTGTATGCTAACTTTACATGCTTCGAATGCGTGCGTGGCTTCGTCGTCCCACTCTATCTTCGTGCTGTCCTTTTTCTTTGTATTGTGTAGGTATTTGTTTAGCGGGGCTTGTATAGCGGCGGCATTAGGTATGTTTTCTCGGTAAAAGTTGAGCATACCGAGAAAACGTCGTATTTCGTCGATGGTTTGTGGTTTCGGGAACTCTATTATTGCTTGTATCTTGTCCTCTGGCGGTTTAATTCCCTCTTTAGATACATGATGCCCGAGGAATGTGACTTCTTGCTGCCCGAAGACGCATTTTGCTGGGTTTATTGTTATTCCATATTCTTCCAGGCGCTTTAGGATGGTGCGGAGGTGTTCACGATGTTCGGTTTCGTTGGTGGAGGCCACGAGGAGATCGTCGACGAAAGGAAATACGTAGTCAAGTTCTCGAAGTACTTCATGTATGAACCGCTGGAATGTTTGTCCAGCATTGCGTAGGCCTGGGCACATGCGCGGGAACTCGAAGAGGCCAAACGGTGTTATGATGGCGGTTTTTTCGATGTCTTGCTCGCTGACAGGGATTTGCTGGTACGCTCTATTTAGATCAAGCGTAGAAAATATATTCTTGCCAGCCAGTTGGTAGGTGAAGTCTTTCATCCGTGGTATGGGGTATCGGTATCGTTAGCGGCGTATAGCTGGAACGGTAGTGGCTGGGTAGTTTCGCCTCTCTTTTTAGGTAGGACGGATATGTTAGCTCCCGTGTCTACCAAAAAGGATAATTTCGTCTTCCTGTCGGTTATGAATAGGCGGTGAGACTTATTTGAATCGCTGGTTCCCGCCTCGTCCAGCGTTCGCTTTAGTTTTCCGCCTTCGGGTTGTCTTTGGAAAATGTGCATGGCAACTGGCAGAGTCTCGCGTCGTGCTTGAAACGGCGGTGATAATAGCAGTGTGGATGCGGCGGCATGTGCGGAGACTGATTGCGGGAGCGGGATGGCGAACGTGAGTGTGAGCGAGACTGGTGATATTGGTTGCGACGGCGGAACGGCGATTGTGCTTGGTTGGCGCGTAGCTCGGCGATTTCGAGTGATAGTTTTCTTATTTCTTCTATTAAGTTGACGTTATCTTGATTTTTTGGTGTTTGCGGCGGAGGCGGGTTGAAGTTGATGGTTGATAACTCTTGCGTTTGTTCTAGCATCTTGTCAGCTAAGAGTGCTAGTTCGTCGAGTGCGGTTTTCTTGCTGATGGTGTCGCTGACGACGAGGACTGAGCGGACGTGTGATGGTAGCAGGTTCATCCACATGTGACGGAGAGTGGAGTCGGAAACTTTGTCTCGAGCCAGGTTGCGCATGCGGCGTAGAAGTTGTGACGGTCGTTGTTCGCCCAGTTCCATTTCAGAGAATAGTTTTTGGAACTGGCGGCCTTCTGATTCTTCGTAGACGGAGATGAGTCGTTCCTTCAGCACGTCGTAGTGTTTGTCTGACGGCGGACTGTACAGCAGGTCACAGATTTGTTCGACGTCTTGTTTTTCCAATTGGGCGATCACCATTTGCGCCAATTGCTTTTGACTTTTGCGGAGGTCATGTGTGGCTGCTTCGAAGGAGATAAACCACAGACGTGGGCGGTCTCTCCAAAATGGTGGGACGCGCATTGTAAGCGCGATACCGGCCATTTCATTTGCAGGTGGCGGTGTCGTGTTGACGTTAGCAGTAGCAGCAGCGGCGGCAGCAGCAGGCTCGGTGAGGGGTTGATCTTCCATGGCTGGGATGGAGTTTGCTTGAGCAGCTGATCTTCTTTCTTCAGATATTTCAACGTTGGGTCACCACTTTAGCGAGTTCGGAGAGTAGAGTAAAACTCAGATGCTCTTGTAGAAGGGAATGATTTATTGTAAAACTTAAGCTAAATATATCTAAAATAAAGTATGTACAATTAGTGAGGGAATACTAGAGTTTACAAATTCTAATAGGATTCTATTTGGACCAATGGGAATGAGGCGCGAACCTCGTCTTGTGCAACCGCCCCCTCGCACCGCACTTCTGCCCGCGGCGCTCGTCGCGTTATATAAATATTTCCGCAGCGGCCGCGCTCGTTCTTTTGGCTCCGGTCGTCGCAGCGAGAGGACGTGTGTACAGCTCTGCAGTGAATACCGAAGATGTTCGTGTTGAAGCGGCTTACACTCCTGTTTCTTATACTCGATGACAATATTGTTTCGAGCGACCGAAGACAATAATACAAAACGTTCTTTTCAGAACGCCCATCTTGTTTCGAACCAACCGCTCTTGTCAGAGCGACCTTCACTGGTTTCTCAATGCGTTGCTTGACAATATATCTGTGCCTACAGATACTTTGTGAATTTAGTCATTTTGCTAGACCGGCTAGAGCATTTCTATGTAAAGGGTGTCCCAAAACTTAACGTTAAGCCGAAAACAGGAGATAGACAAGTTTATAACTATTCAGCGATAAATATAAAAAAAATTCGAAGTTTGTAAGTTTTTTAAAATAGCGCCGAACTTATTGATTTCATGACTAAAAGTTTGAATATTTTTCCATCAAAATACTTGTTACGGAATCCTGAATAACCTCCCAATTCAAGATAAAAGCATTAGTGATATACTTTTTGAAGAAAACACTATGTTTTGTCCGACTTCTGCGGTAAAAATTTTTCTTTAGCAACTTTGAGGCTACATTCTGTTTAAAAAATGTATGGCGCTAAACCGGCAAGTTTTTTAAAAAGTTGACCCATTTAATAAAGTTTTCAAAATGGTATCACACTTGGCACCTCTTTTGGAAAGTTGTTTTTCTGGTAGGATATCTATTCCGTGGTATCTGGTAGGATATCTATCGAGTATTATCAATCAATAAATCAGGCCACTGCAACCCACTGCTATGTATATGCCTCCCTTTTATTGGTGTATTTATCGAGTACTATAATACTAAGATACATGAGAATCCAATACTAAATGCAGAAATAATATTATCCTTACATTCGATATTCAAATAGGCCGAAGCGCTCTGCGGGTCGCCGATACCGTTTGACACTTCGCAGAGGTACTGCCCCGAGTCGTCAGCCGCCACCGGGTTGATGACCAGCGCGCCGTCCTTGCGGATGGTGACCCTGGTCTCGAGCGCCGCCACCTCCGCCACCGGCGCGCCCTCCCGAAACCACTTGACAGTCACATTCCCGGGTAGAGCCTTCGCCTCGCACGAGAATTGAACCTTCTCCCCTTCTAGCTTTGTTTGGTTAAGTGGTGGCATCTGCAAATTTAAACACATTGTTGTAACTGTCGCTTGAGATTCTTGAAGAGTCTTGAAATGCCAAGCAACCCTACGCTTTAATTATTACGTGACAATTCGGGTGGTTTGGTGCAACTTATCTACATAACTCACCGATTCCGAAAAACCATAAGGTGTCCAAGATGTAATAAATTAGAGACACTATAGCCATAAGCTTAATATACTATCGTTAAGTATATTAAGTTTATGACTATAGCATAGCATATGCTCACAATTATATTCCCCGAGGGGGTAATCAGAGATATTCTGGAAACTCAGAACACCCTCGGTTCACTTCGGTTTGTACCGAAACTCTGTCCAGTGTGACGGGTAGATAAGATACACTATAACTTCTTAACTGCATTAGAAATATGGGTTAGCTGTTGCCCGCGACTCCGTCTACTTGGACCTTAAAAAACTAGTTTTAATACAAAATATATTCTGCAGCTGCGTGCCATATTTCATCCTGATCCATTCAGCCTTCACATTTATAAAATTAGTAAGATACCTAATCAAGAAGCATGCAAGGTATTGTTGTCTCTAGTTCCATGGTTATACTCATTTATGATACCAGTCATGTTGGAATTTAGCTGGCTCTGTCATTTATCGGGCGTAATGTGTGATGTCACTTACCGTGATGACAGCGCCACCGGCGATGATGACGCGCGCGGTGTGGGAGACCTGGCCCTCGCCGTTGCGCGCGATGCACGTGTAGTCGCCGATGTCTTCGTGCCTGATGTTGCTGATGCGCAGCTCCGTGCCGTCGTTGAAGATGCCCACGGTGCCCGACGGCTCCACGGGGTTCGCGTCCTTGTACCACAGGATCTCGGGCGTGGGCGTGCCCTCCGCCTGGCAGTTGAGGATGATGGCATCTCCTGCGATTTTTTTTAGTTTTTGTTACTGTTATAGGACAGTTGAACGTAGCCTTTTACTTGAAAGGAGGCCTGTGCTTTAAAGTGGGACGTATATAATAGGCTGATGATGGACCGGATGGAACGGATATCGGATGAAATGGATGGGATATCGAAGCTATGTTGTGTTTTTTGATAGTTCTATGCGATTCTGGTTCTTAATATTTAGATGTCGATTTCAGACGATGGAAATGATAATCAGGAAAAACAAGATCATTTAAGAATCGCCTAGAAGATAAACACATATCGATCGTTGATCGGCAAGTTACACAATTCACTGGATATAATGTTTACTCGATTTTATCAGCTTGCGCTTGGGATCATAATATCATCTAATTGAAAAGTGAAGCCAAAAGATGCAGTGCACCCAAATGCTTTATGTCAAGGCTGGCCAAACCCAGGCCCGCGGGCCACGACGTGGCCCGCCAAGGCATTTGAATTTGCCCGCTGCAGCAGATCAGCCAGCCGGCCAATATCCCAATGCGACCGCACTGTATCTGTCTATACTAAATTAGTATCAAAAAAACCTCTCTATAAAACACATTAAGAGGATATCATTCGGAGTGCACTCAAAACAAACGAAGTTTGGTCATGTTTCCAATACTTAATACAATTAAAGTCAATATTTTTTTTAGATACGATCTAGAAACCAATGTCTGTGCGTAGTGTGTAGCGTAAATTTTGGGTTTTAGTAAACTGGAGGTTTCTAGATCGTGTCTAAAAAATTGCATTGACTTTATTTGGGTATTATTGAAAAAGAATCTAAAGAATCTTAAATATGATTTCCTTTTTTGTGTATAATTTTAGTAGTTTGGTAACTAGGGGGTAACCAAAAACCTCTCACTAAAAGAAGTGGCCCTCCTATATATATCTATTGGCCAGCCTTGCTCCATGTACTCTTGCCTTGTGAAGGTATTTTTAAGGAGAAGCTGGTCCGTAACTTAGATGAGTAGACAGTCTAATTGTCGATTTAGCTGTGCATGGTTTGACAAAACAATGGCATCGAGAGTTATAAAGGTACTGCTTTATTAGAACACTGGATAGGGTGTGGTTTTGTTTAGTACCTATTCTCGATGAAATATTTCCATGTGTGAATGCTCACCTAAATTAACGTATATAATGTCTTCCGGTGTGATGGAGAAGCGCGGTGGCGCGTGCACGTCGAGGTGGAACCAAGTTCCGTTCTTGTGCTGGTTCGGTGATCGGTTGAGGAACACCACCTTACACTCGTACCAACCCTGGTTCACAAATTGTATTCGTATTCAAAATGTGCTTTAACATAACATAACATAAATATTCTTTATTTGCACACCAAAAACATACAGCAACAAAAACAGAATAATAGAACGTAAGGGTACAAATGGCGGTCTTATCAATAAAAGAGATTTCTTCCAGACAACTATAGGATGGAAGAGCTCTTAAGTAAAAAAACTTGCTATGGCGGTGTACTAAATAAGATATAAAATATATATAGCTTACAATACATACGAGTATAGTGCGCTTTAGTAATTAGTATGAACCAGTAGGTTCTGCAGTAATGCAATTAACCTAAAGTCCGGCCGCTGAAAGATTGCGTTTGACAGTTACCATAAAATTGTAAAAAACTGAATGAAAACTATAAATGCCGATCAGTATTTAGTAGCTTTTTGAACTTAAAAGGGCAGCTAGTGCCCTGTGTACTAGAGTGAGCACAGGTAAACAATATTTTCATTCATTTTTTTACAATCTTATGGTAACTGTCAAACGCATTCTCTGAACGGCCGAACTATAATAAAGTTTATTCATACGTATATCAAGATTAAACCGCGAACGAAATCCGGTAGTAATGAATGTCCAACTCCTGTTAAGTTTTTCTATTGTATAGGTTTGTTTTTTATAAACCAGAAAAATTTTAAGGTTCCATTCAGATAATGAAACTAAACAACTTTCTATACTTCCTATTTTTTTAGACCTCCCATTGAAAATCGATCGGCAGATCGGTACTTTTAGTAGAGAAGGTTCATAAATTTTTCTCGACGTATGTTCCATAGAGAAAGTTGTTTAATTTCATTATCAGAATAAACCCTTAACCATTTTCTGGTATATAAACGATATAGGTGTATGAAATTGGCCCAAAACCAAATGTAGATTGAGACATATTAGCAGAAGATATAACTCAGAGCCAAAGGACCGGTGTTCTGTTTTGGTGTACAATAAAGTATAATTGAACTGAATTGATTAAAAAGGTAGGTGACTTTACCTGGTCGGATTCTCGTATATTGGTGAGGTTGAGACTAGCGGCGCCGTAGGGTGAGTCGGCGGCGACGCGCGACACTCTCCCCTCGTACCCCTCCCCGCTGTGCGTCGGGTAGCTCTCGTACCAGATGTAGATCGGGATGTCCTGTCCCTATATACCACACAAACCGTTAGACATTCGCCCACGAGCCGGTGCGAGGAACATCTACCACTTACAATAGGCGAGGCTACCGGGACAACAGCACGACTTGTCGCCCCCACTACTAACGTCCGACTCTGTCAACGGAGTACGATGCACGTTACCATTACGAACATACAGACAGATTCAGATCATTGATATCTTGTAACAGTGTTTTTGTTAATCGGGATGTTAAAGGATAACTTAAATTGAACTGTTACAAGATAAAAACTATCTACATTAAAAACATCTACAGAAACATGCATGGATGGAATTTTGATTAACATAAATATGTATGATTTCTGATGCTCTTTAAAAGTTGGTTTATATTGATTTACTGCTAGTTTACTTAAGTGCTCCACAGGTAGGAGAGCACTTAGAAAATGTTGATCTATTTAAATTTAGTTGTTTACGTCAATGTAAGTTTACTGCATGCAGAAAGTGAAAATAAAGAACGAAACACTAACGAGCTACTTCATGCAACAGGAGGATGTGTGCAAGATACTTAAATATTTAACAAGATATACAAATGTATATGTATATAGGTACTCGTACATGAATCTACATTTGCAGAGAGCGTGGGAGAAGCCCACAGCCACAGGAAGAGAGAAACAGACAGAACCGCCGCCAGTGCGCGAGGGAGTGCGGTGCCCCGTGTCAGCCGTGTAAGCAGCAACGTGCTCCCAATACTATCTCAGAAAAACAATATGGTGCACCAAACAAAGGAAATTGAAAAATTATAAAAAACTTCTTATCGTATATGTAAAGTGGCAGTGTATGTGTATGTTCGTCGGTAAAACCTAACGGGGGTCTGCTGCTCTCTCGGACTCGCTTTGAAGGCCTTTGTCACTGTGGTGTAAGACAACCGGTCGGTGGAACGAGGAGCGCGGTAGGTAGACGAGGCGAGGCAATACGCAGAAGAGGCATATACACAAAAGGCGTGCTCGGGGCGCGCGCGGGGCGAGGCCGACGCCCCGGCCCGCGGCGCCCGTTACCACTAGCACGGACTATACGAGGTGTCGGGGCCGAGAGCCGTAAGGCCGACGCCGACACATCGACATATACTTTACAGGTGCGGGCGCGTCGCGGGGACGAGCCGTCCTCTACTGAACAGAAACACACACGGAATTGAGCAGCGTTGTATTGTAAGAGTGGAGTGTGGACCGTCGTACCGTTTCGCCTACCTTCTTCTCCCACTGCAAGACGTACGGCACGGGGATGTCTTCAGGGAAGTCCACCTGGCAGTTGAACACGACGCTCTCGCCGAGGATTGCCGTGATGTGCACAGCATCTTGATGATCTTGGTGGCAGGTTACTGCAACAGTGAACCAGACTGTAGTGAGCTGTTCGGGAGGTTGTTATCTCGTCTGTGGGGGGTGGTGTGATGACGAACCTGGCAGGTTGACTAGCAGCAGTAGGAGCAAGCCGGCGGCGATGTGCGGCGGTTGCACGGCGCGCCAGCCCATGCCTGCGCTCCCATGTCACGGCCGCGCGCGGCGACTCATCGTTGATGCATCACCTACGACAAACAACATTATGTTTAAGTGCTGACCTTAGGTCATAAAGTAGATCTTATGCAGGACCTACACTCTCGCAAGAACTTCTTAGAATGAACTGCCAAAGGAAAATAATTACGGCACATGACGCCACAAGAACAATAAACGGCATACACACTCTCGTTCTCAGCCCTTCTCGTCTAGTATCGGCGAGAAAATTAGTGCCGGCATTATAATCTCTGTTAAAAGATATTTTCACAGTGTACGTTAGATGCCAGCGGGGCTTGTCTTGCCGCTAGATCGTATTGATCGTATCGTATAGGCTTAAAATTGAATCATGTTATTTTCAGTAAAATTATCGAAATTTAATTAAATAAATCATTATTAAGTATGATAACAACATCAATTCTATCCTTAATTGCCAATTAATAGCGTTATGGAAAATAACGTAAAATAGACTTAAAATATGAAATTGCAAGTAGTTAGGTTTGGTTTGCTCACGAAGGTGGGTGGCCTTTGAACCACCGTCCTTGGACTATTTCTATTCTACGTACACTGTCAGTAATTGCACTGCATCACGGCATATAATCGACCTGCGGCCGGCCCACTCTGCGGGCAGACCTGACGAAGTTACCCTCGTTGTTCAACTTTGCGTACTTACCTACCCAGTAATCAGCTTATCGATTCTGTTGTACCTTGGTTTCATAAGCTACTTTGACCTGTGACGTTGAAATTGCAATTCCATTTGCGAATAAATCGTTATAATGAAACGATAATATAGTCATAATTGTTACAATTAAATGTTTGTACAAGAGTTAATAGTGATAGGCAAATATTAGTAAAAAAATCAAATCTACAGTAAATAGTTGGTCGCAAAGACTGCTGATGGTGGAGTGCGTTAACCCAAGTCTGAGGCTAGTTAGTTCACTCTACACCGGACCCGCCTAGAAAAGGTATGTTCATAATGTTCGAAAATATTATTCTCGATGGACGTCAGCCTCTTAGATATTCCGTGCGTCGTCAGCTCGAAAATTTGTAGGTGCGAAAATTGGTAACATAATATTGACCTCTTTCAGTTTTTTCTATAGGAACGTATAGATCTCATACCAATTTTATTATTTTATAGAAAAAATGTAATTAATAATTACATTTCTATTGAAAAACTTAATTATCATTAGCACAAAATAGATAAGTAGTTAATTAAACAAAACAGTTGTCACTTATAAAAATTACAGGGATATGTTGCTACTTAAAGGAATACGGCGCGTGTCACCCCGGGGGAGAGACGCCATACGCATACTTTCACCTCTGCCAAAGTGCAAGCCCCGATATGCATAAGCCACAGATTAATAATAAGTTACTACGTACTACTGCGCGAAACAAAACTGTTTGGTCGGATCGAGGTCGGATCCCTATGTATTCGCCAAGTGAATGCATAGGGATGTTCCATTAATGCAGATCTTATCGATAAAATTGTACTTCTATTGTATTTGTATTATGACTAATTTTTGTGATAAATTATTTAATCAATACATTTCTAAAATTTCGGTACCAAAATAATTTGCACCTAAATTCTGGTCGTGGAGTCGTAATTATTACTACTCTTTGCGGCTGTGTGAGGTTTAGATTAAAAATGTGGTAGTAGAGTTCACATTATAGGTCTAAATGTGTCAAACGGGAGTAGTAAGCTACTAGTTTTAATTACTAACTTCACATCGGTAAATATCGGAATAGATGATAATGATAATAACAATGTATGTTCGTTCTATTCTAATCTTAAAATGTTGGCTCAATCTTAGTGTTGATGACTTTGTCCAGTTTAAATAGCTTCGTTGTAGGCCGGAGAGCGGGAAACGGACACGCGACCACCCAATCACAGACCGACAACGCGACTCCATTCATGTTAATGTAAAAATAATTCGTCATTTAGACAAATAATTGATAACAGACTGAAGCGTGCACACGTTGAAATCTTTTCTACTGACCGTAGCAACGACTACGAAGCGCGTAGACGTAAAATAAGTTCTAGTGAATTTATGTTCCGATTTCAACCAAAACTTTTATTAAGGGTATATTACTGTTAGCGCGCTCCATACAAACGAAGTCTGGTGATATTTTCAATACTAACCGATTAAACTCAATGAAATTTTGCAGAAACAATCTAGAAACAAATCTTTATGCTTGTATCGTGTCAGATTTTCTTTAAAATGTACAGATTTAAAGTTACAGTGCCTCAAAGATTTCCATACAAATCTTAAATTAATCCTATCATTGAAACTGTATATTTTAACGAAAATCGGACACGATAAAAGCATAGATATTAGTTCCTAGAATGTTTCTGCAAAATTTAATTGAGTTTAATTGGTTAGTATTGAAAATATCACCAGACTACGTCTGTATGCAGCGCGAATTTACGCATTAGGAATAAACTTCTCTTAAAACATGTTTTATAACAGTCACTGAACTGAAATAACTACGGCAAAGCCATAAGCTATAAAACACTTGATAGTTATTGGCGTTATTGCCCCACTTACGAACGTGGGCGATATTAGAATCGTACAGCATACACTCTATACTCCATTCCAAATAGAAACGAAAATTTAAGGCTATTTTTAATTACAGAAACAGAGATTTGAAACACTTACTCTCACTTATTCATAGAACAGCTTTAGTAACGTCCAAGATAAATGTCGGACAGTACATCTTTCTGATAAATACATTATACAGGGTCCTTCTTAATATGCTGACACTTTTTAAAGGGGATGCTCAGACCGTCAAACTGAACAACTTTTTCTAAGGCACCAACATCGAAACCGTGAAAAAAAAATCTTCTCTTCCATACAAAACTGCAAACTTACTCGAGCCAAATGTACACACGGCGACACATCAACCTACCCATAGTTGAACTCTATGTCCATGAACATAGAGCTCAACTATGGGTAGGTTGATCTGTCGCCGTGTGTACACAGCTGATATTTTTTTCGTGATTTCGATGTTGGTCCCATAGAGAAACTTGTTCAGTTTGATGTCATGTTTTCAACGTAGGTAATTTTTTTCAAAATATTATATAATTTGTTCATAAAATTTAAAATTTACTGAACTCGATCTCAACCCACCGCACCGACTCTCACTCTACTTACTACCAAAATAAGATTCTTAAAATGCTAGCGCTTTCATTCATTGCTGAAATGATAAAATCATTTTTGCCTCAAAACTTAAAATGCGAATATCTTGAAATTTCAAGTATCAAAATAATGAAATTATTGTTTCAATCTAATTATTTTGTTTTAATCAGTTGGGGTGTATGCGGTTTTGCGCTTATTCATTAACATATTGTATAATCGAATAATTAAACAACTATTCTGGTACAAAAAAACGTGGTATAAAATGTTATACCAAGAATAAGAAAAATGTCTACTAATAAACCCGGAATAACTTAAACCTAGTATAACGTCGGCGTAACTGTTCTATATCATCGAAAAATTTTCTTAAGTTTATCTATGAACCGCGACGTTCCCACCAACGTAGATGTGTTTATAATTATGAAATTATGATCTCCTTATTCTTAGCTTATTCTAATCATAACTATTCCTAATATAAGGATCGAATAAGTAATTTTTATTTGTACAACAGCTATCGATTCAAAGAAGTAAAATGGATTCCTGGTAGTCTAAAAACTGACTTTTAATTATTGTTTGTAGATCGCTAAATAGTAGAAACGGTATTAATTTTTCAAATAAATGCAACGTGTTGTCCTTGCCACCGAAAAGAGAACTAGTAGAAATTTTCTGGGGATTATTATTTAGTGTAAACAAAAAATTGATTACGTCACATTTTTTTTGACTATTTGCCGACACCTAATACAGGGTGTAAGGAAAAGTATCATTAACCTTTAAACCACATATTCTACCCATCAAACTGACCATCTTTTACAATGGGAGCAAACCTATCAGTACAAACAAAAAATCGGCTGCCTCATACATTTGAGTTGAGTAGGTAGTGCAGTTTAAAATGGAATAGCAGACTTTTTTTTGCTCTGACAGGTTTGCTCCCATAGTAAAAGTTGTTCAGATTGATTGGTATAATAGGTGCTTTAAAGGTTAATGATACTTTTCCTTTGTGACCTCAAGAATGCGTTACATAAGTCATGGCGCCTGCCTTATATTAAATGAAACTCGAACTTTAAATATACATCCCCCAGAAAACGAAGAACTAGAAACAGTATGTAGACCAGTTAGATACCACAAGACTGCTACGTGACCGAAAGGTACGACGACAGTACAATTTAACCGAAGGGGGCGTGTATTTGCTCAAAGTTCGCAATGATTTTGTTACATCCATCCCCTCAGGGGAAGGGACGGTTCAACTTGCTACATATTTCAAAGTTGCTAAGTTAAACAAAATACTGACTAACTGTTTGCTCTGAGGATACACGACTCATTTATTTAACTCCGCTACAGATGGCGCAGTCTATAATTCTTAGCTCTATTTTGCTTTTTATTGTAGTTACAATAAATTGGATACAATTTGGATTCCATATTTTTAATCTAATTAGTTTGTAGTATAAATATCTTGGACACAGTCACACATATTATCTAATCCCATTTAAAGTCTCAGAATCTAGTCCAGACTTGTATTATGATGACTAGACGACGATATACATTTGTATACAAATATTCAAATTCACCGTACATATATTCTGGTTTTTACCCACGATTTTATGTTTACCCTGCACAGCAGGTTCACTACTGACTGGTCTATAAGGCCGTCAAGTATCAATTGATGTAACTCCAGAGTCATAAACCATTTGCATGATTATTCTTTCTTTGGATGAGTGACCAAGCCGCTAGATGGCGGTCTCTTCTTCAACGTCCTCTGTATCTGCTTCATGTCTGCGTCAGAGACCAATTCAGACGGCTTGAAAATAGTCTGAAATCAAGATAACCACTAACTTTTCCTCCACTAAACTGTACCTACTGGGGCGGGTGGAGTTTGGCCCACTCTCTCTCAACTTTATACCTACTACAGGATATTACTTATTTTAACTTAGGTACTAACTTATAATTATATTTTTCAATTGTTTTATCTTGTTTATTGAAGTCCGTCACCCAGTCAGTTTGTGGTTGTCTTAATAGAACCTATTGAAGTGTGTTCACTATGAAGCTGTTATGGTTACAGAGAACATACATACTAAACGATCATGAAATGTGATCGCCTTCATGTAAGAAAGAATTATGTTTGGTCACTCACTAGTTTTTAATTGGTTATTTTCCATCGTCATTTCTTGTGGTGCAATTTTTCTAAAGATTTCGACTTAATGTTCACTGCTTAAAATAATTATATTCAGCTAATATCGTTACAGATAACGAGATTATTATATCCAAAGACAATTTAAAACAACCTTCCAAAATATAGTTTTTAATTGCTTAACGTAATAAACTCTACTTTAATTGTTCTACCTAATATTAAAACAAAAAATCTGAAGCTAAAGTCAAAACGAGCACATGGTGATAAGGGCCAGACACAAGATGAAAGCCAAGTATGGTCGATGTGGGGCGTGCGCGAGTAGACCCATGCCGTATATCATCCGGGCACGGGGCACCGCGGGGCACTCCGGGCAGCGCGACCGCGAGCGGTCAGCGGAGATGCTGCGGCTCCGATGTTATCGATTTTCATACCTTGTTGTCGCACGGTACGAATGTTTCGGTCGTGTCGCGATGGTGGCGGGCGTGCTGGCAGGGTCGGTGCGTCGTAGGGTGCGGGCGGGCTCCGTCATCTGTGTCGGGCGGGCATGGGGTAGCGAGGCGAGGCCGAGGCCGAGGCGGGCGCGAGGCACGTCACGCGTGCGGGAGGTCTCGCCGCGGGCCGGCCACTGCCCGCCGCGGCGGCGGTATTGATCGGTGCGCGCGCAGGTCTCCGCCGCCGCCGCCGCCCTCGCACATGAATGGTGCCCGGTTCGGGCTCACGTGCTCGGCTCGCTGGGAGCTCGAAGTTCGTCGTCGCTCCACGTCTGCTCCCGAGACTCATCTTTGATGAACATTACGATTTCTACCCTTTGATTTTGTTGTATTTAATGCTGTCGCTACCGCTAGGTTATGCGACGTGCGTTATAGGATAACGTTTATTTTTTTATTTTAGGGCGTTCAAAAATTTGTCGAACGCATCATGGTTTCGAAACTCATAATATTCTCGATGGGCATCCGCTCGAAAATTCGTTGGAGCGAAATGTCTGCTATTCGTAAGATTTAATAGTAATACACCTCTAGTGGCCGTGTCCGTTTTTGAATTTGAATGAGTAGCCGAAAAAAACCTTTTCTCCCTTACTTACTCCACCACGAGGCCGAATACAGATTAGTGGAGTAATTATTGAATATTGTTCCGTCATTCATCAACTAAAAATAGTTTTCAGGTTTTGAATTAGGTTACCTAATTTATTAAGACCTTGTCTAAAACATTATTGATAAAGCTTTTTATCTATCGTAAATGCTATAGTAAACCGAAATTTTACCACGCGAAACATGATACTGATTCTGCACTACACTTATTTAAATATTCTAACTAGTCGTGTCATAAAAGGAACAATATGCATGGACAAGTATTGTCACGGCTTAGGTAGACATCACAAAAATATCATACAATATGTAAAGTTAATTAAAAGCGTGTGTTCGTAGGCCCGTAGCAAGCCGCGTAGCCCGTAGCCTCGTAGCCCGAGGCTCATAATTATTGCAATGGAAACGAGTTGTGACGTATAATAAATATGGAAATAATCGACTAATAAATTATTGTTCGATCGTTATTAAATCGACACCGTCTATTATCACTAGCCGCCGGTGAATTGTTGCAAAACAAAAAGGTAACTCGATAACTTTTCAGTGTTAACGTGGCGGAATGAAATTCTCTGAAACAATTTTCATAGAGGCCTGATAAAAATCGCGATTAACTCGTTATTCCAATTACGAAGGAGTGTCCTGAAAAACAACGGTTATAGGGAGAGAATATTCGATTTTTAAAAGGGTTTAATAGAACGGCTTACAGGCTTTTAATAAGCTCAATGTTGATTATTGTCATTATTATCAGCTTATACAGGATGAAACAAAATACCCTAGTAGTATTTAAACGGTTGGCTTAGGCCATCAAACTGAACAACGTTGAAAGAAATTAAAAATCTGCTGGCTCAGACATTTGAGTACTGCAGTTTTTTATGAATCAGCATATATGTCCCATACATTTGAGTCGAGTGGTTTTTCAGAAATGGCTTTAACGATATTGATAATATTTTTTTTAGATATTGTTTAACTTTCCATGTTTATCTAGATAGGTCATCTTTGAGAAAATCTGTTTTCATACAAAAAAGATGCCGAGCGAGGCTCTACCGCATGAAAAAGTTTAAATACCACAAACATTTGTAGAAAAATTGTACGTCGCGCTTGTATCTCATAACTCAACCAACAGCAATCTCCATCATAACGTGGCGGCAACATTTGGACACACTACACGTTGGCTTTTGACGAGGCGAGGTGGGATGATCGATGCGACTGTTTTTGGGTCATTCTGGAAGTACTTCTAACATTTTATTCTCTATTTACTAGATACCTACCCTATGGACTGCTAATACGAAGTGAAAAAAAATGTGTAAAACGTTGCGTGTTGGTACAAAAACAAAAACAGAACCCTAAAGGTAAGCGCATATTTTGCGACGACGGGCAAATCGCTTCTATATAATGTTATATGAACTATCGCCTAATACGGGCCAGAGCGGGTTGTATTATTGCGCGGCGGACTTCCGTCCGTGCGAAGCGGCCCGTTTCGCTCCGATGCGGCTCATCTTAGTGTGCAATGCCAAGCGAAACTTTTATAACGTCTGCAGTATTACGTCAAAGTAAAAATCCGACAATGCGTTGCGACCCGGCCCGCTCTAGTGTACGCATTTTCCGCTGCGATGCGGCCCGCACCGACCAGATGCGACCCGTCGTAATAAGCGCTAACCTTAAAAAGTACCAGTTAACAATTAACAAATCTTCATAGCGTCTTAAATTGTTTCAGTCAAGTTCCGTTTTCCTTTCTTAACTCGTTTACATTAGAAGTCTATAAGTAGGTGTAGTCCATGATTTACTGTCATCCCCTCGATTCTTTATTAAATCTGGTAGATATATTTTCCTCCCTTCCTTTATTTGCGCCTGCGGATGAAAAAAGTGCAAACAACCCACTTATTTCGTAATCTCTTACGTCAAAAACCTATATAAAGCTTCCTCACATTGTGTTTCTTATTGAAAAGGAAAACGAAGAATAAATATTTTAAAATAAATTTTTGGGGTTTCAATTTAAGGAGGTGAGGAGGGGTTCTATATTCAATTGTATATATGTGTGCTTTGGTGTGAAATATAAAGTATAATAGGGATGATGACAGATCCTGGAAATTCATCTTATAGCAAATTCCAAAAAAACGCTAAATTTAATAACTAAATGTTTAAACGAAATTGCAATCGAATAGAAAACAAAAAATGTATAAGCTATACAGAGTCCTTCTTAATTTGCTGACACTTTTTTAAGGGGATGATCAGACCGTCAAACTGAACAGTACCTGTTCACCGAAATCTTCGGAGCCTTTCGGGTTTTGATGTTTTGAATTATATTTACAATAAATGTCTCAGACCTACCATTATTTTTTTTTCGAAAATTGTCTAAAACAACAAAAAACGCCCGAATATTTCCGAAGCTAGAACTGCAATGAACAGAGGGCTTAGAGCAAGTTTTTCAACCTACTGGAATGCGTTAACGTAAACCGAAATTTGTATGGGATTAAAACAGCGCCATCAAATGGATAAGGTTTTTAGCTTAGAGAATCTTCGAAAACTCGCGCTAAGGCACTGTGCCGGTTCGGGGCCCCGTCAGTAACTTAGTTAGCTAAACTGGGAGTTGACTCTCACACCTCGAGCTATTTAGGTTTCTGACGTACGAGCTCTTCTACTAAGCTTACTTCGCAATACGAAGCATGTAGAGTACTCTGTGGCATACGAAACATGACCCCGTCACCCGCTATTGAACATTGATTCGTTAATAGACTACCTACCCTTTAGACTACAAACGCCGTATGCTTCTGGATATACAGGGTCCTTCTAGAACTTTATTCCGAACGCGCTAATGCGCGTTGCATACAAACGAAATCTGGTTATATTTTCAATACTAACGTGTTAATGAAATTTTGCAGAAACAATTTAGAAACAAATCTCTATGCTTGTATGTTGGCAGATTTTCGTTAAAATATACAGTTTCAATGCTAGGATTAATTTAAGATTTGTAGCGAAATCTTTGAGGCACTGTAACATTTTAACGAAAATCTGACAACATACAATTTAGTTTCTAGATTTTTTCATTGACCTTAATTGTAGTATATCGTATTGAAAATATATCCTTATTTGTACCATAATTAGTTTTGTTTCCTATTGTGCATTGTATTTTGTTTGGTGTAAATAAAGTATATTTCATTTAGTCATTCATTCATATCTCCAGACATCGTTTGTACGGAGCGCGCCAACGGTAATATACCTACCCTTGGATTTGAACAACTTTCTCTATGGCACCAACATCGAAATCTCAACAAAAAAAATCTATTGTTCCATACAAAACTGCAAACCTACTCGAGCTAAATGTGTGGGACAACAGATTTTTTTTTGCGATTTCTATGCTGGTGCCATAGAGAAAGATGATCAGTTTGACGATCTGACCATGCCCTTAAAAAAGTGTCAGCATAATTATTACACTTACACTTGGCAATATATACTTTTAAAGCCAAGCTAGACTACACATCAGAAATCTAAAAGTACATCAGCTCTCAAAATCAACAGCCAGTCGCTGTGGTCGAACACGGCCCAGGCCATGAAGCAATCATAAACCCAAGAGTCTAAGACAAGCAAGCAATAGAAGTCTATAGTTGGGCAGTCCATGGACTTAGCAACATAGTACGTTTCTCAAAGTGCCAATATGTGCATTGAAATGTGCCACTTTGAACGCAAATCGCTTTGACACCCGCATTAAACCCCTAACATCATTCTCGTTTGATCTGCATCATGGAGGAATCAAATTATAAATTGTTAATAACTATTCAGTTTAAGCTAAAAGGTGCCTTAATATCAGAATAGCGATTATAAGCGTACATGTTTTTGCATAACGATAAAGGTAAGCGAAGGTACACGAGCCGCATCGGGGCGGAGCGGGACGCATCGCAGCGGAAAACGCTTACTACGTACACTAGAGCCGGCCGATTTTTAGTTTGACGTAGGTAATGCTGCAGACGTATAAAGTTCTGCTTCACTACGACTGCATCGCTGCGGAGCGGACTGCACGCATCGCACGGACGGAAATACGCAGCGCAAATATGCGATCCGCTCAGGCGCGGCATAGTTTCCGATAGTTCATATAATAGAAGCGATTTGGGCGGATGTTTAAACTGCGACTGTGTATGTAGTACTAGATACTCTTTCTTATATATTGCCGACGACTTCATATGCGCTTAGCTTAAGTCGTAGCTATGCCACGTCGATTATCGATCCTTTCGATGTACAAAAACGTCACCTTCTATTTGCGTGTTTAGTGCATGCGATTAGCGACCACAAGTCATCGAGTGTGGAAACTCCTGGATGATGAGTGTATTGGGTTTATTCTACAGGGTGTTAGGGTAAACAGTTGCATTACTTCAAGGGGTGATTGTACCCATAATACCGAACAACTTTCCCTAAGAAAGCTATAGAAAATTCGCGCATTAGGACGTTCCACCAGTTCTAATTGTCGACTATATTTGACATTTAATCATTTCATAATTACCTTTTCAAAACATTAAAATATTGATACCTACGCTATATTGTCCGTAAACTCTGTCTACGAAATTGCTACGCTATTGCGCGACACAACGCGGGCTGGCTGGCTGGTGGAAAAAGAATGTTTATTAGAATATTTTGGCTTCTCAGAGACGTCTCATTTAAAGAATGAACAAAGGTCTTATATATATATATATATATATATACAACGTGTTAATGAATTAACGCAAAACTAGAAAGTAGTTTGTTTAGAATCGAGAGCAGAATCGAATTATCATGTTTTCAACATAGGTAATTTTTTTTTCAAAATATTAAATAATTTTTATGTAAAATTTAAAATTTACTGAACTCGATCTCAACCCACCGTTCGGGCACTTTCACCCTACTTACTACCAAAACAAGGTTCTTAAAAAGTATCCATGAGCACGTTACGGCTTTCATTCATTGCTGAAATGATAACAAATCATTATTGCCTGAAAACTTAAATATATATATATATATATATATATAATTAAATAAATAAATATTACTCATAAAATGATTTTGATAAATTGATTTAATAAAGATAAACAAAAATTACAAGCTTGCATGTTCGATCACAAATTAGGTACTTGTACTTCATTCCAAATAAAGACGACGAGATTTTCCGATTCCTATTTAGCTTTCTGGATAATTCTGATTACCATATGTAATTAATTTACTGGATACATACAGGGTCCTTCTTAATATGCTGACACTTTTTTAAGGGAATGATCAGACCGTCAAAATGAACAACTTTTTCTATGGAACCAAAATCGAAATCGCGAAAAAAAATCAGCTGTCCCATACATTTGGCTCGAGTAGGTTTGGACACTTTTTTAAGGGAATGATCAAACCGTCAAAATGAACAACTTTTTCTATGGAACCGAAATCGAAATCGCGAAAAAAAAATCAGCTGTCCCATACATTTGGCTCGAGTAGTTTTGCAGTTCTGTATGAAACAGCTAATATTTTTTTCGCGATTTCGATGTTAGTGTCAATGAGAAAATTGTTCAGTTTGACGGTCTGATCATTCCCTTTAAAAAGTATCAACACATTAAGAAGGACCCTATATACTATCGGACATTTATCTTGGACGTTACTAAAGCTGTTCTAAGAATAAGTGAGAGGAAGTGTTTCAAATCTCTGTTTCTGTAATGCAAAATAACCTTAAAATTTCGTTGCTATTTTGAATGGAGTATAGGTAATGTAGGTATGCAACGAACATATGTATTCACATATTGATACTTATAAATTATTATAATTATGACTGCTTATAGATTATTGTCGATGTTTGCATAGTCATTGGTAATAAAATAGTCCCTACTTAAATAAAAATTTTGCATATTTTTAGCTGGGCGTAGCCGAGGTAACGCGTGGACATTATTCATTTAACAAGTCACGTGAATCAAGCCATTTTCGTATTTAAACTGTGGGCGTATGGGTTATTTAGGGGACCTGTAATGTGGAACAGCAGTCACGTAAAGCTAATGGTTACCCTAATGGACTGGAGGTGACGCACCGCGAGTTTGGGCCGCTTAGCTGTGCTACTTAATGTGTTCAGGAGCCCGTTTGCGCTAAGTTAAAACATCGAAGTTCTATTCGTATCCAATTTCAGTTCTAATCACATTGAAATCCAATTACTATTCAACTGTGCTGAATTCCGCATCGCGCTAAACTCTTTGTAACTGACAGCCCTTAATATCTGAGCGATCTGTCAAAACGGCTCTAACGGCTGTCAAGAGCAGTACCGGGATTAGCGCAATACCAAGTGTCTCAAAAGTTATGGTTCGTACGTAGTCCAATCACGGTTATATCACCGAATATTTACCGCGATTGCAGCCCAGAAGTTATTGACTGCCTGATGTGATGACTGACTTATTATAACCAAACAGATTCACACACACACACACAAACACGCACACACAAACACACACACATACACCCCGACACACACAATTAAAATTTGCACACATAATTAAGTTTACCTACATTAAAGAATCTAAGAAACTAACCAATAATTATTGTCTAAAGTCCCAATATAGCCACAACGTCACGAAATGTACGACGGAACACTGACCTCCAAAAGACAAATTACCTTCTTTTAGGTAATCTAGCTTGGAGACCAGAGATCCTATATTGTTGAATGTAACATGTAACATAGCAATTTATAATCAGAACTTTGTATTCTTTAACTGTTACAATAAAACATTTTTATTTTTTTATTATTTTTTTATTTATATTATATTATACGTTTACCAAACTATATCGACTTTATGATCCATAGAACGTGCATATTTCCTGCATGGATTATATTTCTTCCTGTTAGTATCGATTTGGATAAGGGTTATAGGGTATTGCGGTATGACCATGTATACAGGGTGTAATAAAACACCCTAGTAAGTTTTAAAGGGGTGGTTAAGACCATCAAACTGAACAACTTTCGATATACCAACTAGAGCCAATATCAAGAAAAAATAAAATAAAAGTTGTTTCATACAGACAGTACTGACTGTACTCAAATGTATGGCACAGATGATTTTTGATGGTCTAAAGTCTAAACCACCCCTTTTTATATTACTAAGGTGTATTTACATGTTGTTGTTTGATGGATTTCATATTTCAGAACATCTTGACTTTTAACTATAGTATGTATTTAGATAAGGTGGTTTAGTTAACATTAACTTTCAACACGTTATATTTATATAACAAATGAATTTGCTACTGATTCAGTTTTGTATAACATTTAGATTTGACCCGACTACACGGCGCAGCCGAGAGCGTAGTGCGCGTCCAATACAACAACATTTTCAGAATGCTGTTGGGGCTACCACGCTATTGTAGCGCGTCCGTCATGTTTGCAGATGCGAGAACGGACGGATACCATGCAATCATGAGGAAAAAAGTCGCCTCACTAGTCAGCCGACTGCGTGCAAGCAACAACAGCATTCTGGAGATGATACCAGGCAGGTTTGACTGCCCCATCATCACACACTGCGTGAAAGTGATGATTTAATTATTTTATTCTGTTTATGTTGTATTTTATTTTAATGTGTGTACTTACTAATATAGTTATTAAGTCAAACACTGTTACTAACACATGGATCTTTGTTATCTGTTTATGAATAAATATTATTATTATTATAGTGTTTTCAATTTATATTGTACTTCCCAGCTTCTTGTTTTATATTTATAATCACGTGGATGACATGACAATAGGTTTCTCTACCTTGCACAGTATTACCTGCCAGTATTCAGATTTCTAAAAGAGCACTTACCGAACGACGACGGTCGACATAACATATAGGTAGGTATACCTCGTGACCGGAATGACTGATGGAAGGGAGGGGGATGCTCCCGGACGCGGTAGGGGGCGAGGAATGGGGGAATGACTTTCACACCGAAAAATACTACATTTTCCCTTCTGTATTCTATGAATGTTTCATATTCCTCTCTTCATATCCGAGCCGGCTGATTTGTTGACAATGTTTCTTAAGAATAAATTAAGGGTGTTCTAATAACCTGTTATTTCGGAGGGATGAAATTCTGAGTATTTATGTGTTTTTGTTTATACATTTAACTAAGTGTACGCTGCATACAAACGAAGTTAGATCCTATTTTAAATACTTACCAATTAAAGTCAATTAAATTTTTTAAAGACGATTTAGAACACTAATCTCGGTGCCTGTGGTATGTCAGATTTCCTTTAAAATAAACATTTTCAATGCTATGGAAATCTTTTAGCCCTTTAATTTTGAAACCATACATTTTAACGAAAATCTGACAAGCCATAGGCACAGATATTAGTTTCTTAGATCGAGCTGTAAAAAAATTTGACTTACAATTCTCACGCCTGTCTCCCACTGGGGTAGGTCCCACTCATTGACTTAAATCGGTTAATATCCAAAATATAATTTAACTTCGTTAGCATAGCTGTCAACTTATGAAGAAGGTTTGAGGTCTGGAAGATCCATAGTAGGATGAAAAATACTTTCCTTGGGATGCTAATAAAAGTGGAACATGACAGTGATGTTAATGAAGCTCATAGCCATCATTACAACCCCAACAATAAACTAACTCATGATAATAGAAAATGGTCTCGTTCTCCCAAAAGTGTGACAGGAATACATCAAGCCGTTAGCCTACTTGTCTAACCTACGTGTTAGAACGTAAAGTACACTATCTTCGCTGAAATATGAGACCTTGTCGTTTTAGGCCATTGATTTACCTTTCTCTTATCCAAGATGTTACTGAGTAAACTTTGAAGAACATTAAAATACTTTGTGACAATTTGATGGAAATGATAATCTAACCATAGGCGGAAGCTGATTTCCAAATCCACTTTGTGAGCGTAATAGGTAGGTACTAGAAAATGTTTTCGAAACATATTTTCGAGACTTCGTTCGCACAAATTATATACCAGATTTTAAGTCAGATCATAAGCTATCAAACAAAAAAAAAGCTTCATCAAAATCGGCTCAGTAGTTTTTGTATACAAACAAACAAGTAAACAAACAGATAAAAATTCTAAAAAAGATTAATTTGGAATCAGGGATACCTAAAAATATATGTATACCTATTGTAATCTTTTTCTTGTAAAGATATTCAATGTACAGACACACTTCTATTATAGTTTTATAATTATGGAGTAGTATTGACATTTTGAGAATTCCTTACCTTCTCAATAATTACTCAATTCACGATATTTCTCTAGTTTCATAATATCGATGTAGAAAATCTACTATCGAATATCAACTTTAATAGCGATAAGTAGAAATAAAAAAAAATTGAAATATCGAATAATCCGGGGGTAGACGGATCAAAATCGAATAATTAGTAGCAAAACCAAACAATTTGTAGGTAAGCCGCTCAAAATACGAGAGTTTTACTGCATAAATTCATCATAGAATCAACTGTCCTTTCTATTGTTGTGTAATAATTTTACATTAATATTTTAGAAAACAGATGCTAAATAGAACTTTATTGGCACGATCGTGCAACGATGTGCACGAGTGTAATAAAATATAGTATCTATCTATAGGTGCATAACCGAGCCTCAAAATGCAGAATGCAGTTAAATAATGCACCAACCCAACGTGGATGCCTGCCGGCTCCGCCAGGTAACTCCTAAATTTATCATATACACGAGACTGTACTTTAATACAGTAACTATTACCTGCTTAGTTAGGATTCCATTTAAGTTCTGCAGTTTCGTGCAGGCATTGTAAATTATGTAACACAATTACTCACGACGGAGAAAACTTTATAGCTACGTAGTTTTTCTAGAATATGTCCTATATTACCTACCTACCTTATCATTCGATGCAAAAATAGTGGTGTTATAAATTTGAAGCCTATTGAACTATATAATATTACCTATTCTGAGCCTATGTCTATGTCTATACGGATAAACCTTTGACTATTTATATGTGGACTGGTTATGCGTGTAATTCTACTAACAAACATTTTTGCCACTTTTTGCGGGGGGCGAGGTAACATGAAATCCGCAACTTTGGATTTTATTCCCCATAACTTTAGATTCTAATTTTGAATGTTAAAAATCATGAAAAGTAGTCTAGTGTGAACCCCAAACGTTCTAAGTTCGACGTTATTATTTCGCAATTATAGGCTGTCTCGTTTAGTGATAAGGTGTAAAATTGAATGTAAATGCACAAGATCAATTATGCTTATACCGTGGCAGAGGGGAAATGCTACCGCAAGGCTAGTCCTTATAATAATTAGTCAAAGGGATAAACTGATTCCATCGATATTTTATTGTTTAAAAACTTTTACATGCATGTAATAGTTCGTAGCCATGTTCGATGGAAATCAGTCCTGCATTTTCCAGGATATTGTACTCTTTTTAAAGGTTTTTGTGATTCTTTGTTCAGTTTTAAACTATGTATATGTTTTTCTTTATGCATACAGGGTTATTTAATATGTTGACGGTTTTTTCAGGGGATGATCAGACCATAAAACTGAACATGTTTCTGATGGGATCAACCAATCGCAAAAAAAATATCTGCTGTTTCATACATTTTGCTTTGCAGTTTTGTTTGAAAACAAGGTCAAAATGTTTCGCGTTTTCGACGTTGAACCCAAAGTGAAAGTTGTTCAGTTTTATGGTCTGATGAAAAACCGACAGATTATTAAGTTGGACCCTGTATAATTACCGACTTGAGTTACATGAGCGATAAAGCGCTATCGCGCCCTAGCTCTTTCTTTTTGGGCGCAAACGAATGAGTTAGCAGGAGCGATAAAACGTTTATCGAGGCACCATGCCGCAGAAGCAGGAAGGAATTCTTGTATACTACTGACAAACAAGGTGGTC
The DNA here is from genome assembly GCA_963924505.1 of Agonopterix alstromeriana. Classification (NCBI taxonomy): domain Eukaryota; kingdom Metazoa; phylum Arthropoda; class Insecta; order Lepidoptera; family Depressariidae; genus Agonopterix; species Agonopterix alstromeriana. The sequence continues at coordinate 5,242,774 of OZ004670.1, forward strand.
TTTTATTATTCGCGAATCATTAAAGCGAGAAGAAAAGAAGAAACGATAAGCGACAAAACTCATCCAAGATTCATTAATCATCGTATCTCAAACCCCCTGTTCCCGGAAAACGTTCCTATTTATGAAAAAAGTTGCCTATGCGTTATCTCGATAGCTCGCATCAACAACCCTGTTATTTAGTTGGAATAGTTATCTAACGACATGTGTATATAGCGAGATGATAGCGGGCAGGTTGGACTGCCCCATCATCACACACTGCGTGAAAGTGATGATTCAATTATTCTATTCTGTTTATGTTGTATTTTATTTTATGTGTGTACTTACTAATATAGTTCTTAAGTCAAGCCCTGTTACTAACACATGGATCTTTGTTATCTGTTTATGAATAAATATTATGATTATTATTATATATGTGTTTCTAAGGCCGAGATTCAGAGAAGTTTTTAAAGTCATAGTTCGAAGTCCCGTATGTCAAAATCCATACATTTTTGCCACGCTTAGCTCGAGCTAAGACTAAAAAATCGTCTCTGAATCTCAGCCTAAGACAAATATAGGCATACTTTAGGTATTATAATACCAATATTTGAGCTGACATAATGCGTAGGTTGGTAAGTAAATAGCATTAATAATTAATTAGGGTGATCTAAATCTAACTCCAATTCTAAAAATCTGTTTTTTTCTTCAATTCTTAATCTATTCATTACGGTCGTCGTTGAATATTAATTGAAAACTATACTTCTCCATGATTATAGGAATGTATGGAGTTATACTTGAATACGAGTTGTCTACCTTCATCGTAGGCTTCTAAACAATTGACTGTTTATTTTTAGAGTACATTACATGTCGAATACTGGTACAGTCTATGTGTGAGTACCGTTTTTATTTTTACCAATAATGTCAAAATTTTTCTAGTTGCTCAGTTTGATATGTGTGAATAGATTCGATCCCATACCTCTGCACTCAATTTAGTTATATCTCTTTGGCTAGCATATAATCATGTAATACTGCTTGGGTCTTGGTTACATTCTCCGAGGAAATGTAAATTCAACAAAACGTTCCTCTCTTTTTAAAGCGACGTCTCCAGAAGCCGAATGATTGATATTCTGAATAAGATTTAAAAGTTAGAGCTTCAAAGGTTTAAGTTGCTTCAATGCGGATCTTATTACTGTTTCGTTGCGGTACGGCATGCAAGTTTAAAGTAGAGTTCAGAAGAGCGATCGGCAAAGTTGTGGCTGTCGCGGGCAAAGCGGATTACTGCCTGGCTTTCCACGCCGAGCGTGGCCGTGCCGGCGCTCCGGCTCGCGCCTGAAAGATGCCTCCGAGACGGTAACACCACGCCAAGCCACGCCACGCCAGTGCCCCCGGGAGTACCGTATCGATAACTCGATTATTATATCCCCGATGAGGAGCTGTACAAAACTCCTTTAAAAGGTATTAGTTCACATTATAACAACTTTAAAATTCTAAAGAACTATGCGATGAATGCTTCTGCTTTTAGTTTTAGGTGGATTTTATAGTGTTATACTTTGTTAAATAGTGGGAGTTAAACAAAATGAAAGAAACTTTAGAGGTAGCTGGATCTAAATACTTTATCCTACACATGCAAATTTGTGGAGATTTGTTAGTGATCGCTTTTAGAGCAATGTCAAACTTCAGTAGTCTTCGGTAGTAGGTATATGACTTTACTTACTCAAGGAATATTCCTCATCTAGCAGAGTATCCGGGAGCCAACTTTATAATAACGCTATAGTAGTTTACAATGTAGCTTGCTATAACAGCTGATATCGGTATTATAAAGGGTCCAACTTAATATGCTGACAGTTTTTTAAGAGGATGATCAGACCATCAATCTGAACAACTTTATCTATGGGAAAAATGTCGAAATCGCGAAAAAAAAATCTGCTGTCCCATACAATTGGGGCGATTTCGTCATTGGTCCCATAGAGAAAGTTGTTCAGTTTGAAGGTCTGATCATCCCCTTAAAAATTGTGTATATTTTTTTGATTCACAAAAGTTAGGTACATAAATGTTTATTAACCGAAACATTGTATAGACTTGCGTCTTTAACGTTTCTAAATAGCCAAACAAAATGCTGCCAAATTGAACGCAAATATTCAAGAGACCCTTATCTCTGTGTAATGGAATGAATGGCATGTATAAATTGCCCCCTAGTCGTACGTTTGCACCACTAACAAAGGTAATTGGAGGGGTTGCCCCCACCAATTTAATTGATTGTTTGAGGAAGACACGAAACATAGTTTAGGTGGCAGATTAGTATCCATTTGTGCTTTTGATTTGTGTGCAGATATACTATATGGATTCTTGTGAATCGAATCGGCTTCTCTTACCCAGAGGTAAGCGAGGCCTGTAGATACACTCTTCACTGTTATTCTTTATAGGTCACAGTAGGTAATTTATTAACTTCGATCAAACATTAAAATTTAGAATAAAAAGTAATCAAATGTGGCTCGCCAGAATGTCGTAGACATCTCATGACCTGACAGCGAAGAGTGTGGTCGGTTTCCTTCTGTAGCAATATTTGTTCCTCTATCAACGTTTGGATGTCCAGATGGCATACATCTATGTCGAAAATACCTTCTAGCTTCGCACGTAATTCTCTGCCATTGGGAAACTAAAATACCTTATTTAAATTTAAAAGCGCCTCAAAAGACTCGCTCTCATTCTTGGGAGTCCAATATTGGAGTCTAAGGACGGAACCCGTCTTTATTGAATTCTAAATCAGACCTCTTTAATCAAATATTAGACATTCTTCCGCAAATTAAACCATACATGGCATGGACTTTATTTCAAATCAACAGCACGTGAATGAAACGTATAATTTGGTTTTGAAGAGATGAGCAATGATTTGATAAAAAATTTGTTTAAACTCACTGGAAGGATGACGTTATAATCTTGCCAATACAGCTGTCAAATCGAAAGTGTTTTTCTCGATTCCCTAATTTTATGGAGCAATTTTTTGATTTATTAATAAGATTATTACGGTTTTAATATGAGAGCCGTTTTGATACCTCAAATTGATAAACTTTTCGTGCACTAAATGTTCGTTTATGTACAACAAACGACAATTTTCGGTGATATTGCGTATTTAATGGTAGTGAAAAATTATCCACTGGTAACACCACTACTATCAAACGAAGTTTGAATGATGCAAACCATAGACAAACAGCACTTTTACTGTCAATGTGACAGGTTTTTCTGAACTTTTAATATTGCCATCTACAGACTTTTCGATTTACTAGTCTTGGAAAGCGCCTCATTAAGTTATTTTAAGATCGTAGGGTATTATTCAATTTATTTTGTTAGTGACGTAAATATTTGTGAATCTATCGAAGACTGTATTGTATACAACTTGTTTCTGATACTACAGAGTACTACGAGTATAATAATTACTTGATATAAATCAAGCGGGTGAGGTAAAGTCCGCTGATAGACACTGTACTATTAATAATGGTGACCTGTGAGTGCGTGATCGATTACCCATCTATCGTATTGAAGTGTCGTATAATAGTGTTGATAGCAGGGTTGAAAAAAAAAACAGTTTTTTTTAAATTTTATAAAACAAACAGTTCAAAATGTTTTAAACAAGTGTTTTTATTTTTTTATGTTTTTTTTTATTTTGTGTTTAGGCCATTAATTTCAAATAAATTAGACCTATAATATTTGATTTCTAGACTAGGTATTTTCAAATTCGCCATAATAAATTCAACATGTACAAAAATCTGTTAGTGGATAAACATTTATTTTATGTTACGTATCTGTATCTCTAATCAATACTGAACGCTTTACATTCTAACAATTCTAACTAATCTTCATTTTTAATAGGGGAAACCCCAATATTCATATTATTTTATGTTTAAAATAAGGGTAAGCCTAGTGCTAGTGCACTGAATAACTTGTCATAAAAATTATATGTTTTATTTAATTACAATGCTAAATAAAATTTTCCTTATAATTCCTATTTCAAAAGTACAAAAATATAATATAGCAGTACAATAGCATAGAGATAGACTCAACTGGTTTTATGTCAAGCTATTTAGAGTCCTAAATATTAATTTATTTCCATTCATTCGCAATGAAAAGTAGTTTTAAACCTTGTTTTTTTCTTAATGTTTTATACATTGTTTAAAACTTGTTTTAATCTGTGTTTTTAAACACTTAATAAAAAACACGGTTTTAATTCAAACTGTTTTAAACACTGTTTTAAACACGTGTTTTAAAACAACTTGTTTTAATCATGCCAACCCTGGTTGATAGTGGTACTATAACTTTACTAGAATGATTAGTGGCATCTAGGTACGATTATTTAGTTCTCTTATTAACGATGGCAACATCTCATTGATGGCAATAAAAATATTCCAACCATTCCAAAGTCATCCTTATAGTATAAGAGATAAGAGGAATTTTGGTAACCATCAGCTGCAAGGCTGATTCAGAATTCATAGGGTGTAGAGCATCTCTCTGATGGGTATGAACCAGGTCTGCCTGCATAACTCCAGTCGGTTTAGGAGTTTCAACCGTTCAAAGTTCTAAATCAAATGAACGATCAGCTGCAAAGCTGATCATAGGATATTATTGTAATATGCACTATAGCTCTGTGAACAGAACAAAAACTGTCATGTTCTGTCAGTCGGTTTAGGAGATACAGCCATTCAAAGTTCCGACCTTTGAATTGCTGTATCTCCTAAACCGACTGATAGACCATGTCAGTTTTTGTATTGTTCGCATAGCTACAGATCATATTACAATAATACCTGCATATTCATGCATATTCATTTTTAGCAACCATACCAGACCTTTGAACGGCTGAAATTCCTAAACCGACTGGAATCATGCAGGCAGACCAGCCCCCCTAGACAAAGAGACATTCTATTGGCGTTGACGCTAGTAGAAACGGACAAAATGTATGGATTTGACATTGGCGATCGAAACATTTTGACGTTTGTTTTCGTCACCATACGTCAAGTCCATACGTTGTTTATGCTTTCTACTGTCGTTAACGCTAGAGGCCCAGGTCCATCCTCATCACAGAGATGCCCTATGAATACTGAATCAACCTTGCAGCTGATGGTTACCAAAATTCCTCTTATCTCTTATACTATTAGTTAATTGCAATCAAAACGTCTGATAAGTTTCAAAAAAATATGGACAAATGTTATTTGTTGCAATACATAAGGGCTACGTTTCATATCGTGTGGAAATAACTCGGAGTACGAAGCGAGGAGAGTTTCCTATTAGAACGTAAAGGTTGGATATTTCATGTACGCACAATTTCAAGTGGAGTTAAGCGTTGGAGCGAATAAACAAATGGCCGATTAAAGTCGGCGGTTGTCATAACTCCCGTACAAACGCTAGTAGCTGTTTTAATTAGCCAAAAGGCACTGAGCCAAAGTATTCGACTGGAAAGCCCTGAAAGAAGGAAACAAAGTCAAGTGGATTGGATATCTCACCAGTCGCTGCATCCGACCGCCGCCAGACACTGAAACAAGAGAAAAAACTTATAGATTTTCTCTGCGCTTTCCTATTTTACAACTGCAAATTGAAGTGTTTGTATTTCGACCCGGGTCTTACCTACTTATATAATTATCCAGCTGTTATGTTAACTCAAGCTTTGTTCATTCGTTATTTAAGAGTTTAATAGTAGTAGTAGTTTAAAGTACTATGCTTATATATATGGGCCCTTCTTTAGAATCATTCCCTTTACGTCGATCGTCTCCCTACGTCGAGTCTCCCAACAGTGAGTCTCTTTACATCGCGTCATATTTACGGTGATTAAAAAAAAAAAAAAAAAAAATTGTTTATTATTACAAGACAACTTCAAGACAAGATTCTTCTAATAGTGAGTACAATCAACAAAAACATTGTTTTTTAAAGTAATTTAAATGTGAAGTATAGAAGATAAAAATGCAAATGAATATTAAATAATCGTCCCAATATAATACTGACTTTTTTAAATCAAAATATTGACGTATATACGATGTTGGTAGTGAGGTCGTAAGTTTATGTACCTATATGAAAGTTCTCTTGATGTACCAGGATAGCAGAAGTGTACAAGAGGTCATTCGCTTAATCTTATAAACTTCGATGAATATTAACTTTCTATATGGGACCAACAAATTATGGTACCATTTGGGTTTTGTATGAAAGAGCTGTTTTTCTTCGTGATTTCGATGTTGGCTCCATAGTGCAAGTTGTTTAGTTTGATGATCTGAAGCACCCTCTTAAGTATTACTAGGGTGTTTTGATCCACCCTGTAGAGAAATACTGAGTGTTTTGACGAATTTCAAAAAAGTATTGCTCACTGCTGTGCTATGACAAAACAATCCTACTAATATTATAAATGCGAAAGTTTGTATGGATGGAAGTATGTTTGTTACTCTTTCATGCAAAAACTACTGAACGGATTTTGATGAAACTTGACACACAGATAGAATATGATCTGGATTAACACATAGGATACTTTTTTAAGGTCTACGCAGACGGAGACGCGGGCAACAGCTAGTGTTAAATAACCTTAGCATAAACAGCGGCTTATGAGCATTATGTCACTTACGATTGTGAGTTTTGTTAGTATAAAGGGTGGTTCTTTGTGCCAGCCACTAAGTTCGAACCGAACAATGGCGGGGGAAGTTAATTAAGTGCGGTTCGTACCGATGTCGAGTTTCATTTGCAATTCTGCTGTAACTCCACTGATACAACGCAGCGAGCGCGAGAGTAATGTCTATAATAATTGAAATGGTTCTACGAACGTAAAACGTAACGGTCTAGTCGAGGCCGCTCTTTGTTTTATTGGCATTCGGTTTTATATTTCACTGCGGACATAGAACGGTATCGTTGTCAAATATATTTTACAAACCCAGCATGTAACATTATTTATTACTTGTTACGTTTATGTTTGTATGTACGACGCCAATAAAAGGTACATACTTATAGAATTTAGAACACCGCGACATGCGGCAGCGACCACGACATACTATGTTTTGTATAAAATGTCATTAGATGAATCTTGATTACATTTGTAGATTAGATTATTAAGGAACGAAGTTACGGTATAAATCAGGCCTATGACAGCTGTAGTTCCGATCTAGCCGTTTTGGCGCTGAAGTCACATTTTCCCTCATGAAACGTCATCATTGGACTATGATAGGACGCCATATTGAACTTATACAATATTGCTTTGACTATTTATATGTGGACTGGTTACGCGTGTAATTCTACTAACAAACATTTCTGCCACTTTTTGCGGGGGGCGAGGTAACATGAAATCCGCAACTTTGGATTTTATTCCTCATAACTTTAGATTCTAATTTTGAATGTTAAAAATCATGAAAAGTAGTCTCGTGTGAACCCCAAACGTTCTAAGTTCGAAGTTATTATTTCGCAATTATAGGCTGTCTCGTTTAGTGATAAGGTGTAAAATTGAATGTCAATGCACAAGATCAATTGTGCTTATACCGTGGCAGAGGGGAAATGCTACCGCAAGGCCTTATTAGTCCTTATAATAAGTAGTCAAAGCAATATTGTAATAAAATATGTGTACCTATTTCTAATAAAAAAACTAGTTGAAGAGTTTTATCGTCTTTACAGCCATAATAAAGTATAAACACAATAGCACATAATGATGTGGCGGTAGATTGAATAAAGTAGATTAAGTTTAAATATCTTTATTTTAAGTTTAAATATCTATATTTTTATTGATTTACTAAAAATCAACCTATATCTAAGATTTTAAGTCTTAAGATGTTAGACTAAGGGATTAAATGTTTCTCATGCAGTGTTTATGTGGGCGAAAGGCTAGCCACCTCTCACCGCTTGGCACGTCATTCCATCCTGAAACTTAAATTGCTAAATGTGAGCATTGCTACAACTACATTCTTAAACAGAAAGTTGGTAGTTGTAGCTATGTTTCTGATCACCCCGAAAGGGATTACGGTCGTGAGTTTATGTATGTATGTATGTGTACTAAGATTGGGGAAGCTACTGCAGCATGTACCACAGCTTGCTCTCACATGCTGCAGGGATTTCATTGATGTATTGTAACTGTTATGTGTCAAATAAACGTTTATTATTATTATTATTCATAAAAATAAAGTAGAAGTTAAAAAGCTTAAGTTTTTCTTTCATTATTTGGTTATTAACAAATTAACATTGATATCTTACATAACTGAACTAGATTCGCAATCAATGTTCGAAAAATGGCAGAACCAAAAGACCTCATAAGAGCTCTTTTTTGTACTAGCTAACAGTTGAATATGCCAAATATGACTAAGTTTATGAATCAAAATGCTGTTGGGTGGCATGAATATGATATTCGTGTCACCCAACAGCATGCATACTTGATTTGTAAGGGTTATATGTCAGATTCGGAAAAAAATTGGCTAAGACTTTGTATGACACTTGGAGTCTGCCTATTATAGTATTTATGTCAATGGTTATTAATCAACAATATTTTATTCCCTTTTCACAACTTATACTCGAATTATAGCATTGTGCCTTTAGCCCCACTTGCGTCAACCTATACTCCATTCAAAATAGCAACGAAAATTTAAGGCTATTTTTAATTACAGAAACAGTGATTTTAAACTCTTACTCTCACTTATTCTTAGAACAACTTTAGTAACGTCCAAGATATATCGGATCATCTTTCTGATAAATAAATTATATTTGCTTATCAGAATTGGCCAGAAAGCTGAATAGGAATCGGAAAATCTCGTCGTCCTTATTTGGAATGAAGTATAGGTTACGTTAGCAATTAACTCCAGGTAAATGAAATAGCCCTCTCAGTTGTTTTTCTTTGCTAAAACAGGTGGATACAAGTGGCTTATAGATCATTGGCAAAAGACGAATTAAATTAAAAATCGTACTACAAAAGCCGAGATATTCGAAGCATGATATCAATGCGTTCTCGGCGCATCAATCACATTGGTCACAGTCAGAGGTGTCGAACCATGGTCGCGTGTCTTGCGATTCGGCGCGACGTTTGTGACGCCTGACGCTTCCTCGTCTCCGACGCGTTTCTGATTGCATTCCTAGGAGGCTCCATTTGATACAATGCGATTTAAATTCCTGCACGTTTCGCGGCTTTTGACATTCTTTAATCTAATCTGAGATTTCAAATGATCTGAGATTTCTATGAACTCTTCGAGATCTCACACAGTGTCGGTGTGACCAAAGAGTTCTACAGCGTGATATTAATTAGCATCCTTTTGAACTAAGAGTCTACCCATCAAACAGAACAACTTTTACTATGGGAAACCGAACGGAGCAAAAAATCTGCTGTTCCATACTAAATTGCAATGCCTACTCGACTCAAAAGTATGTAACACCAGATTTTTTTTTGCTCCGATCGATTTGCTCTCATAGTAAAAGTTGTTCAGTTTGATGGGTAGACTCTTTGTGTAAGATATCAATTTAACCGTGTATAGGTACTACGTGAAATTGTGTCACAGCAACAAACGGTTTGCTTTTTAAATTGTTCATGGAAGCACGAGTTATCGTTACGTTAGTAAAGTATCGAATACCACAATTTTATATGAAAAATCCGTAAATGTAAAAAGAAAAGTAGGTAGTAAAGTAGGTAATTTATAGCCTGTGGGGTCCCACTGCAGGGCAAATGCCTCCTCTAACAAATACCTAAGGGTGGGAGGGAGTGAATCATAAGTACTACACCGGTAAATAGGTTAAACCGAACAACTTTCTCTCTGGCACCAAAAACGAAATCGCGAAAAAAAAAACAGTTGTCCCATACAAAAGTGCAAACCTACTCGAGCCAAATGTATGGGATAGCAGATTTTTTTTTCGCAATTTCGATGTTGGTCCCATAGAGAATGTAGTTCAGTTTTATGGTCTGAACATCCTCTTAAAAAACTGTCAGCATATTAGGTTGGACCCTGTATACAACGTGTTAATGAATAAGCGCAAAACCTCATACACCCCAACTGATTTATAACAAAATAATTAGATTGAAACAATAATTTCTTTATTTTGATAGCTAAAATTGAAGGTTATTCGCATTTTAAGTTTGCTATCATTTCAGCAATGAATGAAAGCGCTAACATGTTCATGCATACATTTCAAGAATCTTGTTTTGGTAGTAAGTAGGGTGAGAGTGCCCGAGCGGTGGGTTAAGATCGAGTTCAGGAAATTTTAATGTTTACAAACAATAAATTACTTATTATTTTGAAAAAAATTACTAAAGTTGAAAACATGATAATTCGATTCTGCTCTCGATTCTAAACAAACTACTTTCTAGTTTTGCGTTTATTCATTAACACATTGTATAACTGAAATAGATTTACAATAAACTTTCGAAAAATGGCAGAACCAAAAGAGCTCCAGAGAGCTCTTTAGTTGTACTAGCCGTAGTAAATTAATATTTCTATGGTACTAGCTAAAAGTAAACATGCAAAATACGACTAAGTTTAGGAATCAAAAACAACATATTCGTGCAAGCATGCATACTTTATTTGTGTGGGTTATACGTCAGATTCGGACAAAAATTTGCTAAGATTTTGTATTGACTTGGAGTCTTTAGTATTATGTCAATGTTTTCAACTGACTTTATACGCAATCGATATATGTCGGTGCTACGTACCTACCTAGAAAACTCGAACGTGAGCAACAGTTTGTAAGCCAAAATCGAATGAATAGTTCGTTTAGGAAGCACAAAGTTAAGACTTGGTTCTATAGCACTTCCAAAGTTTTCCTACTTATTAAACATTTAATAAAAGTTTTCTTGATTTCTTAACGAAAGCTAAGTCTAGCTAAAGAAATACCTGAAGGAATAGCTAAAGCAGAAGCCTGTGGGGATAAGACCAAGTATACAGAGTTTTTTAAATTAAATTAAATAGTGCATTTGTTAATTGGTGTCGTAATAATGTTCCCGAAGTACAAATTGATTGATTGATAGATTTTCCAAACATTCATAATTTTACCGTTTTACGACAGTTTAGCGACAGATTTTAATGTTGGCCACTAATTGACCTCATGAAAATTAAATAGTTTGAGTTAGAAAAATATTTCTCTTAATGGGTATCATTAGTAGTAACTCCTAGTATATGTTACACTCGCGTGACCAGCACTGCAGCGCGACATAGCAAAGTCGCGCATTATCTCTCTTTCACTTGGGGCGCAACAGAGAGAGAGAGAGGGAGAAATAAGGCTAGGGATAACGTTATAGCATCATGCCACTGGCTACGTGCCTGTAAGAATTAGGGCCAGGCCGGGAGCCGGGAGCCGCAACAATCAATCATACGAGTTCAGGCTCTCGGTGACAGACGCAGCTGCCGCGCTAGCCGCAGTCGCATTTACATAATCAAACCTTTGCTAACTGCTTTATGCTTTCAATAGCAGTACAAATTATTCGCTTCATCGGGGGCTGTAATAACTGGCTGATTATTCTACTTGCTCTTGCTCTTTTTCGACAACCAGTTAACGGAGCTTAATTTATTGCAAATGACCTCTAGTATCACCACAGAATAAATACTAGTACTACCCTTACAGAAGAATCACTTTGAAAACGGATTTAAATAAATAGCGACTCTCTAAGCACGGTAATAAGGTGCAAAGTTATTCACAAACGTCACAACGGCGCGCTGCGCGCGTGCAACTAAAATGAACCGAGTGTCATATACATGAAAGCTTCGTTTACATAGTCTCCCTCTTTCATACTTTCACGAGCTGGCAGTGTGACATCGCTAGGGTTTTCAAGTCTCGCATTGACTACTCACAAAATGGCGGCAAGTTTAATGAGATTTGACCAAGAAGTTTACACGGTATATCTAACCTTTTGCTATGCAGTGGGGATCGGCTGTCAAGCCTACCTGAGCTGTGTAGTGAGACAGGCCTGGTATCACCTTTCATCTCTTTCAAGGAATAGGTCGAATTTCCAATCACACTGTATACCCTATAGAGATACAGGTAGGGTTTAGGGTATACAGACCGTTGCATTACTTTAAAGAGTGATCGTACTCATGATAAAAATCAACTTTTCATAGAAAAGTTCGAGCAGCGAATGGAAAGTCCAAAATTATTTTTGTTAATTTCCTATATGCTTCGTAGGGAAAGTTTTTCAGTATCACCCCTTAAAGTAAAGAAACTGTTTACCCCAACACCCTGTATATTATAAACAAAAACCCTAAAAGCCATCGTATCACAACACTTGCAGTTACGTAGTGTGGTGTATTGATTAGGTTATTCGGATACGGCTGAAACCGCACAATTTCCGCCGGTTCAGAGAAGCTAGTTGTGATATTGCGCCGCGCCGTGTCCCGGGAGGCAGTCGTAACCGGCCCAGCGCAATCCACCGCGCAGTGATTAGATTTGCTTCATCAACTCATCAAACACTGCGCGCCGCGCCGCCGCCCGCAGACGACCGACCACCGCTACAGTACTCCACTTCTAATTCAATTTATTTGATCATTTCCTACAGTATATTGTGTTATTTTAATGGAATATCACAGTTGCTGTGGAAAAGCGTAAATACTGGAAGTATTTTCAGTTCAATGTTTTAGCATTTGACACGTTTTATTTGTGAATGTGACGTTTATTAAGGATTTAAGCGCGGAATCGGCGTTATTTAAACAAATTGAAGTTCAAATTAAACTTCATCGACGTGATCTTAGGAGATACTATAGGTAGGTAGTGTAGTATCCTACTATACAGGGCCCTTCTTAATATGCTGACACTTTTATTCTAATACTAGAGTTAACCCGCGACTTCGTCCGCACAAATAATATACCAGATTTTAAGTCAGATCATCAAACATCAAACAAAAAAAGTTTCATAAAAATCGGTTCAGTAGTTTTTGCGTGATGCTGCGTTACAAACATACAAACAAACAAACAGACAGACGAAAATTCAAAAAAAGGTTGATTTGGAGTCCGGGATACCTAAAAACCATATCGTAATCTTTTTCATGTAAATATCTTCAATGTACAGACACACTTCTGTTACAGTTTTATAAAAGTTAAGATATCAACAGATAAAAACTCTTGTCTTTTTCTGTAAGCAGACAACAGATTTATGTAGGGTCCTTCTTAATTGCAAAGTTTTCTAAATATTCTAAAGTCTAGACAATCTCAAAAATGTACATACACTGGAATAGATTCAGTATATTCTAGTATAATTAAATGACATGCTGCAAGAAGATTTAGAGTTCCCATGAGAGAAATAGCCAGATAACACCGCGGTAAATAAAGTACCTACCACCACCAAAATGTAATTGAACAACACGCACTAAACGTTCCCAAACTCTAAAGGCAATAGAGGTCAAAATTGTGGTCGACGCTAAACAAAACACCGGAACGTTTCCCCAAAAATAAACCTATTGGTCATCGTCTAGATGAAAGGGTTACAAACACGAAGTAATCAACTGACTCCGGGTTTAATCATCGAGGGCGATGTCGCATCTACTCGCATAGAATACCTAACCCCCGCTGTCAGTTGCCACTAGGGTTGCCAACCCTACTAGGTATATAATATAGTATCCTACTACTATATTATACGGAAAAAAATACAAAAAAATATTCGGAAACAAAAAAAAAACTACTTTTACTATGGGAGCAAACCTGTCAGACCAAAAAAAAACAGTTCATACATTTGAGTCGAGTAGGCGCTGCAGTTTAGTATGGAACAGCAGATTTTTTTTTGCGCGTTTTTGGTGTGCTCCCTTAGTAAAAGTTGTTCAGTTTGATGGGTAGAGTATGCGGTTTAAAGGTTAATGATACTTTTCCTTACTGTATATTTTGGAAATTTTACCCGATCTTCTATATTTTTTTGGGCACTGGGCTCGTAAATACTATATTTGAACTAAAAACAGTTAGTAACCCTAGTTGCCACCAAAAGTTTCATACAAATATTTACTCGAAACTACAACGTTTTTTTTACCCTTCTTTGGTAATACGTCGATACAAAGAGCTCTATTTGTTAAAGCTGGTGATTTGATATTTACCTGTCACATTAGGGAATATCAAACGTCAAAACTTTCTATCCCCATTCAAAGAAATGTTTTTCGTTCGTCACAAAGGCATTTTCTTCTTTGAGACACCGTTGCGTTCCTCCGAAGCGCAGGATTCGGGAATAGAGGCAAGGAATTTTTATAAATCAACCGTTTCGTTTTGTACAAGACAGTAAAATGTTAACAAATTAACATAAAATCGTTTCTCCCGAATTATGTATACAACGTGTTAATGAATTAACGCAAAAGTAGTTTGTTTAGAATCGAGAGCAGAATCGAATTATCATGTTTTCAACATAGGTAATTTTTTTCAAAATATTAAATAATTTATTTGTAAAATTTAAAATTTACTGAACTCGATCTCAACCCACCGCACAGGTACACTCACCCTACTTACTACCAAAACAAGATATCCACGAGCACGTTAGCTATCATTCATTGCTGAAATGATAACAAATAATTTTTGCCTGAAAACTTAAAATTTTAACTATCAAAATAATTAAATTATTGTGTTAATCAAATTACATATTTTGTTATAAATCAGTTGGGGTGTATGAGGTTTTGCGCTTATTCATTAACACGTTGTATATTTTTTGAATTAGTAAAAACAAAATATAAATGCAGAATGTCGATAAAAGAATCTACTTTTCATAAAAGCTTGGTTTTAAAAAAATCTGATCATATGTGGTTTTACGTTAAATGAACACCTTGTAGAGTCGCGTTGTAAGTCTGTTATTGCGGTCGCGTGTCCATTGCCTACTCCCCGCCTTGCAACGAAGCTCCACCATTTATGGTAGTTTAGGTGTTTTTGTGCATAAAACAATTCTTTAAGTCACGAAATATTTATTACCGTACAACGCCAAGTACTTTTGTTTTTTAAAGTAGATATTTGCAAAACCATCAACACTACGACGTAGCTACAATTTCCAGATTAGAAAGTATAAGTTTCCAGTAAATAAACAACCTGCCTACAGTAATTAATACAAAGTGTTACAAAAGTAAAAATAAATATTTCAATCTTTTAAGTGGGTTGTTTAGACCATCAAACTGAACAACTTTCATTATAGGACCAACATCGAAATCGCGAAAAAATAAATCAGCTGTCCCATACATTTAGCTCGAGTAGAATTGTAGGTTAGTATGGAACATCAGAATTTTTTCTCGGGATTTTGATATTGGTCCAATAGTGAAAGTTGTTCAGTTTGATGGTCTCAACCAACCCCTTAAATGTTTATTTGTATTTTTGTAACACCTTGTATAACTCGTAACAGCGTGGTGTCTAATGGTGAAACAGTTGTAAAAGCTTTTCAAGGGGAATTATTCCCCGCGGGAATAAGAGTGGACCATAAAACTATAGCTAACTGCGCCATAATCGTGACGTCACAAAGGGGCTAGGCTTCGAGCACCGTGTATAACGAATGGCGTAAAAATCCACCATCTTTTCCACTCATTTTCCTTCGCGTATACATTTTCATCTGGCGCGAATGTGCTAAGTACCGCAAAAAGAGAATAAATCAAGTCAAGATATTCCCCGGTATAAATAAACGTAATTTACGGCTACGTTTCGCATTCAGAGAATAAAATGACATTACGAAGAGCTTCGAAGACCGGAGCAACGATGAAAAAATCTATACTTTTTATTCTGGTACTTTTAAAGCACCTTTTGACTTGTAGGATTCGAGATATTCTTCGGATCATTAATCCGACGGGTGCTTATGTTAAGGGTATATGACTGCTGGCGCGCTCCATACAAACGAAGTCTGGTGATATTTTCAATACTGACCAATTAAAGCCAGTGAAATTTTGCAGGAACAATCTAGCAAGTAATCTCTATGCTTGTATCTTGTCAGATTTTCGTTAAAATGTATAGTTTTAAAGTTACATTGCCTCAAAGATTTCCATACAAATCTTAAATTAATCCTAGCATTGAAACTGTATATTTTAACGAAAATCGGACAAGATACAAGAATAGAGATTTGTTTCTAGATTGTTTCTGCATAATTTTATTGACTTTAATTGGTATTGAATATATCATCAGACTTCGTTTGTATGCAGCGCGCATTTACGCATTCGGAATAATCTTCTCTTAAAACTGTTCTTTCTTACGCAGATATAGATGCATGGATGGCTAATTTAGGCAACGTGGCCTACAGGTGTTTTGTTCAGCTCCGCTGGAGAGGTTTTTGTGGACTATAGTTTTTCTTCTGGTAGCAGGAGTGGTTCGATGTAAAGGAAAGTCTTGTTTGCAGCACTGGAGGATTATTTTAGTGATTTTTACACCAGAGGTAGTTAACCGCACAAACACCATACCAATATGGAAGGAAGAAACGGAAATACAAGTTTTTTAATTACTCCATTTTATGTTGGTGTTGCCAACATGTTGGGGGCCTCACATACCATAGATCTCGTAAAATGTAAAACACTATTTCAACAGTTCAAAAAAGTCAACGAAAACGAAAAAGTAAATGAAGCCTACAAACTTTGATAAAGTTAATTAATCGTCGTTAACTAATATTATAAAAACGTTCTGGAAATTATAGAATTATAGCAAAAGAGAATATGAAAAACATAACATAACATGAACTCTTTATTTGCACGCCAAGAACCAAAACATCGGTACGATGACGACACCCCAGTATTACCGAGTATAGGTATTCCAAATAGCAATGAAATTTTAAGGCCATTTTGAATTACAGAAACAGATATTTCAAACACTTCCTCTCATTTATTCTTAGAATAGCTTTAGAAACGTCCAAGATATGTCGGATACTATATCTTTCTCATAAATAAATCATATTTGCAAATCATAATTGGCCAGAAAGCTAAACAGGAATCGGGAAATCTCTTCGTCCTTATTTTGAATGAAATATAGATGAAACGTTCTGTACATTTTCTAAAGTCCACATAGAACTGTGACGATGAGATAGAAGTTCTCCGGGATTGGTTGGAAGGAAGACATAAAATGGTTCATAAGACATTCATAAGGCGAGTAGCAAACGCCGATCCCATGCCCTTTAAACATTGAGCGTGTCGCGGGGATCGTCTGGATGGCTTCATGAAATCTGAATGTTCGCTGTTTTGTACGCGTATAGCTACCTATGTATTTCTTTATAAATTTTAGAGATAGAGATACTATACAACGTGTTAATGAATAAACGCAAAACTAGAAAGTAGTTTGTTTAGAATCGAGAGCAGAATCGAATTATCATGTTTTCAACATAGGTAATTTTTTTCAAAATATTAAATAATTTGCTAATAAAATTTAAAATTTTCTGTACTCGATCTCAACCCACCGCACGGGCACACTCACCCTACTTACTACCAAAATAAGATTCCTAAAATGTATACATAAGCATGCTAGCGATTTCATTCATTGCTGAAATGATAACAAATCATTTTTGCCTACAAACTTAAAATGCAAATAACTTTAAATTTTAATCATCAAAATAATGAAATTATTGTTTTAATATAATTACTTAGTTATAAATCAGTTGGGGTGTATGAGGTTTTGCGCTTATTCATTAACACGTTGTATAACAATCATCGAAATCATGTTTATGAATGTTTTTTTAGAGAGGACACACTGGACTGAGTTTCGGTACTACTGGGGAAACGTGGATGTTCTGATGTTTCAGAATATCTCTGACTACCCCCTCGGAGAATATACTCGTGAGCATATGCGTATGATGCTTATGCCACAGTAATTTTATACCTACAAAAATTCACTCAAATATAAAGTAATTTGGGAGTTGACTACATAAAATATATTTTAGTTTTAACTGCTCAGTAAGTAAACCGTTTGAAAATAACGCTAAACTCTCATTTTTAGTAATGCTGTTGCTTGAATACTATTTTTAATAACTGGATAAACTATAAAAAGTATTTAAACGACGATGAAAAACAATGACGTCACTATTCAATTTTTAGTACAATATTTCATATAGGAGTCACGTTGCAGGTTCTGACCCGAGCACTTGTCTCGCGTGTTGTTCGCGCGTCGCGTTTTTGCCTACGAGGCTCCGCAATCCTCAATCTCTTCTTGTTCTTGATCAAAAACAATCCCTGAGATTGGGATAGATACTCCCATAAACTACTTGACATTGGCGGAAAAGCGATGCTAACGCACAAGCAAAAAGTCCAATTATAAATAAAAGGAAATAATTCATACAAAGTACGCGGTTTATCGTTTGATAAAGAGTTGTTAATTTGACTAGTTGGAAACTCGCGGATTGATATCGATCGCTTACAATTTGTCTCAAATAATAGTGCAAGAATGTGTACCTATATTTAAGAAAAAGGGTACGATATTATATTATCAGACACGTAGGTATATTATTATTTCTCAAATTTACTGAATAAACATAGTTTTAAAAAAAGTTGTTTGTTGATGGTAACAAAGTTTCATGGTCGTTTACCTACCTATAGAGGGTCCTTCTTAATATGCTGACACTTTTTTAAGGGGATTATCAGACCATCAAACTGAACAACTTTCTCTATAGAACCAATGTCGAAATCGCGAAAAAAAATCTGCTGTTCCATACTAAACTGAAATCGCGAAAAAATAAATCAGCTGTCCCATACATTTAGCTCGAGTAGAATTGTAGGTTAGTATGGAACATCAGAATTTTTTCTCGGGATTTTGATATTGGTCCAATAGTGAAAGTTGTTCAGTTTGATGGTCTCAACCAACCCCTTAAATGTTTATTTGTATTTTTGTAACACCTTGTATAACTCGTAACAGCGTGGTGTCTAATGGTGAAACAGTTGTAAAAGCTTTTCAAGGGGAATTATTCCCCGCGGGAATAAGAGTGGACCATAAAACTATAGCTAACTGCGCCATAATCGTGACGTCACAAAGGGGCTAGGCTTCGAGCACCGTGTATAACGAATGGCGTAAAAATCCACCATCTTTTCCACTCATTTTCCTTCGCGTATACATTTTCATCTGGCGCGAATGTGCTAAGTACCGCAAAAAGAGAATAAATCAAGTCAAGATATTCCCCGGTATAAATAAACGTAATTTACGGCTACGTTTCGCATTCAGAGAATAAAATGACATTACGAAGAGCTTCGAAGACCGGAGCAACGATGAAAAAATCTATACTTTTTATTCTGGTACTTTTAAAGCACCTTTTGACTTGTAGGATTCGAGATATTCTTCGGATCATTAATCCGACGGGTGCTTATGTTAAGGGTATATGACTGCTGGCGCGCTCCATACAAACGAAGTCTGGTGATATTTTCAATACTGACCAATTAAAGCCAGTGAAATTTTGCAGGAACAATCTAGCAAGTAATCTCTATGCTTGTATCTTGTCAGATTTTCGTTAAAATGTATAGTTTTAAAGTTACATTGCCTCAAAGATTTCCATACAAATCTTAAATTAATCCTAGCATTGAAACTGTATATTTTAACGAAAATCGGACAAGATACAAGAATAGAGATTTGTTTCTAGATTGTTTCTGCATAATTTTATTGACTTTAATTGGTATTGAATATATCATCAGACTTCGTTTGTATGCAGCGCGCATTTACGCATTCGGAATAATCTTCTCTTAAAACTGTTCTTTCTTACGCAGATATAGATGCATGGATGGCTAATTTAGGCAACGTGGCCTACAGGTGTTTTGTTCAGCTCCGCTGGAGAGGTTTTTGTGGACTATAGTTTTTCTTCTGGTAGCAGGAGTGGTTCGATGTAAAGGAAAGTCTTGTTTGCAGCACTGGAGGATTATTTTAGTGATTTTTACACCAGAGGTAGTTAACCGCACAAACACCATACCAATATGGAAGGAAGAAACGGAAATACAAGTTTTTTAATTACTCCATTTTATGTTGGTGTTGCCAACATGTTGGGGGCCTCACATACCATAGATCTCGTAAAATGTAAAACACTATTTCAACAGTTCAAAAAAGTCAACGAAAACGAAAAAGTAAATGAAGCCTACAAACTTTGATAAAGTTAATTAATCGTCGTTAACTAATATTATAAAAACGTTCTGGAAATTATAGAATTATAGCAAAAGAGAATATGAAAAACATAACATAACATGAACTCTTTATTTGCACGCCAAGAACCAAAACATCGGTACGATGACGACACCCCAGTATTACCGAGTATAGGTATTCCAAATAGCAATGAAATTTTAAGGCCATTTTGAATTACAGAAACAGATATTTCAAACACTTCCTCTCATTTATTCTTAGAATAGCTTTAGAAACGTCCAAGATATGTCGGATACTATATCTTTCTCATAAATAAATCATATTTGCAAATCATAATTGGCCAGAAAGCTAAACAGGAATCGGGAAATCTCTTCGTCCTTATTTTGAATGAAATATAGATGAAACGTTCTGTACATTTTCTAAAGTCCACATAGAACTGTGACGATGAGATAGAAGTTCTCCGGGATTGGTTGGAAGGAAGACATAAAATGGTTCATAAGACATTCATAAGGCGAGTAGCAAACGCCGATCCCATGCCCTTTAAACATTGAGCGTGTCGCGGGGATCGTCTGGATGGCTTCATGAAATCTGAATGTTCGCTGTTTTGTACGCGTATAGCTACCTATGTATTTCTTTATAAATTTTAGAGATAGAGATACTATACAACGTGTTAATGAATAAACGCAAAACTAGAAAGTAGTTTGTTTAGAATCGAGAGCAGAATCGAATTATCATGTTTTCAACATAGGTAATTTTTTTCAAAATATTAAATAATTTGCTAATAAAATTTAAAATTTTCTGTACTCGATCTCAACCCACCGCACGGGCACACTCACCCTACTTACTACCAAAATAAGATTCCTAAAATGTATACATAAGCATGCTAGCGATTTCATTCATTGCTGAAATGATAACAAATCATTTTTGCCTACAAACTTAAAATGCAAATAACTTTAAATTTTAATCATCAAAATAATGAAATTATTGTTTTAATATAATTACTTAGTTATAAATCAGTTGGGGTGTATGAGGTTTTGCGCTTATTCATTAACACGTTGTATAACAATCATCGAAATCATGTTTATGAATGTTTTTTTAGAGAGGACACACTGGACTGAGTTTCGGTACTACTGGGGAAACGTGGATGTTCTGATGTTTCAGAATATCTCTGACTACCCCCTCGGAGAATATACTCGTGAGCATATGCGTATGATGCTTATGCCACAGTAATTTTATACCTACAAAAATTCACTCAAATATAAAGTAATTTGGGAGTTGACTACATAAAATATATTTTAGTTTTAACTGCTCAGTAAGTAAACCGTTTGAAAATAACGCTAAACTCTCATTTTTAGTAATGCTGTTGCTTGAATACTATTTTTAATAACTGGATAAACTATAAAAAGTATTTAAACGACGATGAAAAACAATGACGTCACTATTCAATTTTTAGTACAATATTTCATATAGGAGTCACGTTGCAGGTTCTGACCCGAGCACTTGTCTCGCGTGTTGTTCGCGCGTCGCGTTTTTGCCTACGAGGCTCCGCAATCCTCAATCTCTTCTTGTTCTTGATCAAAAACAATCCCTGAGATTGGGATAGATACTCCCATAAACTACTTGACATTGGCGGAAAAGCGATGCTAACGCACAAGCAAAAAGTCCAATTATAAATAAAAGGAAATAATTCATACAAAGTACGCGGTTTATCGTTTGATAAAGAGTTGTTAATTTGACTAGTTGGAAACTCGCGGATTGATATCGATCGCTTACAATTTGTCTCAAATAATAGTGCAAGAATATGTACCTATATTTAAGAAAAAGGGTACGATATTATATTATCAGACACGTAGGTATATTATTATTTCTCAAATTTACTGAATAAACATAGTTTTAAAAAAAGTTGTTTGTTGATGGTAACAAAGTTTCATGGTCGTTTACCTACCTATAGAGGGTCCTTCTTAATATGCTGACACTTTTTTAAGGGGATTATCAGACCATCAAACTGAACAACTTTCTCTATAGAACCAATGTCGAAATCGCGAAAAAAAATCTGCTGTTCCATACTAAACTGAAATCTTACTCTACCCAATCGTATGGGACAGTTGATTTTTTTTTCGCGATTTCGACACTGGTCCCATATAGAAAGTTGTTCAGTTTGATGGTCTGATCATCCTCTTAAAAAAGTGTCAGCATATTAAGTTGGACCCTGTATGTAATTCACTTCCCCGATACATTCCTTTCAGGAATTCTGAAATGAAGTTATTTATATTGGAAATGCGACAGAATTTCAGTTTTATCACTACAAACAGCAGAGATGAGGAAGGAAATAGAGATAGCCGGAATATTTGCTTAGAGCCACGAGCAACGGGAACTACGTTTCCCGGATTCACTGCCATCCCGGATCTCTGAAATTGGAACCTCTAAAATTGGTAATGTAGTTTTTGTATTAATTTAAGGCAGCTTTTGCTGGCGACGTTTTAAAATTAAATTGAAGGTCAATTTAAATAAAACGGCCACGTGCGTGTCGAGTCACGCGGAGGGTAGGCTTCCGTAGTTGCCCATCACAATATATGGACTTAGAAGGGGGATTTTTGTTTTATACTACGGTTTAACGATTAATAAAGTCTAAAAAGTACATTTTACAAGTTGGTCGACTATTACTCGTGAACTTGTAAAGCCTACTTAGCGGTGATAGTTTTTCTTTTAACTTCGTCATATACACTACTTTCGTGAATTTTATCACGTATCCAGACCAGAGACGAGAAAAAAATGTCATCCCCACTTTTCATGTAGGGGAGGTACCTAAAAAAAATATTTTTCTAGTTTTTATTTTACCACTTTTTCGGCGTGATAAATATGTATACCCATATCAAATTACAGCTTTCTAGTACTAAGCGTCTCTGAGCTGAGCCGCGGACAGACGGACAGAGGAACGGACATGGCGAAACTAAAAGGGTTCCTTTTTTACTACGGAATCCTAAAATTTCGGGCTAACAAAGTGAAATTTGTTAATTTGAAGACAATAATTAATTTTAACACTTTCTACGAAGTCTTTTGAACATTTAATATCCTATAGAATACGATTAACCGTTGCCGTTGATAATTCAACGATTTAATTTCCAGAGCGAGTAGATAGCGAGCAAAATGCGAATTTCGCAGGGATTTGATAACGGAACAAATTTCCGTTCGTGACGTCATATTGCATCTTTCTTTATATACCTATAGTATACCTATCTACTAATTTTGAACCTTAGTAGGTACTAGGTAAGGTAGATATGTGAACGAAAATATAGGTCCTAATATGATTCTACTGGTTAACAAAATATATAGTTATAAAAAAGCCGTGGTGGTCCAGTGGCGAGTAACCTTTCCTGCCGTGCAGGAGGCGATGGTTCGATCCCCGTCCAGGCCGACTCATACCAATGAGTTTTTCGGAATTTATGTACGATTTGTAACACAACTGGCTTTTCGGTGAAGGAAAACATCGTGAGGAAACCTGCATGCTTCAATTTCGAGGCATGTATTGTACCCACTGTCCATTATGTGGCGACGGGCTCACCCCCCGTCACACTGGACAGAGTTTCGGTACTACTAGTGAAACGTGAATGTTCTGAGGTTTCAGAATATCTCTGACTACTCCCTCGGGGAATATAGTCGTGAGCATATGCTTATGATTATGGTTAACATTTAATCTAATGAATTCCGCTGATCAACAACGAATAATCTGTTCATTATCTCAAGTCTTGCGGTGCTGGAGTAACGTTTTCAACACTAGGGTTTTATTTAAAATTATTTATTACACTTATTGTTAGCACCTAAATGGCTATGGCAAGGTATTTTTAAAATGAAAGGATTAAAGATATTTCGAATTAACTAACGTCGTTTTTCGGTACGTCCAGTGACGTCACTGGAAACCCTCTGAACTCCTTGGTAAACTTAAAATCAACATAAAATAACTGGCAATTCAGAAAAAAATACATTCACAATGTCAGAATTTTACATTTGATTTGTTTCTGTTTCCAGCATAGAGTTAGAAAGAGAAGTCAGGAAAGCATTTTTTTTTTAATAAAGCAGTAGTTTTTCTCCATGGAGTTCGAATTATTTTCTCTCCACCATTTTTGCATTTAGAGATTACAAATCAAAGTAATTTAAAAATTAAATTCATATTGATAAACTCGATGAATCGCAAAAAAAATTAAATTACCTATTTAAAGTTAAACCAATCTTAACATCGAACATAATATAAATTACATCAAGTTGTAATAGACCATGTAACTTGAACTTCAAGAAGCGACTAGGATATGGCTATTCCTTTGACTAATTATTTTAAGGACTAGCCTTGCGGTAGCATTTCCCCTCTGCCACGGTATAAGCACAATTGATCTTGTGCATTTACATTCAATTTTACACCTTATCACTAAACAAGACAGCCTATAATTGCGAAATAATAACTTCGAACTTAGAACGTTTGGGGTTCACACGAGACTACTTTTCATGATTTTTGACATTCAAAATTAGAATATAAAGTTATGGGGAGTAAAATCTAAAGTTGCGGATTTCATGTTACCTCGCCCCCCTCAAAAAGTGGCAGAAATGTTTGTTAGTAGAATTACACGTGTAACCAGTCCACATATAAATAGTCAAAGGGCTATTCGTTTAAAGGGATAGGGAGACCATACAATACAGTACGGGTTTCAAAGAAGCACTTCAATGGGATCGTTATACTTATAAAGGTATCGTGTGGCAAAAACCGCAGACCTTATCCGGCAGTCTATAGGAAATCGTAAGGAGTTGACATCCGCTGATACTGGTTTCATTCCATATCCATCGAGCTGCGATAATTGTATACAAGGGAGCTTGGTTAATCGCAGATTTTATTATGCAAATACCTAATATTGAAATCTCTTTTTTTTTTTGGAAATGATTAATACAGCGTTGCTCAGGGAGCATTTACTGCGGACTATTGGAGGGACCACGAAGGGTCAACCGAGCCAAATGAATGAACTTAAGCAACTGACCTAGGGGCACCCAGAGGGGTACGGACCTCGGCATAGGACGTTGCTGGGGCTACGCGGCGGATTGGGTAGCTGGGATCGGTGAGATTGAAATCTCATAAATGCTACTCCTGCGCTACTCTACGGGGTCATTCTTATTAAGGTGAAAATCAGACCATCAAACTGAACAACGTTCTCTATGGGCCTAATATCGATATCACGAAAAAAAAAACAGGTTCTTACAATCCTACTCGACCTTAATGTATGGGACAGAACTTTTTTTCGCGCTTTCGATGTTGGTCACGGTGTTTTAAGTGACATGGTCTGATCATCTTCTTAAAAAACTGTCAGCATATTAAGTTCGACCCTGTATACTGTTCTAAAAATTTAATCTAATTGATTAGGACTGGGGGCCTAGACAAAGTGACATTCTATTAGCGTTGACGCTAGTAGAAAATGACAGAATGTATGGATTTGACATTAGCGATCGAATCATTTTGACGTTTGCTTTCGTCACCATACGTCAAGACCATACATTTTTTATGTTTTCTACTGTCGTTAACGCTAATCGAAAGACTCTAGGCCCCCAGGGCGGTTAGAGGAGAGTGTAATGTCTTTATAGGTTAGATAGAGAAATAGATTCGAACAAGTTAATTAAAAATACCTTTCTTTTATCTTTATCTATTAATAGGTAGGGTAGGTAAACATAATTATTGGTTAAATACCTACATACATTATCTACCCATTTATTAGAATGAAATGCGCACCTATTTATTATGGTTTCGACGTCACTGCCTGACTTTTAACCAACATAGAAAGCTTACCAATTAGTAAAAACTAAATTGTGTCTTATTATGAGATGAGAGTGTACATACCTGCCTGTTGTATCCAGCATAAAAAAAGTTGGGATGGGAAAGGGACAAACGATAAATTATATCCCTTCTGCGTTTGCGAGACGAATGACCTAAAGACTTGTTAAATCACTAGATGGCGTGGATGCAGTCTCTGAATCGCACTATTGACTGTATTCTTTACGTACTATATAACGGATTGAACTCTAGTTTCGCCGTGTTACTACCGGCTCAGTCGACGAGGTCCACGGATCTCTCAGGCTGAGGCCACTAACCTAACCAACTTCTTGGGCCTCTTTAGCGGGGTTTCGGGCCGGCTTTCGAGTCAGGAAAAATTGAAACCCCGTACCAAAACGTAAATTAGATTGAAGAGTTTTTGTAAGGTTAACATCGTGTATCGATTCTCAGTCTCTTTTCTTCTTCATTCTCAGAAATTGACATCATTATCATTCTTTCAAACTAAAAGTCTACCCATCAAACTAAATAACTTTTACTATGGGAGCAAAGAGTCGCGTAGACATTGCAGTTTAGATGGAACAGCTGGTTTTTTTTTGCTCCGATCGATTTGCTCCCATAGTAAAAGTGGTTCAGTTTGATGTGTAGACTCTGATATCAATTTCACCCTATAAATGGGTGAGTCGTTGACATATTTTTTGTCAAAGAATTTAGACCTTTTTTTTTTCTTAACTAGTCGATCAACTCTGTAGTTGAATTCAATGACTAGTTAATAATGCAATGCAACATGTAGCATGCTTCTTTAGGCACAGACGGTGTCCACAAGGCGACACATCAAGCTTTACAAAACCAACATAAGCTGGCCGCGCGTAGAGTGAATAATGTATAACGTCGCGCGGCCAACTTATTTTGGTTTTGTATAGCTTGATGTGTCGCCGTGTGTACAATAAAATTTTATGTCATATGTTTTAGTCGGTAGGGCCTATGGTTAGTTGTATACCTTCCTGCGAGACCGAGAAGGTCGCGAGTTCGAATCCCAGTGCGGTAGAGACTTTGTGGACTAAATTAGAATTATGTGTATGAACTCAAGTTATGAATGTAAGTACATTATAGGTAATATAATATTTAGGTATCTAATCGGCATAAGTATAAGCTCGATTCGGGTACTTTGATTGAGAATGTCCATTTCTTTCGTTTTGATATAAATAATCCTACTAATATTATAAACGCGAAAGTTTGTAAGTATGGATTGATGTTTGTTACTCTTTCACGTAAAAACTACTGAATGAATTTAATAAAATTTGGCACACGGATAGAATATGATCTGGATTAACACATAAGATACTTCTTTAAGGTCTACGCAGACGGAGTCGCGGGCAATGCTACCCACTGTTCATTACAAGTGGCGACGGGCTTACTCCCCGTCACACTGGACAGAGTTTCGGTACTACTAGTGAAACGTGGATGTTGTGAGGTTTCAGAATATCTCGGACTACCCCTAAATATAGTCGTGAGCATATGCTATGCTATGCTACTACTGTGCTATACAAATGCAAGTAGATGATATCGTTAGATAAGTGAGAAGAAAATCAGAAGTTTAAAAATATCTGTCATTCAAAATACATACATACATATGCTCACGCCTATTTCCCACTACTGGGGTAGGCGGAGACAACAGACCGCCACATCATCTCTCGCCTCCTCAACATCCATAAGTCTCTTCATACAAGCTCGTCGGTTCCGGGTACATTTATTTGGCCCTTCTTCAGTACGCATCCGATTTGGTCAGCGTACGTGCGCCTAGGGCGACCCCTTTCAACCATTCTATTCACACTTGTCATTCAAATAGTCAGTCAAATAGTCATTCAAAATATTTAGCTCTAATATGTCCGCATTCAAGTGTAAATTAAGTTTTGAATTAAAACAGTTTTCCCCAAGTTTGTTGGCACAGCGGAGTATAATAATTTCTTAGACGGGTTCAGACGCGGTTATTATCGATTTCAGGCGAGGCCTTAACTCGTCATCGGAGTATTTACTGAAACTTGGGGCGAGAACAGCCCGAGGAGAGCTTTTACATCAAATCACCTTCTAACAGAACCTTTTGAGGATAAATGCGTAATAAAACAATAGACCACAGGGAAAGTAACGTAACCCTAACGCCAATGTACTATCTACAGGGTGTTAGGGTAAACAGTTGCATTACTTTAAGGGTTGTACCCATGATACTAAACAACTTTCCCTAAGAAACCTATAGGAAATTCCCAAAAAAAATGTTGGACTTCCCATACTGAATGCAATCAGCTGATCGAACGTTTGTATGAAAAGTCGAAAAAATTTTTTGCGAAGTTCCTATTCGTTTCTTGGGGAAAGTTGTTCAGTATTATGGGTATGTATGAATTCATGATATAAATTGCGATAATTCTTATTACAAACAGTGAATTTCATTTTGGATTTCATTTCATTATGTACGCGAGTATACGTCCCTAGAGCGGTTTTTAAAAAAATCTACCAATAAAGTGTTTAAAACAGTTTTTAGCTAATTAATGTTCAGCTTATTTTCTAACCCTTACTGCAGTCAAAGAGTATCGGCTGACTATTACTACGTAAAGAAGCTAATCTGACCCCGCTGGTCAAGTGGTCACGTCGTCACTCTATCTTGAACCCTGATGCTAATCGCTACAAATGTGATCATTGATACCTACATTATTGTTATTTATGAGGGCTGCAATAGCGCTAAATATTCGGTGATTGAACCGTGATTGGACTACGTACGAACCATAACTTTTGATACATTTGGTATTGCGCTAATCGCGGTAGTGTTCTTGACAGCCGTTAGAGCCGTTTGACAGATCGCTCAGATGTTAAGGGGAATTCAGCACAGTTGAATAGTAATTGGATTGCAATGTGATTAGAACTGAAATTGGGTAAGAATAGAACTTCAATGTTTTAACTTAGCGCAATCGGGCTCCTCAACATTGACAAAATTGTAACAACGTTTCTAAACATCCCGAAAGGCAATAGGTACGTATATGCATAAATGGGTATGAGTAGAGGTATCGTAATTGTTTTAACAGTCGCGGCCACTAATGAAAGTGTCGTAAAATATAATAATTATAGTATATATTTTGTTCTGAACTATATGGTCTAGCTCGCATCGGAGCTGAGATACACAGAACAAGGCACAGAAGTCACAGAACAAGGCTGTCTTAGCTCTAAAAAGGGATTTCTTCTATACAACTTTAGAAGTCAGCTCCGATGCGCACTAGCAATGGATATGATGTTTTTTAATGTATTTTGAAAGGTCCTCTAAAAACCTATGTAAGTTTAATTACTGGCCGCTCAACAAAAAAAAATTGTAAATTTTTCTCCATACAACCTACTCATACTTATTTATGTACGTACTGTAACAGTATTTGTATATTCAATTAGATAGCTAAATAGAAGCTGTAGAATCTACCAACAAATACAACAATGGAAACGACCTTTGGATTAGAATTGGTTTGGAAGGTCAGCCATGAATGAACCACATCATACAATCATGTATCGTTTGATAACAGTACACGAATTACGAGTACAAATTGAGTCCAGTCAACCGAATATCAAGCCGGCAAAATTGACAAGAGTAGGTAGAGCAGGGGAAATCAGATGCATTAGCCGGTGATTAAATAATTTGGGATTTGGGCTTGTTGTCTATTCACATTTCATCTGTTTGGATTACGATTGGAAACGTTCTGAATTAATAATGGCAACATTTAAACGGTGCCTAATTAATTTTATTTATTATATATTCGTACAGCTTAGTCATTGTACGTATACGATTAATTTAATAGGTATTGCAAAGACTTCAATAAATCTCAATCAACATAATTATAATAATACAGGGTCCTTCTTTATATGCTGAAGCTGAAGGTTTTTTCAGGGGATAATCTGACCATAAAACTGAACAACTTTCTCTATGGGACCAACATAAAAATCACAAAAAAATCGTATTCCATACAAAACTACAAATTCACTCAAATCTAATGTACGGGACAGCTGATTCTTTGTCGCGATTTCTATGTCCATGTGTTTATTTTTCCAGCTGTCCCATACATTTGGGTAAAGTAGGATTTCAATTTTTGGTATACAGGGTGAAAGTTGTTTAGTTTCAAGTGTATTTATTTAAGAGAAGTTGATATGATTCCGAATGCGTAAATGCGCACTGCATACAAGCGAAGTCTGTTGATATTTTCAATACAAACCAATTAAAGTCAATGCAATTTTTCAGAAACAATCTAGAAACTAAACTCTATGCTTGTATGAAGTCCGATTTTCATTAAATATACAGCTTAAATACTAGGATTAATATAAGATTTTTATGGAAATCTTTGAGGCACTGTAACTTTAAAACAATATATATATTTTAACGAAAATCTGACTTCATTTATAAGCATAGAGATTAGTTTCTAGATTGTTTCAGAAAAATGTCATTGACTTTAATTAGTTAGTATTGAAAATATCACCAGACTTCGTTTGTATGGAGCACGCTCCGTATTATATTCCCTTTAGTGCAGTAGAATTAGCACGAAATAAAGCATCATTTCACATTAATTGTGGTACTAATGATAATTTCCCCATCAACAGAGTTATGTATGGATATGATTACCTTAAATTTGCAACCGATTTGGAATTACGGAAAATGGTGAAAATTGGGAAAAACCTTAATTATTTAATAACTCCAAAACAAAAATTGTGGTACTAGTTGCGATTATACCATTTATTTAGAGAACCAGTACCTACCTTCTCAGGAAATTTGGAGCGGTTGCGACATACGGAACCTACCTAAACTTGTAAAACAGATTTTTCGTCTTTAACTCCTAGGCAAAATTTGTGGTACTAGTTGCGAACTCTTTGACAACTTGTATTAGCCTTCGACATTTAGTTTTAAGTTCGCAACCGGTTGCGACCTACGGAACCCTAAAAAAATACTTTTTTCGAAATTCTACTTCGGGCAAAATTCGCGTAGTCTGGATTATTGCTTCTATCATATTTATAAGTCGAATTCTATCTACCTTGTAATCGCAACTTAAGAAAACATTACGGAACATTGTCTATTTCATAAATAAAAACCGCGGGTGATGCGAGGGGAATGCGTTGCGGCGCGCGAGGGCGGGTCGCAGCTTGTGCGTGTACGCGGGTGTTGTGAGACGCGCGGGATGTCGCGGGGGTTCACGGCTCGTTACTACTACTCGTTATTACCTATTCTGTGACTTTACTAGACTTACCTTATACTACACATGGACGGATTAAAACCGTTATTGTACACAGCCAGCACACATCGTTCGTACGTATAGTCAGTTACAGAAAACGTATACATAGTCACATTATACAACGTGTTAATGAATTAACGCAGAACGAAAGTAGTTTGTTTAGAATCGAGAGCAGAATCGAAATATCATGTTTTTAACTTTTAAATTTTATCAAAATATTAAATAATATGTTTGTAAAATTTAAAATTTACTGAACTCGATCTCAACCCACCGCTCAAGATCTTCAGAGCAAGCTATGCCTGCGGTCACATACCGGAACAGTGGAGTAAGGTTATATTCATACCTAAGGCTGGAAAAAAAGACTTCTCATTGCCGAAGTCATTTAGACCAATAAGCCTCTCCTCTTTTCTTTTGAAAACAATGGAACAGGTACTGGACAGACACATCAGAGATGGGGTCCTAATTAGCAGACCCATCCACCCCAACCAACATGCCCACCGCAGAGGTAAATCTACGGAATCTGCTCTGCTCGACCTGACCGACAGAATAGAAAGGGCACTGGAGGACAAACAAATTGCACTGTGTGCATTCCTAGATATTGAGGGAGCTTTTGACAATACACCGATCAGAACACTGGTCAGGGGACTCGAACTGAAACAGGTAGACCCGATCACGATCAGATGGGTTAAGTCAATGCTCTCAAACCGAAGAGTAAAACTTACTCTTCATTCTACCACGGTGGAAGTGGCCACGACAAGGGGCTGTCCGCAAGGTGGGGTGTTATCGCCCCTATTATGGACCCTTGCTGTGGACCAGCTGTTGCATAAGATGGCTGACCTCAGAATTGACACTCAAGGCTACGCTGATGACTTAGTGATCACAGTAAGGGGCAATAGCCAATACATGATATCAACCATTATACAAAGAGCTTCTCAATACCATAAGTGCATGGTGTAGAGAAAACGAATTATCGGTTAATCCTGGTAAAACTGTTATAGTGCCGTTTACGAACAAGTGAAAGCTTGACAGGCTTGTGCAGCCTACACTGAATGGCAATCAAATACAATTTTCCACGGAAGTTAAATATCTGGGCGTAACCTTTGACCAGAAGCTTTCCTGGAACCCTCACTTAGAAAATGTACTGCAGAAGGCCAAAATTGCCTTGGGCACATGCAGTCGTATGGCAGGGCTGAACTGGGGACTAAGACCCAGAACAACCTCGTGGCTGTACACCGCCATTGTGAGGCCGGTAGTAACATACGCCTCTGTGGTATGGTGGAGGAAGACCAAACAGCGGACTGCAATCACCCAGCTAAGCAGTCTACAAAGAACCGCCTGCTTAATAGCAACCAGAGCCATGTCCACCTCGCCTGGGGAGGCGCTAAATGCACTGTTGGGGCTGCCGCCCTTGCATTTACACGTGCAAAGAGTGGCAATGGCCAGTATGCACAGAATCGCCTCTCAGACCACAGCGAACTGGCTTTCCGAAGGATTGAGATCTTTTAAAGACTCAGTCATGGCAATTCCTATTCTAGGCATGATAACAGATGTTATGCAGCCTAAGAACGTATGTATATAACGCTTTACTGTGGAGCTACCATCCAGAACTGACTGGCTAAGTGACAATGTGCACTGGAAAGCCGGCAGTCTTATATGGTTCACTGATGGCTCCAAGTCTAGAAATGACGTAGGCTGTGGAGTATATGGAGAGCGTCCGAGGTTTATGAAAAGAACAAATCTCGGAAAGTACGCCTCAATATTCCAGGCAGAGGTATATGCCATCCTAGAATGTGCGGAGGCAAATCTGCAAAAGCGCTACGTCAACCATACTATCTACATAAACTCCGATAGTCAAGCAGCTCTATTAGCGCTGGCTTCCGACACAATAAGTTCGAAGCTAGTGGAAAACTGCTTGACTCTCCTCAATACCTTGGGTGCATTGAACAAGGTAATTTTAAGATGGGTTCCTGGGCACTCGGGCATCGTAGGCAATGAAAGGGCCGAAGAGCTAGCGAGAGATGGTGCTGGTGGCACGCAGTATGGACCAGAGCCGTTCTGTGGGGTCCCTAAAAGCCTATTCAATTTAACGCTTAGGAACTTATGTCTTAAAAAATCGACTGATCACTGGATGGATACGCCAGGACTAAACCATTCCAAGGCACTAATTGCGGCATACGACTGCAAAATGGCAAAGGAGAGAATCGCGCTCAGCACGACAAACTTGCGCATTATAGTGAGGGCGCTGACGGGGCACTGTAGGCTGAACAAACACCTTACAATCCTAGGCATCAGGGACACGAAACTCTGCAGATTATGTCTGGAGGAGGACGAACCCCCCATTCACATCCTTTGTGAATGTGGCCCACTAATGCACAAACGATATGCACACTTGGGTAAACACTTTGTTCATCCGAGTGAAGTAAAATCTTTCACTGCTAAAGAAATCCTACAATTCCTAAAGGAAGTGGGTATTAGCAGTGAACTGTAACTATTGTGGCGATCACAAAAGATCTAAATAAGGTCGAAGTGATACTAGTCTGCAGAAGACTCAAATAGCCGCTTTACAACAATAAAAAAAAAAAAAAAAAAAAACCCACCGCTCGGGCACTCTCACCCAGAGGTGGGCGCCGACCTGAAATTTGCCGGCGGCGGCGCGGCGGCTCTACGCCGTGGCGACAATATTTTTTTTTGTTGAAAATTCACACTATAGGTGTTAAATGTTTATCTAGAAGCTCCAGGAGCCAGAAATATAACGAGAACAAAAAGAAAAAAACGTGCTCATGTTATTACAACTACAAACGCGATCTCTCAGCATTCAAAAAAACCAATCTGACTGTAAAAAAAAAATAACGGGGTTCGTATTAGCAGGAATCGCTAGACTAATCCCGGTATGTGTAGAAACCCCGCTCTACAGTTTAAACCGGTAATAAGCGCTGGCTTGGCTTGGCTGTCAGCGCTGGCAGCCAGCTCGGCAACCCGCGCCGCCGGCACTTAACTCGGCAACCGGGGCGCTGCCAGCATTTAGCTTGGCAAGCAGCGCCGGCACTGATATGGAAAACCAGCGTCGGCAACCAAATGAGCGACTAGCGCTGTCAGCGGAGAGTGGCCCTTATAAAGTAGTTTAGGCCTGTAAGCAGCCAACTTGGCTGTCGGCGCTAGCAGTAATCTCGGCAACCAGCGACACCTGCACCTAACTCGGCAACCAGGGTGCTGCCGGCAGCTAGCTTGGCAAGCAGCACCGGCACTGATATGGATAACCAGCGTCGGCAAGAAAATGAGTGACTCGCGCCGTCAGCGAAGGAGTAGCCCTTGTAAAGTAGTTTAGGCCTGTAACGAACTTGGCTGTTGGCGCCGGCAGGTATCTCGGCAACCGGCGCCGCCGGCACCTAACTTGGCAACCGGGGCGCTGCCGCCAGCTAGCTTGGCAAGCTAGCTATATGGATAACCAGCGCCGCACACTGTTTTCAAATGGATAAAAAGTGGACTTAGGGATTTTGAACCTTTTTTTGGCTGGCATCCTATGCAATTTATCATTTCCTACAACGTTTGTATGGCACACTTTTCAAAAAAGCTACAGTTTCAAAGATATTATAACTTATAGGATTTTTTTGTATTAAACGTGAACTATTTATTACATTTCAGAAAAACTGATTCATTTGGGACGCCTCTCTCTTGAAGTAGTTTATAGACGGACTTTTCCAGAATCTATCACAATAAGAACTAAATCCCAACTCGTCCCGGTTCTCGTGATATGGGGCGAAGAAACATACAACAATTAAAGTTTCACAATTTCAATTTGAAATGATAAGTTTTCGCATGTGGAGTAGCCCATGTAAAGTACTGGAGCCCGATTGCGCTAAGTTAAAACATCGAAGTTCTATTCTTATCCAATTTCAGTTCTAATCACATTGCAATCCAATTACTATTCAACTGTGCTGAATTTCGCATCGTGCTAAACTCTATGTAACTGACAGCCTTTAACGTCTGAGCGATCTGTCAAAACGGCTATAACGGCTGCCATGAGCTGAGATGATGAGATGTACCGCGATTAGCGCAATACCAAATGTGTCAAAAGTTATGGTTCGTACGTTGTCCAGTCACGGTTCAATCACCGAATATTTCCTGCGATTGCAGCCCAGTTTAGGCATGTAACTGTTATATGATTTAAATTGGAGATAATTATTAAAACACCATTGACATGTTTGAAGTCCAGTTCCAGAAGACCTTTATTCATTTTAAAAACATAAAACCTCATTTAACATTATGACAGTAACTAGCACCGACACCCAACCTGGCTGCCGGCAGCAAGCTTGGCAACCAGCGCCGGCAGCTAGCTTGGCAACCAGCGCCGGCAACCAAATGAGCGACTGGCGCCGTCAGCGGAGAGCCCATGTAAAGTACAGTTTAGCCCGGCAACTAACGCCGGCAGTACCTTAACTCGGCGGAGGCGGCGGCGGCGGCACGGGTAACCCGGCGCGGCGCCCACCTCTACCCTCACCCGACTTACTACCAAAACAAGATTCTTAAAATGTATCTATGAGCACGCTTTCATTCATTGCTGAAATGATAATAAATCGTTTTTGCCTCAAAACTTAAAATGTTAAGTATCAAAATAATGAAATTATTGCTTCATTATAATTATTTTGTTATTAATCCGATGGGGTGTATGAGGTTTTGCGCTTATTCATTAACACGTTGAAAAAGTGCGCACGTACAAAATGTATATACGCACATACATACATAATAACATACGCGTACGTATACATAATTAATTAATTACATTTATACGTACATAATGTATACATGGTGTCCCAAAATTCAACGTCAAGCCGAATACAGAAGATAGGTGAGTTTATAACTGTTCAGGGAAAAATACAATAAAAAAATCAAAGTTTAATAGTTTTCGAGATTTTGAATAATTTTTTACATTTGAAAATTTCGCCACCCCGCGCTCAACTTTTAGATGTAGTTACTACAAATTTGTAAATTTTTTCATGAAAATACTTGTTACGCATTTGACAACATTTAATTTTAAGAAAGGTATTAAAATAAGGAAACCGTTTGGAGATTAAGTGATTCAAAGCTTGTATCAAAATTATCAGATTTTTCTATCCATTATTTTACTTAATTATTTTAGAGGTTGAATGAGATTTTATTCCTTTGCCTGCTGGGCTTTTCTATTGTATTTGACAGTTTTTATTTTTAATGTTATTGCGGCCAAGGTATCTTAGGCATAATTCCTACGTTTTTCATAAAATTCAAAAGTAAATTAAAAATAGAAATATCGGTCAAAAATAAAATCAGAAAAATACGTATCTCTTATTTTTTAACCTATTTAATATTTTTTATTAAAATTAAGTGGTTAAAAAAATTTATATTGTCAATTCTGAATAAACTTTACAGTCGACAATTCAAAAATAAAGAATTAGTTCCATACTTTTACAGAAAACACCGTTTTCCATCAGACCTCTGCGGTGCATTTTGTTTTCTATGTCAACTTTGAGTTTACACCCTGTATCAAAATGTATCGTCCTAACCTGGCACGTTATTTTAAAAGTTGGCCAATTGCGTCGAGCGCTCGAATCGAGAAATTTTTGTTAGAAATCGAACGAAAATCAGTAGAAACACCCGCGCAACAACGCACAAGCTGCAACCCGCCCCCGCGCGCCGCAACGCATTCCCCTCGCATCACCCGCGGTTTTTATTTATGAAATAGACAATGTTCCGTAATGTTTTCTTAAGTTGCGATTACAAGGTAGATAGAATTCGACTTATAAATATGATAGAAGCAATAATCCAGACTACGCGAATTTTGCCCGAAGTAGAATTTCGAAAAAAGTATTTTTTTAGGGTTCCGTAGGTCGCAACCGGTTGCGAACTTAAAACTAAATGTCGAAGGCTAATACAAGTTGTCAAAGAGTTCGCAACTAGTACCACAAATTATGCCTAGGAGTTAAAGACGAAAAATCTGTTTTACAAGTTTAGGTAGGTTCCGTATGTCGCAACCGCTCCAAATTTCCTGAGAAGGTAGGTACTGGTTCTCTAAATAAATGGTATAATCGCAACTAGTACCACAATTTTTGTTTTGCAGTTATTAAATAATTAAGGTTTTTCCCAATTTTCACCATTTTCCGTAATTCCAAATCGGTTGCAAATTTAAGGTAATCATATCCATACATAACTCTGTTGATGGGGAAATTATCATTAGTACCACAATTTATGCAAATTGATAATTTAATTCTACTGCACTACTTAAGTTTACACCGTGTTTATCACAAGTTAGAGTCGGCTGTAAAACTAGGCAGTCAATAAAATTAATCACGTTTTTGTCTCAATTTTCTTTTATAGGAAATAATAGTATAATGTGAACAATTACAGGAAAGATAGCATCATTTTCTCTCACAACATTTTATTCCAGTCCCACGGTTTAGTAATTAGCAGTCTCAACGATTGCATGCTCGCGTTGCCCGCCCTCCGACTCCTTCAAGTCGGATAGTAATTATTAGAGCTGAAACGAATTGTGATTTAGCCGAATAACGGATACCGAATATCCGGCTGTCACACAAGCCCAATAGCCGAATATTATCGTAACTGGTTACCGAACTGCGGTTACGATGGCGGCCGAAGCGTTCGGTAGGACTTAGTTCAATTTTGCTCTGTTCAAGTTAATGCTAAATAATGCTCATATTATAGCCTTTTGCCCATAAACGCTGTAAAAAACTGTATTTATCCATCCATGCACTTTGCTTAACTTTGAACTGTGTCAGTGACCTGGGTTTTTGACTGTTGTACACTAACCATTGTACCTAATTGTATTTAAAAAGTTACTGTATTTCTTGTTTTAATTGTTATGAGGCGTAGGTATTTTATTTATTATTCATCATAGTATCACTAGTATCCGGTACCCGTCCGCCGAATAATGCCTTACTGTCCGGTATTCGGCCGAATAGTAAAACAAAAGCTGGATAGGCCGAATACCGGATCGTTACCGAATATTCGTTACGGCTCTATTAATTATATCCATCTACAAAGCACATTGTATTTACACTAATCGATCACGTTAACTATTGGCTCAATGTCTAGCAAAACTTTTGTCAAACAACAGTCAGTTATTGATTTTAGCACATTCAGTTGTTTCAGACAGGGTCGTTCGAGGGCGCGAGCGGGTCTGCGGGGGGGAATGAGGTAGGTACGGTACGGGGCGGGAGCGGGAGCGGGGAGGGGGTAGGGGGGAGTGGAGGCAGTAAAACGGCAACCATACCTCCACACGTGAATATTTGATGGCTGAATCTCACTGCGGCTACAGATCCACGGATGTACAAGATGTCAGACGCCTTCATAAGCCGAATGGGGGTAAAAGTGAAACTGATGTTTAGAGGCGAGTACTCTCCGAGTTAAAGTACTTTTAAATTAGCATTTGTGGTCGTTGTTATGAGAAAGCAGACTTCGCTACCCGGCGGCGGGACAGTACCAAGGAAGTTGTTTAAGCGGTAAATAATAGTGATATACAAGGTGTTACAAAAATACAAATAAACATTTAATTTGGTTTAGACCATCAAACTGAACAACTTTCACTATAGGACCAATATCGAAATCGCGAAAACAAAATCGGATGTTCCATACTAAACTGCAAATCTACTCGAGCTAAATGTATGGGACAGCAAATTTTTTTTTCGCGATTTTGACGTTGTAGCTTAGGCAATGAATAATTGTGGATGGAAAAGTCGAAAGCAGAAAATTTGAATTAGGAACTTTGTTTGGACTAGTTAGGAGATAAACATACTAAAAGTCCTTACCCCTCCGAGGTGCGCTCGAGGGGGGGGAGGGCAAAGAAGGTCCCGTTTTTTGGTTTTTTGTATACATCTCGAAAACGGTGAGTTGTACGAAATTTTGTTGTACTACATAATGGAAA
Organism: Agonopterix alstromeriana; assembly: GCA_963924505.1. Lineage (NCBI taxonomy): Eukaryota > Metazoa > Arthropoda > Insecta > Lepidoptera > Depressariidae > Agonopterix > Agonopterix alstromeriana. Next base: position 5,281,657 of record OZ004670.1, read on the forward strand.
CTGATAAAATTCTCTACAACTTTGGTTCTTACACTTTTTATCTATCTCGAATCGTTGCCTAGCTATGAGCTCTGAAAAACAGCCAATTTTCAAAAATGTGTTAAATTATCTGTAGCACTTTGTAAATTTGCCATAATCATTTGTTATTGCTCACCCACACTATTAAAAACACCCACAGCCACACACTATTAAAAAATAACATAAGCTGGGAGTACCTCCACGTGGTGAAGGCGGAAACAGTTTACTTTTAAACTGGCTAAAACTCCCAAAAATATCAATAAAAATGCCTTCGGGCTTATGTTGTTATTTCGTTCGTGACCTATTGAGTTGTGTGACTGTGTACCCGGTAACGCAGGGAAGCAGTCACAAAACATTTTGCACATACTTGCGTAAGTTTTCAAGATGACAGACAAGTGTTTTGTATGTGATGGAGTTCTGGAAGAAGGTGGAGAAAATGTTACCAAGGTTGGTGAAAAAGGCATAAATTCTCTGATTTCTGCCAGTAATCTCAGAAATGATCAAAAGGGCTCACAACTTAAAGACTTGAAGTCAGTATGGGTTCACACATCTTGTCGAAAAGAATACACGAGACCCGACAGCATTAAAGCTGATCTGAGAAAACAGAAGGAGACCTCTCTTAATAACTATCGCTACCAGCGTTTTCTCCAGTCGGTATCAAACGTTAAACCAGACATTTCCTCCCTTCCACTAACAGAGGGAGCAGCGATGGAGCACTCTTTCCGTACTTACCATCAGGTCCAGGCTTGGCTTGGACAAGACCTTTCTCCTGAACTGTGGGGCTTGAAACGGAATGAAAGCAACCTCTTGGTTCCTGTTCAAACCAAACAACCAGCTGCTCCGGAAGAAATACTGAAGCTGATATTTTGCCGGTGCACCACTGATTGTAGTAGTGCTAGATGTGGTTGTAAGAAGGCATCCATGCTATGCTCTTCCATTTGCCACAATTGCAATGGAAGTTGCACAAATAGCATTCTCATGTTGGAAGATAACGACAATGACGACGATGGTGGGGATGATGTAGAAGAAGCCTGCGTTCCATCATTTGATAATGATTCGACAGATAAGGAAGAAGAAGAGGCAAACAATGAGGAACCACAACCAGGCCCGTCACGCTCGAAGAGGCGGCGAGTGATTACATAATCGTGTAGTTGTGGGTGTTTTTAATTGGGTGAGCAATAACAAATGATTATGACAAATTTTACAATGTGCTACAGAGAATTTAACACATTTTTGAAAATCGGCCATTTTTAGAGCTCATAGCTAGGCAACGATTGGAGATAGATAAAAAGTGTAAGAGCCAAAGTTGTAGAGAATTTTATCAGTTTCCATTATGTAGTACAACAAAATTTCGTACAATGCACCGTTTTCGAGATGTAAGCAAAAAACCAAAAAACGGGACCTTCTTTGCCTTCCCCCCCCTCGAGCGCACCTCGGAGGGGTAAGGACTTTTAGTATGTTTATCTCCTAACTAGTCCAAACAAAGTTCCTAAGTCAAATTTTCTGCTTTCGACTTTTCCATCCACATCCTTTTTTGAGCATTCATTGACCAAACTATTGGTCCCATAGTGAAAGTTGTTAAGTTTGATGGTCTAAATAACCGCCTTAAAAGTTTCAAATGTTTATTTTTACTTTTGTAACACCCTGTATAGCGGGTTTTTAAGTTGATGATCATACCATCAAACTAAACAACATTCTCTATGGGACAAACATCAACATCACAAAAGAAACAGAGCTGTAGTCCGATAGCGCTGGCCTATTTTGATGTCATAAGTTTCAATAATTCTAAAGTTGCTTATTTCTTGCCTGTGGATACAGTTGTACATATGAAGCTTATTATCGAGTTTTGTGTCACTTCTGTTACTTGCATTTTCAGTAATTTGATGATTTGTGGTTGATTCTTTTTATTCAAATCCAAACTGGCAAAATTTATTTAAAGTTTAAAATAATTATGGTATCATATCTAGGGTAACCTGCGGAGTGTGAAAACACAGTTTGTGTCATCTTCGTCCAGTGCAAACTGACATAGGGTCATCATGTAAAAACAGAGCAAAAAAAAATTTCAAATTAGTGAAATAGCTATTTCCTTTCTCAGATCACTTACATATGCCTATTTATCAAATTTGTGCCAAATTAGGGCACGCAATTTTAAGATTTTTAATTATTTTGTGTTTCCAAGCTGTAATCGCTTCAAAAAAATATTACAATTATTCGAGTTTTATATTCAATATCATAAATGCATGAAAAATCGACATTGTAAATTTGTGTCATATTCATCCACGATATTTACTTATATGAATATAAAAATACAAAAACAATGGTTGCGGTCGAAGCGCGGCGGCGCGGCGCGGCGCAGCGCGGTGGGCGGGGGGCATACGCACGCACAGCACGTTAGCTAGCGTTCTTCGATTCGCTTCGGATTTATTGGGTAGCATGGCACCGTGATATTATAGCGTTAACACACCTTCGCTCTCTTTCTATTTTCACATGAACGAACGAGATAAAAGGCGTGATAAAGCCGTGTAACGTGCTTCTGAACTAATATAACGGCATAACTACCTACCGCTTTTTCGTTAAGGGCCTATGTCGAAAAATAATTGAAGCGAAATGGGCGTGGCTTAGTCGCAGCAAGCGCCCCGCGCCCCGCTACCGAACATCGTCGCGCACTAGCCCGCGAAAATCAAATCACTCAAAATGCATAGAAGACGCTTCGCTGTTAAGATATTATTAGTACCTTTTGTCGTATGAAAAAACACAATATATCATAATTAAGTATCGTTCTATTTATCCTCCTTGATCAATTATTAATTTATTACAGGATCAATTACGGACAACCAATTTATAGATAGAAACAATACCTAACTAACGATACTCTTTAATTGATTTCACTTAAAAAACTTTAAACTCATTAATATCATACCGAAAATCACTGTACCTATCTAGAAGGAAAAAAACTATCATTACAGGATTTTGTTTTACTTTATAGTACGAGAGCTACCTGTTGGTAACTTTACGTCATTAGGTCCCGTAATCAAATCAATTCAACTTCTTATTTTGTACTTGTAATTGATATAATACAAGTCAAAACATTCTATGGTCAAAACATACCGACTATCTAGATGAAACCTGGAAGTTATTTTACGCCGTCAACAAAAATGTAAGAAGAACGTGAAAAAATAAGTTTCGTAATACTGCAATAATCTCAGTTATTCTCGATACCACAAGAACTTTCAGGTTGAGAAGTTGTATAACACTCATAAACCTATTTTGAAAATCCATAGGTAATTCTAAAATACCTCGTATCCCTCAGATGCATGGCATAGCATTGAAGGATGAGGATGATGCAGGATATTATAACAGGTATGAATGATAATGATGATATGCTCTATCTAAATACTGTTCACCACCTTTATATTACCTGTGTGTCGCAATAAAATATTTGAAGTTTGAAGTTTGAATGAATTTTATCAACATTTATTTACAAAATCACTAATAATATTTATCTTACGACCTAAAATCAACATTTATTTACATTAGTACATTACGATAAGTGTGACTTAAGTAGTTCATTATTGCACAGCGTCTTAAACGTATATGCAGGTTTAGGTTACAGAGTGCTGGAAAATTATTTACAACTTATTACCTTTTATTTTCTCTCATACTTCTGGTATGTTCCTGCCTACGTTTCAAATTTAATGTTTTGTTCCGTTTTGTTTTTCATTATCACTGTTTCTCCGAGTACCCCAGGAAAATTAGGTGAAAAAAAGGGTCAACCTCGGAATGAGAGATAATAAGCTTAAATCATCGTTATGACATTCTATACGTTAGGTCAAATGTCACATAAAATCTCGTTTATGCAGGTCAAAAGATTCAAGGTAAAATGTCAAAAAACAGGTCTTTAGGAAATATCTTCTTTTCTATGCTCTAAATGACCTTTGAAGTTTTAAAAAAATTGTAGAACTTTAAATTTTCTTCAAATTTGGTCATTTATAATATTTAATATAGTTAACCGTTCTTGAGATAGATAGGTAGAACGCAAAGAGTTGTAACTCCCATAACGGTTTGCTCCCATAGTAAAATGATACTTTTCCTTACACCCTGTATAATATTATTTGGCGTTATTAATGAAAATATATAATTTCAATAACTATACACGAAAGAAGATGATGAAGAATTATTTCGAGTTTGAATCAATCGGGATAGAAAAACGAGTACAGAATGGTGACCCTGAGCAGCGCGCATTGAAGATATTGAATGAAACCAGCCCGACAGACGCTTCAAAACAATACTTATATGGAAAGAAGACGACATGAAGATTCCGAACAACTACAAAAACTCACTCAAATGGCTGCACAACCTAGAGAAGAAACTAGACCGAGATGAAGACCTGAAAAAGAAATATGAAGAAAGAATGCAAACCCTCTTCACTTTGGGCTACGCCGAGGAAGCTACCACACCGACGGTGCCAAATAAAACATGGTACCTACCCCACTTCGCGGTCATTAACCCCGCGAAACCGAAGATAAGAGTAGTACACAACGCCACAGCGAAGACAGCCGGACGCAGCCTGAACGATATGCTACTCTGCGGTCCTGACTTGGTGCAATCTCTGCCGGGAGTTGTAATGCGATTTCGTCAACACCAACACGCCGTGTCAGCTGACATAAAGGAATTAATGTTTATGCAAATATGAGTTCAAGAGGACGACAGAGAGGCACTACGATATCTATAGCGGGGCGACGAGAGAGGGAACCAGCGACCGCGAGAGTACCGCATGACTTCGGTGATCTTCGGCGCGATGTCATCACCATGCACCGCGCTATACGTGAAGAATAGAAATGATTCAGACTTCAAAGAAAAGTATCCTGCAGCCGCACGAGTCATTGAAAAGAACCACTACATGGACGACTACATAACAAGTTTTCCGACCGAAAAAGAAGCCAAAGAAGTATCGAAATCAGTCGACTACATTCATCGGCAAGCCGGCTTCGAGCTATGCGGATGGGTGTCCAATACAAATTCAGTAGTACAGCAGTTTTCCGCCAACTCGGGCGGCGCCACGGTCTCTATCGGCGGGAGCGAGGTCCGATGGTACAACGGGCCGAGCTTCCTACGAAATCACGAACGAGAATGGCCACAAGAGAAGAAGACAGAAGCACCGAAGACAGGAGAAGAGAGGGGACTTGTCACGTCACCCACCAGCGACCTGACCACGCTCACCTACCTCGAATCGAGCGATTTTCGTCGTTCCCACTTTTGCTACGAGCTACGGTGCGCATGCTACAGTTTGTCAATTTATGTCGAAAGAAGAAAAATGAAACAGTATTGGCTACGAAGCGCAAACGAACGAAAGAAAACAATAAAAACGACTCTGATTGAAAGATTGATAAGAAAACACGCAAGAGCGAGACACCGTACGTGAAGAAATGAGATAGCAACACCATCGGTATCGAAGCGCACTAACTCATTCGCGCTGAGAAACTATGGTGGAAACCTGTACAAGAAGATTGTCTTTCCGAAGATTTACGTCGAGTAAGGAGCGGCGCGGCGCCTCAGCCAGGAGACAAGCTGTCGGCGCTATCAGTGGTCGTCGGCGAAGATGGCTCAACGGAAGAATCCACGTAGCACCTGACATCGTTGAAGACACTGCGAGCCCGACCGTACTCGACGGGAAACACTACTTCACGCGACTGTACATACAACACGTACACGAGCGACTACATGGCGGTATCGAAACCGTCGTGAATGAGCTACAGCAGCGACTATGGGTACTGAAGATACGACCCACGGTGCGTGAACGTCATCAAACACTATCAACTATGCAAGATACGAAGAGCGAAGCCTACTTCTCCGGCAACCGGCGACCTGAGGAGGTTCGTGGCACGAAGAGGAGTGCCTAAGGAGCTATGGAGTGACAACGCGACGTGCTTCAAGGCTGCGGAGAAGGAGCTCGCCAAGGCCGCGCTGGCGGCGGTCAGCGAGGAGGCGGTCAGCGAGGAGGCGACGGCGCGGCGCATCACCTGCCGCTACGTACCCCCGGCCTCCCCCTTCATGGACAGCGTGTGGGAGCGCATGGTACGCACTGTGAAGGAGGCACTGCGCGTCAAACTCCACGAGCAGTACCCTAGCGACGAGACACTGCTCACCCTGCTCGTCGAGTCGGAGAACACCGTCAACTCCCACCCACTCACACACGTGGCGGTGACTCCAGAAGAACCGGAGGCGCTTACACCCAACCGCAAGCGCAGCGCGCTCAACGCCTGGCGGACGTCTTCTGGAGCCGCTAGGTCAAAGAGTACCATCCTCTACTCCAAAACCGGCGGGAGCCTCACACGACCAGCGCACGCTATCGGCGACCTGGTACTCGTCTGCGACCCCACCCTGCCCCGCAACACATGGCCGACAGGAAGGATCGTCGCGGTCTACCCAGGGCGAGACGGCGAGGTGAGGATCGTGGACGTCGTAACCAGCAACGGGCATGTCATCCGGAGACCGACCAAGAGGATCGTCGTGCTACAGGTTGGATCGCAGAGCTGCGACGGCAGGAGAAATGTGCACGACAGAACCTGAATTGACTACCTTTGTACATAATTTTTTACATTACTTCGTTTATTTCGTTTTATATACCCTTTTATACTAGTAGGATAAGTTTAGGTTAAGTGTTCATTTCAATAAATAAATTTGTCTTATTAGAATTAGGGCTAAGCACATAAGTTATGTAAATAGTTCTAATAGGATTCTTATTTGATTTCTCTAGTGACTTCTACCCCAGATTAGATTAGGTACACTTCCCTATTAAAATTAAAGCATAGCACAAGTAAATAAAACAATTAGAATCGAGTTCGAACTTATAAATTCCAATTAGAAATTACGCCAATAACCTTCACTACCTCATTAGAAGGGGTAGAATGCTATTAGAAATAAGTGTTAGAAAGAGACAGAACGCTCCATCTCTGTCAGCGCATACAGGCGAGCGAGGGGGGCCGCGGCGTCCGGAACCTGTGTTATGAGGAAGCGGGGGCCGGGGTAATATAAATATTGTACCTTTCCTTTTCGTTCTGCACTCTGTTATGCACCGGCGGATGATGCACATGCTATTTTTAGAATAAGAAAATAAGTATCTTAACTATATAATTATATTGGTTTGTAAGCGTAGAAGTTAAGATTGTATGAGAAATAAAGAGATTTGTATTCAGGGCAAGAGTGTGGGGTAAGGAGGGGTGGTCGCTTGAAAATAATATAAAATGGCGCCAAATCGGCGTAGATTTTTTCCGGATCCAGCACTCAAGAAAGAAACAACTTGGAAGAAGAAACTCTCTGCGACCACTCGCCTTCCCTACCCTGCCCTCCAGCCTGGCTCACCATACTGACGACCCATACAATTAAGGGCCACAGAGTTTACAAACTCTCATACCAGGCAAGATGTTCCGGAGCAATAGAATCCTTCAACGCGGTAAAAATACTGACAACGGTTCATAAATACGTTTATAACCAGATTCCATTATGGCAAATAAATATAATTATTTGAAGAATTACGTGACCGACGCCTTAAAGGTAATAACAGCTAGCTCTTGGTCTATGAAGTCCAAAAAAAATATAAACTAAACAATCCTAAGGAACGTGGGTCGAAAAACGAACGCACTTGTTTGTCGCAACTTGCACTGAATACGAATAATGTAAACAAATACCCTCTCCCGCGCCGCTCGTCTCGCCGGCCGGCGCCCGCCGCCCGCGCCCGCGCTCCTCCCCGCGTTCGCCCTTCGTGCGAAGAAGTCTGGTATTTTGTTCAAATAATAAGATTTCGTGGATAAAAACAGCACAAATTATGAATAGTGTTTTGTTACACTATAATAATCAAAACACGTAAACTCGAAGAACTTGCATTTTCTTTTGTAGATTTTACAGGGTGTTGAGATAAAAAAATAAAATATCTGTAAACTTCGTGGATGAATTCGACACAAAATATTTTAAACAACAGATATCAGTACTCTAAAACGCGTAACACCTATTTAACCTATTGTAATATTTTTTTGAGCTAGTTGGGCGACATGTTAGGTACTGGTTAAATATTTGGATTTCCGTGGACAGAGGTGACACAAAATGCCTATGTACATCAGTTACTACTTCGTTAGTATCCTGAAAGTAAAATTTTCATCTATGATTTTCTTTTCGTCCAATACTGATCGAAAATACAAATACCTAAATTTCTACCTATGCAAGTACCTAAAATGACACAAATGTGAGCATATCCTTACTTAAATGTAGTATTATTTAAATCATTTTGATTCTGTTAAGCATTTTTAACACTTATGCAACATTTTACTATAAACATTGGGACGTGAGAGTCCGAAGGTTACCTATGAACGCCATTCGAGCATACGCCTCAAGAGAGGAAACAGTTTATAAAGTACTGCCGTAATCTAATTCATTTAACTAAGTTATACTAATGATTGTGACAACTGTAGAGTTTCTGGCCGCATCTTCTCTACAGCTGGATTTCCGAAGCGGTGGTAGAGTCAGAAAATAAATGATTTGGGTTTTATCAAAATATCAAACTTTGTATTTAACCTCATCACCAGAGATAGTGGGTAAGCTAATATTTCAGAAGTGCCGGATAACTTATACGTCCACTGGTATGTTATTTTTATTATATTTACCATCAAAACATTATAATCATAATATTATTATATTATTTTTGGTTTCACATTTACATCCATATAAGTTTTGTAACGAATTATTGAGACTGATTATCTTGTTTACCTACATACAAAACTATGCAATAATAAATATATTTTAATAGTAAAGTAGGAATCAAATTGCACCTCATCCTTCAACAGATATGTTTTATTTGTATTTTTTAAATGTACCCCGTACTATATGTAGGGCAACTGGCAGAACGATGTTCTCTTAAAATAGTTTCCAAGAAAGGTTGTCTTATTTTAAATAATTTAAATTTATTTATTAACTGGAGGTATGTGCATTCATACTCACTGACGACAATTTTCAAAGATAAACAGGCGGACCCCAATATTCGATTCAAGTTACTAACGTAAACAATTACGCATTGGTGGTCATAGTTTAGCTAAAGCTTCTTGAGTTAATAAGACTTATTATTTTATGAAGGTTCCACTATCGTGGCTTATTGAGCACTTCATACTGTTATTTTACAGAAGTGTGAATCTTAAAGCTGAACTACAATAAAACTTTACATTGAGATATAGAATACTATTGATAGAGAATAACACAACTACTTTCCAATATAGTTAGGAACATAATTATGTTAAAGTACCTGCCTATGTCATCACATCAGCAAGCATTTGCCAACAAATGCGGATGTACATGTATATAAGCTAAATAAAATATTATTATAAACAAAACAATTTAATCGTTAATAATATATTCGATATAAATTAAACTGAATTTCAGTCTTTTTAGAGGAGTGTATATTAGTTTTAAAATTTCTTGATGGGAGATTTATTATGTTTTAAATTAACTATTACGAGATTGTTTGACGACGAATCTGTGTCCGATCAACAACACCCTGTAATTGTCTTGTTGAATCATATTAATCGACCTGTATGAGTAACTAGGTGCTATAACTTACTCTTAGCATCGAGTAAAGACATTTCGTGTTGATAAATTAGGACATTATGCGTCGAGAGCAAATTATCAGATATCCCCAAGATATGTTATAAACCATCAGTTAGACTCAAAGGACATGTAAAATTATCTCTATTTTCAACCAATCAGAAATCAAAATGACATTAAAATACTGACGTTGAACTGCAAAATGTTGAATGTGAAATAATAGCAAAAATGTTTTTTGAACGTTCAATAAAGATATTTCTTCTGTAATCTAAGTAATTAAATAATCTCAAAGTTGGGCCGTACAAAAAACATAATTATTTAAGGCTTACACATTTTGAACTGATGTGGTTCAAATTTAACGGTCTAATCAGTTTCATGGAAGTTGAACACATATTGAGTATGATATTGACTATAATATGAAGAGATTACAATTTTTCACAAAAAGTTTAGCAAAGTAGCATATACTCACGACTATACTCTCGAGGGGGTGGTCGGATATATTCTGAAGTCTCAGATCAACCCGTTCCATCCGAATATATCGTTCCCGTTTTATTTCGTAATAATGCGTAACGCGTATTAAATTATCATGAACACCTATTACATTAAAGTAAAGTTGAACATTCATATTATTTGATGCATTGATTGATAGAGCGATTGATTATAAACTTATTTATTATAGAATTAAACCTAATATAATAAATAGAAACCTAATTTGTAGTCAAACTTTGTGACTTACACGAAACATAATTTTCGAATGCTGGCAGACTGAGAAGTTTGTGTTCAGCGTAGATGAATATTAACTATTATTATAGTTTTATAAGAGCTAGAAGACACAATGTGGTAAATACATGGAGTTATGATTTAAAAAATTGTAAAATATCTATAGGTATGTGACGTAACTTAGAGAGTTTAATAATCATTCAGAAAGGTGAAAATAATAAAACAAAAAGTATAAGAAAATGTTAACTTTGATAGGTAGTAAATTATGACTGATAATATGGTCCAGATTTTCGTATATGTTTAAACGCAATTTTAGTACAAAATATCAGTTATCAAACAGAATTTATATGATATCTGACACCGGAAGTATTGAGAAAGTTTTATTTAATATACAACACTCGTAAAATTTATGTTCATAAACTTACGAACAATAATACAATAAAGATTCAAATATCATGACCATTAATGTAATGCGAAAATAAAAATGTATAACAGGAATGCAATATATACCTAACTATAACGAGAAAATTCTAGAAAGTGGCACTGGACCTAAACATGTTCAAAAACTAAGAGTCTGTTTGCTAGTTAACATGTTTGGCTTCTTTAGTTATTATATTACAGAAAGCTTGTGATATAGCTTTGACAAAGATGGTACACCCATAATATCACGACCATAATCCCTTTCAGAGGGGTCAGAAACTTCGTTTCAACTACCAACTATATTTTATGTTTACATTTAATACAAAAAGATTTTATAGATACACGAATGATTAACGAAGGAGTACAGAAAAATGCTACGCTAAATAAATAGCGTTGTTCAAGATGAAAGTGCAATGGATAAGGTATGAAATTATGTGAATCAGACACTGAATTTTTAATCTATTGCTATCTAATACCTAAATCCTGGGTAATGATAATGGTACCTATAGTAGGACTTGAACGGTTTCTATGAAAACAGTCATCCACAAAAATGAGGCAATGTTGTTGTGAAGGAATAACTAACTAACATTCATCAACCCCAACGAAGAAGTTTCTTTGTTCTGTTTTGGTGTGCAATAAAGTATAATTGAACTAAAGTTTCTTTAACTTTTGCTTTTAATATCAATGGCTCTACATTAAATACCTACACGAAACTGTTAAAATATACTATTACTATATCACTGACGGATAGGGTGAACCCCAATGTACCGTGATATATCTAAAGGACACCACTTCTTAGTGAACTTTAGTTCATTTTGTTATTCTATGATTGACGGAAGCTATAATGGTAAGTAAAAACGCCATGTGTGAATAAAGTTTGCAGATAAAACGAAATCCTGATGACTTTTGCATTCAATAAATTTATATGGTACATCAAATTGGTACAATCATACAGTCATTTAAATTGTTGTATTTATGTGTGTGTACTGTGTATATTGCCTACAAATAAAAAGTAACTATGTGTATGTTTTGTTATTGCCTGCTAGTTGTCGGGAAATTTATACTTAACGCAAAAATGTAAATATAAGTAATAATTACGAGTATTTACCTAAAAGATACAAGAAAGAGGAAATGTTTTATTATTGTTTACATTAAAGAGGAGGTTTAACCGAGTTATGATTAACTAGCATAAAAAGAGGAATGTAGATTCCGATTTTCCACCGAAGTATTCGGTAATAATAAAAAAAAGAAGCTAACTAATCCTTTCTTTAGCTATTTCGTCTTCAAGTTGAAAGGAATAAGTATTAATATTACAACAGTAAATAGTATTATAGCAAAATTATATCTTAACCAATTTATATTTTGTGTGATTCAGAGTTTTAATGGATGACTATGTAGTCATGATTTATTTTGAAAAGCCAAGCAGTACTGCGGGGGATGCAGAGTGCTGACTTGACTCCTAACACCCCTATGTTCTTGAAATGAGTCATGAGACCAAGAAGAAAGACATGATAAAAATATGCAGACCATAAAGCTGCCATTAAGCTCCTCATTTGTAACGAGAGCGTGAATTTTCCAAAGTTTATGAAAAGAAATCAAATATAAAAGCCACTGAAGGTCATGAAAGCAATTTAGTGAGAAATGCTGCTTGTATGCGGTGATCACAATGATATAAGTGAGAAATGCTGCATCTATGCGGTGATCACAATGATTTAAGTGAGAAATGCTGCTTGTATGCGGTGATCACAATTATATAAGTGAGAAATGCTGCTTTTGTGCGGTGATCACAATGATTTAAGTGAGAAATACTGCTTGTATGCGGTGATCACAATTATATAGTGAGAAATACTGCCTCTGTGCGGTGATCACAATGATTTAAGTGAGAAATGCTGCATCTATGCGGTGATCACAATGATTTAAGTGATAAATGCTGCTTGTATGCGGTGATCACAATTATATAAGTGAGAAATGCTGCATATGTGCGGTGATCACAATGATTTAAGTGAGAAATACTGCTTGTATGCGGTGATCACAATTATATAAGTGAGAAATGCTGCATCTGTGTGGTGATCACAATGATTTAAGTGAGAAATACTGCTTGTATGCGGTGATCACAATTATATAAGTGAGAAATGCTGCATCTGTGCGGTGATCACAATGATTAAAGTGAGAAATACTACTTGTATGCGGTGATCACAATTATATAAGTGAGAAATACTGCCTCTGTGCGGTGATCACAATGATTTAGGTGAAAAATGCTGCCTGTATCACATTCAATCACAATCACTCACATCACAATGATTTTAGTGAGAAATGTTGCCTCTGTGCGGTGATCACAATATGGTACTTGACAACTAGTCAAATCAGCTACTCTTCATAGGACGTCAAAACGTGCTTTTTGTATGAAATTTGTACTCAATTCTGAGTTGTTACGTCATCAACATTTCAATACTTTTTAAAGTTTATCTTGTTATTAAAAATAGTATTCAAGCTAAAAATTAAATGAAAATGGGAGATTAGCGTTATTTCCTAACCTTTTTATTATTGAGAAAATAAAAATATAATAAATTGTATGTAGTCAAATACCCAATTATATAAGTGAGAAATGCTGCCTTTATGCAGTGATCACAATAATTTACGTGAGAAATGCTGCGTGTATGCGGTGATCACAAAGATTTAACTAAGTGAAAAATGCTATCACTATGCGGTGATCAGAATGTCATTATTAGTAAATATAAGTGAAAAATACTGTTTCTATGCGGTGATCACCATATAAATAATATTAAACTTGAGTGAAAAATCCTGCTTTCATGTGTTGATCACTCACAAGCTCACTATCTATTATTACAAGAGATCGGATTTTTGTGTCTCTGATACTAAATATTTTGTTTATTTGTAAATCAATCAGTACAAGTATTTAAAAATAAAAGATGTATTAATTTATAAAGTGGAATCATCAATCAAATATTACTACCTATGTATATTTTTATTTATGGTACAATCATTTAATACGTACGCAATAAAATATAAAATGTGTTTGTTATATGTGATATATGCCATAAGTTGTGGTGCTCACTATGATTCTGAAGAAGAAGTCAAAATTGACGCTACATGTTAGTGTGGTGCTGATTAAATAAAAGTTGAATGTTATGCTGCATCTATGCAGCGCTCATGTAAATGAAACAACGTAACATGTTTATTATTACGAGTATACATTAAAATTGTTGATCAATAAGCAATTAATTGTTTAATAAGTAATTCCGTAACGTGAGGTCCGAATAACATTTTTATTAAACAAAATGAGTTTCACCATCATTACCGATGCATCTTATCGCTTAATTATACCTAATACCCTAATACCTACCTATTGTGACTCTTACAATAATTATACGTAAATTTAATTAAATATTATACGTACGTAAATAAATACATATATTGTATAAATAGTAGTAGAAAGAGTAAAAAACATACATCCATCCATACAAACTTTCGCATTTTTATTATTTTCGTATTTATAATATTAGTATTAGTAGGATTAGATAATCCACTTTTCCTAGGATCTACTTTTGACTAAAGCTTACATTATGTAGTGTTTGATTTGTACTGTTAGTAGATGTTTTTGAATACATGAATTGAATTGAATAATGTAATAATATAAAAATAAAGAATATTCATATCATGTTATGCTATGTTATGTTATACTATTATGTTATTTAAAGTTCTGTATTACATTAGTCTATAACCGATAATTGAACATGGTCGTACCTGATGATTTTATTCGAATATTTAGTTTATTTGACATTTGGTAATATGTGTTAAAACTGTAAGCTTAGCACGCCGCCCTGCGAAGTAACAGGAAAGGTATCACAAAGAGAGCATGAGAACGGTCTTCTCGTATTGTCGTTGTTTTGTGCGTGGCATGCTAGTCCTACTGTTGTTCTTATAATACTTTTTGTAATGTTATAAAATTTAATAAAACCAGTAAAGTCTTTGTAGGTATTTATCGAATTAGTACCTGATCAAAAAAAAACGTTGTTAAGACAAAATAATATATTAAGTTTTAACTAGCAATTATAGTAGATTTGATAATTATCAATGTATTGTAACAATTTCTATTTGATACCTACTTGTTTTTCTACAGTTCCAATAAATTTGATTAATGTATCAAAATGTAATCTAAATATTTTAGATCATTGGCTTATTTATTCTTATTAACTGACTATTTGACATGATAAGAATTTGAATGCCTATGTGAATTTTCTGGATAACAAGATTTATTGAAATGTAATTAGAGTATTTACGACCATTATTATTTCACTGCATAATTTTTGGTTCTATGTGATATATAAATTATTATAATTAATATACATAAGGCTACCCTGAATCATCATCATTATATCAGCCGATTGACGCCCGCTGCTGGACATTTAATGCTTACTGAATAATGCAACCAAGAAATACAGATAATTTAAAATGGTCATAATTTATATTAATTAGCTAAGTATAATTCAGTATAATTAAGTTAAAAAGTAAAGTAAAAGTAAAGTTACAAATTTCGAACACAAAACTGTCAAAAGAGATGTGAAATTATTATGTATTTTTGAAACACGATGTCATATTATGCAGTTTTGCTCTAGGAAATACTTAATTTGTTATTAGTATGAAAGAAAGACAACCCCAAATGTATTTTTTTGTGTGTGTATGGTATAAATTTAAGTAAGTAGCTGTTTTAGTTTATGACGTTTTCGTTTCTGTGATCGATCAATTCGGATTTTATACGATTATATCATTAAAGTTTATATTTAAAATGTTATCAGTAGGTAAGAAATTTTGTATAGGGTCATACAAACTGCTCGAATGGCCGAATCGGAATAATTCGGAATAGGGACATTCCGCTTACAGGACGGCCGTCTGTGAGCATATCCTTACTTAAATGTAGTATTATTTAAATCATTTTGATTCTGTTAAGCATTTTTAACACTTATGCAACATTTTACTATAAACATTGGGACGTGAGAGTCCGAAGGTTACCTATGAACGCCATTCGAGCATACGCCTCAAGAGAGGAAACAGTTTATAAAGTACTGCCGTAATCTAATTCATTTAACTAAGTTATACTAATGATTGTGACAACTGTAGAGTTTCTGGCCGCATCTTCTCTACAGCTGGATTTCCGAAGCGGTGGTAGAGTCAGAAAATAAATGATTTGGGTTTTATCAAAATATCAAACTTTGTATTTAACCTCATCACCAGAGATAGTGGGTAAGCTAATACAAACTTATGTATTAGGTTTTGCAAATGGTCCGGAACCTATATGCAAAAAACAAAAAACTTTAGAGTTTTTGAAACCTCAAAACCTAGCGCTATCGGTCTACTGTTCCAACATGCAAAAATGCAAACCTCGACTCAAATGGGTATGAGTAGAGGTATTGTAATTTTTTAACATTCGTGGCTACAAAGTATTGTATAATTATAGTACTACTATAAAAAACAAGCATATTGTTGTAAACATTTATGGCTTAGCTCGCATCGGAGCTGAGATACTAGACTCTAAAGGTTCATGAAAAGTAACCAAAACCTTTAAGAATCAACTCATTTTCATTCAATCAATCGAAACATATTATACCGTAAAGATATACAGAAGATACAATACAAAACAAAACAAAGTAAGGCGATTTCAGCGAAAAAGCGATTTCTCCCATACAAACTTAGAAGTTATTTGTACCTCAATTGCAATGAATTTGATGTTTTTTCATGTATTTTGAAAGGTCCTCTAAAAACCTATGTAAGTTTTATTACTGGCCAATAAACAAAAAGACAAATTTTTCTCCATACAACCTTACTCATACCCATTTATAGGACAGCAGATTTTTTTCGCAGCAGTTTTATGGTCAGATCATCCTTTTAAAAAACCGTATGCAGACGGACCGGACGTGTTCAGACCACCAAACTGAACAACTTTCTCTACGGGACCAACGCCAACATCGAAATCAGCCGAACGAAATCTTACACTATTCCAACACACACTAGGTCAGTTTTTCATTTGCTATCTAAGTATCAAGTTATAAATAAAGGAATCTTACACGCACGAGTATAATTTTGATTGAAGTCCCATCCCATTATAGGCTTACCTGTAAATAAAAAAAACACAATTATTAGAAACAAAATCAAATATTTCCTGCCGTAGCGTAGCGTAGTTATAAATGTGAATTTTCGATTGTATAGTCACCGAGAGCACCGTAACAGTGAATGCATTTTAATAATTGATACAGAGCCGCGGAAACGAGATCCTCCTACCCGATTTGCGACAAACCTTATACAATTCTCCTTTAGGGTTCCTTGCCTGGTAGTTTCATGAAAAACCCAATTAGACTTGACAACGGGCTCGCTCCTTTCGTCTGCAACTGGAAAAACTATTTCTCACTGAAGATTTTTATTTGCACTTTAACAGGTAAGACGGTTTGTAAGGAATTCTTGTAGTATGTCGTCGTGATAAGATGAAAAATGTTCTACCTACTTCCCTTTGTTTTAATTAGACGATGATTACACGTCACGCCAATGTCAACGGCATCTCTCTAGATAATTCATTGACTCAATTCCCGAGTTAGACTCAGAATAGACTCAAAAATAGATCACTCTACTACTACTTGGTCATTGCAGCAATGTTTCAGGGCTGTTCGCGGTAAATATTGGTGATTGAACCGTGACTGGACTATGTACGAACCATAACTTTTGACCCATTTGGTATTGCGCTAATCGCGGTACAGCTCATGACACCCGTTATAGCCGTTTTGACAGGTCGCTCAGACGTTAAAGGCTGTCAGTTACATAGAGTTTAGCGCGATGCGAAATTCAGCACAGTTGAATAGTAATTGGATTGCAATGTGATTAGAACTGAAATTGAATAAGAATAGAACTTCGATATTTAAAATTAGCGCAATCGGTCTCCAGATCACCCCGAAAGTTACGGTCGTGAGTTTATGTAAGGTAACTAAAATAATTCAAAGACCGCTTATGTCTTTATTTTCTTAAGTCATTTTTTTTTGACACATCCTCATTCGATGTAAAATCAACCGATCTTTTACTAGGTAAAAGTTTACTTTGCCATAATTATTACTAAATTAGAAAAACGCATTACGTTACATAATTATAATATTCTCAATTTATGTTTGGTTTATTACGTTAAATTTACTCTACCAGCTGTAGGTATTGTCTAGATAATTTATCTCCATTTAACTTTCCTCTGTTCATAATTATGTTTACCCACCTATTTCGATCATTTCATTACGGCATGCGTGCGTCGCGTCGAGTCGATAGACACTTCCGATTGCAAGATTGCAGCGATAAAAAGTTGCAGTTTCCGTGGGAGACGTTAATGATCTCCGACGCGATAATAACAAACACAACTCTACTTTTATGACGCTCCCTCCGCTCATTATATCGTAAATGTACATGAGTTGTGTAGCTACGTATGCTACAGGGTGTTATTTTTATTAATTGTGACCAAATGGAAACTCTAGAATACCACCGTGGCCCGTGGTGGCTTGCATCCTTTACAGGGTCTTAGGGTAAACAGTTGCATTACTTTATGGGGTGATTGTACCCATGATGCAGAACAACTTTCCCTAAGAAACCTTATATGAAATACGCAAAAAAAAAAAAACGACTTTTATACTATGTTAGTATGGAAAGTCCCAATTTTTTTTTTGCGAATTTCCTATAGCTTTCTTAGATAAAGTAATGCAACTGTTTACCCTAACACCCTGTAGATGAAAGAGGCATAAGGGGATCTTTCACTGGATATCAAAAGCAAAACCGATTTGAATTAGGGTGGGGATACATTTACCGACGGCGACCAACGCGATGGGCCCATAGAAAAATGTCATTTAGTATGGGAAGCCGTCCGCCGTCGTCGCCTCTAGGTAAAAATCTAGAATACTATACTAGATAAAAAGGTTAAACCTTAAATTTTTGGAGTCTTCTAATGTATGTGTGTTGGAGTGGCGACGGGCTCACCCCCCGTCACACTGGACAGAGTTTCAGTACTACTGGTGAAACGTGGATATTCTGAGGTTTCAGAATATCTCTGACTACCCCCTCGGGGAACATAGTCGTGAGCATATGCTATATGCTATGCTAACGTAGAAATTCTTTACGCGCCATTCGATACCTCATAAAGATTTAAATATTTTAGTAAATTACCTCTCCTTCTTAATATGCTGACAATTTTTTAAGAGGATGATCAGATCATCAAACTGAACAACTTTCTCTATGGGAATGTAGAAATCGCGAAAAAACAATCTGCTGTCCCATACAATTGGGTCTAGTAAGATTTCAGTTTACTATGGAACAGCAGAATTTTTTTTCGAGATTTCGACTTTGGTCCCACAGAGAAAGTTTTTCAGTTTGATGGTCTGATCATCCCCTAAAAAATGTCAGCATATTAAGAAGGACCCTATATTTTAGTAAATTACAAAATTGATCTAATGTGCGTAAGCACTTAAAGAAGCGTGACGTTATAGATGGACTAATAGAAGTTTGTTCCATTGGAGCCCCTCAAAATGTCAAACATAGTATAAACATTAAACATACACCCTGTAGATGGAAGAGGCTTTGTATCCGGTCTGGATGCAAAAGGGTTGTGATGGAAGATATTCGTCCGTTACTCGTTTTTCTACGTCCACAGCAAACATGCATGTTTTCATAACAAATGTTCGGCATTTTGTAAGAAAAAACCGGCCAAGTGCGTGTCGGGCCACGCGCAGGGTAGGGTTCCGTAGTTGCCCGTCACAATATACGGACTTAGAAGGGTGCTTTTTGTTTAACGACGGTTTAACGACTAATATTAACTTAAAATTGTAACTATCATAATAATGAAGTTATTGTTTCAATCTAATTATTTTGTTATATATCAGTTGGGGTCTATGAGGTTTTGCACTTATTCATTAACCTGTTGTATAGGGTCTTTCTTAATATGCTTTTAGATTCTCCCCAGCCCCTCGATTGCGCTAGATTAAAACTACGAAGTTCTATTCTTATCCAATTTCAGTTCTTATCACATTGCAATCCAATTACTATTCAACTGTGCTGAATTCCGCATCGCGCTAAACTCTATGTAACTGACAGTCCTCAGGCCGAGATTCAGAGATGATTTGTAAGTCATAGTTCGGACTCCCGTATGTCAAAATCCATACATTTTCGCCACGCTTAGCTCGAGCTAAGACCAAAAAAATCGTCTCTTAATCTCGGCCTTAACGTCTGAGCGATCTGTCAAAACGGCTCTAACGGCTGTCAAGAGCAGTACCGCGATTAGCGCAATACCAAATGTGTCAAAAGTTATGGTTCGTGTGTAGTCACCGAATATTTACCCCGATTGCAGCCCAGGTTTTGAAATAGTTTTGTTGAATATTGATCTGTATCGATAAACGGATGCGAACGAGGAAGCGAGCGCGGCGTGATATCCTTACAAGATATTTGATTTATTACCTACCGACGACGGTAATTCGATTACGTTGATATTCAATACATTTATTCCAATCGCTCTATTTCATTCATACACTTTTCAATCTTTTCCTAGGTACTAAGCATTTATATCCTTACAAATTTTATTATTTTATCTGTTTTTTACGTTTTTGACTATTCACGTTACGATTTTTAATATAATTTTAATAGATAGGTAATTAGCAATATGTTGTTACATTTATTTGTTTTGTGTTAATAAATTTAACGTAACCTAACTATTAAATTAGCAATATTAACTGTAATCGCGTTCTAGAAAACAGCAATCTAGAAAGCAGCTAATAATTTGGATGACATTTTTATTTATATACGGTTTTACTTTTCAAGTTAATTTCTGAGAAAACAAATTTTCACACAAACTAAATATATTTTCTTTCAACTTATTTTCAACGCCATCTAAGTATTGAAGTAGTCTGAAATATGCACGGTGCCTGGCTGTCAAGCCAGCTCCGAGACCCGAGTAAAGCTCGATCCGCTCAGGTACTTGTAGTAGAAAGAGAGGTAGGTAATGTTATTTACTAGAGTTACCTAAGTGTTTTATTCCAGTAGGTATAACATCAATGACAATGACACCCATAATTAACACCTGTAGATGACATAATCCTATAGATCCACGTGGGCGTTTGGAACTACTGACAGAACCTATCGACCTTCCAAGGGCCAACCTTGGTACATAAATATTTAATATAGACATTCGACAAACAATCTTAAATCAATGGTAAGTAAATACCTAGTCGCAATTGACAACATTTAAAAATTTTAAAACATTCTTTTTATTTTATTTATGGATAGTTTACTTTTAATTAAGAGACCCGTATTTTTAAATTTTTTTCTAGTTTTCTTTCGTTTCAGAGAAAAATCTACTAAAAAATTGTTGACGTAAGTTACAAGGGTAGGCTGTATGACAGAAATACCTTTGCCCAATATAAAAAAAAATGACGTTGGTACAGTCGTCTAAAAAGTCTTGACAACAAATGAGGGCGCTGCCTCCACGCAAGAACGCCAAAATTACACATAACCTGCCATACTAAAACGCTGTCATGTAACGATTTATAGACAGACTGTACGTTCCGTTGTCAATTTTTTTTTAATTACCTGGTAAATCAGAAGGCAAAGGATATCTGATAGGTGATTCCTCCGCATTATTTTTTCAAAATATTTTTATAACTATTAAATTAAAAAATAAATAAAAATGTGTATCATGATAAGCATCCAAAAATCTCGAAACGGTTTTCGTATTTCAAATACCAAATGATAAATGAAATGTTGAGTCACGTTGCAGGGTTTGCCCCGAACCTGTCTTTCGCGTGGTGTTCGCGCGGTTCGTGTCTCAGCCTGCCACGAGGCTCCGCAATCCTTCTCAGTTGAAAAACAATCCTCGAGATTGGATAGATACTCAGTCAAACCACTTGACACTGGCGGAAATGCGGTGCTAACGCACAAGCAAGAAGTCCATTAATTATAAATAAATAAAAATGAAATGTTGTCAATTCAATAAAACAGTTCAGTATCGTCGACTTTAATGTCGGTAACCAGATCTGACAACATTCGAAATGTATAAAACGATAAACCTAATGCGTTTCCAGACTGCACTGGGGAGTGCACTTACTGCATGCTGCGCCACTCAATGTAAATGGTTAATGCACTTTACTTACGGTAACAACAAGCTAAGCTTCCTTTCGTGATAGCACCAACGGGGGACGAATTCTTACCAGTTCAAATTGTTCTGGATTTTTTTATGAGATAGGTTTATTCTCTTTATAAATGTTGTTTTATCTTTTTATCCTTTATCAGCGGCTTTACCTTCTGATCCGTGATTATTCTATATACCTATCTACAGGGTGTTAGAGTAAACAGTTGCATTACTTTAGGGGTGATTATACCTAGGCCTACCTAGTCAGCAGATGGAATGTTTACGTTTGTATGAAAACTCGAAAAAAGAATTTGCTAATTTCATATTTTAGGTTTGGTTTTCCCACACCTACAATATTTTTAAAAGGCCTATCCAACGATACCCCACCCCACACCATGGGATAGAAGAGAAAAAAAATTGCATACCTTAAAAACAATTTTTTTTCAAGGTTTTATTTTACCACTTTGTCGGCGTGAAAAATATGTATACCCATGTCAAATTACAGCCTTCTAGTACTAAGCGTCTCTGAGCTAAGCCGCGGACAGACGGACAGACGGACGGAAATGGCGAAACTATAAGAGTTCCTTGTTGACTACGGAACCCTAAAAACCAAGAACTGAAAAAGCTACTTAGTTTAAATATTGTAATTGAAGGGTTTAATACGTACTATAATATGATAATGTTTTAAGAAAGTCTTAACCTTAACATTTTCCTAATAAACATTATACGGGCGTAAATTCATAGTAAGTAATATTCCGAGTATGTAGATTATGAAATAATATCAAGGGCTTTCGCGTCATTAATTATTATACAGTATAGTACAGTAGGCAAGGCGAAGGGCTATCAAGTTTCATAACTTCTTGCATGTATTATGTCGGTGCTCACTGATTATTAATAAACAGTAAGATTTTGATGCTAAAGAACAATACATAAATGTATGTTTAATAAAGAGGTCTAGAGGTTACATAAAGTTTCTTATTACGATTATCGTATAATCTTCAGGTTAATATTTTCAGGAGTGCGATTTTTGAAACTCATTCGTTTCGCAGTTGAAAATGACAAAATTACTATGGAGATATGCATCTTTCTACTGCTGATTTGACTTTCAAAAATCATACACCTGAATTATGATTTTTGAAAGTCAAATCAGCAGTAGAAAGATGCATATCTCCATAGTAATTTTGACATTTTTAACTGCGAAACGAATGAGTTGAGGTCTTATTGTGTAACTAGGTAGGTACCCGATTCAATTGATATCAAATCGAAATGGTGTTTTTTGAAGTTCTTAGCGATTTTGTTTCTTTAATAATTTATGTTTAAACCGAACTTTAGCCGAACATTCGGCAAAACTTGTTCACATGTATCGGGGCAGTAAATTTATAGGACAACTGCTTTCTTTTTTCGAGATTTCTATGTTGGTCCCATAGAGAAAGGTTTTCAGTTTGATGGTCGGATCCCCCCAAAAAACCATCAACATATTAAGATAGGCCCTGTAAACAAAATCGGTTCAGTAGTTTTTGCGTGATGCTGTTACAAAAATACAAACAGACAAACAGACAAAAATTCTAAAAAAGGTTGATTTGGAGTCGGGGATACCTAAAAACCATATCGTAATCTTTTTCATGTAAAAATCTTCAATGTACATACACACTTGGTACTGTTACAGTTTTATAATAGTTAAGATTAAGATTGCATCATTCATTCAACCTCAATAGCACACAGCTTCATACAGTTATAACTTTAGTGTAACTGTTCCGAAAATTTGGCTTTCTATCCGAACTTCGGCCGAATACGAATGTTTGGTAAACCTGCCGAATGTGCCGAAACCCGTTTGTAAAACGAACGTTCGGCCCATCCCTACTATGGATATAATTATGATCACAGAAACAAAAGTACCTACAGCAAACCTAGTCGTAAATAATCATAATAATAAAATAAGTCACCGATCTTATACCTAAACTATGTGATATAATCCACTTACACAATAGCACTACTGCTGGTCAGGTCCACAGTTTTAGATCCTTTTACTTTATTACTGGAACAACGGATGTCGCTCTCAGAATAGTGCATGCTTTGTCACGATAATGCGTTTCATTGTCATCTTTTGAAGTAAGCTGAGTAGTGAGTAATCTACGTGTACCTATCCATTACATAAATAGCCCTAGGGTATAAAGTTTCCTTTTCAGCTGCAGCCAGCATAACCCGAAACCCGGAAATGTGTGTGCGTTTTACAAGAGTTCGTGTGAAGATTACAGTTGGTATCAAAAGCTTGCGTCATTCTAATAGGAGACCACCTTGACCTCAATTGCTTTTCTATTTAAAATAATTTATGTAAACTTAAACCGCCTACATACTGCTAAAGATCAATGAATCTTGGACACCATTTAAGTATAAAAAGTTTAATATGTAACACATCATTAGGTAGATAAAGATAACCCTAACAAATAGTAAATATGGATACATTAAATCGATTTTAAGGTATTTCTCAGGTTCCTGTGTCAATATAACCACGAAATCTCGACAAAAGTGTGACAAACCAACAGTAATATTATTTCAAACACAATTTATTAAAGTGTCTTTAATGCAATCTCAAACCTTATTTTTCCTAGACTAAAATACTGAATAGCTTTTACGCGGCTTCTCCTATACGAGTACAGTAGACTGAAAATTCGGACACTTGTATGAAATCGGTTTACTGGTATCAAATCAAATCAATCAAATCAACATGTTTTATTCAAAATAATATATGACATGGCTAGCTTTCTGACGTCATTTTTAGGGTTCCGTAGTCAACAAGGAACCTTTATAGTTTCGCCATGTCCGTCCGTCTGTCCGTCTGTCCGCGGCTTAGCTCAGAGACGCTTAGTACTAGAAAACTCTAATTTGACAAGGGTGTACATATTTATAACGCCGACAAAGTGGTTAAATCCCCCCCCCCCCACCGATTTTTCCCCAACTGATTTATCACAAAATAATTAGATTGAGACAATAATTTAATTGTTTTGATAGTTAAAATTTAAAGTTATTCGCGTTTTAAGTTTTGACTCAAAAATTGTTTTGTGTTACATTTCAGCAATGAATGAAAGCGCTAACGTGCTTATGGATACATTTTAAGAATCTTGTATTGGCAGTAAGTAGGGTGAGAGTGCCCGAGCGGTGGGTTGAGATCGAGTTCAGTAAATTAGAATTTTTACAAACAAATTATTAAATATTTTGAAAAAAAATTCCTAAATTGAAACCATAATAATTCGATTCTGCTCTCGATTCTAAACAAACTACTTTCTAGTTTTGCGTTAATTCATTAACACGTTGTATAACGAAATTAAAAGGAAAACTATCACCGCTAAATAGTCTTTACAAGTTAACGAGTAAATAGTCGTATATTATGACGGGCAACTACGGAACCCTACCCTGCGCGTGGCCCGACACGCACTTGGCCGGTTTTTTGACTCTACCACCGCGTCGGAGGGTGTTCCGTTGCGAGGGTGAAGTTGCGGCTAGAAACTACATCACACATCTTTAAAAAATATATATACCAAGTACAATTACAAATACAATATTGAATTACATAGTGTAAAATTGTCAAGACCAGACATTTTGGTCATTCATATAATCATCGACTTTATAGTAACCTTTTTTTTAGAGGACATGCTAAACATGGAATCTAAACTTTTGTCTGGCAAGTTTATAATATCCTCTGGTATCTTATTATAATCGCGTATTCTGTCTACTGTGACCAGGGATAATTTTTCTAAATGCATTGTTTCCTTGTTATGCAGCAATTAGCCACCTATCACCACTTGGCATGGCATTCCATCCTGAAAACTTCAGTATGCTAAAGAGGAGTCTTATATACCTCTACTACAATTTACAATCTTTTTAGGAGACCATCCAAAAGAGATTTTATGGTCGTTAGTTTTTGTACCTATGTATGTATATTATAAGAACTCAATTATACTTCATCGTTACATCCTCGAGATTTATATTCACTAATGTAGTACACTCTTTATCATACTAGGTATCTCACAAATTTCAGAGCTAAAAAAAGCAAAAACGGAACGCATCCTATCGTCCTAACTTCACACAGGTAAGTTTGTTTAACCATTAATTCTTCAGCATAACTTTGTATAACATTAAATTCTAAATATAACAAAAACCATAAACATTAACAAGAATTTCGTATCAATTAAAACTAGCGTGAGAAGTAAAGTAACCCGTTACCGACGTAATTAAACAATAATTAACGAATGTCAAGATATCATTGTTTGTATTAGATTGCGTGCAGTGCGAGTGCATCTGACGCGGTGCTTGTTTCACGGCGTGCATTGTAACCGTGACGTCATAGGTTACCAGCTGGGTCAGGCGAGCAGGCGGCGTGAATGCCGCTCGAAGGAGGCGCCTACGCACCCAGCCGCGACCAGCGATAACGTACTATATTCCCACATGCGCTTCTCCATTGTTTTGTTACGTATTGACCTTCGTACGTTGAACTTTTTTACTGCTAGGTGTTCCTTTTAGGGGGTCCGTACCCAAAGTATGTAAACGGGACCTTATTCATAAGCCTTCGCTACGCTGTCCGTCTTTCCGTCTGTCTGTCCTACCTGTAAAGGGATCTTTTGAACTACAATAGCTTGACGATTGTCATTTTTACAGAATAAGCGTTAGTATGGCGGATTTACGAACAAATAATAAAATAACCAAAAAGTTGAAAATTATGGGGTAACTCACTCTCCAATCTCCATACAAGAAACGTGTTTATTTCAAAGTTTTTTGTTCTTGCTCTATCATAAAAACGGTACTGGAATACCTACGTACCAGCTTGTTGTGATTATAATTTATAGTGCATACTCTTAGGTAAAAACCTTATTTTTTGGTAAAATTTTGTTATGGTACGGAACCCTGAGTGCGAGTCTGACTCGCACTTGGCCGGTTTTTTTGGGGTTTACTATTTCGTTTAAGGGCCCCTAAAACAGACGTCCTAAATATTAGATCGGCTTACATTGCTTCAGAAACACTAAATATCACCGTAAATGCTCCTACATCTGTATCTATAAGCTGTAATGAAATGATACAAGTATTCTCACTATGTCGAACTGAACGAGTTTATATAATACTAGCAGCCCGTCCCGGCTTCGCACGGGGTAGACAAATAAATTTTAAGACTCATTTTTCTACACCTTCGGTTACATTGTTCAAATTTTACCAAGGATCCCTAATTTTTTTCAAAATGAAATGTAGCCTATGTCAAATTGGAACAATGTAGCATTCTATTGGTGAAAGAATTTTTTAAATCGGCCCAGTACTTTTTGAGCCTATTCATTACAAACATACAAACATACAAAAATAGGTACAAATCTTTCCTCTTTATAATATTAGTGTAGATAGATCTATGTGTAGATAGACTTACACTCAGTTGCAGAACCGCTCATTAAAGTTAATCCCCCATTAAATCTCTTGCTAGTTTTTACTACGTCAACAAGACAGAAAGTAACAGCAAGATATATGAACCGACTGTTTGATGATGTCGGCCCAGCCCTATCTTTATTAGACCGCGATAAACACTTACTCAAGACTTGGCTTAAAATGAGATCTCATAACTTTTTAAGAGTAAAAGGTTCGTGCGTGAGTCTTGGCTACCTTTTACATGAAATTTTTTGGTGGGATAATAAGTTACTACGTAGAGTCTGGTAGGACTAGCCTTGCGGTAGCATTTCCCCTCTGCCACGGTATAAGCACAATTGATCTTGTGCATTTACATTCAATTGTACACCTTATCACTAAACGAGACAGCCTATAATTGCGAAATAATAACTTCGAACTTAGAACGTTTGGGGTTCACATGAGACGACTTTTCATGATTTTTAACATTCAAAATTAGAATCTAAAGTTATGGGGAATAAAATCCAAAATTGCGGATTTCATGTTACCTCGCCCCCCGCAAAAAGTGGCAGAAATGTTTGTTAGTAGAATTACACGCGTAACCAGTCCACATATAAATAGTCAAAGAGTCTACCTAATTAAATATACCTTGTGGTAGCGTAGCCATCCAAGTTTAATTAACAAATTATCAGTAGATACCTAGATCGTTTTAGTAACGCATCGACGATAATAATTGATAATAATAAGTAGGTATGGTAAGGTAGTGTGAGGAGTATCGGACTCGGAAGCAGTGGTAGAGCCAGCATCACGCGCAGACCGGTCCCGGTCGTTGAACCTGCGCGGGCGCCGCTAGGCCTCCGCTAGGCTTCACCTGAGATCCTTATTTGACAACCTCTTATTTAATAAACCTAGTTTAAAGTACTGATCATTTGCCAAGGTCGTATAACGGTTTTAAAAAGGTAATTCGTAATACATATATGTGTGTTTTATTGTGATATTCGCTACAAATTGTTATGCCGAGAAGTAGGTATAAGTAGGAATAACCCCGATTCAGACCCTTAAACTGAACAACTTTTACTATGGGAGCAAACCAGAAATCGCAATCGCTGATTCCAGGAGGTTTGCTCGTATAAACCACCCCTCTTTTGAAACTGCGGTTGAAATCTTTCAGTATACAAAACAATTTATACTTATTAGTTTATTTTATAACACGCCTTTATTGCAAAATGCATTAAATCACAATTTAATCCTGTATCGATTTCGAGTCCAGTGTTAATTAAACGTGTTAATTATCATTCAATCAAAGTTAAAAGAGGAAGGCATAATCCGTGTCCAATTATTGGATAGGTCCATGGATCGGTTTATTATTTCCCCTAACAGTTTCCTATTTCGTTAGAATAGAGCCTGTTGATCAATGTTACCTGTTCCATTATGTTAAAGTTCATTATTACAGACAGTTCCAAACTATTTGTAATTCATGATGAATTAATTATTATTTTGGAACATTTCTGGCGTTATTGTTTCATTGTAGAGTTGTAATCGTTTCAGACACCAAATACTACAGCTTTTTAAATATAGGTATACCAAGAGCATTTATTATCTTTTTCTGCCCCCCAAAACTGCCCCTCAATATAAACATTAAGCTTTTTTCACTATATTATTATGTATGTCTTTGGACCATTAATTGCTATAATTGTACTAAGTTTCAGCTTCCTGTGTCTTACGGTCTCCGAGAAAAATGCCTGTGACAGACGGACGGACGGACAGACACCGAGGTGATTCCATAAGTGTTCCGTTTTACCAATTTTGGTCCGGAACACTAGAAATTAGATATGTTCCTATATTTCATTCAATTCAACAGTACTTTCACCGAGATGAACGAAGCGGGTGATATCTTTATTTATTTATTCTTGACGTTGTTTTTTTTTTAATTTTGTGATGTTACTCATAAATAAAGCAAAACGTAATAAAGAACAGAACGCGGCCAAGGTCAAAAGCCTTGTTCTTAAAATACGTAAAGGTCTTCAATGTGAACTTCCGAGAACGGCACCTTACTTAACATTTCATTTTAATTTATTAACGAAACGCGGAATGTTAGTCATAGTTTGGTTTTACTGCGAAGAAGAAGTACAAGGTCCTTCTTAATATGCTGACATTTTTAAGGGGATGATCAGACCGTCGAACTGAACAACTTTCTCTATGGCACCAACATCGAAATCGCAAAAAAAAATTAGCTGTCCCAATCCCATACATTTGGCTCTCTAGTAGGTTTGCAATTTTGTATGGAACGGCAGATTTTTTTTCGCGAGATCGATGTTGGTGCTAGAGAAAGTTGTTCTGGATGTAAACTTAAATACGTTACGTTACATTTTTATGGAAGAACTGATTTTCTTTTCTCGATTTCAAAATTGGTCCGATGAAATCATTTCTTCCATAAAAAATGTCAATAGTTTCTCAACCAAAATGTAATAAACACGTCCTTAAATATGTAACGTATTTAAGTTTACATTCTGTATACTTCTTCCTAGGGTGTTACTTTTGCTCTTTTATTAGAAATAGTCTTTTCGGTGACAAAAGTATAAATATAAAAATTTTTCATCAACATTTTATCATCAATCTGGATTTAGAAACTAAGAACGATAAAGTTACATGAGTCGGGAATCAAACAATTCTACCAATAATTGTGGCTCATTTGCCGAGACAAAATGGTAGTATTCAGATAGGTAGAAGACGATGAGATGACAAAGATAAATGAATGAAGAATATAAATGAGAATGTTTATTGGGGCGAGGCATGTTGTGCGAGCCAGCCAGGCGCGCAACGCCGGGGACCAATATTTGCTTTATAACACACGTTTTGAGCCACAGACATATTATTATTATGTAAACGTTTATTCATTGAACATAACGTGTTTTAAACATTATCCTCGCCCAAACTGAGACTATTGTAATTGTAGCTAAACAATCGTTCATAAAGCTAGACGGTATCGGTAGTGTTTAGTTCAATAGATTCATAATAAATAATAGAAGCATTGAAATTATTCAAATTACTTGTTAAGGGGGCACCGAGACTATAGTGCTGTCATCAATATTATTTTTGAATTTCTAAACAATTATAAATTTCCAATGTCACATTGTAGTCATTGTTGATTTTCAATTTATCGGCTCATTACGGAACTCTTTTATAATGCCAAAAGTGTCAACTTTAACGATAATAACTTAATAACTACGAGCATAACACATAATAATCCATATATGATATTAAAGTTTTAGGAAATATTGTTTAAAAAAATTGTAAAAAATTAAAAAATACGTTTCAGGGCAGCACTGGAGGCTTGTTACCCTCTTAATAGAACACTCAACGTTATTACCATATTAGCAAGCGTTAGCAAATAAGTTCTGATTCTGATAACACAGACTGATTAAAATTATACGTGACGAGAACGCGTTAATAATGCAAAACTGTGCCAATAGGCTTTATTCTCAAATGAATATGATAGCACGTACATGCACATATTAAATGGGGCAGGCAAGTGAACAGCTGCAACGGGCTGCGGCGTCGCCAATGCGGGCCCATATTTCAGCCACCACCTGTTTTATCTGGCCTGTTTTTACTGCAAGCGGCAACGACAAGCGACCCGTACGTGTCATGGATCTTTGCTATACAAACGCTCACACTGGACGGTATTGTGAATAAGATGTGCGCTTTTGAAAGACCTGTGTTAGAATTCCTGGGATCTGAGGGTAGCGTTGGGATCGACTTGATTCCTAGACAGTCCCTGGAATCAGAGCAAAAACTCTCAGAACCTCCGGGAACGGTAGTTACTGTTCCATCTATAAAGGCTCGAAACGCCCTATTTATGACTTTGAGCTCAGATATCTCGAGACAGAAGCATTATTTCGATTTAGTTTCTATGGCAGTTTTGTTTCAAAAATATTTTTTTTTATATCGTGTGACATGTCGTTGGATAGGTCTTGTCTCGTTACCTCACTCGATTAAAAAAAACTTTTCTTTTCTTGTATGGGTCGAAAAAAAATTGTTTTCCTCATAACTACTACATTTCTGTTTTTGGGTTACTTTTATCTGTCTTCATGCCAAATTTCGATTCAATAGGTGCAAAAATGATCGAGTTATTGAAGTGGGGCATACAGATAGACAGAATGGACGAAAGCTTAAGGGTTCCTTGTTTGACTACGGAACCCTAAATACCGTCAGCATATTAAGTTGGACCCTGCATCTATAGGTTACTCCCTTGCTATTAGTACATAATATCATTTTCTTATTAAGTTACGATGCTCACGATTCCCTTGCATATAACGGCACGTAGATTTTTCCCATACGCGAGTCACCGAATCCCGACTGCGTTCCTTGCGACGAGCGACGACACCAAATTGCCGGCATAATGCCAACGATAAAGCACTCAGCCGAGAACCAATCTCTTTTACGGTTTAATCAGAACTTGCCCTACCTAATATTATACGCTCCGTGGTGCTATACGATCGCAATTTTACGCATAGCTCGTTGCGGGTAATTCTTTGCGCCTCTCCTAAGAAAGAACTTTCGGTATTCTTGATGCGTGATCTTAGTATTGATGACAGTATAAGACAATATCCATATTAATAAATAAGATATATGAGAGTTGTTTGAGGAAAGGAATTATTATTAGGGTACTTATAATATTATGTCGGCTTATTGTCCACTGCTGAACTTTGACCAAATAATTTTTTTTCCAAGTTTGTAGGAATCTCAGGGTGCTTTATGTTTACACCAATTGGCTTCGAAAATATGGGTTCTTGGGGCCCAAAAGCCAACATATTTATAAATGAAATGTCGTTGCGTCTCCACGGTACCACCGGTGACCGTAGAGCTGGCAACTTCCTTGGTCAACGAATCAGCTTGACTGTTCAAAGGGGGAACGCTGCCAGCATGCTGAGACCGTGTCTCGTGAGGGATGACCGCGGATGACCAGACCACCTTTTTTATCTGTAGGTGTTCTTAACATGGAGTTTCAGTACTACTAGAGAAACGTGGATGTTCTGAAGTTTCAGAATATCTCTGACTATCCACTCGGGGAATATATTCGTGAGCATATGCTATGCTAGGTGTTCGTTTTGTTGTTTTCTTTTTAATTCAATATCCTATTAAAAGATCAGTCATTATTGATGTTAATATTTTCGTGACTTAAATCCGAAAGGAATAACTTTACCTCAAATGTTTACGCAAACATTTCGTGACATGTACGATAAGATAACTGTAAAATGAACCTGTTTTCAAACAGTCAATATCCTCATATAACACGATCGACGCGATTTATACCAGAAAAATAATGGAAACATTTTATGCAAATCACGGTTACCGAATACCGTAGTCCGTACCGTAGTCTACTCTCATATCGTTCGATAATATACTGCTTCGTCGAACAAAAAGTACACAAAATTGTTCAAACCGGACGCGGTAGGTCAACAACGTGTTGAAAGTAGTCAACAATTAGTGCTATACCTCTTTAAAACGACTCTATGAGCAATATTTATTCAAAAGTTGTTAGTAGTAACTATATTATAG
The DNA here is from genome assembly GCA_963924505.1 of Agonopterix alstromeriana. NCBI lineage: Eukaryota > Metazoa > Arthropoda > Insecta > Lepidoptera > Depressariidae > Agonopterix > Agonopterix alstromeriana. Next base: position 5,314,496 of record OZ004670.1, read on the forward strand.
ATACGGGCTTTTGACCCGTGACTTCGACCGCGTGGATTACCCCTTTAGGGGTAGATTTTCGAAAAATCCTGTTTTAGTCCTCCCCTGCCTCCTCTACAGGGTGCAAGTGACAGCCTAGCAAATACCGAAACGGTTAACTCAGACCATCTAACTGAACAACTTTCACTATGAACCACAGGAAACGCGAAAAAAAATCTACTGTCCCATACAAAACTGATGTACCTACCCGACTCGAATGTATGAGACAGCCAAATCAGAATCTGAATCAAATTATCGTTTTATTTCCAACGTAGTCGTAGATGAGGCAAAAAATACACCGCGGATTGTGCGTCGATTGCGTTGGAACTAAGGCCGTTATAGAAACCGTTACAGGATACAAACTCATTACTTTATTTGACGTTTTGTAGTCTAACTATAAAGACGACTCAAGAAGCTGCTAAAATACCTTACTACAAACGTGATTGCTACAGCAAAATGTCTGACAAACCCGATATGATAAACGATTTTGAGTTTATGTAAGAACGTAGGTAGGTATATCAGTAAGTCTACAGGGTCCTTCTTAATATGCTGACACTTTTTAAGGGGATGATCAGACCATTAAACTGAACAACTTTCTCTATGACACCAACATCGAAATCGCAAACCTACTCGAGCCAAATGTGATTGATTTTTTTTTTGCTATTTCGATGTTGGTCCCATATAGAACGTTGTTTAGTTAGACGGTCTGGACATCCCCTTAAAAAAGTGTCAGCATATTAAGTTGGACCCTGTATCAAGAAATATGAAAATTCTCGACGATGGTCTACAGTTAGTAGTCTACTGGAGTAGAAACTAATATCAAATGCGATGGAAAGATGTTACGACATTAATAACAGTACATGACGGCATGTAATGACTGGGCCCAAGGCTTGTGTTGTAACTGTTGCCCGTAGTACTCGCACAAAAATACACAAGCTTTCTAACCTCGTCCTCTTTTCTTCCAATGGCATAGTTACCTGTAATTACCATTATTTGGAGTATGTGTTTTGTAGTGTTTTGTACAGTCTTAGAATTCGAATCAAAGTGCGTAGCTATTGGCTATGTGCACGACACTAGCGGCCCAAGCGGACGGTGTTGGACCGCCGTCAATTATTTCAAGTAACATGTTAATTAAAAGTTTTTATTTCTAAAATAAAATAATGTAAAAACTGAAGAAATTAGCAACATTTTCGATATTAAAAATTTTTAAGTACCTATTTGCTAGAATCCACGATATTTGCAGTGGCAATTTCCGTACAAACTATTATCCCGGTTTTCACACCTTTGGAGATAAATTTCAAAAAACCCTTTTTAGTGAGCACCTAGATGCCAATAGAAACTTCCATGCCAAATTTTAAGTTTGTAGTCTTTACAGTTTTGGAGATTTTGTGTTGAGTTAGTGTGTGGATTTGCATAGATTCAAGCATATTTTAAACAGCTTAACCAACAAAAGTATTCATTTCTGCCACCCCGGGCGCTGCGATCGATTTGTTAGTTCCCATCACCACTTCGCACATAGCCAATAAGCTTTAGCGTACTTATCTTAGCTACCTAACAAGATACCTAGATATAAGCTTTTCTCCTCGTACCTCTTATGTATCCATAGCTCATATTCTTAGCACGCATGTCTCTTTCGAGTTCATGTTAAAATTACTCGCTTAGCAAAAGCCTCGTCCACCAGAACTGTGCTAAGCTAAGCTATGAAAATGGAGTGATATGATTGCTCCTATTTAGTAATTAACGTCTGTCTCATTGGTTTTTTTTCACATCACATCTCATCTCATCGCATATGTAATGTGAAATGATAAGATTTTGATAGTATCGAGAGGCCTAGAGGGACAACTAGCGCCACCGATTTTCCACTACAAGTATTTTTTGACATCTAATCTTAAAATTAGACAACAATATTTCGAAATGTTACGTGATTGAAGTTCATCATAAGAAGTTATATTCGCTAAGCCAGGTTACAGAATAGGTATTAGTTTATAGTTCTATATACAGAACGGCCACTCCCCGCCCCCCTCTGACTTCAAATACCCCACCTCACCTCACACTTTCTGGGAAACTTGAGGGAAGCCGAGCAAGGGAATGCAGTCAGCCGCGCGCACCCGTTGGATTTGACTACATAAAATTGTGTCTTTTCAGTGCATAAAAAACGTTGAAAAAGAACGAACAATTAAAAGTATTGAAAATGTCGATGACGTTAAATGCAAAGCGTGGCTTTCAACCCTACACGCCATGTCATGGACAGTTTGCACAATGTGCGCATTTGCAGACGCCATTTCGAAATTCCAAAACGTTCGTTAGAGTGCCGGAACTGTGGCCAGGTTAGAAGCCCATGAAGGCGGTTTGAAAATTCTCTGACAGCAAGTTGTCCATTAACTTGCCTCCACCAATCCGTACACTGGCCCTCTCCCTATCACTTTTATTCGTGAGAGGACCTACTTTTACGTGATTTAAATTTTTGGACTATACAACCCTTGCTTTTCAACTTACAAACATATTGCCAAGGTAAGTAATAATACTAATAGCCTAGGGAATATCCGTGGTCGACTTTCTACAGCCCATTACATTTTCTACATTACTTTATCTACATGCGTGCAGGAAGGTTCACCTATGGTACAGTATAAGAAAGAATATCTAGTAATAAATCCTATGGCAACAATTGACTATTTTACAGCGAGTAGGTACACTGTAAATATACCTACTGCAGATCAATGAGACGTTTTCTTTTTTTTTAAATGGTTCAAAGACACTGGAAGGATAGCGTTACAATCGTGCCAAATTACCTGTCAGATCGAAAGTGTTACGTGTTTTTTTGGATTCCCTTATTTTAGGGAGCAATTTGTAGGATTATGAAGGTTATAATGTGAAAGACGTTTTGATAGTTTAAAGTAATTGACTTTTTGTGCTGTTAATGTTCATTTTACATTATAACAAACTAACGTTTTCGTTGCTTTTGCGTATTAATTGGTAGTGAACAATTTATCCATTGGCAACACCACCTGTCAGACTTGATTCAAACTATAGACAAAAAACACTTTTAACTGTCAATGTGACAGGTTTATGAGTAATTTTAACATTGCCATCTAGTGATTTTTCTATTTATTAGTCTTGGAAAACGCCCCATTATAAACAAATCTAGGTATAAAACTGACAAAATGTTGAAGTGAAAAGATAAGAAAATGAAAAAGGAAGTTATCTAGCAGGGGTGAATTCCCAAGCCAGCGAGTAAGTTAAATAAGAAGAAGACTAAACGGGATCTATCTATTTATCTGTATCGGTGTTCCTGTTCTTCGAAACTTAATTCCATTTCCACTGAAAGCACTTCTGTAGTTCAGCACTCACTCGAGACTTGTACGGAAATCAAATTATTCATTCACCGAGCTTTCATTTTGAATTGCACTTTACATTCTTATAGACAAAACACCCTTTGTTTATTAAAACTGCAATCTGCAGGGAAACAACCTGTATCAATATCAATGCGTAACTGCTATCACAAACTGAGACCAGAAACTTTGCTTCAAACTACCAATTATTAGATATTTTTGAACGTTCAGTAACAATTAGAGGTTTCAAGTGGTACCTAATAGGTGGCTAGCTTCGCTCCGATCAAGGTGTAAGTCGCCTATAAAGTAGACAGGATATAAACATAAATGCGATTTAGATCATCAAACTAAACAACTTCACGATAGATGGAGCCAACATCTAAAGGTAGACTTCCGATGCCAGCGGCCGATGCGACTGACGCGAACGTCTGACGCGTGGTTCTGTCATATGCCATATGTCTATCGCATCGGCCGCACGCGTCAGTCGCTGGCATCGGAAGCGGCGCCATACGTTTTCATAGTAACTATACTGTCGCATTGGAAGTCGGCCGCGAGCCGCGCGCATCAGACGCATCGGCCGCTGGCATTGGAAGTCCACCTTAAATCGCGAATACGTTTTTTTGTTTCATAGAAAATGTCAATGATTCGACTTAAATAAATAAAATTGGAGGTTACCTCTTACATCCAACAAACAAAATTTTCTCTATATAATATTAGTGGTACATTCATCTTATCTTAACCATTATAAAACTGTAACAGAAGCGTGTCTGTATATTAAAGATATTACATGAAAAAGATTACGATATGGTTTTTAGGTAACCCGGACTCCAAATCAACCTTTTTTTAGAATTTTTGTCTGTCTATTTGTTTGTATGTTTGTAACAGCATCACCCAAAAACTACTGAACTGATTTTGATGACACTTTTTTTGTTTGGTAGCTTATGATCTGACTTAAAATCTGGTATATAATTTGTGCGGACGAAGTCGCGGGTAAACTCTAGTTCAATATAAAGATCACACGGATGGCTTTTTGACGTCATTTTTGACTCTACCACCACGTCGGAAGGTGTTGAAGGTGTGTGATAAAAACTAGTTTCTTAATTTAATTTTTTCTGTTTTTTTTGTATTATTTATCATCACATCAAATCCAATACAATAATACATGTTCTGTGATTTGAACTTGAAATTTTAACTGGCTACCTATTACGAAACAGAAGATACAACCCTCTGAAGCTATATAGGACGGACGTACAGCGTAGGCTTATAGGGTCCCGTTTTCATCCTTAGGTTACGGAACCCTAAAAAAATCTGGTTTTCTTACTAGAGCTAATAAGAAAATAATACCTGAAAATGGTTTTCAGGTAATTAAACATTCATCAGGAATTCTACCTGGTGACTTTAACTAAAAACTTCCGAAACAGAAACGCAAACATCAACGAGCGGAAGTCGTCGGCGTCTATTTGTTCCATTTTCAGCGAGACTGTTAACAGTTTAATTCCTTTTCATTTTGCTACGTGGACCAGACGGCTTCCGACCCTGCCGTGCTGAGTACCTCGCCCATTCAAAGCGTGCTCAAAATAGTGCTATATTTTTCTTTGATTATGCTTCCTTTATGATGTTTTTTTGTGTGGCTATTAACCTATTTGCGTGACCTGAGCCCGTGCACGGTGCGAGCAACACGACTACTGAGTGGGCTATGTCTATTTGGCTCTTTCATAAACCACCTAACACTTTTTATTAGGGTTCCGTAGTCAACAAGGAACCCTTATAGTTTCGTCATGTCCGTCTGTCCGCGGCTTAGCTCAGAGATGCTTAGACTAGAAAGCTGTAATTTGATATGGGTATACATATTAATCACGCCGACAAAGTGGTATAATAAAATCTTGAAAAATATTTTTTTTAGGGTGCCTACACGAAAAGTGCGGATGCATTTTTTTTTTCGTCTATCCCATGATGTGGGGTATCGTATGATAGTGTTGTGATAGGGGGTGTTGGATAGGTCTTTTAAAAATATTATGGGTGTGGAAAAACCATTTTTCGATTTAGGGATCAAGATTTAAAGTGATTTTTTTTAGAGTCAAGTGTCCCCCTCCCCTGCCAGCTAAACGGTTGTTTCTGGATACGGGAAAAAATTCACGGCAGTAGTGTTTATAACGAAGTTAAAAGGAAAACTATCACCGCTAAGTAGGCTTCACAAGTTAACGAGTAATAGTCTACCAACTTGTAAAATGTTCTTTTTACACTTTATTTGCCGTTAAACCGTAGTATAAAACCAAAAGCCCCTTCTAAGTCCGTATATTGTGACGGGCAACTACGGAACCCTACCCTGCGAGTGGCCCGACAAGCACTTGCCCGGTTTTTTGATCCTCTATTAACTTTCATTAAAGTACACTTTGAACACATTTAAGTATCATGAGGTCTTTATTTTCTTTTTGAAATTATTTTTGGAGAATTTACATACAGGTGTAAATTTAAACGCTTTAGGACTCCGTTTTGTTTGGAAGAATCATCGTTTACACTATGGAGCCATAATAAGAAATGTTGAATTAAAACTTAATGAACTGAACTGGCTTTTCGGTGAAGGAAAACATCGTGAGGAAACCTGCATGCTTCAATTTCGAGGCATGTATTGTACCCACTGTCCAATATGTGGCGACGGGCTCACCCCCCGTCACACTGGACAGAGTTTCGGTACTACTGGTGAAACGTGGATGTTCTGAGGTTTCAAAATATCTCTGACTACCCCCTAGGGGAATGTAGTCGTGAGCATATGCAAGAATTGAAACTTAAATGCGCTACGTAGGGACTAGGGGGTCGTTTCAGACCATCAAACTGAACAACTTTCACTATAGGATCAATAATGAAAAAAAAATCCTTTCAATATTGGTCCTGTAAAAGTTGTTCAGCTTGATGGTCTGAAGCACCCCCTTAAGTATGTGACGCATTTAATATTTACACCCTGTATAAAATGTTAAGCGGGTTGTCTGTCAGCCATCGCATACCGCGCGAGCATTAGTGTGCTCGCCTAATGACTACACCCTATTGTATCGGTGCCTTCGTTATTCGCGTGTTACCTTTATTTCTTTTTAGGGTTCCGTAACCAAATGATGCAAACGGGACCCTCTAAGCCTACGCTGTCCGTCTGTCCTATATAGCTTCAGAAGCCTGTATCTTCTGTTCCGTAATAGGTAGCCAGTTAATATTTTTTACAGAACATGTATTATTGTATTGGATTTGAAGTGATGACAAATAATTAAAAAAAAAAACAGAAAACATTAAAACAAGAAACTTGTTTTTATCACATACCTTCAACACCTTCCGATGTGGTGGAAGAGTCAAAAATGACGTCAGAAAGCCATCTGTGTGACATTATATTGAATAAAACATTTTGAGTTGAGTTCAGTTATCAAAGTTTTTTCTTCTCGCTCTTCCGTAAAAACGGTAATACATACAAGCGTCAAACTTGGTGTAATTAAATTATATTGCAAACTACCGTAACACATAATACGTCACTGGTCAAGTGTGAGTCAATCTTGCGTTAAAGGTCCCGGAAAAAATATTTTTTTTTGTAGTTAAAATATTGTGCAGTGGTACGGAACCCTCGGTGCGCGTGAAGTACGACTCGTACTTGGCCCGTTTTTTTCATGTTGACGTATTTATGTGGAGTGTTTCGTGTTCGGTGTTGGTGACAACTCGACAATAGCTATTTCGTGGCGTCGTCTACCAGGGTAGTTTGTTTGATTTCGCTTTCGATAAGTCTGCTTTTTTTATCTGATTGTTTTAGGTGTTTTGGAAAACACGTGAACTACAAATAGAAATAGCTAAGTATGATCGATCACTGGCATGTTTACCAGTTGGTTTTGGCATTCGGGATTTTAGAAGTTAGTTGCAAATTATGATTCTCTGCTAACATATATTTAATTTCCTTCATCTTTATACTACCTACAGTATTAGATTTAGCGAGCACTGTTAATTGTGTTCAAATTCTTAACTTGTTTATGAGCCATACATAGCAATAGCATGCTTCTTATTTAATTATACAACATAAAGTTGTTGTATAATTCCAATTGCATCATCATCATCATCCTATACAGGGTCCTTCTTAATATGCTGAAACTTTTTGAACGGGATGTTCAGACCGTCAAACTGAACACATTTCTCTATGGGACCAACATCGAAATCGCGAAAAAAAATCTGCTGTCCCATACGTTTGGCTCAAGTAGGTTTGCAGTTTTGTATAGAAGAGCTGATTTTTTTTTCGCGATTTCGTTGTTGGTGCCATAGAGAATGTTGTTCAGGTTGACGGTCTGATCATCCCCTTAAAAAAGTGTCAGCATACTAAGTTGGACCCTATATACGTCCCAGTTACCCTTGCAAGGACTGTATGGGCGCTAGTCAACCACGCGCGTGTACAATGCGGATTGGTAGACTTCACATACGCATCAGAATTTCTTCAGCGTGAAGGTTTCGATAAATTCGAACTTAGTATTATTGCTAATAATACAACATTTTCTAGTTACCGCCACGGACAAAAGTAGTCTCGAATATTCGCTAGTGAAATCAACATAAATCTACCTTCATTTCATTACTACGCAACTAAAGTAACCTGCCAAACTTTACTCATCGATTCTGGCGTCCGTGAACGCGCTATAGGGGCGGACAGATTGTTTCTATACAGGCTGTAAAATTAAATGCGTTACATATCAAAGGGGTTGCTTCATACCATCAAACTAAACAACGTTCACTATAAAGCCAAGCGTTGGCTTGGCTTGGCAACATCGAAATGGCGAAAAAAAATATCTATTCCATACATTTGAATCGAGTTGACGTTTTCTACAGTTTGTCCCAAAACTCAATGTCAAGCCAAAAACAGGAGAGGCAATTTCAAAGTCTCGAAAACTATCAAACTTAGATGTTTTTGTATTTTTTTGCCTATCGCCGGTTTTCAGTTAAGTATAGAAATTATTGAAAATCAGATTAATTATTGAGATGAATTATTGTTCAGATATTAGTGACAAAATACATGTTTAAATATAATTGGAACACCTTTTTTTTACGATATATCCTTAGACTATTTATATGAGTCAAGTTACGCGTGTAATTCTACTAACAAACTTTTCTGCCACTTTTTGCGGGGGGCGAGGTAGCACGAGATACGCAACTTTGAATTTTATTCCATTAGTTTAGATTCTAATTTTGAATGTTAAAAATAATGAATAACAGTGTCGTGTGATCCCAAAACGTGATAAGTTAGAAATTATTGTTCCTGTCGTGTTTAGTGATAAGGTATAAAATTGTATGTAAATGCGTAAGATTTTTTGATCTTGTACATTGGCGGAGGGGAAATGCTACGGCGAGGCGGATCCGTATATAGGTATAAATCGTCAAAGGATATATCTGATGGCGACTCTACTAACATCGAAATCGCAAGACCCTATACATAGATATTACATTAAGAAGTTTAACAGTTAGGTAATAAGGTAAGAATATTGCTTTATTTTATGGTAGCTAAGGGTGGAAAGGGTGAGGCACCATACTGCGGGTGTGTGTTGTTTATTCGGAGTTACCGCGGTGATATTCCCGAAACGTTCCCAACGTAACGTAATATTTAAAGATGGGCTTGTATTACGTGTACCTACATACCTGTTACCAGTAATATTTAAATACATCTCTAGTTCGTAGCTGACTACAGGGTGTAACAAAACTCTTTAGCAACATTTAAAGGGGTAGTTTATTTTTCGACCAGCCAACTAAAAAACGTTCACTATGGAACCATATAGAAAAAAAAGTCGGCTGTTTCGTACAAAACTGCATTACCTACTCGACTCAAAATGTATGGAATACTTATAAGAATTTTTTCAACTTTGTGTCCATAGTGAAAGTTGTTTATCTTAATGGTCTACAATAAACCACCCCTTTAAATATTACTAGGGTGGTTTAGTACATCCTGTAAGTACCTATACGAGGAATACTTTTGATTTATAATTATACAGGCTGTAAGGAAAAGTATCGTTAACCTTTAAACCACATAACCCTTCAAACTGAACAACTTTTACTATGGGAGCAAACCTGTCAGAACCAAAAAAAAAATCAGCTGTCTCGTATATTTTAGTCGAGTAGGCATTGCAGTTTAGTATGGAACAATATATTTTTTTTGTTCCGACAGGTTTGCTCCCATAGTAAAAGTTGTTCAGTTAGATGGGTAGAGCATGTGTTTAAAGGTTAATAATACTTTTCCTTACACCCTGTATAACGGTGTTTTGCTTGTTTCTAATGCAGTGAGTTTTAGGAGCATCGTAATCTCAAGGATTGTTTTATGACGAAACACACATTTTATGCTAATAGAAAATGGAGCCACGCGCAAGCCGAAGGGAACCAAATACGCGAAACCACCTAACATAATTGCAACACGACTCCCGAATAACAGTTATTCCTTATTACCATTATCTAAGTTTGACTGGCGGTTGTTTGTGCAAGCTATCGTAGGATACAGATACCTATCCTAATCAATAAACACATTTGCGTAGTTTGCTCTTAGAAACATACTTGTTTGTAAAACAAACATTTTAGGTACCTACGTGCACGAATACAGAAGCTTAAGAGGATATAATTCGTAGCGCGCTCCATACAAACGTACAACGGTGATATTTTCAATACTAACCAATTAAACTAAATGAAATTTTTCAGAATCAATCTAAAAACTAATTTCTATGCTTGTATAGAGTCAGATTTTCGTTAAAATGTATAGTTTTAAAGTTACAGTGCCTCAAAGATTTCCATACAAATCTTAAATTAATCCTAGCATTGAAACTGTATGTTTCAAGATTGTTTCAGCAAAATTTCATTGACTTTAATTGGTTAGTATTGAAAATATCACCATAGTACGTTTGTATGGAGCGCGCTCCGAATTATATCCCCTTAAATTTAATAGCTATGGCACCACCATCGAAATCAATGCGATAAGATTTAATCTTATCTATCTATCTATAAAACTAATTAAGCCGTGGTGGTCCAGTGGCGAGTAACCTTCCCTGCCGTGCAGGAGGCGATGGTTCGATCCCCGTCCAGACCGACTCGTACCAATGAGTTTTTCGGAATTTATGTTCGATTTGTAACACCACTGGCTTTTCGGTAAAGGAAAACATCGTGAGGAAACCTGCATGCATTAATTTCGAGGCATCACATCAATTGCGAGACTCACCCCCTTCACACTGGGCAGAGTTTCTGTACTACTGGTGAAACGTGGATGTTCTGAAGTTTCAGAATATCTCTTGACTACCACCTCGGGGAATATAGTCGTGAGCATATGCTTATCTATCTATAAAGTCACGCCTCTTTCCCAGTGGGGTAGGCAAAGACCAGGGCGCGCCATCTACTACGTTCCTTACATACCTTAATTTAGTAGTTTTATCAGATTAAATTAAATCTTCTTAACTATTATAAAACTGTAACAGAAGTGTGACTGTACATTGAAGATATTGACATGAAAAAGATTACGATATGGTTTTTAGGTATCCCGGACTCCTAAACAACCTTTTTTAGAATTTTTGTCTGTCTGTTTGTTTATTTGTTTGTAACAGCATCACGCAAAAACTACTGAACCGATTTTGATGAAACTTTTTTGTTTGACAGCTTATGATCTGACTTAAAATCTGGTAACTAAATTATTTGTGTTATTAAAACTAATATAATCTAATAACGACTTGATAACCGGTTATCAAAACTAATGAATCTTGTAATAATCACGTCAAGTTCTTCCAGAGTCTATTGAGCCGTCTTCCTGAGCAGTAACAAGTAATAATGGTAGTTTATCAGTTGCCATTCGGTGGGCAGGGAGGGAAGAGTTAATTAAGTAGAAGTTTAGCTCAGCGCCGCATAAGTTGGCGGAATGAGCGGAACACGCCGATATGAGAAAACTCTGCGAACCTCTAAACAACGAGATGCGATGACGCACCGTCTACTTATCGCCCCATATTGTTATTGTTATAAACTTAGATAAAGTATACAGGGTCCTTCTTAATATGCTGACACTTTTTAAAGAGGATGACCAGACCATCATACTGAACAACTTGCTCTATAAAACCAACATCGAAAACGCAAACAAAAAATCTGTTGTCCCATACATGTGGCTCGGGAAGGTTTGCAGTTTTGTATAGAACAGCTGATTTTTTTTCGCGATTTCTATGTTGGTCCTATAGAGAAAGATGTTTAGTTTGACGGTCTGATCATCCCCTTAAAAAAGTGTCAGCACATTAAGAAGGACCCTATATATGTCAAGATAGACAGTCGAAGCTACGAACGCGTCGAAAAAAATTGCAGCCAGCACTGTCCTCTAAACCCTATCGCTATGCACGCACACAGACATAATTTGTACGGCGCCTCACGCACAGCAGGTTCAAGTTCGATTTCGATGTTGGTGGCATAGATAAAGTTGTTCAGTTTGACGGTCTGATCATCCCCTTAAAAAAGTGTCAGCATATTAAGAAGGACCCTGTATAGGTTATCAAAGGTAATAAAAACGTTTTATCGTTTTCTCGGAATATAAATTGTAAACAAATGTTGTAATTCTATTCTAATTTTAGAATAGTGACGTCTATCGTGTAGATGATTTTGCCAATGTCTGTTTAAAATATCAAGTAAGTACTTTCCCTAAAACCCTATAAAAATTAGAAAAAAAATATTATGTTTGTCTTCCCATACTAAATGCAATGCTGATCGAACGTTTGTATGAAAAGTAGTAATTTTTTTGCGAGTTGTTCAGTATCATGATACATTACAGTAAAGCAACTGTCTACCCAAACACTCTGTATTTAGAGATCATGCAGAAAATTTGAATGACCGTTAAATTAAATTTGCTTGATTGAACCTTTTATTGAATTGTGCAAACCAATTACGTCCGCGTAATTGCTCGTTAATTAATCTGTAATTAAATATGCAGCAGTTAAAGCGTCAGAACATTACCTCCGCTCTCACATTTCTCAAAATTAACTCCCTTATGGAATTCCTCATAGCCCAGCGAATACGGCATGGATGGTAATGATAGAAGACAGATTGAAACTTGATCTTCTAAGAGGATAGACTAGTACCGTTATGTCCGTATTCCCCTGTTTCCTTCCTGGAACAACACTAGAGCAAAAATCAATTTATCACATAATCTATGTTACCTCTGCTATGTCCCTATGTTTTGCTTTTTGTATAAATTAATTACTGTAAGAACTAGGGACCTTCGAAAATTTCAAAATATTACCTCCATTTTCAGACATCCAGCAAACAATTTGTGTCGGGCCACGCGCAGAGTAGGATTCCGTAGTTGCCCGTTAGGTACAATATACGGACTTAGAAGGGGAATTTTTGTTTTATACTACGGTTAACGGCTAATTAAGTCTAAAAAGTACATTTTACAAGTTGGTCGACTAGTACTCGTTAAATTGTAAAGCTTACTTAGCGGTGATAGTTTTCCGGGGTACCCTAAAAAATATTTTTCAAGACTTTATTTTGCCACTTTGTCGTCTTGATAAATTTGTATGTATACCTATGTCAAATTACAGCTTTCTAGTGCTAATTGTCTCTGAGCTAAGCCGCGGACAGACGGACAGACGGACGGAAATGGCGAAACTATAAGGGTTCCTTGTTGACTTCGGAACCCTAAAAAGCAAAAAACCGACATAGGCAAAGTCTTTCTCGTATTATTATTGAACAAAATACTAAAATCGGTTTAGTTTTGGACGAGGAAACAGGGGAATACGAAATGCGGATTTCGTCCATTTTGTGTAGATAAAATCGGTCCAAGCTGCAGTTGTCTCTTTGTTACTCCAGTTGGCGTGGTGTGTGGGAGGGGCGGATCGGACAAATACGTAAACAGTTGAAAAAGTGACATATTCTCCAAATTTCTACGAGCCTATCCTCTTAATGTTCTAAACTTTAGGTTGAAAGAGTCTGTCGCGGTGAATTTATGTAAGTTTTAAATTACCTACTTATCAGTAAGTATCAACCTAAAAAATGCCTTTCAATGAAAGAAAAGGTTACAGTACCTTTTTGCCTTTTATTTGAGGTGAAGTCCACTAAGAAGGGTAGCAAATTCAAGTCCTGGTAATATCGGGTAGGAACCTGCTTGATCAAAACACATCACAAACCGCGGGCAAGTACTAGTCTAGTGAGTAAATAAAAAATAAGATTAAGATCCGTTAAACCGGCTCGGCCACGGCCACACTCGTTCAGTCTGTCTGTTAGTCCAAGTCCACGGATCGATCGCAACCAACTAATGCCTTTTCAATAGCCTATTACCTACTATACGAGTAATACACGTTTTCCCTCAAGTATTCTGTGCTTCGAAAATATTTTTAATAGCGATGCCTATGTGATGAATGAGAAAGGTGGCCTGATTTATATGAAATTAGGTGATATAGAAATACAGGGTCCAACTTTATATGCTGACAGTTTTTTTAGGAGGATGATCAGACCATCAAACTGAACAACTTTCACTATGGAACCAATGTCGAAATCACGAAAAAAATATCAGCTGTCCCATACATTTGGTTTGAGTAAGTTTGCAGTTTTGTATGGAAGAGCAAATTTTTTTTCGTGATTTCGTTGTTGGTGCCATAGAGAAAGTTGTTCAGTTTGACAGTCTGATCATGCCCTTAAAAAAGTGTCAGCATTTTAAAAAGGACTCTATATTATATTAGTCCGATAGAAAATAGCAATCAATTTGCTTAACTGACTGCATATAAACGAATCTTGGGGTAGTTAGTGGACGGACGACTTTACTATCGTATTTAAACAAAAGTCCAAAGAGTATCTCTTTTGCTGTCTTTTTTCCACTGATTCGTTATGAAAACGTTATGCTAGAAATTGAATACATGAGCAACAAGATTTCGCCCCAATAGCCAGCGAAAAGAGAGTAACAAGAAATCTTTAGTTCGAATTTATTGCACACAGAATACGAACAAACAAAGATTTCCATTCTACATACTCAGATTGGTAAAGTAAGCATCGCAACCCTGTTTTTATTCCAATGTATCGTCTGTTACTACCACATAAGGTATAATGTTGAATGAAGAGAAATGTAAGGATGGATCATCCATCAAGTGTGAAGATGTTTCTTCTATCTTGGACACTTCCGGCTTATTCTTTGTTGTTGTTTTCGTGCGTAGCGTATCTACTGCAATGCTTATGTTATCAATTGTTACAAGAGCTTCCTTCCTGTACCTATTTATTCAGAGTTATAACTCTTCTGGTGATGAATAATAATTATATATACTTCCTTAAATACCCGTGCTTGTGGTGGTCCAGTGGCGAGTAACCTTGCCTGCCGTGCAGGAGGCGATGGTTCGATCCCCGTCCAAACCGACTCTTACCAATGAGTTTTTCGGAATTTATGTACGATTTGTAACACCAGTGGCTTTTCGGTAAAGGAAAACATCGTTAGGAAACCTGCATGCTTAAATTTCGAGGCATGTATTATACCCACTGTCCATGTTCATTATGTGGCGACGGGCTCACATCCCGTCACACTGGATAGAGATCGGTGCTACTGGTGAAACGTGGATGTTCTGAGCATTCAGAATATCACTGACTACCTCTTCGGGGAATATAGTCGTGAGCATATGCTTAAATACCTAGGTATACATTAACTCAAGACCGTTTACATATTCCCTTATTGTCACACAGATTCTGTCCATCACGACATAAACTTAGCTATTTCAGGTACTGTGTATGTGATATTAGGTAGGTACCTAAATATACTGCATCATATTTCCAGATGCAGGGCATTATTTTCAATGACAAATCAACGTCAGCGCATTCCGAATCAAAAATCGTGCAAAGTTTTAATTTATCAAACGTTTGAAATAAATACCTAAATTGGCGCGCTCCATGCCGAAGTCTGGTCATATTTTCAATACTAACCAATTAAAGTCAGTGAAATTTTTCAGAAACAATCTACAAAGTAATCTCTATGATTGTATCTTGTCAGATTTTCGTTAAAATGTATAGTTTTAAAGTTACAGTGCCTCAAAGATTTCCATACAAATCTTAAATTAATCCTAGGATTGAAACTGTATATTTTAACGAAAATCGGACATGATACAAGCATAGAGATTTGATTCTTCATTGTTTCTGCAAAATTTCATTGACTTTAATTGGTTAGTATTGAAAATATCACCAGACTTCGTTTGTATGCAGCGCGCATTTACGCATTCGGAATAAACTTCTCTTAAATAGCAGGTAAAACATTTGTTTGCATGTAAAATTCTTATATGTAACTACCAAATTACCGATAGATAATATCCTACGGGTGGTATAGATAAACTTGGCTGAGTATTCAGTGCGTGATAACGAGGTAATTTTTGTGTTTCCTTACCAGTATCAGACTTAAGTTCCTTTTTCCATTTCGCAATCCTTAGCGAACAAAGGTTAATATCGTCAGACGTTCTAAAGAAGTCATTTATCAATTGTCTTCATTCCTTCGCAGCTTCTGCCTCAGACTTTTGCAAATTCTAGAAAAGTGAATTCAAATAAAATAGTGTTGGAAATAGAAAAGTGGGAAGGAAGAATAACTCGTCTCTGGCTGGCTGGAGTCTGTTTGCAGCGGCTTATTGAGTGCAAACACCGCGGTCCCGGCAAACATTCCCCTGCAGGTTCCAGGGCTGCCTCGCGTCGCCTCGCCTCGCCTCGCTCGCCTCGCTGGCACACTGCCGTTTCTTTGCTGTACGAAATTATTAAACGAGAAGAACCTAAGAAAAGAAAGGGGTACCTACCACTCAAACTATTATAAGCGCTATGACAATTGGTTTAAAAGACGGTATAAAGTTATAATATCAGACAAAATCATAAGTATGTTTAATGACAATTAGGTACGTTATTTACCTGTAATTTTATAAAATTGAATGTCAGATCCATATTATGTTATGTAATGTTTTGTGTAAGTACTTACCTACAGTTTCCTTAATTTGGATTGGTTGAGTAAATTTACTGCGATGCAATAAATACTAAATGTTAGTCCAAGTTAAACCTATGTTTTTATGAATACTTCATTCCAAATAAGGGCGACGAGATTTTTCGATGGCCAATTCTGATTACCAAATGTAATTAATATATTGGATACATATACTATCCGACATATCTTGGACGTTACTAAAGCTGTTCTAAGAGTAAGTGAGAGGAAGTGTTTCAAATCTCTGTTTCTGTAATGCAAAATAGCCTTAAAATTTCATTGCTATTTTGAATGGAGTATAGGTGTATAATAAACTGATAAACAGCTATCTTACTGCCAGTTGCACGTATGTGCATTAAAGTTAATCCCACATTAAATCTTTTCCTGACACTTTTTGTCTTGTTGACGTAGTAAAAGCTAGCAAGAGATATAATGGAGGATTAACTTTAATGAACGTACGTGCAACTGACCGTTAACCCTAAGTATTCATATTAAATCTCGCTTTAGTGGGAAATAAAACTGTTAAAACGCAATTAAAAAGCTCTTCAAGGTCAAGTTGTAGAATACGGGAGGGCGAAGCGAAGATACAAGATCTCAGCGACAAGTGGCCGGGCATCGAACCTACCAACAGGTTTGTGGCAGCCTGACCACTCCGCATCCGTCCGCACGTCAACTGCAATTATGTAAGACGCTTGAACATCAACTGTTATAACTCTATCTCGCGTTACTACGCTAATGGCAAGATATCGAGGCTACTGTGGTTGTGGCACGCGAGTAAATGGATTGTCTAGTTCGTTTTGTTGACGACCTTTTACTATCCCAGTAGACACGTGTAGTCTCTACATTCATTCGTCTTTAACCGCATTTTAGCGAGTTTGTTTTCTAATTGACCGTATCTAACAAAATTAGCTGAAACTATTTTAAGGGGATGATCAGATCATTAAACTGAACAACTTTCTATATAGGACAAATATTGAATTCGCGAAAAAAAACTTCAACTTTTCATGCAGTTAATGTACAATTACACAGATTATAAACTGGTCGATGCTTTTTCGTATTTATTGTTTACTAGCTGTTGCCCGCGACTCCGTCCGCGTGGACCTAAAAAAGTATCCCATATGTGTTAAACCAAAACATATTCTATCTGCGTGCCAAATTTGATCCAAATCCGTTTAGCTGATTGAGTGACAAACATCCTGACAAAAAATAATATCAATATCAGTCAAAAACAAACACCTTCAACATGACCGGTTTCTTCTTCTTTATGAACGCCATCTACTGATTTAATTTTTTTTTTAAACTTTGAAGACGCCTTATTAATATTCCTTTCACAGCAACTATAAAAATAGTCAGGTATGCAGAAACAAACTCTGTTGTAGACAAAGTTCCCGGATCCCTTGTGCATTCTCTGCAAAACTCGATCACGATCCGTTCGCGATGTCATCTCATAAATTATATGACGGACAGAGATATATCGTTTGATGAATGTTATTATAAAGTTCTAAACAGATATTTTAAAGTTACGAAATTCATATAGGGTCCTTCTTTATGCTGACTTTTTTTAAGGGGATGACCACCAAACTGATTAACTTTCTACACATAAGCATAAGCATATGCTCACGACTATATTCCCCGAGGGGGTAGTCAGAGATATTCTGAAACCTCAGAACATCCACGTTTCACCAGTAGTACCGAAACTCTACACATCACACATGGTCACATTTCTACACATGGTTTAACGAAACACCCTAGAAATACATAAGGGGGTGCTTCCGAGCAAACTGAACAACTTTCACTATGGAGCTAACGAAATCGCGAAAAAGAAAATCAGTGTTACGTACAAAACTGCAATCCTACTCGACCTAATATGTGGGACAGCAGATTATTTTCGTAATTTCGATTTTGATTCCACTGTGAAAGTTGTTCTGTTTGATGGTCTGAAGCACCTGTTCGATGTGTAACGCATTTACCTAATTTTACACCCGGTATCTGTATACAGGGTCCTTCTTAATATGCTGACACTTTTTTAAGGAGATCTATGGGACCAACATCGAAATCGCGAAAAAAAAATCTGCTGTATTTAGCATTAGCATTTGGCTCGAGTAGGTTTGCAGTTTTGTATGGAACAGCTGATTTTTATTTCGATGTTTGTGCCGTAGAAAAAGATGTTCAGTTTGACGGTCTGATCATCCTCTTAAAAAAGTGTCAGCATGTTATCAAGGACTCTACACAGGGTCCTTCTTAATATGCTGACACTTTTAAGGGGATGATTAGACCATCAAACTGAACAACTTTCTCTATGGGACCAAAATCTAAATTGCGAAAAAAAAAATCTTCTGTCCCATACAAAACTGCAAACTTACTTAAGCCAAATGTATGAGACAGCTGATTTTTTTTTCGCAATTTTGATGTTGGTCCCGTAGAGAAAGTTGTCCAGTTTGATGGTCTAATCATCCCCTGAAAAAAGTGTAAGAACATTAAGAAGGATCCTATATTGTCGCGTAGTTACAAAAACTGTTGTAGGTAAGTACTTCAATTTTCTCCACCATCGCGTTTCTTTTGAATGACGTGAACAACAAAGAAGATCGTTTATTTGAGAATCCAATTTGTTCACTGAACTGCACCGAGCTTTTTCACTTTGCCATTTTTGACGTTCTTTAATCGTGTTCGGTCTACAAAAGCAACAACGCTATACCATATAAGTAGTATGTACTACTTGTGATTGTAGGTTGAGTGTTGAATGAGAAGCGACCGACCCACTGTGTGTACATATCGTGGAGAGGACTCCAGCATGTAGCGGCAGGTTGGGTAGCAAGTGCACACTCTGCGGTCGTGGTCGGCAGTCGGCAGACGCCAGCAACACTAGAACTTTCTCCGATCCTCATTAGAGATGCCGTACCAACACTTCAGCAAATACTCGCCGCCTAAGAGCTGGGAAATGTACACGTTGGTTTCGTTTGCTTTACGTGAATCTAGAGATTTCTAGATTAAATTCATGGCAATTTGTTATGAAAAGAGGTACTATGACGGTCTGTTTGTCAGAGACTTTACTCAGAAGAATCGAAGATAATTAATTACACTAGGGTAGTAGAGTAGGTAAACTAATTGTCCCCAGCTAATCAATGACTCAAATATTTACTTAAATTTCTTCTGGATAGCTGGCTTTGCCTTTAGAAATCACGGAGTTTGATATTTCCACTTCTACCACTTGGAAGCAATGTGTACAAAATGGTAAGAAAATTATAAATGTCACATGTTTTTAAAAAATCTGTCATTTTTCGAATCCATAGGATCATTTTGTTGTTCGTCCGTTCGTCTGTCTTTTGGAGGTTTTTAAGTCAACGTAATCAGAAGATACGGCCATGTATACTTACATACTCATAGTTCATTCATTTCAAATATATTTTCATACTCGCAAGCTCAACACCGAGATTTGAAACACGTCCTCTCACTTATTCTTAAAACAGCTTTAGTAACGTCCAAGATATGTCTGATAGTATATGCATCTAATAATTTAATTACATTTGGTAATCAGAATTTGTCAGAAAGCTAAATAGGAACCGGAAAATCTCGTCGTCCTTATTTCGAATGAAGTATAAAATCTTGAAAGCAAGGCTCACAGCACATAAGTGAAGGAATAAATTCGAAAATCATTTATTTCTAATTAGATCACTTAATTTTATTTGCGACTACCAACTTTCATATGCAGTTAGTATCTACCACGTATTTTTACATACATAGTTTATACGGGACCCTCAAGGCACGAGTCCTACTCGCACTTTCGCACTTGTCCAGTTTCATAACATGTTTGCACAATTTGATTTGAGTTGTAAACATGCAGTCTTAACTATTATAAAACTGTAAAAGAAGTGTGTCTGTACATTGAAGATATTTACATGAAAAATATTACGATATGGTTTTTAGGTATCCAGGACTCCAAATCAACCTTTTTAGAATTTTTGTCGGTCTGTTTGTTTGTTTGTATATTTGTAACAGCATCACGCAAAGACTACTGAACCGATTTTGATGAAACTTTTTTGTTTGATAGCTTATGATCTGACTTAAAATCTAGTATATTATTTGTGTGGACGAAGTCGCGGGTTAACTCTAGTATTTAATACAATCATAGATAGATCCACAGCATGTTGTACAGAGTGCTAAATATGTCGGGAGGCGTGGTGCCCCTCCTTCAGCACCAGCTGCGCATAATCAGCTCTGGCACTGATGGCAAGTCGGTCAGTTGGAGAGCGAAGTGGCATATCACTTTATATGACGTTACGACAGACTGACGAGTTAGTCGCGATAGGATCGTATTATTATACGATATTGGACAGAACCGCTTCTGTGCGTTACTAACGTTTTTTTTTTAGAATTGAATAAGGAGAGGAGAGCAATAATAATAGTAAGTAGGTATACACTGCGACAGATCAATCTACCCATAGTTGAACTCTATTTTCATAGACATAGAATTCAACTTACGTAACTATAGCTATTGCCGCCGTCTGTACTTGACTTACATTTTCAAATTGAAACAGATCTGTTAAGGGGATATAATTCGGAGCGCGCTCCATACAAACGTACTATGGTGATATTTTCAATACTAAACAATTAAAGTCAATGAAATTTTGCTGAAACAATCTTGAAACAAATATCTATGCTTGTATGGAGTCAGATTTTCGTTAAAATATACAATTTTAATGCTAGGATTAATTTAAGATTTGTATGGAAATCTTTGAGGCACTGTAACTTTAAAACTATACATTTAAATCTGACTCTATACAAGCATAGAAATTCGTTTTTAGATCGATTCTGAAAAAAATCATTGCGTTTAATTGGTTAGTATTGAAAATATCACCATAGTACGTTTGTTTGGAGCGCGCTCCGAAATATATCCTCTTAAACAACTTATGTTTCGATTAAAAAAGGTTCGCTTAAAAAAAACAACACTTTATACTAAAAGTTTTTAGAGAGTAAAAAGCGAACGCTTCTTGCTATTCCAAGAAAAGTCATATATCTACAAAGCAAACATTAGTAGACTCCCCGAGACGGACACCAGACACGACGGACGTTGTTAAAAATAAGAAAAGCAGCTGTAAATCAATTACATACATTTGTGGTCAGAGTCAGTCCTGTTTCTTGTCAGCCTGGACAAGTCGAGCCAGTTCACATAGTAGGTACCTATAAGTATCTATATACTAGCTATATACGCCAGTAAGTTTACTGCAAAATATAGTTTATGACAAAGGAGTAAGAGGTACTTTTTACGTTTGGTAGATAATTGAACCGTATGCCTTGTTTGAAGCAGCTGCCTCCACTAGCATGGCTCCTATAACCACGTGCGTGTGTGTGTCGGGCTTTGACTATTTATATGTGGACTGGTTACGCATGTAATTCTACTAACAAACATTTCTGCCACTTTTTGCGGGTGGCGAGGTAACATGAAATCCGCAACTTTGGATTTTATCCCCCATAACTTTAGATTCTAATTTAGAATGTTAAAAATCATGAAAAGTAGTCTCGTTTGAACCCCAAACGTTCTAAGTTCGAAGTTATTATTTCGCAATTATAGGCTGTCTCGTTTAGTGATAAGGTGTAAAATTGAATGTAAATGCACAAGATCAATTGTGCTTATACCGTGGCAGAGGGGAAATGCTACCGCAAGGCTAGTCCTTATAATAATTAGTCAAAGGTGTCGGGCCACGCGCAGGGTAGGGTTCCGTAGTTGCCCGTCTCAATATACGGACTTAGAAGGGGGCTTTTTGTTTAATACTATGGTTTAATGGCTAATAAAGTCTAAACATCTTTAAACTGCTTACCTACCTACCAAACGGTGTCAGATATAATATATAATAGTTACCTAATTAGTTTGTTTAAGTAGGTATATTATTAAAAATTAAGTGCCATGTAACTTGCATGATTTTTAATAAAGACTTTATTATTATTATAAAGTCTTAAAAGTAAATTTTACAAGTATGTCGACTATTACTCGTTAACTTGTAAAGCTTACTTAGCGGTGATAGTTTTCCTTTTAAATTCGTTATATACAATACTGCCGTGAATTTTTTCACGTACCGTGAAATGTGGCGACTTTACCAACGGACGTTGACTTTGCCATCAGTGACGTGCATTCATGCAGGTGCATGTTTTTTTTCCGCGATTTCGATGTTGATCCCATAGAGAAAGTTGTTCAGTTTGACGGTCTGATCATCCTCTTGTGGGGACTTGCCACAAGTTACAGCAACGAAGCTAACAGATGGCGCCTACAGTCGCACTCGCAAATGTGTACGTAAGACAACTTGCGACGTCACATTGGTAACCCTTTAGCCGCTACACATAAGGTTCACAATCGTATACAAGACATGAATCGCGCAAGAGAAATAATCACAGAGATTCGATGTATTTACAAGGTCCAACTAAGATCTGTTGGACCACGGACGGTCCCCAGGCTTCACACCTAGCCTGGCGAAAGATCTTCCCTTTTCACCGGAGGAACCTTTCACAGTAGTTCTTCCACACTCTTAAAAAAATGTCAGCATATTAAGAAGGACCCTGTAAGTCATATCTAAACTACCCTTGAAAAATTACGAAATCACGCAAATACCTAACAAAGCTTAATCTATTTCACAATTAGTCTAACAATAAAAGCAAAAGCAATCGCCCTTCATTAAAAGCTACCACCCAAGAAACACATTATGAAATTCTTACGTGACTTTATTTTAGACGCGCCCCAAAAATCGATTCGACGAACTTTTAAAATGAAAGACATTAGCATGCAGGCGGACGTTTGAACTACATGTCGGAAAGGGCTCCCCCGGGCTGGATCCCGTATTATTATACCCTAACCGTGGGAGCAGCCTAACAATCGTAATGATCACACTATTTTTCTTTTCTCAGACTTTTCTATCTGGTGAAACAAAAGATATTAGTGAGATCAATTAAAGTTGTCGGATCGTTGTTCAACGCTTCTTCTCGTACAATAATAGGGTACCTACCGGTTTTTAGGGTTCCGTAGTCAACAAGGAACGATAAAGATGTATAATATATATTATAGAAATATACGTACGTTAAGGGTATATTACTGTTGGCGTTCTCCATACAAACGAAGTCTGGTGATATTTTCAATACTAACCAATTAAAGTTAATGAAATTTTGCAGAAACAATCTAGAAACAAATCTCTATGCCTGTATCTTGCCCGATTTTCGTTAAAATGTATGGTTTTAAAATTACAGTGCCTCAAGGATTTCCATACAAATCTTTAATTAATCCTAGCATTGAAACTGTGTATTTTAACGAAAATCGGACAAGATACAAGCATAGAGATTTGTTTCTAGATTGTTTCAGCAAAATTTCATTGACTTTAATTTCTAGTATTGAAAATACCACCAGACTTCGTTTGTATGCAGCGCGCATTTAATCATTCGGAATAAACTTCTCTTAATTTATCAATAATTAATAATATTGCGCCCGGACGTCGGGTCCTAACCCGGAGGTAATTTAATTTAATTTTGAAACGTGTACAAATTTGTGACGCATATTCAAAATGCGGACATTTATAAACTAGAAGCAATTATAAAAGCAGATCAAGCGCAATGAAACAGTGACCCATTTAGAATTAAATTCATTATCAATGTTCATATTATGCTAACGTATTAATTGTGATTGCAGTGTTTTCAGTTTATCGCTGTTAATAGAAAGAGATTGTTGTTCATAAGGCTGGTCACACATGCCACAGATACGCGACGTGAATCTTAATCCGTCGGTGGTCGCGTCCCCATTTTGTAGGGCTGGCAACTTCAGCTTTTGCATCTTAACAGACGAATCTATGTATTGAATTGAAATTAGGATTGAATTTGTCTACCTCCCTTAACCTTGTTCTAGAAAAAAGCAAGAAGTAGGCAGTACTATCGCAGTTATATGCTAGGGTTACCTAAAGTTTAACAGGGATTATAAATTAAAGTACAACCTGTAGAAAAATTTACATTTTATAAAAAATTTAATGTATTTTTGTGCTTTTGGAACATTATAATGAGATTTATCATTCTCGAAGATCTTGTGTGACGCAATGCGTTAAAAATCAAGATTTAAAAATCCTAATAGCTAATTCAATTATTATTTTAAAGAGGTTCTATTCGTCCTTCATCTTTGCTTTCATCACTGAAAAACGTATATTATACAGGGTGTAAGGGACGGCCTAGCAAATACTGAAACGGTGAACTCAGACCATCAAACTGAACTACTTTCACTATGGAATTACCTACCTCACCTACCTCAGGAAACACGAATAAAAATCAGCCGTCCCATACATTTAAGTCGGGTAGGTACAGCAGTTTTGCTGATTTTTTTTCGCGTTTCCTGAGGTAGGCTCCATAGTGAAAGATGTTCAATTTGATGGTCTAAGTTCACCGTTTCAGTATTTACTAGGCAATCACTTACACCCTGTATATCTGTGAAGACTGGAAGTGAAGTGGTAGGAACAAGCCTTTTGATACTTTTTTTAAGTCATCAGGGCATTCTGATTTAAAACTGGGAGTTAGTGATTTTAGGGCTGAAATAAAGTATTTTTCCGTACTTTATTGTTATAAAAGTACATAGACTGAAAATAACGTGCACACGGCGACACATCAAGCTACGCAAAACCAAAATAAGCTGACCACGCGTAGGTAGAGTAATGTATAACGTCGCGCGGCCAGCTTATTTGTTACTTTATTATAAAGTACGGTTGGCAACCCTAATATGCATACTTTTGGGCTTTTGGCAGCCCTAGTGCCTAGTGGCGGGGTCGTAGGCTTGCTGTAGCTACGCCACGCCTCGTTACTTCGCCTCCACCACGCCAAGGATGAGATCCGAATAAACTTTTAACTCCAGCGAAAACACCCCCATATTTTTTCCACGAACTTTAATTAAAGAACTCTCAAAGAATTGTAACGTCGTGTTTGAACGATTTTCCTATTTTTGTTTTTTAAAAGAGGGAAAGAGGAATTTAAAATTTCATCTAATACTCTACTAGCTGGGTCCGCGACTTCGTTCGCGTAGGTAGAGCAGTAAAATTGCTAATCAAATTAAAACATTAAGTTATGAGGATATAATTCGAAGCGCGCTCCATACAAACGTACTATGGTGATATTTTCAATACTAACCAATTAAACGCAATGAAATTTTTCAGAATGAATCTAAAAACTAATTTCTATGCTTGTATAGAGTTCGATTTTCGTTAAACGAAAATCGGACTCCATACAAGCATAGATATTTGTTTCAAGATTGTTTCAGCAAAATTTCATTTACTTTAATCGGTTAGTATTGAAAATATCACCATAGTACGTTTGTATGGAGCGCGCTCCGAATTATATCCCCTTAAGGCCAATATTTTTCGGAAAACTCTATCCAAATTGGGTCAGTAGTTTGCGTCATGCATGAACAAACAAACAAACATAGAATTGGTGTCGTAGGTACACTACTAGAAGATTAGAATTTTTTTAATTTTGTATTCTCTTCATCTTTAAAGATTTAACAAAGTTATTGATCCTTCATGTGCAGGATTCGAAAGAATATCGATTAATCTAAGTATTTTGTAGAAAAGTCATATTCAGCCAAGTCCTAAACTAATATTTAGAAATAAAGCAAATGAGTTCTGTAAACACGGTGAGTTCTACTTAACAACCTATTTATTTGGTTTCCCACATTAACGTATGTGAGTGGTGTGGTTCCCATACTGCCGGGGCTATGAATGAATTTAAGCTCAATTCAAATAATTTCTCTATTTCTTGTTTTAGAGCAGGTATAGCCCAGTAAAAGTACGGGTTGAAAGGAAATAATTTATATTATGAAAATTTTTTTGCTAGATCGTTTATACAAATGATATTAATATACTTTATTAACGAATCCAACTAAATTTCGTATTTCTAGTTTTTAGTACTAAAATGTATTTTTTTTTATTTCTGTTTCAGATTTCTTTTTATTTTTATTGTTTGTTTTAGGTAATTAGTTTTAAGTTTACACTGTGTAAAGTTTGTACTAAAATTGTGTATTTCGTAATTTCTACTTATTACAAAACAAATGGCCCGTTTTGATTTTTCTTTGGATTTACTTCTAATACAGAGTCTTTCTTAATATGCTGACTCGATGTACGATGTTGGTCCCATAGAGAAAGTTGTTCAGTTTGACGGTCTGATCATCCCCTTAAAAAAGTGCAAGCATATTTAGAAGGACCATGTATAGTAATCTATAATTTCAAAGAGAGTTTTGTTTGACTTATTTTATAGCATAAGATGTTTCAAAATAGCTTGATCGACGAAGAAAATAAGAAATCATAGCTGTTTTACCTATTAGATACGTAATGTAGTGATTTTTTTTTAACTAATCGCAATTAAAGAAATAATCTCCACGTTTTCTTTTGAACGATAATTTCTACTTCGGCGAAGTCAAGTCTTGTAAATGAAAGGAGAGATTTTTTATCAGAGTAATCGAAAAAAAGAATATAATGGGTGTTATCGCCACCCGCGGGTAGTGTCTCCGTTATAACAAAAGCAACTTGGATACCTGCACAGTGCGATCGTGCTGTGCTTTTTAAAGAACATTCCAAGGTATGACCGAGACTTTAGACGCATAGACTCATTGACATACAAAATAATAGACAATGAAATTCTAGAAATATGTGTCCGAGTCTACACAAACCTAAGTACTTGTATAGTAATACAGGGTGTAAGGAAAAGTATCATTAAACTTTTAAACTACATCAAACTGAACAACTATTATTATGGGAGCCAAGCTGTCAGAACAAAAAAAATATCAGCTGCCCCATACGTTTGAATCGAGTAGGTATTGCAGTTTAGTATGGGACAGATGATATTTTTTTTGTTCTGATCGGTTTGCTCCCATAGCAAAAGTTGTTCAGTTTAATGGGTAGAGTATTTGGTTTACATTGCATTATATTGAAAATGCTGAAATTCTTTTTCATTTTCTTTTGGTTTTGAGCGCGGAAACTACGTACTGAAGCCGTAGCATGTTACACGTGATACGACGGCTGTATCACGTCTTTTATCTCGTTCGTTCGTACGCAAAAAGAAAGAGAACGAAGGTGTGATAGCGCTATATCACGGTCCCATGCTACTTATGCAATAGTTGGTAAGTCAATGCATAGACTAATTAAAACTTCTCTATGCCGACTCGAGACACATTGGCTGTGGGACGATGGCATGGTGGAGGTTGGAGTTTATTATCGTATCATCAATTATGTCGAATTTGTAACAATATTTTATGAGAACTGTTTACCTTAGAACGTCAATAAATATTTGTGATATGATATATACAACGTGTTAATGAATAAGCGTAAAACCTCATACACCCCAACTGATTTATAAAAAAATAATTTGATTGAAACAAACATTTCATTATTTTTATAATTAAAATTTTAAGTTATTCGCATTTTAAGTTTTGAGGCAAAAATGATTTGTTCTCATTTCAGCAATGGATGAAAGCGCTAACGTGGTGGATACATTTTAAGAATCTTGTTTTGGTTGTAAGTGTGCCCGAGAGGTGGGTATTGAGATCGAGTTCTGTAAATTTTTTATTTTGCAAACAAATTATTTAATATTTTGAAAAAAAATTACCTATGTTGAAAACATGATAATTCGATTCTGCTCTCGATTCTAAACAACCTACCTACTTTCTAGTTTTGCGTTAATTCAATAACACGTTGTATCGAAAATCTGATCTGAGGCTGATCCGCACTTTTGTATGAAAGGTCCAACATATTTTCTCGGGTCTGGTGTATATTTTTCAGTAAAAAAATCTGGTAACTGTTGCACTAGTTCCAAATGTTATTTAAAACGAACAAAATCTCTTCGTACATTTTGCGGAATTTGTAAAACGAAAGCAAGTGCAATCGAATGAAAAATGTAGAAAGTCTCTTTGCATGCAGACTGCCGCCTGCAGCCTGCAGCTCTCAATGGAATTGTCAGCAAAAATCGAACGAGCTCAAAGTTTCGTCCTTTTTCCGCGAGCCTGGCCTAGCACGGTCACGTAACCGATACATAGAAATGGCCTCTATCAGTCTAGGTATCTACCTACTCTGTAGAGTTATGCTTTTGTTTATGTTACCGATCAAATCGATATAAGATCGATAACGTTTTTATGGTCATAATTAATTTTAGATAATAAGATGATCACAGACACAAAATTTGCGTATACTCCATTCAAAATAGCAACGAAATTTTAAGGTTATTTTGCATTACAGAAACAGAGATTAGAAACACTTCCTCTCACTTATTATTAGAACAGCTTTAGTAACGTCCAAGATATGTCGGATGTATCCAATAAATTAATTACATTTGGTAATCAGAATTGGCCAGAAAGCTAAATAGGAATCGGAAAATCTTGTCGTCCTTAATTGGAATGAAGTATACTACAGTCATAATAGATAGGTACTGAGGTTATCGATCGATCGTGTATCATTTACATACTTAAACAATAGCCCTTCCGGTCTATTAAGAGACGATTGAAGCTAAATGGGTATTGACAAATATTATCTGAAATCGGATTGTATATAAAAACCCTTGCAACAAGTATAACTGTTTTTGAAGGAATTTCATGTTTTAATAATTTTCTTGTAAATAGAGCGCATTAACGTCAATACTTAATAATTGCTGGTTATCGGTTCGAAAAGTGAGTTTATTGTTCGCGTTCATTATACAGAGTCCTACTTAATATGCTGACACTTTTTTAAAGGGATGATCAGACCATCAAATTGAACAACTTTCTCTATGGAGCCAACACCGAAATCACGAAAAAAAAATCTGCCGACCCATACATTTGGCTCAAGTAGGTTTGCAGTTTTGTATGGAACAGGTGATTTTTTTTGCGTTTTTGATGTTGTTCCCATGGAGAACTGCTGTCCCATACAATTGGGTCGAGTAAGATTTTAGTTTAGTATGGAATAGCTGATTTTTTTTTCGCGATTTCGACATTGATCCCACTGAGAAAGTTCTGATCATCCCTTTAAAAAAGTGTCTGACTCTTTTTAAGGGGATGATCAGACCATCAAACTGAACAACTTTGACTATGGGAGCAATATCAAAATCGCGAAAAAAATATCTGCTGTCCCATACATTTAGCTAAAGTAGGATATGTATATATATATATCTCCAGAATAGGTAGGTATATTCGATTAAACTGCACGTACGATCCAATCCGCGGTAATTGCAGTTAGAGACGGGGAAGCAATTGCACATTGCAACAATAACATTGCTATATTGACATTATGTATGAGATTGTGTAGTTACATTGTAGTGGATTGATTTAACTAAGAGGAAACGCATTTGTGGGTAACATAATAACTTGTACATATCACAGTAATAACTAGTTACAGGAACATTTCAAGATATAGATAACCTCGATCTCACCGATCCCAGCTACCCAATCCGCCGCGTAGCCCCAGCAACGTCCTATGCCGAGGTCCGTACCCCCTTGGGTGCCCCTAGGTTGGCTCGGTAGACCCTTCCGGTCCCGCCAATAGTCCGCAGTAAAAAGCAGTAACTGCTCCCTGAGCAACGCTGTAAGAGTCATTTCCTAAAAAAAAAAAGATAACCTCGAGCACATAATACGCATGGTAATTGCATATCGTTACCATATTAAAAGCACAAAAATATACACAGGGTCCTTCTTAATATGCTGACACTTTTTTAAGAGGATGATCAGACCATCAAACTAAACTACTTTCTATAAGGGACCAACATCGAAATCACGAAAAAAAATCTGCTGTCACGTACATTTTGCTCGATTAGGTTTCCATATTTGTATGGGACAGCTGATTTTTTTCGCGATTTCGATGTTGGTCCCTTAGAGAAAGATGTTCAGTTTGGCGATCTGATCATCCCCTTAAAAAGTGTCGGCATATTAAGAAGGACTGTGTTCGTAAATGGAACTAGAGCATTTTTAATCTGTTAGTGTATAGGATGCTGATAATATGAGAATCTATAGAGACATATTAATAGCAACTTACAAGTTCAAAGGCATATATGATGTAGATTTAGATGACTAAGGTCTAAAATGAATAATGAAATGACATTAATCTGACAAAGCGTCAGGAGAAACAAAATATAAGATTATAGCACTGTAGCCCCGGGACTTTTTAATTACCAAAAAGATTACCGATTGCCGTTTTAATATTGTTATAAGGTACGAAATTACTAATATAAAAACCTAAGTCTTACAGATCACAACCCACCGTAAGAAATAAAAAATAGAAGAAAGTGTCCGACATTTAAAATTTTCAAGGTTACCGTTTTTTTCTATACATGTTCTTCGCCTAAGTTCAATCCCCATACGTAATAGTAAGACTGTCTAAAGTTGCCGTACAAAGCTATAAGACACGATCAACATTGACTTTTTCATCTGGTCTTATAGTTTTGTATGGCAACTCTAGATGGTCTTACTATTACGTATGGGTATTTGAACTAAGGAAGGAGGTGAAGAACATGACAGTAAAGAAAAAAAACGGTAACCTTGAAAATTTCAGACAATTTTTTTTTTCTTATGGCGCGGCGGGTTGTGATCTGTAAGACTTAGGTTTTTATATTAGTAATTTCGTACCTTACAACAATTTCAAAACGGCAATCGGTAATCTTTTTTGTAATTAAAAAGTCCCGGGGCTACAGTACTACTTTAGTAGAGTCAAACTATTCATAACTAACTTGTATTGTTAAACGCATAGTGGCATCCTCAACCCACACCAGACCGAGACACTCATTCAGCTTTCCCACGCACGTTTGGTCGCTGCCTACACTTTGATCAAGACTCCGATTTTGGGCATGTACCGTTAAATTAACTGAAAAAATGTTACACTTTCGTTTTAACCCAGTTTTTGAAAAATGCAAGTAGGTAAACATTATAATTTTAATTAGCTTATACTCTTATACTGGGTGTTAAAAAAGTAAAAATAAACAATTAAAACTTTTAAGGCGGTTGTTTAGACCATCAAAATGACGAATGACTAACGTTGAGAAAAAATAAAATTATCATCCATACATTTGAGTCGAGACGGTACTGCAGTTTTGTATGAAAAAGCGTTTTTTTCGCGATTTCGATTTTGGCTCCATTGTGAAAGTGGTTCAGTTTGATGGTCTGACCCCCTCAAGTATAACGAGGTGTTTTGTTACACCCTGTATAAGCGATAACTTTTTAATGAACCTGCTTAATGCTGTCCAGGGAACAGCTGTAATTACGGCTTATAGAGCATATGCTCACGACTATATTCCCCGAGGGGGTAGTCAGAGATATTCTGAAACCTCAGAACATCCACGTTTCACCAGTAGTACCGAAACTCAGTCCATTGTGATGGGGGGTGAGCCCGTCGCCACTTATAATGGACAGTGGGTACAATACATGCCTCGAAATTGAAGCATGCAGGTTTCCTCACGATGTTTTCCTTCACCGAAAAGCCAGTGGTGTTACAAATCGTACATAAATTCCGAAAAATTCATTGGTACGAGTCGGCCTGGACGGGGATCGAACCATCGCCTCCTGTACGGTTGCCTGCCGTTACTCGCCACTGGACCACCACGGCTTTTTCGGCTAATAGAGATGAAATCTCGCGCCGAACCCAAAATAATGTGATAAGAGAAGAATAAGAACAGGAGGATGATCTATTCTATAGTCGATAATTTGTAATGGTTTTTACTGCTGTAAACATAGCTGACTACTAATATGGACTTTTTGTGGTACTTACCATAAACTTAAGAGAAGTTTATTCCGAATGCGTAAATGCGCGTACAAACGAAGGCTGGTGAAAATATTCAATACTAACCAATTAAAGACAATGACATTATTCAGAAACAATCTAGAAACTAATCTCTATGCTTGTATCTTGGCCGATTTTCGTTAAAATATACAGTCTCAATGCTAGGATTAATTTAAGATTTGTATGGAAATCTTTGAGGTACTGTAACTTTAAAACTATACATTTTAACGAAAATCTGACATTACACACGCATAGAAATTACTTTCTAGATTGTTTCTGAAAAATTTCAAGGACTTTAATTGTTTAGTATTAAGAATATAACCAGACTTCGTTTGTATGGAGCGCGCCAACAGTAATATACCTACCCTTAATGTTTTATGGGTGGGACTCTACCTGTGGGCTACGGACCTCGGTGAAGGGCGTTGCTGGAAAAGCGGCGAGGCAGTTCAAGACATTATAACTATAGAATCGATGAGAATTATCATCGTCATCATATTATGATCATATCATATTATGGGGATGTAGAGCGAAGAGTGACTGCGGGAAATAAGGTAAATGGTGCCCTGCACGCCGTGGTGAGTAGCCGGTCTGTGTCAAAAAGTGCACGTCTGGCTATTCACAACGGTGTGTTGGTGCCTACTCTGATGTATGGGAGTGAATGTTGGGTATGGAATGAAAGGAACGAAAGCAGAGTGAATGCAGTTGAAATGCGTTCCTTACGAAGTATGTGTGGTATTATTTTGGTTGATCGAATCAAGAACAGTGTGATAAGGGATTGGTGTAAGTTGAAGGATGATATAGTAACAAGGATTGAGAGGGGTATGCTTAGATGGTTCGGTCCGTAGAGAGAAAGAATGAATGAAAGAAGACTTACGAATGAAATATACCAAGCAAAGGTGAGCGGAAGTGTTGGGAGAGGCCGTCCGAGGAAAGCATACCATGATCAAATCAATGATCTTTTCCGAAAAGGACAAGTGCGTAGCACCCTCAATCGACGGAAGTGCGTGAAAAGATGTATGAATGTGAATGAGGCTAAAGAGGTGTGTCAGAATCGTAGCGTGTGGCGGTCCGTGGTCTCTGCCTACCCCCATGGGACAATGGCGTGAGCTTATGTATGTATGTATCATATTATGATCCACTGCTGATCATAATCTAAGCCTCTCTCAACGCACTACAACATTCTGTCCTCGGCCTTCCCCATCAGCAATTTAGCTGCTTAATTGCAAATTAGCTTTCGTTCTTCGTGATGTATTTCAATCACCATTAGACAACATTTCTGATTTGAAATTAAACCTACCTGCTTTCGTAATGGAATAAATTTTTTTTTCTCGTCTTTCCCATGGTGTGGGATAGGATAGGACGTTTAAAAATTTTGTGGGTATGGGAAAACCATTTTTCGATTTAGGGATCCGTTAGCGAAATATTAAACTTTAAAGTGAACGTTTTTGTTAGAGTCAAGTGTCGTCATCGTTGTCGTCCCTCCTAGCCAGCTAAGCCAGCGGTTTTTTTATTTTGTCTTTTCATTCGCACACCTCCCATTGATCGTTACCATGAGAACGATGAATAGAGCCCCAGCAACGCTCATTGCCTGGTGTGGTCCCCCCAATAGCCCGCAGAAACAAGCAGTAACTGTTCCCTGAGCAAACTGTATATATATATACGTCATTCAAAAAAATTATAAAAAAAACAACGATGAATAGATCTCATTCTGCGCCGGCGCGCAGCGTTCGGCGATGGTCGAAAAGAAAGTGATCTATCTTACTTAATCCGTACTGTATAGCGAAGTACCTGCTCTAGCTGACATTACGAGCATTTCGCAATTTTAGAACGTAAAACGTAGTTTTGGCCATTGAGATGTTTCATTCTAAATAAGAACATAAGTATAGCCCTCTATGAGAACAGTGTTTTTGATTACCTATGTCAAATAATGAACGCAAACCGTTTTCAGATTTCGCGTTCTTTCGTTAAAAACAAAGAAAAACATAGGTTTAGTAGAACTGGAGTGCGATGTTTGAATCTCATTCACTGAGCTCAGCAGTTGAAAATGCCAAATTTACTATGGAGAAATGCATCTTTCTACTGCAGATTTGACTTTCAAAAATCGCACTCCTGAGGTATGATTTGGTAGTTTCTTAGAAGGTGTAGGTATAATCTCTGTTTAAGATCAATAATCGCAACACCTACATGTAAATTGTAATGCTCATGCTCTACCTTGCGACAATCTCTATAGCTAGGTTGGTACTAAGAATGACTAAGTAAATCCTGGAGATAGGAATACATAAGTGGAAGTATTACCACGTATTACTGCTAATTTCACTAACTAAAGACCCGAGAAACAACTAGATAGAGATAGGTACACTAAACCCCTAGCAAAGAAAAATATTTAGACTTCATGTATCCACGCAGCTCAGGTACCTACCTATTTAAAGTACTTAGCTGAAAAGGTAGGTACAGTAAAACTCACCTTTATTGTATCGGCTGTAGTCGGTCGATCCCTATTCGTAAATGGGTCCCGTGGTCCGCAGTAGTTAAAATTGCCGCATTCCACTGTAGTCAGGCGTGAGGCCAACGCAGCTTCCCTATCTGGACCGGTTGTTTACCGGCGACGGTCCAACCAACACTATTCCTTATTATCACTTAAAC
Organism: Agonopterix alstromeriana; assembly: GCA_963924505.1. NCBI lineage: Eukaryota > Metazoa > Arthropoda > Insecta > Lepidoptera > Depressariidae > Agonopterix > Agonopterix alstromeriana. The sequence goes on from OZ004670.1 coordinate 5,349,154, forward strand.
AACGATTATAGCACTCTTATAAGGCAATTAGTATCTGAAATCATGTTAGCGGCGTGTATTTCATTCAGTTCGTTTGCGGACACTGCGTCAGATAGTACAAAGAACATGAAACAGGTACTGCGGGCTCGGAGACGCGCGCGGGACTGCCGCGAGTCGACGCCAGCGCCCTCCCGCGCCTGCGCTTCAGCTCCCTGGCACTCCGAAGCCTCCACTACGAAGCCTCATTTTCACACATGGAACCGCACAATGGACGTCTCACTCGCTGCTGCCCAATCAGGTCATCTTGCTAAATCCCTTAGAATGCAAATTCCTGAGATATTGCCTGCTGCATATAGCGAGCAGAATTAGGATTTGTAATAGGTTGGCATACCTACTAGCAAGATCACGTTATATACCTATATAAATGGGCCACAGGTTTGACCCAGTTGCAAATCCACACAAATATTTAAGTAAGGCTGGGAGTGGCACCTTGACGTTACGAAATGTATCGTCACATATGTGTAGGTACCTATTGTACCTATATACCCAACCATGGATAGGTATGCTTTTGAAACCTACATTAGTGTATTAAACCAGTTGGTGTCCTATAACATATAGCCCAGTAAAAATACGGGTTGAAAGGAAATAATTTCTAATAAGCAATTTTTCAGTGGTTCAGTAGTTTTTGCGTGATGCTGTTACAAACATACAAACAAACAAACAGACAGACAAAAATTCTAAAAAAGGTTGATTTGGAGTCCGGGATACCTAAATACCATATCGTAATCTTTTTCATGTAAATATCCTCAATGTACAAACACGCTTCTGTTACAGTTTTATAATAGTTAAGATAAAGAAAGTTAATCATTTTAACGGGTTCTTAACGCGTTTTTATTTATTTTGGAGTTCCTGTAAGAACCCATTAAAATTAGTTTAACAATTTGAGATCTTGTTTGTATTCTATCTGTCTGTAAGTATGTGTGGGTGGGAAATAAAGAGAGTTCATGAGACGGCTCAATAGCTGTAACTATGTACTTTCGAAGCGTAACTAATAAGGCGGAGATTCAGAGATGATTTTTTTTAGTCTTAGCTCGAACTAAGCAGGGCGAATTTTGACATACGGGAGTTCGAACTATGACTTAAAAAATCGTCTATCGGTCTAAGTGGGTTCAATAGATGCTCTGTTGTTGATAAGATAAAGAACAAAATAAAACCGGTCAAGTGCGAGTCGGGCTACTCGCGCTCTACGTAGTCCAATCACGGTTCAATCACCGAATATTTACCCTGATTGCAGCCCAGGCCCCCCTAGACAAAGTGGCATTCTATTGGGGTCGACGCTAGTAGAAACAGACAAAATGTATGGATTTGACATTGGCGATCGAAACCTTTTCACATTTGTTTTCGTCACCATACGTCAAGTCCATACATTTTATGCTTTCTACAGTCGTTAAATGCTAATCGAAAGTACTTTGTCTAGGGGCCCTGATCATTGACCAAGATTATTTTTTCGCTTACGCTGCCGCTGGTAGACAAAATGTCAGTGTAACCGCGTTGAGACAGCGAATCTGTTCAATTTATATGAAGTGACATTGGGTCAGGTGGCCGATTTATATGAAGTAAGTCAGTCACAAAAAAGTGGTTATGTCGCGTCGATAAGGACAGCAATAAGGTAGCGATCTCCTTTTTGATAACTAGAGTGAATATGACAAAACACGTTCCGACCTCTATTACTTTTCCCTCTACGTATCAGATTTTTAAAATCCGATTAGATGAGGTAGAAAATATCAGCAGACACTCTCTAGAATTTTCGTAGATCTACCTTAGATCTACGGGAAATCTATCATCTAGGTATAGGCCAAAAAGAAAGGAAAAGACGGTTTATTGGAAATAATGTCCAGACAAAAAGAAGTAGTGAGAATTTATTTCATTTCATGTCACTATTTTCACCGTAGTTTATTCGTCCCCTTTCTCGTACCTTAAATCAGAATTAATTATTTTATAATGTCCATTGCTTCTGATATACTAGCATGGCATGCCACGCACGACAAAGCGACAAAACGAGAAAATCGTCATGCGCGCTCGTGGCCGAAAATCCGTAGATTTACGAATGTTTTGTAGGACTGGCAATATTTTTTTTGACAGCTGACAGATAACGTTCCGTTTTTATGGTACCATTTCGATGAAGATTGTCAATTTTCAAATGATTGCACTACACCTACCCTATAATTTACATTTTTGTTTCGATTCTACAAAGAGGAAGCGGTGGTCACAAAATTCTCAAATTGATCTTGAAGCATTTTGCACTTAAAATGTAATAAAATAAATGTTCTGTTGCGATTGTTGCAAAAATTAGTGTTGAATCAAATATGATTTTACACAGTATTTAAAGTGTTTTCCGATACATAGCAGACTTCAATCAGTATCAAAATTAACTAATCGAATGTTCGTGTTAGTCGTTTATCGTACCAATATCAAATAAAGTGTGTTTAAGATGTCTAAACAAAGTGTTATGTTCCACCCCATAATAAGCTCCATCCAAAGAATAGCTCTTTATGAAACCAAAGCGGTAAGTTATAAATGCATGACAATACCTATACCAGCTTCCTGAATAACTGTAATAAAAAAAATGTAACGTTAAGCATATGCTCACGACTATATTCCCCGAGGGGGTAGTCAGAGATATTCTGAAACCTCAGAACATCCACGTTTCACCAGTAGTACCGAAACTCTGTCCAGTCTAAATTAGACCTAGACAAATCTTTTAACTGGACAACTTAGCAAATATATAGCTATTCAAGAACTGCCCATTTTATCATAGATTAATAATGGTGGAGTCCCGTTGTAGGTCTAATCACCTAATAAGGTGCCTCCCCGGCCTACAGCGAAGCTCCAGTGGTGGCTTACAATAGTGTTCTTTTCTAAAAATAACCCTTGAAGTCACAAAAATTCATTTAAAATAACCGTACAATGTACACTTTTGCTACAAAAACAAGACATTGGATTAATAGTTAAGATTAAGATACCTAGATTCGATTAATAGTTTATAAGTCTTATCGATGTACCTGCACAGTATACAAATTTTAATAATGCGGAAATTATATTGAAAAATCAGGATGTTTTGGCACTATTGGCTAATTGTTTTCGCGCCCTTTTAGCTGCTATCCAACTTTGCGCCCTTTGAAAACCTGAAGTCATTTAACTTCGGGTTTTGATGGAGACTCGGGTCTGCTCTGCGCAAACGAAATTGACGAGCGGAATTATATTCCTGGTCACACTTTACCTTTAATTAACCTGTTTTGTCCCACGAGCTATTCAAATGTCTCCCCAAAACACTTCCACATATCTCTGTTACTCTTATCAAATAAACAATTTACAAGTGGCGATGGGCTCACTCCCCATCACACTGGGCAGAGTTTCGCTACTACTAGTGAAACGTGGATGGTCTGAGTTTTCAGAATATCTCTGACTAACCCACTCGGGGAACATATTTGTGAGCATATGCTTATGCTTATGCAATTTATAAATTTCAGAGATTTTATCTAATAGGGTCCAACAATACCCAGACACGATTTAGGGTCCTCAAAATAGACCGTACGGACCCAAGGGAATTGATACTTGTGGATGACAAAGTGGAGTACAACAAGCAGGAGATCCATCAGCTGCTTAACATGATCGGGTTCGGAAACTCAAGGACCGGAGGACGCTCTACTACGGGAATCAATAAACTTGTTTCTGCATTTGGAATTGTTGGTAATGAACTTTAATTTTAAAACGCTTAACATTATAGTATGTCATGAGAAAATAACATCTGAGCATCCCTAATGATTACACAAAAGAATGCAAGAATGCAGTTTTTGTGCAATCGGCATAGGACCGGGAGTCACCAAATGGAGAGTAGGCTTATAATGCTTATTATGCAGTGGGTGGATGATGATGATGAGAGACATGTAGCACCATTGTCTACTTCTTAATTTAAAAAATTTGCTGTCCCATGCAAAACTGGAAACATACTCGAGCCAAATGTAAGAGACAGCAAATTTTTTTTTACGCGATTAAGATGTTGGTACCATAGAGAAAGTTGTTCAGTTTGATGGACTGATCATCCCTTTAAAAAGTGTCAGCATATTAAGTTGGACCCTGTATTGGAAATATAGCTTGAAGCATTTTTCACATTAAGAGTAATAAAAATCTATTCTGATGAATTTTAAATTAAAATATGGGTTAAAGAATAAAGAACTCAGAAAATCAGAAATCAGTTTATTCATAGATACTAAACTAAATCAGTAACTGAGTTTATACTAAACTTCAATCAATCAGATCAATCAAATATTCTTTATTTTACACCAAAAAAATTTACAGTAAAATACAGAGAAAAAATACAAGAGGTAAAAAATTTGGCACAATAAACTTCCTAGTGGTTAATTTGCAAGGTTCGCTACCTTGCCTATTACAGGTTATAGCAATATTCCTGACCACCCGAAATGAGGAATATGATCGAAAGTTATATGTATGATGCTGGTCCTTATTTTTGTTTAAAATTAAAACAAGCTAGCATTTATTTCAATCAACAAATCTGCTAAAAGAGTGGAGTCTCAAAATATTTTATTTAATTCTAACAGTAACTCTCCCATCCTTTCCAGGCTTTATAAGATTCTTGGAAGGTTACTACATAATCCTTGTGACGAAACGACGAAAGATAGCCATGATCGGCTCACATTCCATTTACAAAATAGAAGACTCTACCACTATATACATTCCGAACGAGACAAGTAAACCTCAGCATCCAGACGAACAGAGATATTTCAAGATGTTTCAAGCTATAGATCTGTCGACTAATTTTTACTACAGCTATAGTTATGATATAACTCATACCCTACAAATGAACATGGCACCTCCAAGGAAACTTGCTCCAGCATTGTTTCCTAAACCGGTGACCGCTGCTGTGTACCATTCTAATTTGAGATCAAGCTCGTCTCAGAGCGTCGAGGAGAAGAAATGTACCTGTGGGGAGAATGATGATGATGAGGACATCTTTGAGACTTGGAAAAGGCAGTTGATGGAGAGACAGAAGAAAACCGGGTAATATTTTAGAACAGAATATCTTTATTTGCCTTAAACAATAAACACATTACAAAAACAATATAGTATACGGTTAGTACTTACATATACATAAAAAACACAACAACAAAAAACATATTAAGACAAAATGGTCTGCGACATCTTTGGTTATTTAGTAAATAATTGAACTTTCCAGACTTAACTAATGGTCTATGACCTATATTTTTTCAAAAGGCCAATATTTCAAAACTATCGTCTTTTAGGGACGTAGCGCGTCATCTACTGGCGTTTTTTCAATCCACGTCCCTTAAAGACGATAGTGTTGAAAAATGTTGGCTTCCGACGTAATTGCTCGGTAGCTTAAATGAACGAAAGCACAACCCTCGTTTACCTGGATGCGGGTTCAAGTCCCGTCTGAGACAAATTTTTCAATCTTTAAATTGATTTCAAATAGCACAACATTATTATGAATTAGCACAAATAATATTAGAAATATGTTTATCCATTAACCAATCCGATTTTATTAGATGTCAGTAGTAAAGACAGTCTGTAACAAATTTTTTAATAAAAGTAAAAAATCTTTCATTTCAGTCAAGAGAGTCAAAGACTAGAATTTGGTGTCCGCACTGTCCCAGAATGGAGATTTGTTTGGAACAGCCACCTGTTGTCTACAGTCCATTCACACCTACACCCCGACTGGATCCTCTACATCGTCCACGGGTTTATAGAACAGAGCAATTTGAACATATTCGGTCGACCAATATACCTGACTCTAATAGCCAGGAGAAGCAATAGATATGCTGGTACAAGGTTCTTGAAAAGAGGTGCTAATATGCACGGTGATGTCGCGAATGAAGTGGAGACGGAACAAATAGTTCATGATTCTATGGTTTCTTCTTTCTCAGCTGGAAGGTAAATTGATATTTTATGGTACTGCTTGCCTACTCAACAGAGAGTGTGGTAAGTTTTTTCAACTTATATTCGATGATTTATGCTCTGAAAACGGCGATGGCAAACATTGTGAGGAAACCTGCACTTTATTACAAATTTCGTTTCTCAAATCTAAACGAATTTATTTTAAAGAAATTGACAAGTAAAATTATTTCTTTTGCAGATTCAGTTCATTTGTCCAAATGCGAGGCTCAATACCAAGCTTCTGGTCGCAAGATGTTTCCAAAATGGTGCCAAAGCCGCAAATAGCTATAGACTTGAGCGACCCATTTGCTGAAATACCAGGCAAGCATCTCAACAATCTCATGAGAAGATATGGATCTCCCATCATGTTCCTCAACCTGGTAAAGAAAAGAGAGAAGAAGAAGCATGAGTCACTGCTGACGGACGTCATAAGCAATGCTATAAAGTATCTCAATCAGTTCCTGCCTCCAGAACACGCTGTCCAGTACATACACTTGGATATGGCTAGAAAGAACAAAGGGGCCGATGCTAAAGTTCTTGATAAGTAAGTGCGCGCTTTTGTAATTTATGTGAACTCTTTTTATTTTTTATTTACAATTAATGGACTCTTGCTTGTGCGTTAGCACTGCATTTCTGCCAATGTCAAGTAGTTTGTGGGAGAATCTATCCCAATCTCAGGGATTGTTTTTGATCAAGAACAAGAAGAGATTGAGGATTGCGGAGCCTCGTGGTAGGCAAAAACGCGACGCGCGAAAACCACGCGAGACAAGTGCTCGGGTCGGAACCTGCAACATGACACACACTCACAAAAACTCAATGGTGAGCTTATACAAAATGGTGGAGCCACATGCAAGCCGGAGAGAACCCGATACGCGACCGCCCCCTAACAGAATTGCAACACGTCAAGAACACGACTTAGTTTTTACTAGGACATATCCCATATTATGTATGTATTTTATTCTCATTCCGTGTCCTTTCCACCAGATTGTCAACAATAGCGCACACGGTAGTGCGCCGTACGGGCATATTCCTCAGCTCGCGGACCTACGGTGAGCCGGCGGGCGTCGAGGGGCATCAGGACGGCCGCTTGCAGACCGGGCTCGCGCGCGTCAACTGCGTGGACTGCCTCGATAGGACCAACACTGCGCAGTTCGCTATTGGCAAGTGCGTTTTGGCTCATCAGGTAATTATTTATTATTTTTCCTTTTCCCGCTAGTTTCCTTCGTTTAAGAAGTATAAGAAAACCACAGAACGCAAATAAATAACTTTAGGCTTAGGCTTTTTTATTTTAGGTTTTATCATCACGGCGCCCCTGAGCGGTAAAAGGCCTCTTAATAACAACCGCAAACAAACTATTGTATAAAAATAAGTACTAATAGAGTTTACCCGCGATTTCCGCACAAATTATGTACCAGATTTTAAGTCAGATCATAAGCTATCAAATAAAAAAAGTTTCATCAAAATCGGTTCAGTAGTTTTTGCGTGATGCTGTAACAAACACACAAACAAACAGACAGACATCAATTCTAAAAATGGTTGATTTGGAGCCCGGGATACCTAAAAAGCATATTTTTCGTGTAAATATCTTCAATGTACAGACACACTTCTGTTACAGTTTTATAATAGTTAAGATAAGTACTATTATTATTTGGGGAGGGCTATTGCAAGCCGTGGCTTTAACACTGCTGGCTTCGACCAGTGCTGGTCTATTGTGTTCGCCCTTTAGACCATATAACTAGGGACCAGCCTCGCGTTAGCATTCCTGTCTGCTAGGTTAAACGATCAATTGATCATGTGCATTTACATACAATTTTAAACACTTCAAACTAGTCCCGTTTAGCAATCGTAGGATATCACCGCTTCCTTAATTCGTGTAGAAAAAACACGAATTCAATGAGTTTTGAAAGTATTATCAAGCCATATATAACAAGTTGTGATTTTTATGAGTGCGGCTACATTGGTTTCCATAGCATCGGACGATCTACTAAGTAATTGCAATGATTGCAGCTGTACGCCCTGGGTCTGATTGGTGAGCCGATCATAGAATTCGACTCGGATTGCGTCAGGCTGCTGGAGGGTTTATACGAGGATCACGGCGATACCCTCGCGCTGCAATACGGCGGATCTCAATTAGTTCACAGGTGAGAGTGACCTACGTTTTCCTCTAGACCTTGCGGAATGCAGGCGTATCGCACGCTTGGGTAGACGGCAGCACAGCAAAAGAAAGAGTATGTTATTATAGGTACACACAGTACAGACACTCCTTTCCCCCCACCAAAGGACACTGGGTAAAAATGTATGGCCGCTGGTCCAAGAGCCTCCGCTATGGCACAGTCAGAGGATACTTTAACGTACATTGTGTACAAAGGGCATCAAAATATTTTCGAAAAAAAAAATATACAGGGTGTTTTATTTTTACGTGCTCATTTTAGGAAGATTTTTTTTACATTATGGCCCAAAAGATGATATTTCTTTCGGGGTGATCACACTCTTAGCTACAACAACAAATTGTTATGATTAAGCGTGCAACAGTAAGAAGGCTCACGTGTAATAGAATGACAATTTCAGGATGGAATAACGATTTTCTTGTTTTGAGTTTACGAGATGCTAAGGTTCAAAGATTATTTTGCATTAGTAATAATAAAAACCAATAATGCTAACCATATGAAACAAGGAATTCAACCAGCAGATAAAAATAACGGTGAAATGCTAACATTAGTATGAAATAAAGTATAATTGATTGATTGATTGAAAAGCAGCTAAACTAAACATCCTGTATCTTTTTTTCTATAGAAAAGAAATTGTTGGCACATATAAATAAATGTTCTATATTAAACCCCCTTTCAAACATAGTATGCCACTTAGGTGGTGACTCTTGGACCACTCCTGCCCACTGTCCTTTAACCTCACCCACTTGCTCGTTGAAGGACAGTAGGCAATGGTGTAATCCTCTCACTCGCACTCAGTCAGTATGGAGTGCATAAGGACGTTAGTGCCCCATGCGGCATGACCAGCTTAAGATACGCGTTAAGGTGTCTACACACCAAACCCACCGACAACCCGTAGCCGTATCATACAATTTTAATATGCGGACGGTATCGGCGGCGCGCCGCCGCGGCGACTTGTCGGCGAGTTCGGTGAGTAGACACCTTAAAGCTATAAAATCGATAGATATAATAATACAGATAGTGTGTAGACACCATTAGAATTTCTTCTTTAAATTAGGATTCCTTAATCGAAGAGTTAGTGGTAATACGTTCCTAATACTCATTATTAGAGTGTAGGGAACGTGGCCTACCGGTGTTTTATTCGGCTCCGCTGGAGAGGTTTTAGTGGACTGTAGTTTTTCTGGTGGCAGGTTTCCATGTAAAGGAAAGTCTTGTTTGCAGCACTGGAGATTTATTTTAGTGATTTTACATCAGAGTCAGTTACACGCACAAGCACCGCAATATGGAAGACGGAAACGGAAATACAACTTTTTTAATTACTACATTTTATGTTGGTGTTGCCAACAATGAGTATGATCCATCCTGGATCGAACTGTTCTTCATACCTCTATTATATACTTATTGTTACAGAATAAAAACTTACCGTAAAACAGCGCCGTGGTCTTCCCACGGCAACGATATCATGCAGACCCTTAGTCGGTACTACTCCAACACATTCTCCGACGCTGAGAAGCAGAACACAATGAACCTGTTCCTGGGCCTTTTCATACCGGACTCGACGAGGCCGCCTATCTGGGAGTACCAGAGTGATTACTACCTTCACCATCCGGAATCTATGGTTTATATTCCTAGTAACAGGTAATTTGGCAATTTTGGTTGAAAATAGATGAGATATTAGTTTCTTTGTGATTATGCTTTGCGTGAACAGACTTTAATTCTAGAGCACTTAAAGCTTACGGTTACGGCCCTAATTGACTAATAGGTTACGGACTTAGGCCCTAGTTTACTGAAAGGTTACGGACCTAGGAAAGCCCTTGTTTACTAATAGGTTACGATTAGGTTAGGTTAGGCATGCAGGGTCCAGTGTATCATGTTTACTGACTTACTTGTATTTGTTACGGACTTGGGCTCTAACGCAATAAAAGGTTATATACTCAAGCTCTAATGTACCAAAAGGTTTATGGGCCATACTTAGGCCCTGGCGTACTAAAAGGTTACGGACTTAGGCCCTAACGCACTAATAGGTTACATACTCAGACCCTAAATGCACTAAAAGTTTACGGACTTACGCCCGATCGCACTAAACGGTTACTTACTTAGGCACTAGTCACTAAAAGAATACGGACTTAGGCCCTATTGGCTATGTGCACGACACTAGCGCCCCTAGCGGTGTTGGACCGCCGTGAATTATTTCAAGTAACATGTTAGTTAAAAGTTTGTTATTTTATAATAACATATTGTAAAACTAAAGAAATTAGCAACATTATCGATATTAAAATTTTTTAATACTTATTTGCTAGAATCCACGATATTTGCATTGCCAATTCCCGTACAAACTTTTATCCCGGTTTTCACACCTTTGGAGATAAAATATCAAAAAACCCTTTTTAGTGAGCACCTAGATGCCAATAGAAACTTACATGTCAAATTTTAAGTTTGTAGTCTTTACAGTTTTGGAGATTTCGTGTTGTGTTAGTGTATAACAAAAGTACACATTTCTGCCACCCCGGGCTCTGCGATCGATTTGTCAGTTCCCATCACCACTTCGCACATAGCCAATATCGCACTAAAAGGTTATGGACTTTAGGCCCGTCCCATACAGGCCTCACGAATAAAGTTGAGCGGTGTGGCTGGATTGGTTAGGTAAATTTATAGGCCATTAAGATTTGCATTTTCTCGCAGGTTTAATATCAAGCCAATATCCAAGACAGGTGGAGAGGAGCACCACGCGCTCTTTATTGGCTTCTTTCTGGCTTTCTGCCTTTCTATAAGGCAATTGATTGCAAATTGTTAAATTTGAGATTTCAGCGAGAAGTTGCAAACCTAAAGGGTGAATAACTGCTTAAGAGGTCTTGCTGTGAGAGGATTGTCAAGCCTCGACAGAGTACTAATACAGCCAACTAACAAAAGTATCCAGGATTGATTGATTCCAACACAGGTCGCTAACAAAATGGTGGGACGACGATGTCCTACAACACTTGCCCCGGCCGTGCAACGAGATGCGCAAGCTCTGCTGCGAGATCATCGGCATGCAGGGTGACAGCGGCGCGCTGGAGATGGTCGACACCTACCACGACTATAACAGGCCCTTTGAGTACACCGTCTTCCAAGAGTGCTTCGAATTGAAGGTAACAGGTTTAACCGTGTGGTGAGAACCTGGCTATTGACAGTGATGATGATGAACTTAACTGATACTGATAATTGAGAGGGTGATAATTTGATAGTTGATTTTAAGGCTCGGTGAACGATATAATGATTGATTTTATGCTAGTATTAGAGTTTACCCGCGAGTTCGTCCGCACAAATTATACACCAGATTTTAAGTCAGATTTAAGCTATTTAAGGTTCTGTCGTTTTTGCGTGATGCTTATAAACATACAAGTAAACAGACAGACAAAAATTCAAAAAACTTTGATTTGGAGTCAGGGATACCTAAAAACCATATCGTAATCTTTTTCATGTAGATATCTTCAATGTACAGACACACTATTTTTACAGTTTTATAATAGTTAAGATTAAGATAAGATATACGTTTTTTATTAATATTTATTTAGATTTTCTTAAAAGTTAAATATTTCGAACCTTCTACTATTTTTGTAGTAGGTACCCACACGATATTGTAGAAATATTTTTTTTGTTTTTATCTTTTTCTGCCCCCCAAAACTGCCCCTCAATATAAACACTAAGCTTTTTATGACTTTATTTTTGTCATTGAAACGTTAATTGCTATAACTGTACCAAGTTTCAGCTTCCTGTGTCTTACGGTCTCTGATACAAATGCCTGTGACAGACGGACAGACACCGAGGTGATTCCATAAGTGTTCCGTTTTGCCAATTTTGGTCCGGAACACTAAAAAATATCAATTCTGTATAAAAGTGTTCAGGTTTTGTGTCCATTTGTATTTAGTCCACTTTCCCTCCCCATAGATGTGTCACACACTGCGCGACCTGGCGCCGACGTTCTCGGAAAGCTTCAGCCCTTTCGTGGTGCGAGGCCACGCGTACGGCCAGCCGAAGGGACCCACCTCCAAGAACCCCGTGATCAGCGGACGATCCAGTACCACTTCTAACAACTCTAGCGAGTATGTCTACATATCTTTATATTTAACTAGAGTTAATCCGCGACTTCGTCCGCACAAATAAAATACCACATTTTAAGTCATATCATAAGCTATCAAACAAAAAAGTTACATCGATATCGGTTCAGTAGTTTTTGCGTGATGCTGTTACAAACGTACAAACATACAAACAAACAGCCAGACAAACATTCTAAAAAAGGTTGTTTTTGATACCTAAAAACCATATCGTAATCTTTTTCGTGTCTTCAATTACAGACACACTTCTGTTACAGTTTTATAATAGTTAAGATAAGATTATATTTATTAAATATTTATTTCGATTTTCTTAAAAGTTAAATATTTCGAACCTCCTACTACTTTTGTAGTAGGTAAAGTTATTTTTGCACTTTTATTTATAGGTTTTCTTGACTGAGAAATATCACTTTTTGTGATTAGGGTCACTATGGATGATCTGCCGTGTGTCACTAAATAAACGCTCGTCGATTGGAACTGTCCTACTGGAACCTATTTAGTGTCTGTGTGGACAAAGCGCCTTATTTGTACCTTCTTGTTTTTCTGTCCGAAATGTTTAAATAATTATTTTAGTTTGAAATAAAGTGTAATTGATTTATTGATTAATGTATAATATTATATTGTGTTTCAGTTCAAACAGCGACTCTTCAACTGACGACGACCTGACCAGCTCAACGCCGAGCTCGCGGCAAGTGTTCTCCCCACTCGCGGTGGCGGCCGGCATCCTCGCGGACCCGGAGCCCGAGCCCGAGCCTCTTTTCCCGGCCATCAAGCGCTCCAACAGGGTGCTCCTCGACGAACCCGGCAAACGTGACATGCTGATGTGAGTTAGATTCTGGTACTTTAAATGTGACTTTACTTCATTCCAAATAAGAACGATATTTCCCGATTCCTATTTAGCTTTCAGATAAATTCTGTTTAGCAAATATACTATCCGACATATCTTGGACGGTACTAAATCTGTCCTAAGAATAAGTGGGAGTGTTTTAAATCTGTTTCTGTTATTCAAAATAGCCATAAAGTTTCGTTGCTATATGGAATGGAGTATAGAGAATTTGTGTGTTAAGTCCAAGACATTTTATGTATTTACATTCATTTATTATTGTATGATATCAAATAAAATTCCCATGGGATCTCGGCTCAACCATCAACTCAACTCATCTGGAGTTAACCAATTTTCTTCCGGTGGGTGTTGTGCAAGGTGACTAAGGAAAGAGGTTTTTCATCTATCACCTGCCACATTTCATCATGGAACCACAAATAATTTCTTTCCATACTATATGTCGAGGCAATCACGACTTTTGCCCTCTGAAAAGTACGGCATCAAAAGGCATAAGGGGTAGTCAGAGATATTCTGAAACCTCAGAACATCCAAGTTTCACCAGTAGTACCGAAACTCTGTTCAGTGTGACGGGGGGTGAGCCCGTCACCACTCATAATGGACAGTGGGTACCATACATGTCTCGAAATTGAAGCATGCATCAAGAGGAATGGAAATAAAAAGGAAATTTTGGGAAAAAGTATATGCCGCGTCACGCTGCTGGTAGTAGAGAAATCATACTAGGAGTCGCGCTGCAATTCTGGCGGAGTACGGACGCGTGCGTATCGGCGCGTTGGGATTGCACGTGGCTCCACCATTTTGTGAACTCTTTTGTGTTTTTACCTTAAAACAATAACTTGAGATTATATTAAACTACTTACATTGGCAAAACTGCCACGCTAGACTTAATAAATACTACTGATCATTTTCCTTCGTATACTCTCCACATAACGAGACATTGGCTGAATTGTGATAACACATCGGATGCCACTAAACAAAAAATTGAATTGAAATCATACTAAAGTGGCCGAAGATCCCTTAAACAAATCTATTCATGATCGACAATATTCATAACTAGAATTACAAATTGACACCACTAGTTTTTGGAGATCCTAAACATTTTTTCGTTTCCGACTAGAACGTCATTCTTTTCGACCCATGTTCCTTAGGGAAAGTTGTTTAGTTTTATTGACGGAATACACCATAAAAACTAGAAATAAAGCAAGTACCTATTTTATCTCAGATACAAGCGTTACGTGAACTTCGAGCGTCGTTCAAACCCGCGCCACAAGAGCGACATCCACGTGGTGATGACGGTCAGCAGCGCCTTCACCATCGACAGCACCGTCGACGTCATACCACCCACCGTCACGAAGGCCTCCAGGGAAATATACCACAACTATGTGCAGAGGAAGACTGGACACATCGCTGTGCCTGCGGCTTCCGTCTCTATGTATAAGAAATATGTCAACTTTAGTCTTTGAGAGGTCAATCGTAGTGAAACTAGCTAATTCCATTATTATGATTATACAGGGTCCAACTTAATATGCTGACAGTTTTTCAGGGGATGATCAGACCATCAAACTGAACAACTTTCTCTACGGGACCAATGTCGAAATCGCGAAAAAGAAATCAGCTGTCCCATACATTTGGGTCGAGTAAGATTTCATTTTAGTATGGAACAGCAGATTTTTTTTCGCGATATCGACTTTATTCCCATAGAGAAAGAAGGACCCTATATTATACATCTTTATTGCGGCGATTGCTAATGTTATTATTAGCTACAAATACTGTTTATTTTTTATTATAATAGTCGTTGTGGTCAGGCGCAGATCCTTAAATCAAAAAAGGTTGTGGTCACGGCCACTCGAAAATTGGTAAAGTGCGAGTCGGGCTACGGACTCGCTCACGATCGATACATTGCATTCCGACAAAGGAAACATTTACAAAATGTATGGCGCCCTCGGCCAAGACCTTGTGCAGTGTTTAAGGAAAAGCCCCAGGGCGAACACCACTAAATTAATAAACCTGTAAAATGTTTCTGTTTGCCCACGAAAATTACAAAGTTAAATGTGTGTTTGTTTGCAAATCACATAATATATCATCTAGACTAAACTACTGAACCGAATTTGATGAAACTTTTACAGTTAGAAATGCACAATTCGGTATGCCAAGTTTTTTTTTTGGAGGGCTGAATCGAAAACCATTTCGAGATAATTGTCTCAATAATAATATTTTCTGTGTCAGAGATTTTAAAATTAAAGGATTACAGATATTTTAAATAAAATAACGTCGGTTTACGGTCCGTCCAGTGACGTCACTGCAAAACCTGTGAACTCCTTGTTAAATTTAAAATCAACATAAAATAACTGACCATTAAGAAAAAAAATACATTTACAATGTCTGATTTTGACATTTGATGTTGCCGTTTCTGTTTCCAGCATAGAGTTAAAAAGAGAAGGCATGAAATTTATATTAATAAAACAATAGCTTTTCTCCATGGAGTTCGAATCATTTTCTCTCCGCCATTTCTGCATTTAGAGATTACTGATCAAAGTAATTTAAAAATTAAATTTATATTGATAAACTTGATGAATCGCAATACAAATTAAATTGGTTTCTTAAAATTATGTCTCTTATCCGTAAAAAATATAAAATGAAGACCAAAAAAAAAACTTGACACACCGCATTAGGATTGTGGGGGCATGCCCACCGTGCCGTTGTGGTCTAGTAACCATTCCTACCGTGCTCGAGTAGCAATAGGCAATGGTTCGATCCCCGTCCAGGCTGACTCGTACCAATGAGCTTTTCGGAATGTATTTACGATTAGTAACACTGGCTTTTCGATTATACTAAACATCGCGAGGAAACCTGCATGCTTCATTTTCGAGGCATGTATTGTACCCACTGTCCATTATAAGTGGCGACGGGCTCACTATCTGTCATACTGATAGAGTTTTGGTACTATTAGTGACACGTGTCACTGTATTTATGACTACGCCCTCAAGGAATATATTCGAGAGCATAATAATAGCAGTTCTAGTGAACTGTACAAACTGTTATAAAACTTGTTTTAATATTGTTAAGAGTCCAAAGGAACAAATAAGTACCAAAAGTTGAAGACTAATAAAAAATAAAGCAGATTTATATAAGTAATCAATCAATCAAATTACCTATTACATATCTGAAATTAACTACGATGTTCATGGTATGATAATAATAAAGTCATAATATTTATTGTTGTCGTGTACTTTTATTCCTTTGTTCCTTGTCATGTTGCATTCAATCAACAATCAGTGTCTGTGTCTGATAATTTCAGATAATTTTATATTAGGGAAGTAACCGGTAGTAACATTAACATCATTGTAAGTATCTATATCTTTTTGAGTAGATATGGTAAACAAACTACAACAGATTGGATGAAACTTTAAGGATTACACTATGACGCGGCAGCACCGGCATTGCTGCGACCTTTCTCGCTCTAGGAAATAACGTTCCTGAGCGACAGAAAAGGCTAGAGCGTGATAAAATGTGATTCCGTGCTGCCAGATGAGGCTCAACCTTGGATCAACCCTCTTCTTCTGTCTTCTTGTTTGACCACGGTACCCTAGAAACAAATGCTATGGGTATTAATTTACGCGCCTCGGCGAGGCTGTGAGCAATACCAGTACCAATGTTATGGGTATCAATTTACGCACCTCGGCGAGGCTGTGTGCGATACCGGTACCTCCGTACAGCTCTGGTTTAAAGCCAGCGTAGGCAACCTATGATTCATTGATTTTGAGTTTTGAGCACTTTTCAGAGATAGCAAAACACTAGACTTGGCTGTATGGGCTCGATCCCCTTTCCTTCCCGAAAAAAAAATTGACATTTCATTTCACCTTGCTTGTGGAGTTTTGCGCGGGAATCGTGAAGAAAAGGACGGGCTTTGTTTCTTAATTTTCTAAATTAGTTTTTCGTGGTTATTATTTTGTTAATGTGGTGGATTTGTTTAATAAAGTGCCACTAATGGAGAACAATATAGTAAAAGTGAGAAATAAAGAAGGCGCTCCCGTTTGATTCGGATTGATCCTTGCGTAAAACTCCCCTCAACATTGGAATGTGTGTACCACCCTCGCATTTCAAGAGTTAGGTATTAAGTACAAAGAAAAATATCATTAAAGACCAGGCTGTAAGGGCTAGTTCCCATTGCCTTTCCGAAAGGATAAACTATTAAAAAAAAAAAAATTGCTTGTAGATTTTACGAAATTCGGAAAAAATCGAAGTTGAAGGAAGAATTACGATAAACGGGGGGCGGATATATTCTGGCTGCATGTGATTATATCAGTAGCCGCAGCCATGGCTATGTCGAAGGGGTTCAAAGTCCTAGAGAAGTCGTCGCCGCCAAATCCTTACAGTATTATTTTGCAACATCGGAACAAAGATACATCGTTGTTATTCGAGTCTCAAGCCGTCGTTTCATTATCGCCCCAGGAAACAGAAACTCTTCGGAAGCAGTATCACAAAATCGCAGATGCCTATGGATGTCTGGGGGTTCTCCAACTGAATTCTGGTGAGAGCTGCTTGCTTTACCTCGTCCTGGTCACGGGCTGCTGCTCCGTCGGTAAGGTAGGCGACGTCGAAGTTTTCAAAATTACCCAAACTCAGTTCCTGCCTTTGTTCTACCATTCACAAGGTGAAGACAAAGTCTCCGAAGTGAGGAAATTACTGAACTCTGGAACTTTCTACTTCTCATGGAATTCTGGGAAAACTAATGATAACCTATTTGACCTCACTCTTTGCGCTCAAAGAAAGAGCAAAGGAGCTAACCCTGATAATAGATTCTTTTGGAATAGGACATTGTTTATCCATTTGATAAGATTTGGGATTGATTGCGATGATTGGCTTACGAGGGCCATGTGTGGCTCGGTTGAGATACGCACTATATACGTAGGCCACAGACAGGCGCGGGCTGTTCTAGTGTCCCGTCTCAGCTGTGAGAGAGCTGGCACCAGGTTCAATGTCCGAGGGTGCAATGATGATGGTAACGTTGCTAACTTTGTTGAAACGGAACAAGCTATTTACATAGATGACTCTGTGGCATCCTACATACAAACAAGAGGCTCGGTGCCTCTGTTTTGGGAACAACCTGGTATACAGGTCGGATCTCACAAGGTGAAAATGTCTAGAGGATATGACGCGTCAACCAGTGCCTGTGATAGGCATTTTACTCAGCTGAAACGTAGCTACGGATCCCTGATTATAGTGAACCTTTTGGGGTCCAGTTTGATAGGTGGTAGTGAAGGGGAGGCGACTCTGAGCAACGCATTTCAGAAGCATTTAAATGAGCCAGTACACTCAGATGTTACACAAATTATTTTTGATTACCATCAAGAAGTTAGAGCGGGCTCTGTGGAAGCTGCCTTGGCTAAATTCAAGAAAGTTATCGAACAGCACTATGATACCATCAGCATATTTAGTGCCAAAGGTATTGACATTTATAATATTCAAAAAGGAGTGATCCGTACTAATTGCTTAGATTGCCTGGATAGAACAAACTCTATACAGTTGTTCATAGGCTTGGAAATGTTGGCTATTCAATTGATGTTGCTGCAATGCATAGACAAAAAGCAAAATGTTACGCGATTTGAAGAAGTGTTCAGACAGATGTGGGTTAATAATGGCAACGAAATATCTAAAATTTATGCTGGAACTGGAGCAATACAAGGAGGTTCAAAATTGATTGATGGTGCCAGATCTGCTGCTCGTACTATTCAAAACAATCTGCTCGATAATTCTAAACAGGAAGCTATTGATATTCTATTACTGGGCTCTACTTTGAATTCTGAATTAGCTGATAGAACAAGAATTTTGTTACCTGCCCATATATTGCACACATCAACACCAGTTCTAAGGGAAATGTGCCGTAGAGCTAATGAGTACACCCAGCCAACTAGCATCCGCATCACAATTGGCACGTACAACGTCAATGGAGGAAAACATTTTAGAAGTCTTGCGTACAAGGATGTATCCTTAGCTGATTGGTTGTTGGATTGCCCTAACTCGGCTTTAGTAAATACTGTTAATTTAAAGGAACATCCATCAGACATTTTTGCCATTGGATTTGAGGAGATTGTAGACTTGAATGCAAGTAACATTATGGCAGCAAGTTCTGATAATGCCAAAGCTTGGAGCGAGGAGCTAGAGAAGATTTTATGCAGGGATGCACCCTATACCCTTCTTTCCAGCCACCAATTAGTTGGAGTTTGTCTTTTTGTTTTTGTCAGAAAAGATTTGATTCCTCACATAAGAGATGTTGCACTTGATTCTGTTAAAACTGGCCTTGGAGGTGCTACAGGAAATAAAGGGGGTGTAGCTATTCGCATGGTAATTTATGGATCATCTCTGTGCTTCGTATGTGCTCATTTTGCTGCCGGTCAGTCCCAAGTCACTGAACGTAATGCAGATTATACCGAAATAACACGAAAAGTGGCTTTTCCTATGGGTCGATCTCTGTACTCTCATGATTACGTATTTTGGTGTGGTGATTTCAATTATCGCCTAGATTTAGATAAGGATGAAGTACGCTTACTGGTATCTCAGAACAATTTAAAAAGACTCCTGGAGCAAGACCAACTTTTAAAGCAAAAATCACAGGACCTTGTTTTCAAAAACTGCTTTGAAGGAGATATAACATTTCCTCCTACATACAAGTATGATCTTTTTAGTGATGATTATGACACCAGCGAGAAATGTCGCGCACCGGCTTGGACTGATCGGATTCTGTGGAGAAGTAGAAAACATACTGTTGACCCGGAATCCTCATCAGAACTAGCAGCAGGAAAATTACTGCATTACGGTAGAGCAGAACTGAAGCAAAGTGATCATCGACCAGTCATCGGTATTTTAGAAGTGGAAGTTCTGCAAGTTAGCTACACAAAGTGCATGGAAGTATTTTATGAGGTAGTAAAAGATTTGGGTCCTCAAGATGCTAGCATTATTGTGCAGCCTTTTGAAGAGGTAAACAGCGAAGAGACTGTATTTGACGACACTGTAATGGCCGCTGTTTTACAGGAACTTGCTACAATCGGTGAAGTTACATTGGTGCGTTTTGTGGATGACAACGCCCTGAGTATCACATTCAGAGATGGGCAAAACGCATTAGCGGCGGCACAAAAAGGACAAATATCTGTTAGTTCCATGTTATTCTCAGTCACATTGAAATCTCCGAACTGGGTTGATATAGTTCGATTAGAAATCAGTTTGTGTACAAATAATACTGTACCTTTATTTGGTGAGATTCAGCCCGAAAGACCTCTCAGATCGGCGCCACCGACACCTCGTAAACAACAGCCGAGTAGACCACCAGCACCATCTCCGACTCCACTCGTGCCATCGAGGGCTCCGACAGTCTCTCCCAGTCCAGCACGACCTCCTCCCCCACGTCCCGCACCGATAACGCCAGATAGTACCAAGTCGATGTCTCCGCCGGCAGTAACCTCTCCGTCGGCAGTAACCTCTCCGCCGGCAATAACATCTCCGCCAGCAGACAGTGTGCCGCCGCCGACGTGCGCGCCGCCGCCGCCGCCAGATAGCAGCACTCCACCGCCGAGTGGCCCGCCCCCGCCCGTGCCCGCCAGGCAGGGCGCTCCACCACCCCTGCCAGCGCGCCCACGGCCAAGCCCCTAACTTGTATTCTTAGTTAATATTTTGCAGGGTTCGATGATATATGATATAATATTCTTGGATATTCAATCATTTATTTTACAAACGCATAGGTAAAACACCCGTAAAATTTTTATTTTGACTCTGCATAATTACGATCCCTTAGCAAAAATTTATGCTAATTTTATTTTTAACATGTTTTGGATGTGTTTTCACTAAAAAACATGTAATGAAATTAGCAGGGATTAATTTTTTATTTTTATTTCCATTCAGATTCATTTTATTAAAAGTGAAAAGCTTCTTCTCATCTATCAAGTGTTAACACGAATAATACTGAATGATTGATATATTAGATATTTATATCATAAATATTATTATCTGATATTTTGATTATTATAAATATCTGATATTTTCGAACCCTGATATTCTGTTATCATTGTTAAATGTATTTGATTCAATAGGTACATTTAAGTGTAACCACTGTGTTACATCATACATAAGTAGTTAATGACATGAATAGCTTTGAGATTATAAGTAAAAATGTTATAACCATGTATATCCGACCAATATGGATTATTAATTTAGATAAAATTATTAATTTATAAGAAATCATGTATCTAACTCATCAAGGCTTCTATTAACTGACTTATTTAACGAATTTAATTTAAACTGATCTCTACAGTAAATGTCTGAATTAATAATTTAAATATGTATAGATTGCCAATACCACGAAATTAATTGAACAAATTACTTGTATTTAAAAAAACTTTTTTGAGAAAACTTAACAATGAACAAGACTAGCCAACTTATATCCTATCGTAATTCTTGATTACCTATACTTCATTCCAAATAAGGACGACGAGATTTTCCGATTTCTATTTAGCTTTCTGGCTAATTCTGATTACCAAATGTAATTAATTTATTGGATGCATATACTATCCGACATATCTTGGACGTTACTAAAGCTGTACTTAGAATAAGTAAGAGGAAGTTTTTAAATCTCTGTTTCTGCAATGCAAAATAGCCCTAAAATTTCGTTGCTATTTTGAATGGAGTATAGTGTTGTATATTTTGCTGATCATCGAAAAATATTGTTGTTATTTGATTTAGGAAAACATTAGGATTAAGATTGCAATTTTGGGTGGTTATAGCAATGTGTAGATGTACTTTGTAGTTGCATCGCAAAATCATTAAAAGTAAGTACTAAAATCATCTTTAAACAAGCATTTCTCATTATTTCTGTGATTTACTCAAACCTTTAGTTTGTATATCACTGACTACCCCCTCGGGGAATATAGTCGTGAGCATATGCTTATGCTTTAGTTTGCTTATACACAATTTCGATGCACCTTTGTAACTATTTCTGCATTATGAATATGGTATAATTTAGAATAATTACGATTACCCCTTTGGTGAATGTAGTCGTGAGCATATGTTATATACCACAGTAATACTGCGCTTTGTAACTAATTTTATTATTGTAAATAGGTACTATGGTTTTAGTTCCTTGCGAACAATCCTGACACAATTCCTATTTTGTTATCGTACGTAATCAATCAAAGTTAATAATCTTTTATTGTTAAGCATAAATTAATTCATTATACTTACCTTTTACTTTATATACTTAATATATTTTTACTAATTTATGTATTCTGCTTGTATGAGAACACCAAGAGGAAACATTTTGTTTGTCTTAATTATAATGGCTGTGCATAGCATTTTCCAAGATATCCTGCATAGAGGATATTTTAACCTCTCTAATTTGATTATTTCTACATACTTCATCTGAAAAATTTTGATACTATTATTTTATTTGTTAAAAATTACTTTATCTTTTCATTGATCTGTTGATTTTTTTTACAATTTTACACATAGTTTTGTTTTATCGATATTAATCCTTAGGATTGTGCGTTTTTTATTAAATAATTTTGGGTAACACATGTCCAACAATGTACCTGATTATTTTGTTCCAGTTTAATCCATAGTTAACTATTTAAGAGTGGCTATTAGAAGTGTTTAAATATCAAACCCAAATGTATGTAAAAAAAATTACAATACAACTCTAATAAATAAAAAATTATGAATGTGAAAAATGTAGAATGGTATTTACTATTTTCATAGGGCTTGTAAATGTATGTTGTATGAGATTTTTTATTAATTTGCTGAAAAAAAGGCAATCAAAATGGCCAGTGCAGTGTTTATAATGTTACATACCTACATTATTATATGAAATATAGAGAAATGTTCAACTGATATTGGTCTATTATTAACTAAATTTAGAATTTTTAAAACAGGAATATTATTTGTTAACTTTGTTTATTCAGAGTTTTCAGAATTCTATTATACATACATTAAATAGGCAACTAATACAATTACGACGTAATTAAGTTTTTTACTGCTTCTTGGGAACGGCGTGGGTGTAGATGGTGTGGACAACACCAAGAAGGCCAGCGACGCAGAGAGCCATGGTAAGGCGGTACAGGATACCGTCAACAGGACCACCCTTTAGGAAAACGGGTAGATCATTGTCTTTCTGTAAAGGAAGAGATAGATTTTTTGTTAACCTTTGCCGTTTGGTATTCAATATGGGTTTTCATTTTCACAGAAGGACGGAGTGGTGGCGAAGCAACTACTACATTCTACATAAAATAGGACTAAAATTGGTAGGCATAGTATAAAATAATATTGGGAGGCTCAAAGTGTTGCTAACGTATTACGTACATACGTACCGTATTGTAAGAGGAACTAATGGGATTAAAAAAAAGTTTTGTGAAAATTGCAGTTTTTCTCTGAAATTTTTTTTAAAATCTGTTAATGCAGAAGTAAAATGCTCCAAAAGTTAGGGTTAGTCTCCTAAGAATGTTTTCTTGTAGCTGTAATGCTTCTGGAGGCTGCCCTTTGTGTCCCATCTTAACTTTCCACCCTGTACTGGGTGTTACAAAAGTAAAAATAAAAATTTGAAACTTTTAAGGGGGTTGCTTAGACCATCAAACTGAACAACTTTCCCTATGGGACCAACATCAAAATCGCGAAAAAATAAAACTGATGTCCCAAACATTTAGCTCGAGTAGATTTGTAGTTTAGTATGGAACATCTGATTTTTTTTCGCAACTTCAATGTTGGTCAAATAGTGAAAGTTGTTCAGTTTGATGGTCTAAACCACCCCCTTAAATGTTTATTTATATTTTTGCAACAACTTGAATATACATTATAGATAGTCTGTTTTGTTAAAAGGGTGCTTTTGACTATCTGAACAACTTTCACGATGGAGACAACATAAAAAAAAAAATACAAAAATCTGCTGTCCCATACATTTCGAGTCAAGTAGGTACTGCAGTTTTGTATGAAACAACAGTTTTGTTTTATTCACTATATGTTGGCTCCATAGTAAAAGTTGTACAGTATGATGGTCTAAACCTTAGGCCTAAACCAATCTGTGCCAGTTTTTAATTCCTAAAAAAATGTTAAGGGTGTAAGGTCTACCGGGGTAATTGCAAGTATATGGAGCAATTGCACTTATAAATTAGGATTCATTTCTTCTCTTTATTTACCAACACCTACCTTCATTAGAAAGCAGGTGTTGGTAAATAAAGAGAAGAAATTAATCATGATTTATAAGTGCAATTGCTCCATATAGTTGCAATTACCCTATAGTTACAATTACCCCAATTCATTTCTTCTCTTTATTTACCAAACACCTGCTTTTTAATGAAGACAGGTTTTGGTAAACAAAGAGAAGAAATGAATCATGATTTATAAGTGAAATTGCGTGTCGCGCTGCAATTCTGGCGGAGTACGGACGCGTGCGTATCGGCGCGTTGGGATTGCACGTGGCTCCACCATTTTGTGAACTCTTTTGTGTTTTAACCATAAAACAATTACTTGAGATTATAAACTACTTGACATTGGCAGAATTGCCGCGCTAGACGCAAGCAACCGGCCATTAATTAAGAAGAAAAAAAAAAGTGAAATTGCTCCATATAGTTGCAATTACCCCATAGTTACAATTACCCCGGTTCATTTCTTCTCTTTATTTACCAAACACCTGCTTTATAATGAAGACAGGTGTTGGTAAATAAGGAGAAAAATTGAATCATGATTTATAAGTGTAATTGCTCCATATAGTTGCAATTACCCCATAGTTACAATTACCCCGGTTCATTTCTTCTCTTTATTTACCAAACACCTGCTTTATAATGAAGACAGGTGTTGGTAAATAAGGAGAAAAATTGAATCATGATTTATAAGTGCAATTGCTCCATATAATTGCAATTACCCCATAGTTACAATTACCCCGGTAGACCTTATTTAGATAATGAAACAATAACTTTTCCTAAGGAACATGAGACAGAAAATAAGAGAATTTTGTGGACTTCCCATACAAAATAGATCAGCTGATGTGCAATTTAGTATGAGAAGTCCAATATTTTTTATCGTTTTTCGACTCATGTTCCTCGGGGAAAGTTGTTTAGTTTCATTGTCTGAATACAACCATAAAATTTTTGTAGTGATTAAAAACTAGTGGATATTAGTTACTAACGTGTTTTGTTTTTAGTTATACATGGTGTAAAAAAAAACACCCTAGTCATACTTAAGGGGGTGCTTGAGACAATCAAACTGAACAACTGTCGCTATGGAGATATAAAAAAATTAAAACATTTCAGCTGTCCCGTACATTTGAGTTTAGTCGGTACTGCCATAGATTTAGCATATTCTATGTTAGATCGGAAATGCGAAAGAGAAAGGGCATAGCAGTAACATATGTTAGAGAGAGATAGATAGACGAGACCATTCTCGAACATGCTATGAGCTGTATGGCCCTAGCGTCAGTTGTCAATGGAACAAATCCTGCTTATTTTTCCAAAATATCATGTTTTTTGGTCTCTTCTTGGATAATTCGTAGCCGATCTAACATAGTTTATGCTAAATCTATGGGTCCTGCAATTTTGTATGAATCATGTTTATTTTTCGCGATTTCAATATTGGCTCCATAGTTAATGTTATGCAGTTTGATGGTCTAAACCACTGCTTTAAATATTACTACTAGGCTGTTTTGTAACATCCTGTATATTCTGTAGTTACCTATAGGTAAAAATCATGTTATACAGCATCGTGATAAGAATCAGATTCCCTACCTGGAAAAGCTCCTGTCGTTTACGGGTGGTCTCTACCACGGCTGGGTAAGGGATGTTGGTTCCAGGAACAAGGTTCCTCTTGCCGGGAGCGGCGCACGATTCAGTCACAGTGGACATTTGAGCTGTGTTGTACTGGATGCTGGGGGGGTCCACTCGTTGCAGAGCGATTGGTGCCTGGTGCAAAAATTACCGATAAGCACATTGTAAACGTATTAGGTAGAAAAGTAGTTTCTTTTACTTACAACTGGGAATAGTGGACTCTGCAGGTTGGTAGCAGCAACCAGCCTGCCGCTCATTCTGCTCAGTTGGTGGTACATCTTGTTTTTAGATGGAAATTACGTGCAAAATAGGAAAACTCGAGCTGTTACGAAACAAGTGCGACAAGTATTTTATCTAGTATTGCCAGCTAGGTTTCAGGTTTTTGGGTGAGCCGTAAAGACAGCGGAGTAGAATTTACAGGGAGTTCAAACTTCAAACTAAAATAATGACTCTGAATATCTTTCAACTCATTCACGCTCATAAGAAAAGAAGTCTCCGAATCTCGGCCTTATTCATTTTACGTTCCGGGCTGAACGAAAAGAAAAAGGTCCATATGTAGCCCCATAGTGACGAGTTGGCAACACTGATTTTATCGGAAAACAGGGCACGTTCTAAAGTCGCGTTATCTAGTTCCGCAGTCTAAAGCCGAGATTCAGAGACGATTTGTAAGTCATAGTTCGGACTCCCGTATGTCAAAATCCATACATTTTCGCCACGCTTAGCTCGAGCTAAGACCAAAAAAATCGTCTCTGAATCTTGGCCTCAGAGACGATTTTTGGTCTTAGCTCGAGCTTAGCGTGGCGAAAATGTATAGATTTTGACATACGGGAGCTCGAGATAAGACAACAAAAATCGTCTCTTTTAGACCAAGAAGCTTTAGACGAAATAGTTTTATTCGAACGGGGAAAAATAACATGTAATTGTACATCAGTTTTAGAACGGGTGCAATTTTTTGTTATTGCTATACTGAAAATGCAATTTATTTTTTAAAGATCTTACAAAATCTTTATTTTTTAACTTATGGATAAACTAATAAATCTATATATATCTACATACATATATATCTATATACATCTATATCTACATAATAATAGAGGTCAGTGCTACATCATTATTTCACACGCTGGATGTATTTAATACATATTTGAAATTATTATATTGCAACACTGAATTTTCGTTTAGGAATATGATGTGAGTGTGCAATAGAATATACCATTTAAACTTCTTCGTGTGTTATCAGTGGAAACGCCCGCTTCGTGCAGAGTTTTGACGTGGGGTTTAGTTTGGGCCAAGAATATACTTAAGTACATGACACTAAAGTATAAATATAGTTCTGGTAAACATTTTTTGTTTGACTTTCAAAACAAACACCTATATAGGCATTGCAATTTCTAAACGACATATGCAGGCAGGATAGACGACCGCCATCTTTATTTTCCAGAATTTGACAGTTCAAGTTAATTTCTTTCTTTCCGAACACGTTGTTGTAAAAGGTTAGCGTATTGAAGCTATTTTTTATTGCTGTTTTTCGTTCCTATTTTATTATTTATAATTAGTCCTTAGTTTTTGAGTGAGAATGTATTTCGTGGAAATATTGAACTAAGTTTTGTAATGGTGCTCATATTCGAATTTTGAAAATCCGCGTGGCGTGTCATCGTGACTATTGCGATCTGCTTTTGTTTTTTCGTTTTGATTCATTTCTTGGAACCACCGTGATCACTGATCATCATAAATTGTATAAATGTTTGTTCAATAACATAATTCGACTTACAGACCTGCGATGCAGATCTTCGTGAAAACCCTTACGGGGAAGACCATCACCCTTGAGGTGGAGGCTTCAGACACCATCGAAAATGTGAAGGCAAAGATCCAGGACAAGGAGGGCATCCCCCCAGACCAGCAGAGATTGATTTTCGCCGGAAAACAATTGGAAGATGGCCGTACTCTGTCTGACTACAACATCCAAAAGGAGTCCACTCTCCACTTGGTGTTGAGGCTTCGAGGAGGTAAGAGGCTTGTTCTATATAATTTGATTAATTTTACAGGTTAATTATATTGAATCTGTGAAGCTTAGAATGTTGTATCTGCCTCCTTGATGTGACAAACATCTGTAAAAAAGAAATCTGAGAATCCCGAAGAGCAATATGTTTATGTCTATGCACTGATGATTAACCAATCACCAGCCTGCATCTCGTTAGCGCAGTACGAAGCACGTCCCTTGGTTAGACCATAACTCTATTTACATTATGACGTGCGCATGCGGACGGGCGCGGAGGGTGCAATTGAAAAAAATACCTATTTCAATACCGATAGACGATAGAGAGAACGCCCATACGGCCCCCACGGGCGAAGGACGGAGCCACACAGAGCTTTCTCTGTCATCTCTATCTGTATTGAAATAGGTATCATTTTACATTTGTCCTAATATGAATAGAGCTAATACCATTGGTCCGTAGTTTGCACTGCAAATGTGCTAGGCTCATTACAACGTTCATTGTTCTATCATATTAACAATATTTATTTTCCAGGTACCATCGAGCCCTCCCTTCGTATCCTGGCAATGAAATATAACTGTGACAAGATGATCTGCCGCAAGTGCTATGCCCGCCTCCACCCCCGTGCGACCAACTGCCGCAAGACCAAGTGCGGACACACCAACAACCTCCGCCCCAAGAAGAAGCTGAAGGATTAAATCCACTTTTATAATAGACCATTATATTTTTTGCACTATCCATCTGCAATTTAAAATGTTACATTTTAACAACTCAAAATTATTACAAGTATAACATTGAAATCCATTACTTTGTTTCATTTCTTGTCACTGAATTTTTCGTTTTATTTGGAAAAACATTGCATGGCGTTCAAGTTCAGATCTGTCAGGCTGGGTATTTGTATGAAGTTTCCTGGACGTCCTGTAGTGTAATATCCACTCAATACCTATAAAACTGCTAGGAGATTAATAATGTTTCCAACCTATTTTCTTTGCGGCTTCTCTAGTACTTTGGGACCGGGTGGGACCAAAGAAAACGAATGTGGTAGGACTACTCAGTAAAAAAAAGTCCCACCAGTAGGGCATAGCAGTGGGACCATGGTAAATTTTTAATTACCCATACACACACTACACTAACCACATTTAACACCTCATGTCCGTTTGTTTGCATGAGTACAACTTTCATGTTTCCTACTTTTTTAACATCTTTTCAGGTATTCGCCTGAGTGCAACTTTTATTTTTTATTTACTTTAAGGGTTCCATATTCAAATAAGATGAAAAAACAAAACTGAACAATGAACAATAATTAAACATTTTCTGTTGACCCTTCGCACAACAAATTTACGCCTGCGACACACATGAAATTCCGTATGAGTGTGGCAGGCGTTAATAATGAACAGGTAACCCTACGCACTATATGGGTAATGAATAGGGTGAACATTTTTGTCAGCAGGGCTGCTTTCCGAACCTACGCTCCAGGTGACACGTTCAAATCTAGTAGAAAATGACAAAATTTCTGTTTAGTTTATTTTTCGATCATGATTTTATAGGTGGAGATTTGTAATTAGCTTACAGTTATTCAAATACGTGTTTACTTTGTAATCATTGCTGTAAATCTACCTAAGAATAATAAAAAATAAATATATCTCGATTCAAAAATAGCACTTCTGAACTAGTGGGAATGAACAACTTTAGTCAGTCATCATTTCAGCCGATGGACATCCACTGCTGGACATAGGCCTCCCCCAAGGATCGCCACAACGACCGGTCCTGCGCTGCCCTCATCCAACGGGTTCCTGAAAAAAGAATAAAATACTCTTCCTGCCGCCTCATGAGATGCATAAGCATATGGTCACGACTATATTTCCCAAGGGGGAGTCGGAGATATTCTGAAAACTCAGAAACATCCACGTTTCACTAGCAAACAATGCAATGTGATGGAGTGGAAGGAACTAAAAATAAGTATTGAAACAAGAAGCTTGATTAACTGACTGTTTATTTTGAAAATATAAATGCATTTAGTTATAGAGATGTATTAAGTAACAAATAATATTTCTTCAACAGTAATTATGTAAATAAAATTCACAATCACAACCATTCAGAGTTGATATCATATTGCATGAGTAATGGATTATCTACATTTGTTAACAAGCACATTAATTAACAAGTAAATATATATAAATGCCTTGTAATAAACATCTAAGTTTAGTAAAGTACTTTACTTATATCTAGAAATAAACCCTAATCTTGTTATAAAATTAGCTACTATAATATTACTAATAAAATGTTGACTTAATCTATTGGACGGATATTTTACATTCAGTCAAGTTTTCTTCAACAGTTAGGTCCTACCTAGCTGCTAGGCTATCAAACCATGCCAAAATGGACTACTTTTATCTTAGGCTGTTTTTGAGCACCATTTTCTGAAAGAAGAAAAATATAATCAATATTGTTTTTAATCGACAAGGTCTAAAGTGCTATTTTTGAATCGTGAGATTCTAAATCATGCATAATCTCCATAGTAATTTTATCGTTTTCTCTCAAAAATCGCACACCCCTAGACAAAGTGACATTTCTATTGGAGTAGACGCTAGTAGAAATCGAAACATCCAGTCAAGTCCATTTTTATGTTTTCTACTGTCGTTAACGCTAATCGAAAGATACTTTGTGTAGGGGCCCAGATCTCATTTGTATTATACAGGTCCTTCTTAATATGCTGACACTTTTATAAGGGTATGATGTGCCCATCGAACTGAACAACTTTATATATGGGAACAAGATCGAAATCGCGAAAAAAAAATCTGGTGTTCCATACAAAACTGCAAACCTACTCGAGCCAAATGTATAGAGAAAGTTGTTCAGTTTGACGGTCTGATCATCCCCTTAAAAAGTGTCCGCATATTAAGAAGGACCCTGTATAGTGTAGAATTTATTTTATCCCCTAGGAAGACACATACAGGGTCATTCTTAATATACTGAAACTTTTTTAAGGGGATGATCAGACCGTCAAAATGAATAACTTTTTCTATGGAACCAAAATCGAAATCGCGAAAAAAAAATCAGCTGTCTCATACATTTGGCTCAAGTAGGTTTGCAGTTCTGTTTTTTTGTCGCGATTTCGTTGTTAAAGGTGAAGAGAAAATTGTTCCATAATAAAGCTTAACACTGCATAAGGTTAACTTGTTCGCCAAAAAAAAAGTTATCTGACTTGTGTGCCTGGGTCACAGGTCCGGCACTTCAAACAACGTTCTGGATTTGACATGATGGCGTTCGCACATGCGCACTTGGTGCAAATTGTCTTTGACATTTGTGTAGGGTTGACTTACCACGCATCGTATGCACATCATCTAAATTTCGTTACTTTTTATTGTTCTTTCTGTTATTAAAAATAGTATTTGAGCTAAAGTATTACTGAAAATGTGAATTTGGCGTTATTTTTTAACGTTTTTATGCACTGAAAAGACTAAATTTTATGAAGTCAAATACTACGGGTGCGCGCGCCTGCCTGCATTCCCTTCCTCGATTTCCCTCAAGTTTCCCAGAAAGTGTGAGGTGAGGTGGGGGATCTGAAGTCAGATTGGGGTGGGGAGTGGCCGTTCTGTAAATAGAACTATATACTATTACCTATTCTGTGCCTGTGTAGAGCGTATTTAGGGTCGATTCACACCAGAAGAAGATCGAAGAGCATTTGCTCGCAGCGGCTATCTTATCACTAGTGAATAAAGGTTAAAATAAATAAATTTGACCTTTATCCACTAGTGATAAGATTGCCGCTGCTCTTATGATGTGAATCGACCCTAAATATGCTCAACCCTGGTAGCACACAAGTCAGATAACTGGCCAATAATTTAACCTTATGCAGGGTTAAGCTTTATTATACAGGGTCTTAATATGCTGACAGTTTTTTAAGAGGATGAACAGACCATCAAACTGAACAACTTTCAGTATGGGAATAATGTCGAAATCGCGAAAAAGAAATCAGCTGTCCCATATGATTGGGTGGAGCAAGATTTCAGTTTAGTAGGGAACAGTTGATTTTAATTTCGCGATTTCGACATTGGTCCCATAGAGAAAGCTGTTCAGTTTGATGGTTTGATCATCCTCTTAAAAAAGTGTCAGCATATTAAGAAGGACCCTATATGTGTGTAGAAAGTTTTTTTTTCTATAATAATGTTATTATCTGAGTTAGTTCCGTAATTTGCCGATTTTATTTCTTAAAGCTGAATAGTCATCATTATCAGACCTGTTACTCATGAGTTTGTGTAACCTTTTGTATAACACTAGTATAAAAATTCAATCATCAAGCATGATACTGGATAATTTAGTCTAAAGAGAGCCAAGTGCCACACAATGTGCGAACAACAATAATAAGACAATTTTATTGTTGTTGATAATTTAAAGGCTATTCTATCTTTTGACAGTGCCCTACATAAAGTATGAAAGAGTACTATACTACACCAGCACAATTGAACGGACAGTTGTAACACAGTGGCGTCTCTAATCGAATAAATTAACTTAAATAATAATAAATTAACTTACAATTAAATCCTGAAATAGCCATAGCATAGCATGTCCAAGATTATATTTCCAAGAGGGTATGCTATCGTTATTTCAAGTAGATTGACATGCTTTACCAACAATAGCATAAAATGCAATGAACACGGTACCATGCAGTATTCATGCACGGTACACATGCAAGAGATGCAAAGCATGCAATAGGACTACAATGCATATCAATTGTTCAGTTGCATATCTATTCTGCACAAACAGTTTTCATGTTTTGTGTTCATTTGTGACGTCGTGAGGAACCCAGAGGAAGAAGCCGGATTAAGCTTCATCAGTAAAATTCCGGTAGCATCACTGTCCAGGGGTGCGAGGAAAGAGCCTCCCTGAACTGAAACCAGAGTTTGTCTGGCGCACCCTGGGCAGTCAGCCTCGATACGACCATTGCTCACTGGCCAATCTGGCCACTAAATCAAGATTGATTGTCATGCGATATAGCTCATGCTGACACGAAAGAAGACTATCCAGAGTAGAGCCACAGAAAAGAGATATACAGTAGAGCAACTTCATACAAGCGCACGAATTGACGCACGCACATAGACGAGCGGTACGTAGACGGCCCGTTAAGGAACTTTGGGGCGCAAGAGTACGGCTAAGTATAAGAAAGAGTATCTATACTTGGATACTGTCAGCTGATAGCTGTTTCTTTTCATACAAATGGGAAAAATTTAAAAGAAGAGTTAATCATATGCCATGACATACTGTAGCGTGCGAGTGAGACAGGAATACGCATTTGCTATGAGTGCTAAAGTCGGATACGGCCGACAGGAATGAAACGGCTGAGAGTTGCTGTTGTAACGTGTATATTCAAACACTGATTCGATAGATATGATTGCTCTTATAAGGTAATGTTAGCGCCCTATGTCGCTAGGTGCTGCGTAATAACATCTACCGATTGACCCCAATAATCGATGTACGTGCTTCGTACAGGTCAGGTAAAAAGTCGGTAGGAGGCGTACTAGATACTCTTTCTTATACTTTGATCTAGTACGGACACTCCCTGTCTCCCATCAATTTCTAACCTCACCCCCGCTTGCAGGATCGTCGTGTAAAATGTAAGCAAATTCGTATTCCTGTCTCGCCTGCACTCACTCAGTATCGCACATATTTATCTTTTCTTTAAATTTTTTGCCATTTCTATGGAATGACAGCTAAGTGTCCAAAGTGTGACTGAAGTATCTTTGCGGGCGGTATACGTGGCGCACATCTGTGTGCGTCTTTGACTATTTATATGTGGACTGGTTACGCGTGTAATTCTACTAACAAACATTTCTGCCACTTTTTGCGGGGGGCGAGGTAACATGAAATCCGCAACTTTAGATTTTTATACCCCATAACTTTAGATTCTAATTTTGAATGTTAAAAATCATGAAAAGTAGTCTCGTGTAAACCCCAAACGTTCTAAGTTCGAAGTTATTATTTCGCAATTATAGGCTGTCTCGTTTAGTGATAAGGTGTAAAATTGAATGTAAATGCACAAGATCAATTGTGCTTATACCGTGGCAGAGGGGAAATGCTACCGCAAGGCTAGTCCTTATAATAATTAGTCAAAGGTGTGCGTGCGTCGATTCGAGCGCTCGCCTAAAATTGCTGCATATCTTATCTGTAGTAGATGCATGTGTATTTAACTCAACAAGGTGCAAGGTGCTATGCAAGTATAACAAACATAATGGTCGGTGCATGCGTGTCGGTGTCGGTGTCTGGCGGCATGCGTGACGTCACACTTCGACGTAGTCGAGCGGGGTACCGGCGGGCGCGGGGGCGGGGGCGGGCGTCGGCGGGGGGAGGTGGGCGTGCGGCGCGAAGGCGGCCAGGTACTTGTGCGGGGCGCAGAGGGGGAGGCTGTCCGCCAGCTCGCGTGCCGGCGACGGACATCTCTGCCCACCCGCCTCCTGCAACGCGACCAACACACTTAGGCATATGCTCACGACTACAACGTGTTAAGAGAAGTTTATTCCGAATGCGTAAATGCACGCTGCATACAAACGAAGTCTGGTGATATTTTCAATACTAACCAATTAAACTCAATGAAATTTTGCAGAAACAATCTAGGAACAAATCTCTATGCTTGTATCGTGTCCGATTTTCGTTAAAATAAATAGTTTCAATGCTAGGATTAATTTAAGATTTGTATGGAAATCTTTGAGGCACTGTAACCTTAAAACTGTACATTTTAAGGAAAATCTGACATGATACAAACTTAGAGATTTGTTTCTAGATTGTTTCTGCAAAATGTCATTGAGTTTAATCGGTTAGTATTGAAAATATCACCATACTTGGTTTGTATGGAGCGCGACAACAGTAATATACCCTTAATGAATAAGCGCAAAACCTCATACACCCCAACTGATTTATAACAAAATACTAATTATTTTATTTTACAATAATTTCATTATTTTGATAGTTAACATTTAAAATTATTCACATTTTAAGTTTTGAGGCAAAAATGATTTGTTATCATTTCAGCAATGAATGAAAGCGCTAACGTGCTCATGGATACATTTTAAGAATCTTGTTTTGGCAGTAAGGGTGAGAGTGCCCGAGCGGTGGGTTGAGATCAAGTTCCTGAAATTTTAAATTTTACAAACAAATTATTTAATATTTAAAAAAAAATTACTTATGTTGAAACCATGATAATTCGATTCTGCTCTCGATTCTAAACAAACTACTTTCTAGTTTCGCGTTAGTTCATTAACACGTTGTATTCTCCGAGGGGGTAGTCAGAGATATTCTGAAACCTCAGAACATACACGTTTCACCAGTAGAACCGAAACTTGTTCAGTGTGACGGGGGGTGAGCCCGTGAGCAACACACTTAGGCCGATCATTAATTATGTATGGGACTTTTAAATGTCAGTCGTGTCAGTCGTAACATCGTGAGGAAACCTGCATGCTTCGATTTCGAGGCATGTATTGTACCCACTGTCCATTGTAAGTGGCAACGGGGTCACCCCCCGTCACACTGGACAGTTTCGGTACTACTGGTGAAATGTGGATGTTCTGAGGTTTCCGTATATCTCTGACTACTTTTAAATCTTAATCGGCACAATTCGATTTGCCAAGTTTTTTTTAGAGTTGAATCGGAAATTTCGAGATAATGGTCTCAGTAGCAATATTTTCTGTGTCAGAGATTTTAAAATGAAAGGATTACAGATATTTTAAAAAATATAGTCGTTTTTCGACATCACTCGTCAAATCAACTTCAAATAACTGGCCATTAAGAAAAAAAAAACAGAATTTGACATTTGATTACTAGCGTGCGTATGCGTAGTCGGACGATCAAACGAAGACTGTTGCGTAATTCGTTCTCTTTTTTACGTTTTCGTTCTCTTTTTATTCGGACACTTTTGAGCGCGGACCCTCCGTCCAGTAGTGAGTCAATGATGCCAGAGGCATATTGAGATCGAAATAAATGCGCAAAATTTCAAGGGGTAGTTGCCGAAGTAAATGGATCTATTTCTAGGAGACTGGTTCGAAAATAATATACTTAATTAGTTTCGGGTCAGACCGTAATTTGACTGGGTTACTTACTGACTCACGTTTAGGGTGGAGACTTTTGAGTTCATTTTTGGTCCACTGACAAAATTCTACCTACCCAGTTTGGTCATTTGAACCAACATTTAAAATGAAAGTTGTTCAGTTCCTCCTTTAAATATTAGCACCATCTTTTTACCATCTGTATTGTGAATCAAAGATTATAAACAGTTCCAACTTACCGGTACTACTGCTATGGTAACAGTGTCAGAGAATTTAACTTTATTCTTTTCCCCGGATCTATTCGTCGATCTCTCAGGCAGGTCACTGTCGAGTCGTAGCCGATCGTTCAAACTCGTACTCTGATGATAGCTATTATTTTGATAACGATATAACGTATTCGGCACGTCTTCTCTAAGCTCCTTCTGGAATAAGTGCCTAAAGTGAGTCGCCTTTATCCTCTCATCATGTCCATGTGGTACCACATCTATAATCGAATGAGATAATTTTGGTGGCCCCTCACTAATCGGCATCAAACTGTTCTTAGACCCATGTTTGTAGTATTGCAACACGTTATCAACACTATGCCACCTCGCATTTTGATTGCTTAATATTGGTTTAAGATGATCGTTATAACCACTGCCTTTTATTTGTGCGTCGTCTCTTACAGCAGTATTCCATATAGTGTTATCTCTTTCTAGATACTGGTGTAAGTTGGGGCGGATGCTGTTGGTAGATGGAGGTTCAGCTTGGGTTATTGGTACGGGCATGATGGTGGGGTTATGTGGTATTGGAACTCGTGGCAGTGGCGGTGGTTTGGTTCTGACGGCTTCCGATGAGGCGCTGGTTTCTTCCTCGGAGCCTGAGTAGGAATGCGAGCTGCATTGCGAGCATGAGTCCGAACATTCTGACTCTGAAATAAAATGTGATAGATTTGTAAGCATGTGCTCACGATTATGCAGGGTAAGGTAAAGTATCATTAACCTTTAAACCACATACTCTACCCATCCAATTGAACAACTTTTACTATGGGAGCAAACCTGTCAAAACAAAAACAAAATCAACTGTCTCATACATTTTAGTCGAAAAGGCATTGTAGTTTAGTATGGAACAGCTAATTTTTCTCCCATACTAAAAGTTATTCAGTTTGATGGGTCGAGTATGTGGTTTAAAGGTTAATGATACTTTTCCTTAGCTCCCTGTATTCCCTGAGGGGGAGTCAGAGATATTCTGAAACCTCAGAACATCCATGTTTCACTAGAAGTACCGAAACTGTCCAGTGTCCGAGTGTGCCCGTCGCCACTTGTAATGGACGGTGGGTACAAAAAGACAGATCGTAAGTATTTGGCCGGATATAATCTTAATAAAAAGCTAAACTTATGCGGCTAAAGCCGCAATCGACGCGCGTGCTCCGCTTAACATAGCGGATGCTCTAACTCTAAGGGCCGTATCACACAAGCGATTTTTACCGTTGACTGAACGATATCATTGCGATATTTCTGAGATCAATCAGTGTTGCGGCGATAATGCCGATAACGCTCAATCAACGCCTGTGCTTAAATATCGCATGACGATCCAGAAGCGACATCGCCTACGCTCAAAAATCGCTTGTGTGATAGGTGTCTAAAACTTTAAAAGAGTATAGGTACCTGTGGGTGCGGCGTGGCTGGAGACGAGCGCGGCGGCCTCGTCGGCCAGAGACCGCAGGCCGCGCCGCGCCGCCGCCCAGCGCGCGTCCGCGAACAGGTCCCAGTCCGCCAGGTCCACCGCCAGGCTCAGCGCCTTCTCTATCCGGCCACGTCTGACAACACATAGACATACATTAAATACTACTACTACACGAGTTTCACTCTAACTAAACTAAACTTCATAAAAATAATTGTGATAAACACCTTAGAAATACAGGATGTAAGTGTAGACGGTATCGTACTCACGAACCTATAGGAAATTCGAACACCTCGGCACTCGTAAAAAATTGGTTTTAGTGATATTTGTGACATAATTTCGTGCGGATTGTGTACCAAACAATTGCGTAAAGCGACCGACGTAACAGGAATCTCAAATAAATACGATAACAGAACATACGTTTGGTTCAAGTTAACTCGTACATGGTCATTTTGGCGGCAACGCGCGAGCTTACGAAATCGACCACATATTCATCGTCATCTATCATCCCATCATCAAAATAAAGAATATAAAGAAAAAAAATAACGAATGGCTCAAAAGGACTAGTATCCAGAGCCGTTAAAAGCATTAATCATAAATCATAATCATAAATTACAAACATAATTAGAAATACAGGATGTAAGTGTACACGGTATCGTACTCACGAACCTATAGGAAATTCGAACAGATCGGCACACACGTGTGGTAGGTGTGGCAACATTGAAAAAGCTGATCTAACGTTATAACTAACTGATCTATGCAGAGTGAGAGTTTGCTTGGCGCCATTGCTCTTGCTGTGTTTCGTCGTATTTGAAATTCGTAAAAAATTGGTGTTAGTGATATTTGTGACATAATTTCGTGCGGATTGTGTACCAAATTGCGTAAAGCGACCGACGTAACATGAATCTCAAATAAATAAGATAACAGAACATACGTTTTGGTTCAAGTTAACTCGTACATGGTCATTTTGGCGGCAACGCGCGAGCTTACGAAATCGACCACAGATTCACCGTCATCTATCATCCCATCATCAAAATAAAGAATATAAAGAAAAAAATAACGAATTGCTTAAAAGGACCAGTACCCAAAGCCGTTAAAGAAGTTACTAAAAAAAGCTTACCTAAGCAGATGATGGAAGAACTTTCTCGCCAGGTCGTGGACGGGCGGCGCGAAGCGTTGCGCCTGGCAGCCGTGCGGCGCGCCCGGCGCCAGGAACGAGCCCAGCGCCGCCTGCGCCGTCGCCTCGCCTTAACCGTTCAATAATATCATTCAAATCCAGATTAACGTGAAGATATAGAGCAAACGCACAACGGGCGCCGCGGTAAGCATTTTTTACATTAACGAAGAACCAAGTCGACGACGTTGGAGACCAGATTACACAGTTGAAGTGGAGATGTTCAGGACATTTGGCAAGAAGGGAAGACGGCCGGTGGACCAAGGCAATATCGGAATAGTGGCCAAGAGAAGGAAGGAGGTCCGTGGGTAGACCACAGATGCGTTGCCGTTGGTCAGAGTCAAACGACATTGTAAGGGTTGCGGGTCAGATATGGATCAGATTGAAAATCTTACTAATATATCTTTTCAATACTAACCAATTAAAGTCAATGAATTTTTCTGAAGCAATCTAGAAAGTAATCTCTATGCTTGTATCTTGTCAGATTTTTCGTTCAATTAATCCTAGCATTGAAACTGTATATTTTAACGAAAATCGGACAAGATACAAGCACAGACATTTGTTTCAAGATTGTTTCTGCAAAATTTCATTGACTTTTGGTTAGTATTGAAAATATCAGCAGACTTCGTATGTATGCAGCGCGCATTTACGCATTCGGAATAAACTTCTCTTAACACTTACCCGCACCGCCTTGAAGCCCACTTCGCAGCGACGCACACACAAGCTTATTGACCGCCCACAGACATTCCGTGCCCTCAGTCTCCCAGTCCAACGCTCTTAACAGTGCTACAGCATTCGAGGCACGCCCGCCACGAATCCACGCCTGTACCGTGATAAACAGATATTAATTCGACAGTTAAAATTACGAAATTTGGTGACAGTGTTGCCAGATCCATGAGTTAAGAATTCGCGCGAAAACAATGAGCCTATAGCGGCAAGGGATTGAATGCGGCACATCCTGATTGGTCAATATAATTTCGCGCGCTATAAATAACTTGGTATGGCTACTGCATCAACATCGATAAGACTTATAAACTTAGTACATCTGTAATTTGCAGTTTGAATAAAGATAAATTAAGGAGTAACGTTGCATGTTTTGCCGCCAGCGGTTGTCATTCGCGTGGTGTTCGCGTTTGAGCTTGCCAAGAGGCTCCTCCATCTATTCTCAACTGTGTTTTTGCATAAAAAACAATCCTTGAGATTGGGATAGATTCTATTTGAAACTGGCCGAAATGCAGTGCTAACACACAAACAAAAGTACATTATTTTTTTTTTTAAAAAGAGACATTAAAATGAAATATTTAAATTGGCCGCCGGTCGGTCTAAAGTCCGCAAGTAAGGGTTGGGGATGGTAAAAAATGCAATACAAAAAGACTTACTGTCAATAGTCGAGGATGTGTGATTCGAAGTAAAGCAAGAGGTCCTCCAGCGAATGATGCTAATAACAGTGGACCGCCTATCACATTCTTACTGGCCAATAGCTGAATCCGTTTGGGATCTCTGAAATCAATGTAATAAAATGACAATATACAGGGTCCTTCTTAATATGCTGATACTTTTTTAAGG
Organism: Agonopterix alstromeriana; assembly: GCA_963924505.1. Lineage (NCBI taxonomy): Eukaryota > Metazoa > Arthropoda > Insecta > Lepidoptera > Depressariidae > Agonopterix > Agonopterix alstromeriana. The sequence continues at coordinate 5,389,435 of OZ004670.1, forward strand.
GGATGATCAGACCATCAAACTGAAGAACTTTCTCTATGGCAACAACATCGAAATCACGAAAAAAATCTGCTCTTCCATACATAACTGCAAACTTACTCGAGCCAAATGTATGGGACAGCAGATTTTTTTTTCGCGATTTCGATGTTGGTCCAATAGAGAAAGTTGTTCAGTTTGATGGTCTGATCCTCAACCTTAAAAAATTGTCAGCATATTAAGAAGGACCCTGTAGCTAAGATAATCTCGTTATTTAAGTACCTAGTAGCATTTAAAAGTTACCTCTAGTATATAATATACAGGGTCCTTCTTAATCTGACACTTTTTTAAGAGGATGATCAGACCGTCAAACTGAACAACTTTCTCTATGGGACCAACATCGAAATCACGAAAAAAAACAGCTGTCCCATATATTTGGCACGAGTATGTTTGCAGTTTTATATGGGACAACAGATTTTTATTTCGCGATTTCGATGTTGGTGCCATAGAGAAAGTTGTTCAGTTTGGCGGTCTGATCATCCCCTTTAAAAAGAAAAGTGTCAGCATATTAAGAAGGACCCTATATTTTAATCCTTATATTCGTTGTGAACATCGATTAAAAAACCATTCCCATGCTTCTAGGTTTGCCCTACAAAATGGCACATCCGAGTGCCTAAAATACCGGTTTCCAATCAGTATTTTTTTTAAAGATTTGCTCTAAACGAAACCGATTGTGACCTTTATTGACACCGAGATTTATCGACTTGCGACGCGTCTCGATACGCTCGCTTCTGGTGCTGTCATTTTTGGTTTTATTGCCTGGCGATGCGCTTCGATATTCGCGCTACTACTCGTCTTCATTTATTGTTAATTTTTATACTTTTCTTACTTACCGCAAGTGTGACGTCAGATCCAGGCACTTTGTATGGTGATGTATCAAAGAGAGAGCACGGTCGAAACACTGCATTCGACCACCTTCCTCTGCCGCAATTATTAAATCCCCCGCCCATCTCACATCTGTTGCTATCTGGAAAAACAAATCAATCCAATCATAATTTTAGACTTGGAATAACCATAGAAACCAATACAATAAGAAACACTTAGGAAATTCTTAACTTCTGACTCTAACAAGAATTTTCACAAGCTTAATTGTGTCGCTAACGGATTAGTAATTGAAAAATGGTTTTCCCACACCCACAATATTTTTAAATGACGTATCCAACGATACCCCACACCACAATTGCTTCCCCACTTTGCGTGTAGGGGAAAAAAATATTTTTCGAGAATTTATTTTACCACTTTTTCGGCTTCATAAATATGTACACGTGTACGTATAAAATTACAGCTTTCTAGTGCTAAGCGTCTCTGAGCTAAGCCGCGGACGGACGAACATGGCATATTTTTTAGTAGCATTTGAAATAGGGTCTTTTACACCATATAAGAAAAAAATAAAAAATGCATGCATGCATAAATTTCGAAAAAAGTTAACGAAAAATGCAGTGTGCATTTTATAAATAAATTTTTAAAATCGTCTTTTTTATCTGTTTTTCATATGTCTAAAAAGCCACTCGCCATATTGGATTCCGACGTGACGTCACACCGATAGTACACAATCTAGATTATTGTCGTGCTCTGTGTTATTTCTGTTACTTGGTCTTTTGCAATCGTATTGTTTACTAACGGAGAGACGTCACTAGCAGAAACAGCATGCGCGCGAAAATTCAAAATTATAAATTTAAAAAAAATATAAGGCATTTTCCGGCTTTATAAAATTAAAATTCTACTGGTTCATTATGATCTCACGATTACTTTAAAACAGTTTGCAAAAAAAGGTGTAATAACCCTTTTCTTGCAGATAAATTTCAATAGTGATATGATGCAAAAGTATCTTACAAATCCAGCCCTAGTAGATTGTGTGAGCCCAGCAGTATGGTGTACAACGTGCAAGGATCCATCTATACACGCGACCAGCAGCCTGGAGTCGCAGGGAGATCGCCGAACTACTCGCGCAGGCGCCGGCAGAGATATGTTCATCGCACTCTCTCGCGTAGACGATAGCTTTGTCATTCTATCGTCGGTTGGCACGTCGAATGTGAGCCAGTTTAGATTGACCCCTGTCTGAAATGTTATTTTTATGGAATAAAAAATATATTTATTGTAGATGCTATAAAGAAACCATTATGAAAGGACTAATGAATGTGGAGGACGCTAGAGAGGTTTGTCAGGATCGTAGCAGGTGGCGTTCCATTGTCTCTGCCTACCCCTATGGGAGATAACATTTTGTTTTTGTATCGGATGGGATTTGAACCCGCAACTTTCCAATACAGGGCTGTGCTTTCATCATAATCATCCAAAAGCTTAGACCATATAACTAGCCAGCCTTGCGGTAGCATTTCCCCTCTGCCACGTTACAAGATCAATTGATCATGCGCATTTAATACAATAGATTAGATATATAGATCGTGCTGCAATGATCTCATTTATATTGCTATAGAATCTTGAGCTCGCTTCGCTCGCTCCTGGCTATGATTGATTGTATCAAAAACAACCTAGACAAATTGCAGTAAAATCACACTTCGCTCGCTACAGAATTCAGTGAAATCTCGAGCTCGCTTCGCTTGCTCTAGGTTTTGAATATTATAACTTTTCACATCAGCATTTTCAATTACAATTGTTTTTAGTAGGTGGTCAGAAACATTACTACAACTACCAAACTATTTGTTTAAGAACGTAGTTGTAGCAATGCTCACATTTAGCAGTTTAGTATTACTAAATAAGGAAACATATCCAAGTAATACTAACTTTATGACTGGCTATTTGTTCTATGACGTGAACAACATTGTCACACTTGCGTGATAGTTCTGCTGACAAAGTCTCGTTTTCCAGCTGATGATATGCTAATAACGTGACTTGTTGACTGAAAATACAAATAATAATAATAATATAATCATACGTGGATGTTCTGAGATTTCAGAATATCTCTGACTACCCCTCGGGGCATATAGTCGTGAGCACATGCATGCATATAATCATAAATAACAACATAATTTATTTTCTCCACAAATTGTTGTTCCTGACTCCAAATCAACCTTTTTTAGAATTTTTGTCTGTCTGTTTGTTTGTATGTTTGTAACAGCATCACGCAAAAACTACTGAACCGATTTTGATGCAAATTTTTTCTCAGTCTTGATGAACTGATGAACATAGGCCTCTCCCAAGGCCCACAGCAAAATTATTTCTCATCCAGTCGCTCCCCGTAACCTTTTTCAGGTCATCGGTCCAGTGGACCAGATAGAATCCTTTTTCAGACTTCTACACCTGCCCTATGGTTGCAATTCGTTTGCACACCATAAAACAATATGGAAAATATTAAACGTATTTATAAAATACGAGCATTTACCCGCGACTTCATCCGCATGAATTCCTGTAATCGTAGTGACATAAATGATATATCCTATTTAAGTCTAAACATAATCTTTCAAACACAAAAAGTTTCATCGAAATCGGCCCAGTCGTTTTTACGTGATGCGTGAACAAACAAACAGACAAAAATATCCAAAAATTGGTAATTTGGAATCAGGCACATCTAAAAACCATATTGTAACTTTTTTTAAACGTCTCCAATGTACAGACACACTTCTGTTACAGTTTTATAATAGTTAAAATTCCAATCTCAACCTTAGTGGTATTAGCTAAGAAGTTTTATCAATATTGATAGACTACTTTCTTGGCTAACAGAATTCCTTCAGGAGTCACGTTGCAGGTTCTGACCCGAGCACTTGTCTCGCGTAGTTTTCGCGCGTCGCGTTTTTGCCTGCCATGAGACTCCTCAATCTCTTCTTGTTCTTGATCAAAAATAATCCCTGAGATTGGTATAGATACTCCCACAAACTACTTGATATTGGTGGAAATGCAGTGCTAACGCACAAGCAAGAGCCATTAATTATAAAATAAAAAAAAGAATTCCTCCAGATGCACTGAAAAGATATCGTAATTCACTCAGTATACCCATGGTAATACAGGTACAAGCTAGCCAAATACATGGCCAGTAAAATAGAAAACCACCAATGAAGAACCATAGACACGAAAATACATATACCCATGAATCTGATAGAGATGTAAGTTAGCGAGGTCTTCAATCGCAGGGCTCCAGGGTGCGGGCTCCGCGGCGGTCGAGCCCCATACTAGCACCCTCACACCTGACGTGTTCTCAAACCATGACACTTGTCTCTCTGATCTACGAGCACCTCCACCCAACTCTATATTCTGTAAACAAAAATTTTATATTGTAACGTCTGCAACTTATCTTCCTCTCACTTCCTCCAAAATTTTGCAATTTTTACACTTCATCGTCGATATGCTGACGACTATATGTATTCTCCGGGGGAGTAGTCATAGTATAGTAGACTATATTCTGAAAACTCATAACATCAACGGTTCTCTAGAAGTAAAGTACTGAAAGTGTTCAGAGTGATGGGTAGTGAACCTGTCACGACTTATAATGGAAAATGAATACACTGCATCTAGATTGTAGCATCCTGTTTTCTTTCACAGAAAAGTCATTGGCGTTACAAATTGTACATAACTCAGAGAAACTCATTGATACAAGTCAGCCTAGGATCGAACCATAGCCTCCTGCACGGCAGGCATTCATCTCACTCTAGACCACCACAGCTTTCTACAATAAATCAAATTAAAGACTGAAATTTTTTTCTCAGATGGAACTTGAACCAACATCCTGCTAAACCGGGGCTTTTGGCTTCGTCCAATTAAGCTACCATTGCAAAAATTTTTTTACAATTTGTAGGCTTTATTGTTAAGCGATTGATTATTGGTTTTGATTACCTATGTTCAAAAGTAATTTTTTTTTAGGCTTTATGCCTTTGTTCGTATGTTGCGGATGCGTTGAAAATGTTTTTACTGTTTTGAAGAAGCCTACATTGCTGATACGGACATTTTGTAAACTTAGTCGTATTTTTACATTTTTTTAATAAATAAATGCATTTTTGTATTATTAGATTCTTTAATGAGTTTATGTTTTTATGAGTTTTTCAGAATTTATGTACGATTTGTAACAATACTGGCTTTTCGATGAAGGAAAACATTGTGAGGAAACAATACATGCCTGCTTCAATTTCGAGGCATGTATTGTACCCACTGTCTATTATAAGTGGCGACGGGCTCACCCCCCATTACACTGGACAGAGTTTCGATACTACTGGTGAAACGTGGATGATCTGAGGTTTCAGAATACCTCTGACTACCCCCTCAGGGAATATAGTCGTGAGCATATGCTATCCTTAGTTTCTTTAATAAAATAGTAACTACATACTCACACCTGGAAATTTTATTTGAGGTGCTTGTGATGTAGTAGTTTGTGTATAACTTACTTGTAGGTGTGGGTCTCTGTCAGTGATGCGGCATGGTAGTGTGTTTGTATTCTTGCCGAATGTGACCAGTGTGGCGACACGGTCGGTATGTGTGAATAGTAAGTGAGACTTGCATAATATTACTGAAAAAAAAATACATTTACTAAACTAAAATAGACCACACTAGACAACCACGGGTGGGACAACCACATGGGATTTATCCGACATTGATTATAGCTATATTTCTTTTAGATTGTTTTATCAATTAATCCCCTTCCCCATGAACCAAATTTGGATATGTGCTTGATACCGTAATAAAATTAACCCGCTGGACATAACAATTGAGTCAAATGTACTGTACATACCAGTGGTGTGCACTCAGGGTAGACACAAATACAGTTAAACCCTAATAATTTCTAAACTACATTTTATTTACTAAATGAATTTTAATTGTTTAATTAGCATGTATTTAAACAAATCAGAGTCATATAAAAACTAAACTAAAAGCATTTTGTTTACGATGTGACTTTGATTTGTTTAAATACAGGCTAATTAAACAATTAAAAGTCATTTAGTAAACAAAATGCTTTTAGAAATGATTAAGGTTTAACTGTATTTGTGTCTACCCTGAGTGCACGCCACTGCATACCACACCCCAAGAAAACGACAAAAATCGAGACAGGCTCTGTCTTACTTTGCTTATCGTCGACTAAAGTGTCAGACCTCGTAACTCCATTTTATTTTTCAAATTACTTTTAATACAATTTTACTAATTTCTGAATGCATCCATGGCACAACTCTTAAATCCTTTTAAACAGCCATTACAATTTAAAATGATAAATAGAAAACCATATAACTCTGGTTCCGATGAAGCCAAAAAGTTGTTCACCTTTGTGATTTCATCAGTGAATCAATGATGTGATTTGTCTTCTGATGTAATAAAGTTCAGGGTATGATGGGACTGATATATACATGAGTATAAAAGTCCCTAATAAAGAATAAAATAAAAAAAAAAAAAAAAAAAATATAATTCTGGGCTGCCATTATTCGTGGTGAAGTTTTTCGTGCCTAATGTAAAATTTGATATGGAGTTACGAGGTCTGATACTTTAGTCGACGATATGCAAAAGCGAGTGTGCATGATGGTTTTCTCGTTTTGTCGCTTTTTCGTGCGTGGCATGCTAGCACTACTGAGATCACATAACAAACAAACATCGTGCGCCACATGCAGGTGAAAGAGATATCAATTTACTAAGTGAAATGTAATGATATCACCATGTTGAATGGGACAGCATTAACAAGGTACTGTGTCTTCTCCGATACATAGTCAATGTGCATAAAAAGCCTAGTTTCACACATGCAGTGAATAGAATGAATAAATGTTTATTTAATAAAGCATACAAATACTAACCGCCAGTAACTGTCAGCCCAGACAACTTTCCCACGCAATATCTATCGAAAAGTATCTGAGTGACATCTAAAGATTGCGCCCTGACCGTCAGATAGGCGATGGCACCAGAAGAAAATACTATAGTGATGAGAGACTCGTGCGTCCAGTCGCAGAAAACGACGCTGCGATCTCGCAGTTTTGACTCGAGCTGCCGAATTTGCCTTGGGCGAGACGCTCGCCAATTACCTCCTCTTCCCTCACAAAAACTCCTTTTCCCAGAATCATATACCGACTCTTCAACTCTTTTCTTAGTTTCATACCTGCAGATGAAACATTTAGGACGATACAGGTGATTTAGGTAACTTTTTATGGAACTTATCTACAAATATTTACAAAAGTTTGAGTGGCCTACTAACTTGTAAGTTTTGAAGTCGCCGTTTTTAAGTTGCAGAGATTCGTCGCATGTTAAAAATTTTACTTCGTAATTAAACATTGTAATGAAGAATCAATCTGTTTACATTTTGATTTTTGATTCACTGAGGTACTTTGTATTTAATAAAAAGTTTCATTCATTTCACTTAACCAAGTTCACAACACAAACCACAGATTACTGATATGCACAGACTTAACAGGTAGCAAGCTAAAGACGTGACAGTGAAATTTGCACTTAGTTCCAACCTTTCCGTTTTGGCGCTGCTGTCGTCAAGCTAGTTTGTATAGAACTTGTAGTTATATGTATGTATATCAGTTATTTCGGAATGCAAAAATAGGGATCTTTGACCAAGGAACAAAGTAATCAACGATATTATTATGTCATACAACGGACAAGAATTAGAGCTTCTCAAGGATTCTCAACTCAAACGAAAATACCAGGAAAAACACAAGATTATAAGCTTTTGACGCAACAACACTGCATAACGCTGCTGTTGCTGTAAGTTCAATACGGCGTCCTATTATCGTCCAATGATGACGTTTCATGAGGGAAAATGAGACTTCAGCGCCAAAACGGCAAGGTCGGAACTAAAGCTATCATAGGCTTGATGTTCTATTTTTTTTTTTATAATGTCTTTAACGGCTCTGGATACTAGTCCTTTTGAGCCATTCGTTATTTTTTTCTTTACATTCTTTATTTTGATGATGGGATGATAGATGACGATGAATCTATGGTCGATTTGTAAGCTCGCGCGTTGCCGCCAAAATGACCATGTACGAGTTAACTTGAACCAAAACTTATGTTCTGTTATCGTATTTATTTCAGATTCCTGTTACGTCGGTCGCTTTACGCAACTGTTTGGTACACAATCCGCACGAAATTATGTCACAAATATCACTAAAACTAACTTTTTACGAATTTCAAATAAAACGAAACACAACAAGAGCAATGGCGCCAAGCAAACTCCTTGATGTTCTAGCCATCACAAAAATGTTGCCAGCGATAAATAATTTGTAAATGTATTTTTTTAATTTCTTTAACGGCACTGGATACTAGTATTTTTGAGCCGTTCGTTATTTTTTTCTTTATTTTAATGATGGGATGATAGATGACGATGAATCTGTGGTTGATTTCGTAAGCTCGCGCGTTGCCGCCAAAATGACCATGTACGAGTTAACTTGAACCAAAATGTATGTTCTGTTATCGTATTTATTTGAGATTCCTGTTACGACGGTCTCTTTACGCAACTGTTTGGTACACAATCCGCACGAAATTATGTCACAAATATCACTAAAACCAATTTTTTACAAATTTCAAATACGACGAAACACAGCAAGAGCAATGGCGCCAAGCAACCTCATTTGTATACATATAATAAAATAACATAATATTGCAAACTTTTCGCAATATGTTTTGATTGGCTGAGCAAGAATAGAGTACGCACGGCGACAGATCAACCTACCCATAGTTGGACCTTATGTCTATGAACATAGAGTTAAACTATGGGTAGGTTGATCTGTCGCCGTGTGTACATACTATCGTTTTATTAAATAAAAGATTTTATTCAACTTCGAAGCTGTCTAACTATCTATCTAAGATTAATGTAGTACTTCCTATCTCTATGCGATTAAATTGAAACTTTACACACACGTATAGTTCTGATGACAATACAATATTATGGTAACATTAGAGTTGAACTTTGTTTCACCAGTAAGATTGAGGGTCTGATGATGGAGACGGAAGGTGGTCAAGGGATCTCCTCGATGAATTATAGCAGAGCACTCGTGTTTGATGTCATTTAACAAGTTTTGATGAGAACTTATAGCACCACGGAACCCTAAATAAAAATAAGTTGCAATATCAAATTTAGATATAAGAACGGGTTGAAACTGATAAACTTTGAGAAGTGACCAAAAGTAAACAAAAAAGATAATGTTCAAAGGGTTTCCGAAACCCCAAAGAAAGTGAAATCACTTGGGGTCTCATACCCTTAGACAATATAAATATGGACGAGTAATTCTACTAACAAACTTTCCTGCCACTTTTTGCGGGGGACGAGGTAGCATGAAGTCCGCAACTTTGGATTTTATTCGATTTTATTCCATTATCTTAGATCCGAATTTTGATTGTTAAAAATAGTCTCGTGTGAACCCCGAACGCGAGTCGTTTGAAGTTGTGTGATAAGGTCTGTTAAGTGATAAGGTATACAATTGTATGTAAATGCACATGATCAATTGATCCAAGTCAAAGTCAAAATAATGTATTCAATATAGGAGCTTGAAGCACACTTATTAAACGTCAATCCCTTTATTAAGCTACCACCGCGTCGGAACGTGTTGTCGCTGTAGAGAAGATGCGGCTAGAAACTCTACAACATAACACGACTTAATGACTATTACAATATAAATTCTTAAGCTAAGTTTATGTATACAGTAATAAATAGTCTATTTAATTAGATAAATTTTTTTGTAACGTGGCAGAGAGGAAATGCTACCGCAAGGCTGGTCCCTAGTTATATGGTCTAAGCTCATACCTAACTACTGTAATTATAGTAGGTATTCTGTGCTACTAAATACCCTGCTTACTATAAGATTGTTTACGAGAATCGCCTAGATAGTTGCACAATAATTCTACGATAAAATAAAGAGCGTTTGGCTAAATTCCAAGTCATTATTGGTTGATGGTATAATAATCGTTGTATTTTGATATCTAACTAACAAGTTGACCGAGTCTTCACTTTTACATTTTGTTTTGTTATTATCTCCAAACGAATCGTCGAAACAGTAGAGATATTTCGTGAAATAAATACAATTCTAGTAGTAAGTTATAGCCTTTGACTATTTATATGTGGACTGGTTACGCGTGTAATTCTACTAACAAACATTTTTGCCACTTTTTGCGGGGGGCGAGGTAACATGAAATCCGCAACTTTGGATTTGATTCCCCATAACTTTAGATTCTAATTTTGAATGTTAAAAATCATGAAAAGTAGTCTCGTGTGAACCCCAAACGTTCTAAGTTCGAAGTTATTATTTCGCAATTATAGGCTGTCTCGTTTAGTGATAAGGTGTAAAATTGAATGTAAATGCACAAGATAAATTGTGCTTATACCGTGGCAGAGGGGAAATGCGACCGCAAGGCTAGTCCTTATAATAATTAGTCAAAGGTTATAGCCTGTAGAATCCCACTGCAGGGCAAAGGCCTCCTCTCAAGAATAAGGGTGAGAGGGAGTGGGCCATACTGCGTGCGTGCTGCAGTGCGTATTGGTGGAGGCAAGTTAGTGGTCAACTTGGTGTCAGAGAATTTTCAAGCCGCCTTAATAGGCCTCTGACCTGGCTTTACGAATAGTTACAACGCCATCTGACGATATCCGAGAGCAACTGCTTAACGTGCCTTCCGAAGCTCGGAAACGCTCGAGACGAAATACCACTAAACGGTCACCCATCCAAAGACTGACCGGACCTGACGTTGCTTAACTTCGGTGATCGTTTCCAACACCGAAGCTCCACTACGCCAACGAGCGCGTCTAGTGGAGGTAGTTTATTAAGAAACAATCAAGAAACTAATCTCTATGCTTGTAAGAAGTACAGATTTTCGTTAAAATGTAGTTTTAAAGTTACAAAAATGTAGTTTTAAAGTTACAGTGCCTCAAAGATTTCCATACAAATCTTAAATTAATCTTAGCACTATAGTAACGAAAATCTGACTTCATACAAGCATAGAGATTAGTTTCAAGATTGTTTCTGAAAATTTTCACTGATTTAAATTGGTTAGTATTGAAAATATCACCCGACTTCTTTAGTTTCATTTACGCATTCGGAATAAACTTCTTTTAAGTATAGGATTTCTTATGTACTTATCTATATTCAAAATGGGACATTTGATAGGTAGGTCTCTATCATGAATCGTATTTGTAGTAGGTGCGACAATAACGACATTAAAGTAGTCGAATTCAAGATAATGCAGGAAAGGTGCACAAATGATGATATTAAATTAGTTGGAAAGGATATTTTGAAGAATTTATGAATGAGGAGAATGCTTGGAGTGGTGAGTTAGAATATTTACCAGTGAACGTGGTGTTGGTAAGAGAAATTAGTATGGAGAAGAGGTTAAAAACACATTGGACAGAGTTCCGGTACTACTGGTGAAACGTGGAAGTTCTGAGGTTTCAGAATATCTCTGACTACCCCGTCGGAGAATATAGTCATGAGCATATTCTATGCTATGCATGCATGCATGCTATGCATGCTAAGAGGTTAAAAAGGCTGTACGATGTACGAAGTATAAAAAATGGGAAGGCCGTGGGACCAGATGGAATACCAGTTGAGGATTGGATGGTTTGAATGCGGATGAATATAAGTGGTTAGCTTTATTCTTCATCGTGGATGATGATGAGTTAAACCAAGGTTAAACCTAATAAAATTAAGTTGTTCAATTTAAGTTAGTAAGTATATCGGTACTACAAAATCTTAATCTTATCTTAACTATTATAAAACTGTAACATGTAAGAGTGTCTGTACATTGAACATTTTTACAAAAATATGACGATATGTTTTTTAGGTGTACAAATCAACCTTTTTAGAATTGTTGTCTGTCTGTTTGTTTGTGCGAGCATCACGCGAAAACTACATTTTGATGAAACTTTTTTTGTTTGATAGCTTATGTTCCGACTTAAAATCTGGTAAATAATTTGTGCGGACGAAGTAATTAAATGATGATTAGTTTTGAAACGAACATAAAACCAGTACCTTCGACGGGATGACCTTACGTTCTTTATAAGTTAACTAGAAATTAAATTAAAGAAGCCATCTGGTCCTTGGGCTCTCAAGCAGCTCTCTGAAGTGATAACAATATTCGGGTGAGAGCTCTCAGGTATCGTAAGCCGGCACAATTTTAATTACTTTACCAGAGGCCAGTTTCGGCGAGATTAGTATCATAAAGTTTTCTTTATCCTTCGTTATCTCGGCCAAGTCACGCAGCCACGGCGTAACATAAATTTGAAGATAAAAGAAAACCTTTGAAAACATTCTGACGGTAGCTACACGTTATTTATAGTAGGTAGGCGGTACTCCTACTAGAGTTAACCCGCGACAAATAATATACCAGATTTTAAGTCAGGTCATATCACAAAGAAAGTTGACTTACAAAACAGATATACAACGTGTTAATGAATCAACGCGAAACTAGAAAGTAGTTTGTTTAGAATCAAGAGCAGAGTCGAATTGTAATGGTTTCGATATAGGTATTTTTTTTCAAAATACTAAATACTTTGTTTGTAAAATTTAAAATTTTCTAAACTCGATGTCAACCCACCGCACGGGTATACTCACCCTACTTACTATCAAAACAAGATTTTAAAAATGTATCCAGGAGCACGCTAGTTTCATTCATTGCTGAAATAAGAAGAAATCATTGTTGCCTCAAAACTTAAAATGCGAATAACTTTAAATTTTAACTATCAAAATAATGAAATTAATGTTTCAATCTAATTATTTTATTGTAAATCAGTTGGGGTGTATGAGGTTTTGCGCTTATTCATTAACACGTTGTATATGGCGTGTATGGAAGGAAACATTGGTAGAGGCAGACCTAGGAGAGGGTACTTAGACCAGGTCAGGGACGCCATTAAAAAATGCCAGGTTAAAAGTAGCCGAAATCGAAGGGAATGTATGAAAAGATGTATGGACTTAAAGGAAGCAAGAGAGGTGTGTCAGAACCGCCCAAAGTGGAGATCTATAGTTTCTGCCTATCCCTCTGGGAAAAAGGCGTGAGTTTATGTGTGTGTATGTGTCATATCACAAGCTATCAAACAAAAAAAGTTTCATCAAAATGAATACAAACAAACAAAAAAACAGACAGACAAAAATTCTAAAAAAGGTTGATTTGGAGTCTGGGATACCTAAAAACCATATCGTAATCTTTTTATTCTAAATATCTTCAATGTACAGACACACTTCTGTTACAGTTTTATAATAGTTAAGATCGCTGTTGCAGGTACTTATAATTGCGGAACAATAACTTCATATTCGTATAGGTTCAAGTTTCTGACTTTTTTAACCGACTTAAAAAAGGAAGCTATTAGGGTTTTAAGATACTACACTCTATTCAAAATAGCAACGAAATTTTAAGGCTATTTTTCATTACAGAATCAGAGATTTGAAACACTTACTCTCACTTATTCTTAGATCAGCTTTTGTACCGTCCAAGATTTGTCGGATATTAAGTATATGTATCCAATAAATTAATTACATTTGGCAATCAGAATTGGCGAGAAAGCTAAATCGGAATCGGAAAATCTCGTCGTCCTTATTTGGAATGAAGATAGACGCAATTTAGTTATTGTGCTCGATTCGAGAATAAATTTATGGTTTTATGAAACCGATTCTTGAAATTAGGTCTTCTATTTAGTTTGAAATGATTTACCACTTTAAAAACCAAGTCATAAAGTCTAGATTTGCATGTCGATCTTGTATTCCTCACCGAATTAAGGTCAAACACATAAAATGTGGTTAAATGTAGGGAATCTCCTTGTTTCACCCTACCGAGATCCTTGGCCCACTCAATTTATGAAAACCAGATAATATTCTCATGATACATTATCACTTCGTTACATGGCTGTATTTTACACAAATGGCGTTTCCGAAGTCGTAAAAAAGAAAAATCACGCTCTCTCCCAATAAACAAACAGGATAAATAAACCGTAGTGTTTTCCGATAGGAAGAAATTGTAAGCTATCTTGTAAGATAGTTAAGAGGATAGTGTTTGCTGCGCGCTCTACACAAGCGAAGTCTGGTTATATTTTCAATACTAACCAATCAAAGTCAAAGACATGTTTTAGTCACGATCTAGAAACCAATATATTAGTTTCAAAGTTATCTTTCCATACAATTCTTAAATTAATCCTAGGATTGAAACTAGGTATATATTTTAACGGAAATCTGAAGACGGTGTCTAAAATTTTCATAGACTTTAATTGGTTAATTTTAAAAATATAACCATACTTAGTTTGTATGGAGCGGCAGCAAAAACTATTCCCTTGTTTTTTTTTTGTGTTTTTTTTATTTATAATTAATTGACTTTTTGCTTGTGCGTTAGCACTGCATTTCCGCCAATGTCAAGTAGTATCTATTCCAATCACAGGGACTGTTTTTGATCAAGAACCAGAAGATATTGAGGATTGTGGAGCCTCGTGGCATGCAAAAACGCGACGCGCGAACATTTTTATGATTGTAATCAAGCAAAGAATTTCTCAACCCTCTAGTCGATTTCATAATTATGAAAGGCATAGGTTGGCTCTTCGGTGATGGAAAATATCGTGGGTAAACTTGCGTAGTTACGGTGAAGAAGAAATTCTGATTAATTGATTATGATGGGAGGTACATACCTACGTCAATCTGGGCACCCAGGAGGGTATGCCTGCGGTCTGTCGTAGTGAGGACGAAGTATAATGTGCATTGCTGATGTGATGACGTTTAACGCACAGCCGTAGTTTCTGCGTAGGTACCTACCCTCAGTCTCACCGATCCCCACTACCCAATCCGCCGCGTAGCCCCAGCAACGTCCTATGCCAAACTCAAAATGTTTTATTCATCACATGGCTAGTTTTCTGACGTTATTTTTTACCCTACCACCGCGTCGGAAGGTGTTCCGTTGGAGAGAAGATGCGGCCAGAAACTCTACAATACACATCTTTTAAAAAAAACAAAATATACAAAGTACACTTACAAATACAATATTGAATTACATAGTGTAACATTGTCAACATTATGGTCATTCATATAATCATCGAGTTTATAGTACTTAGCCTTTTTTACAGAGGACGTGCTTAACATGGGACTTAAACTTTTTGTCTGGCAAGTTTAGAATAACCTCTGTTATCTTAATAGCGTGTACCCCATGAAAGATGTGTTGACTTTACTGAGTCGAAAATATGGGAATACTAATTTATTTTAATTTCTTGTATTGTAACTACCGAGGTCCTTACCCCTCTGGGTGCCCCTAGGTCGGTTGCTTAAGTTCATCCATATGGCTCGGTAGACCCTTCGTGGACCCTCCAATAGTCCGCAGTAAAAAGCAGTAACTGCTCCCTGAGCAACGCTGTAATAGTAATTAAAAAAAAATACCCTCTTGGTACAATAGCTTGTGTTTATAGCATTGGATGATCTGTTGGTTTAGGTAGTTTATGTTGCTTTTAGGGCCTGTTTCACCACTTTTGGATAAGTTCTTGTTAGCTTATCCGACATCTCATTTGACATATTTTGTATGAAGAATATGTCATATGAGATTTACCTACATTTCGAGTGGTTTCTATTTTGAATCCGTTTGAAAGCTTTAATTAAAGACTACCTAGAAAAATTAGTTCCAGCCAAAGACTACTGTGTATAAACGGAGAGTTCCAACGTAATAATTTATTATTTATGCCGAAAATGAAACGAAACGACGATTAGGCCCAGAACCTACGAGTAGGTAGGGAGGAAGGTATGCTAAAAAGTTTTTAAGTTAACGTTTTTAATTTAGCTGTCGAGTCTAAAAAATGGTCGGTAATTTTTTAGGCTGAACAGGAAAATTTGTAGACAATTTAAGAGCGAAGTGGCTTAATTAAATGACAAACTGAGCTTTACTTAAATGTTGCCGTTTGTTTATATTAGTGAAGCTAGAAGCTTCGACATTTATACAGGGTTCTTCTTAATATGCTGACACTTTTTAAGGGCGGGACCAGACCATCAAACTGAACAACTTTCTCTATGGCACCAACTTCGAAATCACGAAAAAAAAATCTACTGTCCCATACATTTGGCTCGAGTAGGTAAGTGTTCTTAGTATACAGGGTCCTTCTTAATATGCTGACACTTTTTTAAGAGGATGATCAGACCATCAAACTGAACAATTTTCTCTATGGGACCAACATCAAAATCGCAAAAAATAAATCAGCTGTCCCATACATTTGGCTCGAGTAGGTTTGCTGTTTTGTATGGAAGAGCTGATATTTTTTTTGTGATTTCGATGTTGGTCCCATAGAGAAAGATGTTCAGTTTGACGGTCTGATCATCCCCTCAAAAAAGTGTAATATTTTTATATTTTTTTAAAGATGTGCGTTGTAGAGTTTCTGGCCGCATCTTCTGTACAACGGAACACCTTCCGACGCGGTGCTAGAGTCAAAAATGACGTCAGAAAGCTATCCATGTGATATTATTTTGAATAAAACATTTTGAGTTTGAGTTTTAAAAACCGGTCAATTGTGTCGGGCTTGCGCTGAGGTTCTCGATGAAAATAATTTTTTTTGGTAATGTTGTATGGTGGTACGGAACCCTTCGTGCGCACTTTTTTCACAGTTTTTAGCTTTAGTTCGCAGACAGTAAAACCTATGTAGGTATGGTCAGTATCAGATAAACCTGACCCCTCTATCTTAATCTTAAGAGAATATAATTCGGAGCGCTCTCCATAGAAAAGAAGTCTGGTGATATTTTCAATACTAACACATTAAAGTCAATGAAACTTTTCGGAAACAATCTAGAAACTAATCTCTATGCTTGTATGAAGTTAGATTTTCGTTAAAATGTATAGTTTTAAAGTTACAGTGCCCCAAAGATTCCCATACAAATCTTAAATTAATCCTAGCATTGAAACTGTATATTTTAACGAAAATCGGATAAGATACAAGCATATTTGTTCCTAGATTGTTTCTGCAAAATTTCATTGACTTTAATTGGTTAGTATTAAAAATATCACCAGACTTCGTTTGTATGCAACGCGCATTTTCGCATTCGGAATAAACTTC
The DNA here is from genome assembly GCA_963924505.1 of Agonopterix alstromeriana. Classification (NCBI taxonomy): domain Eukaryota; kingdom Metazoa; phylum Arthropoda; class Insecta; order Lepidoptera; family Depressariidae; genus Agonopterix; species Agonopterix alstromeriana. The sequence continues at coordinate 5,406,377 of OZ004670.1, forward strand.
TCTTAATAAGCGCAAGGGGGTTAGATTTCTGTTGCTGACTTTGACTATTTATATGTGGACTGGTTACGCGTGTAATTCTACTAACAAACATTTCTGCCACTTTTTGCGGGCGAGGTAACATGAAATCCGCAACTTTGGATTTTAATCCCTATAATTTTAGATTCTAATTTTGAATGTTAAAAATCATGAAAAGTAGTCTCATGTGAACCCCAAACGTTCTAAGTTCTAAGTTATTGTTTCGCAATTATAGGCTGTCTCGTTTAGTGATAAGGTGTAAAATTGAATGTAAATGCACAAGATCAATTGTGTTTATACCGTGGCAGAGGGGAAATGCTACCGCAAGGCTAGTCCTTATAATAATTAGTCAAAGGTTGCTGACCGTACTAACCTCTTTTTTGGGTATTTCGGTCTAACTATCGTTAATTGAAACATACACAAAGTAGGCTTTTAAAGTAATTTGTGCCTAGTGCCTTCCCACCAGGTTCCTTCCACACCCTATTACCTAAACCTTTATGAAACAATGGTGTCTATGACAAGAAAAGGGTAGATAATGCCGGTGTTATATTATGATGGCTGTAGCATGATATGGAGATCATACTGTATACCTATAGTCTGCGCTTCACCCTCGTTGTTACTTACCAAATTACCGGCAAACCGCGACCATAGAGATAGGAAGTACACACGGCGACACATCAAGCTAAACAAAACCAATATAAGATCGCCGCGCGACATTATGCGTTAGTCGACCTACGCGCGGCCTGCTTATTTTGGTTTTGTATACCTTGATGTGTCGCCGTGTGAACATGGCCGCGACACGATTAGGTACTAGTCCAGTCCCTACAGCTCGACTCGCCTCATTCAAGCTTGGACCACAGATTACTGATATGTAGCAAGCTATAGATGCGACAGTGAAATTTACAGATAAGTATTAGGGCTTTTCAAGGATTCTCAACTCAAGCGAAAATACCAGGAAAAACACAAGATATAACACAGGTAGCACAAACGCTGTGTAAGATATGTCTTATATAGCATAGAATCTATAACTCAACGAACTTTTAAGTCTAATTTAAACAACAATAACACTGATTTGTAACACTCTAACTTACTCTTAGAACAGCTTTAGTAACGTCCAAAATAAGTCGGATAGTACCTATGTCTTTTTGATAAATAACTTAAGTATTCTTATTCTAATCAGAATTTGCCAGAAAGCAAAATCGGGATCAGAAAATCTTGTCGTCCATATTTGGAATGAAGTATAAATACGAGTATGGTATGCTAGCTATGGGGCTAGCAAAATGTTGAAATTGAACTTATCTGATATTTAGTAACTTTTTGATGGGCAAATTACCCTTTCTGGGTATGTATCTACCTAATACGGGGTATAGGGTTACCAGCATAGGTAGCATGCCACCGTGATACAGCGCTATCACACCTTCGCTCTCTTTCTATTTGCGCGCGAACGAACGAGATAAAAGACGTGATATAGTCGTATCACGTGTATGCATGCTGGTCAACAAATCAGAAAATGTAATTAATTGCGGACATAACTGTGCCATGGATCTTGCAAGAAGCAATTACGATCAGTTCAATTCAGAGCAGCAACTATTTGTACCTGACAAAAGATATTTAACCTACCTACCTTTTTTGATCTTGAACTTTTCATTCAGAAACTGACTTTTTGTACAAATTGGCAGTGTCTGTATTTTCCGCGAGTAGACCGCTGCAGCGCAACGCAACCTGGCGCTATCGACGCATATTTTTGCGCAATGTACGTCGCGTCGTGAATTCCCAGCACTTGGTGTCAACCCTGGCCACATTTCTCTATCTCCAGGCGATTGGCAATCTTGACAAATAATTATCCTAATGTCGGAATACAGCCGAATTAAAGTTCCTTAATATTGTAATCGATTTTATAATTATTCAGATGGTTTCGTTCGTTCCCTTTCAAAGAGGTTGTTATTGATTCTGTTTAGAATTCTATTTTGGGTTGAATACTTTCTTAAGGCGTTCTTAGGGCTTTACCTACTTATAATCCGCGAGTTTCCCACTAGTCAAATTAACAACTCTTTATCAAACGTCAAAACGCGTGCTTTGTATGAAATATTGTATTAATAATTGAATAGTGACGTCATTGTTTTTCGTCGTCGTTTTGATACTTTTTATAGTCTATCCAGTTATTAAAAATATTAAAGCAACAGCGTTACTGAAAATGTGAGTTTAGCGTTATTTTCAAACGGTTTATTTACTGAGCATTTAAAACTAAAATTTATTTTATGTAGTCAACTCCCCTATATATAGGGGATATACTTCATTAAATAAGGACGAAATGATTTTCCGATTCCAACAGAGCTTTCTGGCCAATTCTGATTTGCATACATAATTTATTAATCAGAATGATCATACTATCCGACATATCTTGGACGTTACTGAAGCTGTTCTTAGAATAAGTGAGAGAACTTGTTTCTAAACTCTGTTTCTGTAATTAAAAATAGCCTTAAAATATCGTTGCTATTTGAAATGGACTATAGAAGACAGTCGACCTCGCATCCATTATGTCCCAGCTAGATAATACCTTGTTTAAAACTAAACGATTCGAACAGTTTCATAGAACAGTACTAAGCCAGAGCCATTTTCCACTTATAACGAAGACTCTGCAAAGCTGCTTGGAACATTTTCATAAAATGGAAGGCTTAGAGTCAAGGTACAAGCTCAGAGATAATGTTTTTCTTACAAGGTTATTGTAGGGCTACATTATTGCATCTTATACATTTTCTTTATGATGACAAAAGGTGGCCTACCTACGAAAAATAGCCACAGCAGCATCCGTAGCATGTTGCGCGTGATAGGACTCTTTCGTTCGCATGCAAATAGAAAGAGAGCGAGGGTACAATAGCGCTATATCACGCTGCTATACAACGGCCACAGATGATTAAATAGTTACTATACTCGCCCGATTTTGCGCGCTTTTTGGAATTACGATATTTGCGCCTCAGGAACGACGAAATAAATTGCGACTTATGTCGCGTACAATGCGCGACAGCCTGTGTCGCTGCACAGGAAAATTTGCGTTAAATTATGCACCTATTTGTTTCGTGAACAAAATGCAAAATGTGACTATTTTTTTTGAATATAATTCGGAGCGCGCTTCATACAAACGTATTATGGTAATATTTTCAATACTAACCAATTACACTCAATGAAATTTTTCAGAATCAATATAAAAACAAATTTCTATGCTTGTATAGAGTCAGATTTTCGTTAAAATGTATAGTTTTACAGTGCCTCAAAGATTTCCATCCAAATCTTAAATTATTCCTAGCATTGAAACTGTTTATTTTAACGAAAATCGGACTCCATAAAAGCATAGATATTCGTTTCAAGATTGTTTCAGCAAAATGTCATTGACTTTAATTGGTTAGTATTGAGAATATCACCATAGTACGTTTGTATGGACCGCGCTCCGAATTATATCCCCTTAAGTGAAAGGTTGCACAGGGGTTCATACAACGCCGCCGGGTTCCCTAGCAAAATCTTGCCGCAAGTACCTACCATTATGATTTTTGGTACAATTTTTTTCCAACTATCTGTTTGGGAAGTAATTGAGGTGCCAACGGAAAGAGACCAATCTAAAGAACTGAAAAAACTAGGGTTGCCACCTCTCAGTCTGCCACAACTCTAGGGTTGCCAGGTTCAAAGCCATTTTCAAACCTAACTAGATATGCGGCAGATTGAGAGGTGGCAAGGCAACCCTAGTTTTTCCAGTTCTTTAGATTGGTCTCCTGCCGGTGGCACCTCATTTACTTCCCAGACAGATAGGTGCAATAGTTAGAACCAAATTTACCAAAAATCATAATGGTAAAGGTGAAAACTGAACCCCTGTGTAAACATTCACTTAAATCACATTTCGTTCACAACACAAATAAGTGCATAATTTTACGGTCGGGTACCGCGGGGAATAGAGGGACGTCTAATGGCATCCAGAAGACCTTGAAGGACCTCGGCATAGCGCGTGGCTGCGACTACGCGGCGGAGTAGATAAAGATACAGATGTCAGTGAGAATTTAGCTTTGAATATTTTTAAAGCGAGCACTCTATTCGTTTGCGCGCCACACTTTTGCTCAGTGAGACAGACATCTTCATAAAAACTTGTTAAGAACTAGTGAAGAATGAATGTTTGCTTTTTCTTTTTAAAGACTGTCACGATACGAAATAGTGGAAACATCAACACTTCTAGTTGAACAAGCGAAGATAACGAACAAAATAACGAAGGTACGTCCATCCCAAGTAATTTTTCTCTTTCAGTAAGTCGGTAACAGGATATTAGGGTGTGATGGAGCGCCAAATTGAAAGACAGTAGAGATCGACTCAGTTTTCTTTGAACCCGAATTTACTTTTATGTTGAATGGTTTTCAACCGAAATATTCAAATTATGAAATATCCATTTTGTTATAAGTATTACATAATTGTAATTTTTGATGATAACTTTTTCAATAATTCCTTTGTGCAATATACGTGGGACAGTTAAAATTAACATTCAAATGAAATTCTTACAGACTTATTATTATAGAGCACCACTTTATCTCGAGAACGAGTTTCGATGCATTGATGCATGATTTGTAACGAAATAACTAATGACACAGGACAAGTGCGACTCGGGCTACTCGCGCACCGAGGGTTCCGTACCACACCACCAAACAAAATATTATTAACTTACAAAAAAGTTTTATTTTCTCCGGGACCTTTAGCACAAGACTGACTCACACTAGGCCGATTTTATTATTTGTTCTTATATGTTTGTTGTTGTTGGCCCCGGAATGCCTTCGCTTCCCTCAGGACCACCGCCGCGCCGGCCCGCTTTCCCGCAGTCCTGCCTCTGTGTGGCCTGGCCTTAAGAGAAGTTTATTCCGAATGCGTAAATGCGCGCTGCATACAAACGTAGTCTGGTGATATTTTCAATACTAACCAATTAAACTCAATGAAATTTTGCAGAAACAATTTAGGAACAAATATCTATGCTTGTATCGTGTCCGATTTTCGTTAAAATTTACAGTTTCAATGCTAGGATTAATTTAAGATTTGTATGGAAATCTTTGAGGCACTGTAACGTTAAAACTGTAAATTTTAACGAAAATCAGACACGATACAAGCATAGATATTTGTTCCTAGATTGTTTCTGCAAAATTTCATTGAGTTTAATCGGGTAGTATTGAAATTATCGCCAGACTTAGTTTGTATGGAGCGCGCCAACAGTAATATACCCTTAAGCGTCTCTGAGCTAAGCCGCGGACAAACGGACAAACGGACAGACGGATGGACATGGCGAAACTGTAAGGGTTCCTTGTTGACTACGGAACCCTAAAAATACACAATTTGTGTATTTACCCAATAAGGCTTCATTTTCTGTACAATGAAGCCTTATTGAGTAAATAAACTCTGTTGGCTTATTGGATATCGGATGAAAATAGAGCGTAGGATTTTTTGTAATCACGAGTTTACCTACTTAAAGAGAAATGAAAAAAATATATAATTATAATTATTAACTATTATAAAACTGTAACAGAAGTGTGTCAGTACATTGAAGATATTTAAAAAAGATTACGATATGGTTTTTAGAAGTCCCAGACTCCAAATCAACCTTTTTTAGAATTTTTGTCCGTCTGTTTATTTTGTGTGTTTGTTTGTGCGAACATCACGCAAAATGACTGAACTGATTTTGATGAAACTTTTTTGTTTGATAGCTTATACTCTGACTAAGGATCTGACTACAAAACTGAGAAATTATTAGCACAACTTTAAATGTTTATTTGTATTTTTATAACACTTTGTATAATTCGTGCGCACGAAGTCACGGGTTAACTCTAGTTCCAAATAAAATAGCCGTAATTATCTTTTCATGATTATGAATTTTATTACTTAGTAAGTTCCTAAAGTTGTGCCAACAATTTCTCAATTACGTTAGTACTTCACATGTTTATCTGTGTATCGCGTCCATTGACTTACCACTACTGGACGGAGGGTCCGCGCTCAAAAGTTTCCGAATAAAAAGAGAACGAAAACATAAAAAGAGAACGAATTACGCAACAGTCTTCGTTTGATCGGCCGACTACACGCACGCGTGGGCGCGCGCCCCGATGGGGGAGTGGGACGGAAAAGAATTTCAGCAATTTCAATGTTTTTGGTTGGTTTATATTACTATACGTACTTAGGTTTGTGTATTTCAGTCTCGGACACTTTATTCAAGTATTTTGTACTAGACCCGGCGTCCATAGTATTCTATGTAAAATATTGCGTACCTAAGTCTTGTTTACTTCTATTCGGTAAGGATTAATTAAATGTGAAACTTTGATCGAACTCACTAAGCCTCAGTAATAATGATACCACATTGTGTATCTAAGTTTAAGAATTTATATTAAACTAGAGTTTATCCGCGTCCGCACAAATTATATGGAAATATAACTATAAGGTCCGACTTAAAATGCTGACAGTTTTTAAGAGGATGATCAGACCATCAAACCGAACAACTTTCTCTATGGAACCAACATCGAAATCGCGAAAAAAAAATCAGCTGTCCCATACATTTGACTCAAGTAGGTTTGCAGTTGTGTTGTGTCTCTATCTAATCAGTTTGATGGGTCAGTCCAAAGAGATTATACCTAATAGAGTGAAGTGCCCACTTTTTTTGACGTTTAGGTTTGAGTGTGTGGTGTCAAGTAGTATGGACAAAAGGCACCAAGTGACATAATTATGGCCTTATGTTTACGGTCACTTTTCACACACACTAGAAAAAGTGGAAAAAAAGTGGACAGCCGCATAAACAAATATCTATAGTTCCATCTCCTTCTACTATTAAAGGTGCGTCATAAGACAAAAGAGACTAACTACAATCGTAAATTTAGGCGGACTCTATGGAGATCCTTCCTCTGAGGGTCAGTCACACCATTTGACTTTGTCCGACCCCCATAATATTATAACTTGTGTACTTCTGTGTCACCAAAATCATCTTGCCTTTATTTGGGATTGGGATCGGAGGCATCCCATATCATCTCCGTTTATATTATACCCTGCTCACATTAAGAGGTACCCTCCACTGAACGATCTTGACCCTTTCAGAGCCGCCTCACCTCTACTAAACCACGCAATTTTAGTAGATATACTTTTCACTGTGAAAGGAAATCAAATTCGAAAATCATAAGAATTCGCACCTTATTTTACAATTATCTATACTCCATTTCAAAAAGGAAATTTTAAGGCTATTTTGAATGACAGAAACAGAGATTTGAAACAATTCCTCTCACTTATTCTTAGAAAAGCTTTAGTAACGTCCAAGATATGTCGGATAGTACATATATCTTTCTGATAAATAAATTATAGGATTTGCAAATCAGAATTGGCCAGAACAGAAAGCTATATAGGAATAGGAAAATGTTTTCGTCCTTATTTGAAATGAAGGATAATCTACTCATTAAATATTGGACTTATAACAATTTTTAACGTAAAATTTTTAGATCGTAACATTCTCGACACAATGGTGTGTTTACACGTAAAAATGACTTTGAACTTATAAAGTACATGCGTGTTATACTTTTTCAAATATTTCGGTCTTCCTTTGATCACAGGTTTCATATGTATTTTTTCGAAAAATAAGAAATGTAAATGTACAAAATAGAGCCGAGATGTTTAAGATCATTGATATATTTTTCATTAATTTGTATGTCTATCAAATAAAAATAAAATAAATATCTTGGACATTGTCACACAAATTATCTAGTCACATTTAAAGTACCAGAATCTAGCCTGGACTTGTGTTATGATGACTAGAAAACGATATTAAATACAAACATCCATGACTCGGGTAAAAATATTCATATTCATGATACAAATATTTGTCCCTTACGGGATTCGAACGCGCGACCCTCGGCACAGCAGGCAGGTTCACTACAGACTGTGCTATCGGGCCGTCAAAGAGAAGATAGCTTCTACCCAGCAAAATATGGCCTGCATGTCTAGCATGATTTCTCTACTTGCGCGCGACTCGGATTTTTTCCATACTACAAGTCGCGGCAAGCGCGGCTTTCGTTGTCTAAAAAGCGCGGGAACAGGTTATTTTCTATGCAGCGAAGGCGCGTCGCGCGCGTGTAGAGAGATAAAAATAGACGTGCTGCACGTCTAGCATGATTTCTCTACTTGTGCGCGACTCGGCTTTTTCCCATACTACAAGTCGCGGCAAGCGCGGCTTTCGCTCTCCGAAAAGCACGGGAACAGGTTATTTTCTATGCAGCGAAGGCGCGTCGCGCGCGTGTAGAGAAATCATGCTAGACGTGCTGGTCCTGCTTTTCCATAGTGGGAGCGTCTTAATATGTTTACGCAGAAATGGGAATTGGAACATAAGAAATGGTACCTAAGTTCAAGAATATCAAATGATTCCTTTCGTACGTAGTTGCCGTCCCGGTTATAGGTAACATAAATTCAAATAAAATAATAATATTGCACGTATGAGTTTGTTCCGTAACTAGGAAACCTTTGTTCTTCGTTCAACTACTATCTTCACACGATATTGTTTGCCTTCTTTGTATTGTAGACAATGTTTGTTCTATTTTCTTAGGTTTCTATTAGGGATGGGCCGAATGTTCGTTTTACATTCGGTTTTTCGGCACATTCGGTAGATTTCCCGAACATTCGTATTCGGTCGAAATTAGGCTAAAAAGCCATAGGTATGTACGGCACATTCACACTCAACGTTTTGACTTTATTAAGATGTGTGCTATTTTGAGTTGAAATGACTTATGCAATATCTTATTAATAATTTTTATTATGTGTTGTGTGTTATTGGTATCCTGCAAACATAAATATCATCAACATATTTTGTATACAGGGCCTTTCTTATTATGCTGACGGTCTTTAAGGGGATGATCTAACTTTCTCTATGGGACCAATATCGGAATCTCGAAAAAAGAACTGTCACCACACATTTACCGCCCGATACATGGAAAAAAATTCTATCGAATGTTCGGCCGAAGTTCGGTTTCGGTTCAAAAAATACCGAACATTCGGCCGAATGTTCGAATTAGGTGAAACCCATGTTCAGCCTATCTCTAGTTTCCATGACTTTTTATTTTCACCACTTGTGTTCATACAAATATGCAGTGGCGAAAACACCAGATGCTCTGCTCGATTCAATTCATTTCATTCAGAAGTAGGTCAGTCTATACAATATTTGAATTTTACACATCCTCTTTCCCCATTGGGGAAAATGAGTAATGTTATCCAACTTTGCTTTACACTGTCTAGCAAAGTTTTCCTTGGACAACGCTGTGTACTATACAGCTGTATACTATAATATAATGGGTGTCCCTTAAGTTACATAACTTTAATAATCATATTTTGAAAATCCATAACAGACAGGACATAACGTTAATTCCTATAGCAATTAAAATACTTAATATGGAAATATATAGCATTATTTGTCATAGTAATGAAAATCCATAACTCTAAAAAACTCGTTTTCAGACCAAAGATCCAACTCAATCGGTTAGGTTAGCGAGGAGCGAAGCGACGAGCAAGTTAGGTATCTTGCGACTGTGGTCGAGCACGAAAACGCGCACGAGCCGAGCGAGCGCAGCGAGTGTGCCGCGGCAGCGGCCGGCGAGTGCCAGAACGGAATGGCTCCTGTTTACCTAGTCCACCCGAAAATATAAGTTTTATCAACCCCTTGAAAGGAGGGTTCACCTTTACCTCACATTTTATAGGTTGCAGAGCGTGTCAAAGAAAGGGACATTCAATACATACTAATGTATTAGTGTTATAATTATGTGTATTCATTTAACGTTTTTAGCTTTATTGATATTTATGTTAATCATATTAAAGATATGCTTTTTAAAAGTATACATATCAACATTATGGATTTTAATGATTATGTGTTTTCAGTGTTAAGGGTTTTCAATATATGCATTTTCAATTATGGATTCTAATATAGACCCTAATATAATACTACTAGCTGTTGCCCGCGACTCCGTCTGCGTAGACCTTAAAAAGTATCCTATGTGTTAATCCAGATGATAGTCTATCTGTGTGTCAAGTTTCATCAAAATCCGTTTAGTAGTTTTTGCGTGAAAGAGTAACAAACATACATTCATCCATACAAACTTTCGCAAGTATAATATTAGTAGGATTATGCTGTCTAATAGCCTGTATCTTTTGAACCATAAAAGGTTTAAACACAGAATATGTGATAATATTTTGGATTTTTTTTTAAATAAAATTAAAAGAGACTAAAAGTAGAAAATTAAGGGAGGTTCCTATACTTACAAGAAACGTGTTTTTGTTTGTTTTTTGTCTTTACTCTATCATCTACAAATAACTAGGGATCAGCATTTCCTGTCACGTTATAAGGTCAATTGATCAGTTTCTTCATAAATACCACATTTCTATTTTTGGGTTACTGTTTCTGTCTTAATTCATGCCAAATTTCGATTCAATAGGTGCAAAAATGAGCGAGCTAATGAAGCGGGGCATACACAGACAGACAAACAGGCAGAAAGGACGAAAGTATAAGGGTTCCTTATTTGACTAAGGAATCCTAAAAAGGAAAAAATAATATTGGGACCTATGACTAACGTTCGCATCTATAAGAACATCAATAGATGCCAATATAGAAGTCATAGGCTGCAACATTATTTTTACTCTTTTTAGTTTAGAAGTCGGTTTTAATATCAGAGGAAGGATCTCCATAGAGTCCGCATAAATTTACGATTGTAGTTAGTCTCTTTTGTCTTATGACGTACCTTTAATAGTAGAAGGAGATGGAACTATAGATATTTGTTTATGCGGCTGTCCACTTTTTGAGCTAGTGTGTGTTAAAAATGACCGTAAACATAAGGCCATATAATATGTCACTTGGTGCCTTTTGTCCATAATACTTGTAGGAGAAAGTCGGCGGGTTCGAATCGACTGGTCCTTCTCCTGCAGTGTTTGTGAATAGGTGGCGAATGAAAACTCCTGAATATCTTGAAAACTGATATATTAGGTTCCTTTTAACCACACAATGATTTTTCTGATATGAATTTATCTGATTTCGACCGTCCCGTCAGAATGGCGACGGAAGAGAGAGAGAATGTTGCCAGTAACAGCTAGTGAATACTTGATATAATATGTACAATGCAGTCAAAGTCAACTGACCAGCAACATCAATTATCGTTGTTTACAGAGGCAGTTCTGCTGCGTCTCAACAGATGGCGCTAGTAGTAATTTCTGAGCCTTTTAAATAATGAAAACATGTTAATTTTGCGTTAACACTACTTGACACCACACACTCAAACCTAAACGTCAAAAAAAGTGGATACTTTACAAAAGGTATGGCTCACTATATTATGTTTATCTCTTTGGTTTTAATCTTTTGTTAAAATTTTTCATAAGTATTTCATAATTTTCAGTTGTGAGTGAATATATTAGTTCGACTCATATATCAGTTATTTAAACGCAAAGGGTTCATTGATGCGAAGCAAATGTAATCGCCGATGATGTGCAATCCACTTTTGAAGAGTTCTATTATGTAGCTCCGAAGCCTTTGACTAATTATTATAAGGACTAGCCTTGCGGTAGCATTTCCCCTCTGCCACGGTATAAGCACAATTGATCTTGTGCATTTACATTCAATTTTACACCTTATCACTAAACGAGACAGCCTATAATTGCGAAATAATAACTTCGAACTTAGAACGTTTGGGGTTCACACGAGACTACTTTTCATGATTTTTAACATTCAAAATTCGAATCTAAAGTTATGGGGAATAAAATACAAAGTTGCGGATTTCATGTTACCTCGCCCCCCGCAAAAAGTGGCAGAAATGTTTGTTAGTAGAATTACACTCGTAACCAGTCCACATATAAATAGCGAAAGTCCGAAGCGCGTCATCAGATTTTCACAATATTAAAATGGGACCACTAGTCTAGGAAAAATAAGGTGTGAGATTGCATTAAAGACACTTTAGTAAATTGTGTTTGAAATAATATTACAGTTAGTTTATAACACTTTTGTCGAGATTTCGTGGTTATATAGGCTCAGGAACCTGAGAAATACCTTAAAATCTATATTAATGTACAAATGGCAAGCTTATTTCTAAAAATATTTCGACCAGCATACCAGCAATAGAGACAGTTAATTATCAAAAGGCAAATTTAATGTGTAAAAACAAACAGTAAATAATTTATGAAGACTTACAAAATATTAAATATCTACCCAAATTAACGATATTAACCGTGGATTATTATTTTTATAAGTAAAACGTATTGAACGAAGCCAACCTGTGCAAAATCACCAGTTTTCCATTTTTTGTTCATACCTAAATTTAATGTTTTGTAAATGTCTTAATTATTCAATAATACAACAATAAAAATCGGGGATTATTGAGAATTTATGTTTTTCAGGTATGTATCTACTATATTCCAAATTTTCACCAAAAGTGCAATTAATGCAACCTACTCCATACAAAAATCCGTAGATTTCCCCGACTACACCTCGGGAGTATAAGATTAAGATAAGATAAGATAAATATTCACACCAAGAATAGAAAAATACAATTTAAAACAAGAATGAGAAGCGTACAAAGGGCGCTCTTATCACTAAAAGCGATTTCTTCCAGAAAACCATTGGATGGAAGAACTATTTACAGAGACAAATGCTACGGCGGTGCACTATTAGGTACCTATGTACCTGTCTACATATATAGAGTAAATATAATTTACACATACATACACACAAATATGTATTCATACATATACATACATATTTAATTATGATGAAAAATATAAAATAAAAATATAATAGTCAAAAAGGACACATTGTAGTCAGAGAGAGAGATAGTGTTCTTTGAGTAGAATTTTAAATACATTTTTTTTAATATTGGTCCACAATTGACGAAAATATCGGTGAACATACAAAAAAATACATACAACCGAAGATAGAAGTCCTTTATTGAAATCGGTTAAAAAATCAAAATATGTAGAAATAATAAAGTAACCAAACATCCAGACGAAATAAATTTCGTTGACATAAGAAGCATATTAGCTTAAAACAGAATAGATAGGCTATTTTCCCCGCCACGGGTTAAAGGTCGCGCTCTATCTGAAGGCTTATTTGATAAACCGAAGGAGCGGTTTATGGAGTATCGACCCAATCCAAGCTTTAACTGTCTGCATTTGAGTTATTGGTAACAAGTGATGCTAAAGTTATTTATTGGACCACTTGATAGTAACTAAAATAAAACAAACAAAGAGAAGATGATGAATATTTATAGATTGCGTATGTAAATTTTTAGTTAAGTATATTTTTTAGTATACATATATACCTAGGCTCCAAAAGCGAGACAAACACAGAAATCGATAAAAGGTTCTAATAAAGACAATAGATTATTATATTAAAATAAAGAATGAAATAAATAATGTAGAGCCCAGAAAGTGTGAGTGAAACTTTGATGATTAACAAAAATAAAAATAATTTATTTTCAGATAACATGATGCAGGGTGCAAACGATAAAAAATAAATGTGCTAATACAGGCAGGCCTATTTAAATACAGTATATCTAAATGGTTATAAGTAATTTTAATTTAAAAAAAACTTTTTTATGCACAACTAACTATTCTATTTTTTTTAACTTAAGAGAAAAAAAAGAGAAACAAAACTTATACTTACTATAAATATAAATATCTTTTAAATGAACGCTTGATGGCAGGGTGCCCAGGAGGCTGGCAGCGTTGCCGCTCTTTGTATGGCCAGACTGATTCGCTGGCCGAGTTAGCTACCAGCCCTCAAGTCATCCAAGACCTCGATCAGGCGCGCCGCGTCGGTGCGCCTCGTATCCCCACGGACCCATTGTCTCAACGCCAAATGGAAAAATGTATAACCCTCACCGAGGATTATCTACGCCGCTTGAGGGTTGTCGCGGTAGCCGCTGCTGCACCCGCATTGGAGGAAGTCTCATGTACGTGGCTACGTGGGACGGTTATAAGTGAGTGTCGAATCTTCCTCTTATGATTTCATCTATGGTAAAAATTTAAATCATAATATTTCTGTGTTCATTTCAATATCTTTGTCTCAAATTGAAAGTCAATTTTAGGTTAAGTAATCTTTTTCACCGATCAAAATGTTATTAATAAATGTATCGGTTTTACTTAGAATTTTAGGTATTTTAGTCTAGAAAACAAGTCGTTTTGAGAAATTCAATTAAATTTCGTAATTTGATGTTGCATTCGGAGGTTACCTACACAAATGAAAACAAAATTAACCTTAACTAAAAACAACAACGGAGACCAGATATCCTATCGAGATTTATAAACTATAAATAGGGTAAACTATAAATGGGAGTTTTGTTCCATTTGACAAGACCTATCCAACGACACCTCACTCGATTTAAAATCAAACTAATATTTCCAACCCCTCTTTCGTTTCTTTCGTGTGGATGTTCTGAGGTTTCAGAATATCTCTGACTACCCCCTCGGGGAATATAGTCGTGAGCATATGCTTATGCCCTCTTTCATTGCATGGGAAAGTCGAAAAAAAAATTGTCTTCATAACTACTTACTACATTTCTGTTTTTGGGTTATTGTTATCTGTCTTCATGCCAAATTTGATTTCAATAGGTGCAAAAATGAGCGAGTTATCGAGGCGGGGCATAAAAAACAGACCGACAGAATTTACGAAAGTATAAGGGTTCCTTGTTTGACTACGGAACGCTAAAAACCGTCAGCATACTAAGTTGGACCCTGTAGAATTGATTAATTAGGTATGGAATTGTATTAAAATACAATTCACAATAATGTTTTGTACTTGTCAACATTTTAACGATAAGTGTTTGAATAGAATAATACTATTTATATTTTTATGATTTAAGTGTCTCATAAATCAGAAATGGCGACTTTTCAAACAGAAATGTATTACTTAATGCATAATACAATTTAACGATAATTAGAAATTTACGATAGATATTTCTTTCTACTGGGTGTCCAAGTACTATTAATCTAGGTATAAACGAAAGACACTAGTAGTTGGACCTCCCATAGAAAATCGATCGGCTATAATTCCACTTTTGAATGGAAGGTTTAACAATTTTACTCTTTTTTCGACTCAACTTCCTCAAGGAAAGTTGTTTCTAGTAAAATCCAGTGGCGAGTAACCTTGCCTGCCGTGCAGGAGGCGATGGTTCGATCCCCGTCCAGGCCAACTAGTACCAATGAGTTTTCGGAATTTATGAACGATTTGTAACATCACTGCCTTTTCGGTGAAGGAAAACATCGTGAGGAAACCTGCATGCTTCAATTTCGAGGCGTGTATTGTACCCACTGTTCATTACAAGTGGCGGCGGGCTCACTCTCCGTTACACTGGACAGAGTTTCAGTACTATACTTAATTCCAAATAAGGACGACAAGATTTTGCGATTCCTATTTAGCTTTCTGGCCAATTCTGATTGCCAAATGTAATTAATGTATTGGATACATATACTACCCGACATATCTTAGACGGTACAAAAGCTGTTCTAAGAATAAGTGAGAGTAAGTGTTTCAAATCTCTGTTTCTGTAATGCAAAATAGCCTTAAAATGTCGTTGATATTTTGAATGGAGTATAGTGAAACGTGGATGTTCTGAGGTTTCAGAATATCTCTGATTACCCCCTCGGGGAATATAGTCGTGAGCATAATTATGTATACAAAAATAGTGGTGCATTTTCCAAACAAAACAAAACCTAGTTTACTCCCAAGTAGATACTCGCAAATAAGGGCCTATGGATCTCTAAGCAATCAGAGTTTTACGTTTTAGATAATACCTAACCCTACCTAGGTATTATTTTCGTCTTTATAGGTCTCTCAGATTGAATTTCTTTCCGTTGGAGGTAGCAATTTTCGTCTATATAAGGTTATCGCCTACTGTAATAGTATATTTTATGTCCAAGCTGACCTCTAGGTTCATAGTTCAATCCAACTCCCAGACAGGGTGACGTGATTCGCTAAAATAGAACCACCCTAAAGCCCGCAGTTCCTTAGGTTATCCTATTTTTAGCCGAAATTGTATCCTTAAAACGGGCGCTTTTTACATACTTCTCAGAGTTTAAAAGTTAGTTTGATCTTCAAAGTTAACTGATAAGGGAGACTCTGTGCACAATTATAGGATCACTAAAATAAAGTTTTAAACTTGAGTTTTTGGTTCTTTTATCAGGCTATTACAAGCCACTGCGGTATTGATGTAAATGAGGTTGCTGACGAGCTGGCACGAAGAGGAGAGGAGGAGGATGCCATAGGCCTAGAGCCTTACTGCGGAATCTCTCGCAACACCTCTAGGCGTGTGCTAAAGGAATGGGCCGTGAACCGAAGCCGTATAAGCTCTGGTCGGATACACCAGGACTGAAGCATGCAAAGGAACTTGTGACCGGCTTCTCAAACAGACATACCTCGGATGCCATCAATTCAAACCGCATCGACTTAAGGCTCTTAGTACGAGCCTTAACAGGACACTGCAAGTTAAACAAACATCTAGACTGAAAGGAGCTTGTAGATTCACCCAATTGCTGTGAAATTCTGCTGTGAAGCAGAGGAAACGCCAATGCACCTAGTCTGCGAATGCGAAGTGCTCATTCACAGCAGGAGTCGCCAACTGGGTGGGTACGTGGTAACACCCACTGACATTAGGGACCTCCCCTCCAAAAGCATGACACGGTTCATGATGTCCGTGGATCTAGGAAATGACCTTTAGGTCAAGGGTAACAGCTACAAGAGATCTGTTCACACATCTCACAACCAAATAATAATAATATTGCAAGCCATATCATAATTGTGTCTAGTTTAGAATAGTACCAAACCAACGGCCGTAGCATGATGTGCGAGATACGGCTATACATGGCCTTTTGTCTCGTTCGTTCGCGCGCAAATAGAAAGAGAGCTAAGGCGGGATAGCGCTACATCACGCTGCCTTGCTACGGCCGCTTCTCAAAGATAAAAGACGTGATAGAATCTTGCCAGAACAGACGTGGGAAGTTAGGTAAGAGCATCTTCTTCGTTTTACTATTATCTATGTTTCCTATAAAGTACCTACTATCCTATACTCCATTCCAAACTGCAAAGACATTTTAAGGCTCTTTTGAATTACAGAAACAGAAATTTGAAACCCTTCTCACTTATTCTTAGAACAGATTTAGTAACGTCCGTGATATGTCGGATAGGATATCTTGTGATATTTAAATAAATTATGTTTGCTAATCAGTATCGGCCAGAAATCTATACAAGGTGTTACAAAAATACAAATAAACATTTAAGGGGGCGGTTAAGACCATCAAACTGAACAACTTTCCATTTCCACACTAAACTACAAATCTACTCGGGCTAAATGTATGGGACAGCTGTTTTTTTTTTCGCGATTTCGATGTTGGTCCAATCGTGAAACTTGTCCAGTTTGAAGGTTTAAACATCCCCCTAATTATTAGTTTTAAATATTAATAGTTTTAAATATTTATTTTTCCTTTTGTAACACCTTGTATAGAAATCGGAATATCTTTCCGTCCTTATATGGAATGAAGTGATTTTTTTTAAAAGCTTGTAGAATGACATGACAATATGACACGTGTCCAGCAGGAAGCACAAGACAACGTAAGTGGATTGGAACTATTTATAAACGTGTGTAGGTATCGCAGTAAGATGGTTGTCGTGATATAGCTATATTCCTATGGATATAGCTATTTAAGGTCTAACAAAATTAGCCGAAACCATTTTAAGGGGACGATCAGACCATCAAACTGAAAAACTTTCTCTATGGGACCAGAATCGAAATCGCGAGAAAAAAATCTGCTGTTCAATACGTCGAGTAGAGTTATGTTTATGTTTGCAATTTTGTATGAGACAACCATTTTGTTTTCGCGATTCCTATATTGGTCCCATAGAGAAAGTTGTTCAGTTTGATGGTCTGATCATCCCCTTAAAATAGTTTCAGCTAATTTTGTTAGACCTTAACGTAATATAGTTTTATAAAAGCGGGTTCATAACTTTACCGTCTTAAGGAATATAACTGTGATACGAGCACGATTTTGTAATACATATAACTACGTACTTAACGTTACCTAACGTATTTAGTTTTTAACCCCCGACGAAAAAAGAGGGGTGTTATAAGTTTGACGCCAATGTCTGTGTGTCATTCTCTCTGTTGCATCGTAGCTCTAGAACGGATGGACCGATTTTGATGCGTTTTTTTTACGTGAAAGCAAGTATCCTTGCGATGGTTCTTAGCTATATTTGGTAAAAACCGATTCAGCAGTTTTCATGTAACTTTAAAATTTATGAAATAAAATAAAATTGAATGTATGTTTTACTTCTTATCTCTCTTTAAGATGTTATATCATATTTGTTAAAGTTTCGGGGACCACAAGTGTTTGTAAAAAAAATCAATGGTCATTTCGGTTTAAGATATGCGTCCCCTACGCTACGCGTTAAGATAGACGAGTACCGTTTTTTCCATATAAACGTATGCCCCTGTTTCCTCCCTGGATAATGACACTAGAGCAAAAAATGTTTTACCATACAATCTATATTATCTCTGTTATGCTTTTTTGCATGAACTAATTACTATATGAACTAGGGACCTTCGAAAATGACCAATGTTACCGCCCGTTTTCAGACATCCAGCAAACGAGTTTGACGAATAAAAACAAAAAAAGCAAAACATACATACATAGCCAAAGTCTTTCTCATATTATTCTTGAAAGAATTAGTAAAATCGGTTTAGTTTTGGAGGAGGAAACAGGGGAATACGAAATGCTGTTTTCGTCATTTTATGTAGATAAAATTGGTCCGAGTTGCAGTTGTCCCTTTCACACTCTAGAAGGTCGGGCGGATCAGACAAATATGTATACAGTCGGAAAAGAGACCTATTCTCAAAATTTGCATTTCAGCCCGCCTATCCTCTTAAGAAGTATAAATTATACATTTGCTAACTTCCCCAAATAAGTGACAGAATTATTTTTTACTTTTAAATGTTTGTTTTTGGCGTTGGGGGTTTTACACCAGGCATAGCTAAGCTATAATTTACCCATAAAAGGGTACCCATTTAGGGTATTTTGTTACACCTAAACAGTTACAGATACCTTGATGTTGTAAATAAAGCAATTTGGAAAGCTCACTGCGCTTATAATCTTTAGGCATGTCAAACATAATTGCTATTACGTACGTGTCCCTCTTCAATGTTATGATAAATGTAAGAAATATTCTCATTCATAATTTAATTGCGATTTTGGGGTCCGTGGAAAGTCTATTTGTAAGGAGTTCACGTGCGAAGCGAGATACTTATCTCAGGAAGTTACGCGTAAACACAGGGTGAAATTGATATCATTGCGTCATCATGATTTTTACGCAAATAAGAGGTTATGACGTCACTTGCCTCTCGCTCTAATCGTAAACTTTAAACACTCACACACTATATTTCAGTTATTTTTAAAGATATATAAAAAGTAATTTCACTTTAGTGTTTAAGATATCAAACAGGTTTTAAAAAAGTAATAAAAACAAATTTTTCATCATCCTAATTCGGTATGTGAAGTTTTTTTGAAAGGCTGAATCGAAAAACATTTCGAGAGAATTGTCTCAATAACAATATTTTCTATGTCAGAGATTTTAAAATGAAAGGATTTCAGATATTTTAAATAAAATAACGTCGACGACGAGTGTCGTCAGTCGTTGGACCTGAAAACTCCTTGATAAACTTCAAATAACTGGTCATTAAAAAAAAATATGTTCACTACAATGTCAGAATTTGACATTTGATGTTGCCGTTTCTGTTTCCAGCATACAGTTAGAAAGAGCAGGCAGTTGATTTTTATTTTTTAAATTAAGCAAACATTTTTCTGCTTGGAGTTCGAATGATTTTCTCTTGTCTACTTTTAGCATCAAGAGATAACAATTAAAAATTTAATTGATATTGATAAATTCGCTGTATCGCAAAAAGAATGAAATTAGTTTCATAAAATGACGTCTTCAATTCGTAAAAAATATCAAATAATGAGCAAAAAAACTTGACATACCGAATTGTAAACGCACTGGCTCGTAAAGTGGCTCTTTTCGCATCGCTTTTTCGCGTCAATTACCTATTCATCGAGATTCTAAAAACTTTCACAAATAGCAAGTTCAAACAAAAGGCATAATGAGCTTGATTATTTAAATGAAGATCTTTTGTATTTTTCCCCCTGCTAAGAACAAAAGATGTTTATTTCGGACAGAGTCCGCTTCTAAGTGTCATTCTAAGCTCCGTATTTTTCATACCAATCGCCCAAAATGACCGATGGGATAAAGGTGGTCGCATATTTATCCGCGGCGAACGAGCCGAAGGAGGCGAAAGAATCGAATTATAGAATTTTTTGTATGAAATTCTATGACACCTCGCACACTTATCCGTGGCGAATCGGACGAATCGTCAGAAGAATTAAAAGTAAATTCGTTTCGTTTCGCCTCCTTCGCCGCGCATAAATATGCGTCCACCCTTATATGTTATGTAAATCTAACCTAAAGCAAGTCATTATAGCCCTTAGACGAAAAATTTTTCGCCTACGCTAGTAGAGCGAATGCCAGTGTAACCGCGTATGAGAGCGATAGTCATAAAATCCTATACAATTTATATGAAGTGACATGTCGGAGTAAAGTGGCCGTAGTATAAAAAAGTGGTTACGTCGATAAGGATAGCAGTAAGGTAGCGATCTCCTTTTAAACAAGAACGCTTTTGAATTTGCTATGCTATGCCAGGCGAGTATATGTAGGATAAGAGTTAGGATCGTTTATAAATGATCCTAATAGATCCCCCTAAACTTATAGTTTGACGTGAGCCCAGTCTCCAGTGGCGTAGCGTGGGTTTCTGCCGCCCGGGGCACAGATCGATTTCGCCGCCTCCTTATCTTACCTGCACAAAAATAACGAAGCGAGCATAGCGAGCTCGAATTTTTTTTTCATTTCGCTTCGGGTTGTGGTCAGACAACTTTTGGTTTATCCATGCAAAAAAAGAAGCTTTGAGCGAGCGAATCGAGCTCGACTTTTCTCCTTAATATGAATCGGTTTGAAAGAGAGCTTTTTACGTATAAAACATGTGCAAAGTAACCTAACTAAAAGCTATGGATCGAGTGGAACAAGCCAGAAATTTTTAGCACCACGTCTTAGCTGTGGTCAGGATCATGTGTAGGCACAGTTATTAATACATAAACTAAGAGCGAGCGAAGCGAGCTCAATTTTTCTCTGCTCTACGAATTGGTTATAGACAGAGCTCAATCAATCTATATTTTACCTGAATTTGCCGCCCCTAGTAAAGTGCCGCCCAGCGCATTTGAACCCCTGCCACCCCCCTAGCTACGCGGCATCAATTTAGTATATTTAGAACAATTATTATTCTTGTTTTGATTGGTGTTTTCCCAACAAACAGAATAATAACGAATTTCATTAGATTCGACTGTCCAATTTGAAAACGTAGGCTTGAATTGATTTACATTGTTTATGCAAAATGGGATCAGTGACTTCTATTCTAATTGACAATGATAGTGAATAAATAATGTTTTCTGATTGAATTGATTGCTTTATTGTTGCTTCTGAACAAATTCTCGTCTTATTCAGTTCAGTGTAGATAGAGTCTAGCGGCGCACGCGATTTCGTACGCGCGGATTGAAATGAAATCCCACCCACCCAAATCGGTTTAGTAGTTTTTAGTCAAGCATGCGCAAACAAACAGACAAACAGACACGTCCTTACTACGCCAAGTTTACAATTTTATGTGTTAGAAGATGCACGAGGATTCTCGTCCCGGATTACGCGAGTTTTTTCGAGTTGTCGAGAATTTTAAAAATGTTACAAAAGACTAGAGTTAACCCGCGACTTCGTCCGCACAAATAATATACCAGATTTTAAGTCAGATCATAAGCTATCAAACGAAAAAGTATCATCAAAATCGGTTCAGTAGTTTTTGCGTGATGCTGTTACAAATATACAAACAAACAAACAGACAAACAGACGGACAACAATTATAAAAAAGGTTGATTTGGAGTCAGGGATGCCTAAAAACCATATTGTTATCTTTTTCTTGTAAATATCTTCAATGTACAGACACACTTCTATTACAGTTTTATAATAGTTTAGATTAGATTTGATAATCTCTGCGTAAGGGAAAAGCGGCGTGCCGGGAATAATTCTCATTTTCGGTAGTTTCGCTGACAAATGAGATCAAAGTGGACCAGCTTCTAACTTTAAATTACACCGTAGGTGACGTAGGTAGGTATTAACAAATCAAATATTGTCCACGAAAAGAAACATTACATTTACTTTGGTTGATCGAATCACGAACAGTGTGATAAAGGAGTGATAAGGGATTGGTGTAAGTTGAAGGATGATATAGTAACAAGGATTGAGAGGGGTATGCTTAGATGGTTCGGTCACGTAGAGAGAATGAATTTAAGAAGACTTATGAATGAAATATATCAAGCAAAGGTGAGCGGAAGTGTTGGGAGAGGCCGTACGAGGAAAACATACCATGATCAAATCGATGATCTTTTCCGAAAAGGACAAGTGCGTAGCACCCTCAATCGATGGAAGTGCATGAAAAGATGTATGAATGTGAATGAGGCTAAAGAGGTGTGTCAGAGTCGTAGCGTGTGGCGGTCCGTGGTATCTGCCTACCCCCATGGGACAATGGCGTGAGCTAATGAAACAATACTACTTTAACTTAATATAAAAAAAAATGTTTTGAGTTTTTTTTTTCAGAGATGGTCTGATTGGGATGAAATTTTGTATTTAAATAATATAAAGACAATCTATGTGCAATAGTTTGATCACTGACAGGTCTCAGCAAACTTAATAAACTCATACACACCTTGAAACTAAGCGACTCCACCTGCTGCAGGTTCTGCGGGGAGGAAACGGAAACTCCCCTGCACATTATCTGCGATTGTGGTCCACTAATGCACAAACGAAGTATTCATCTTGGCAGACAAGTACTGACTCCAGATGAGATACAAAACCTCCCGGTTAAAAACCTACTGCGATTTCTAACTGCTGTAGGGATTAATAGGGAACTATAGAAAGGGCGTTCACAAAAGATCAGCGATGTTCGAAGTGGCACAGGCGCAAGTCTGTTAAGGCCCCATTCCCTCAATAATAATAATAATTTAGATAATAAACATTAAATTTTTCTCTCAAAACACATTACAATAAGAAGAGACTATAATTACTGTTTTGAGAGACTGACACGTGTCTCTTTAGATAATGTTTTTCTTACAATGTTATTCTAATAGATAGGTTTCATCCCTAAGAAAATCCGTTATCACACAATAAAATAAGTGAAAATGTTTGTTTTGATGAAAACTTATTTTCTTTGGGATGAAAGATTTTCTCTGGAAAGACGCGCTGATTAAAGTTCGATTGCCTAGGTACTATTTATTAACTACTAGCTGTTGCCCGCGACTCCGTCTGCGAAGACCTTAAAAGTATCCTATGTGTTAATCCAGATCATATTCTATCTGTGTGCCAAATTTCATCCAAATCCGTTCAGTGGTTTTTGCCTGATGTGCATTCAAACAGACTTGCATAAGCATAAGCATATGCTCACGACTATATTCCCCGAGGGGGTAGTCAGACATATTCTGAAACCTCAGAACATCCACGTTTCACCAGTAGTACCGAAACTCTGTCCAGTGTGATGGGGGGTGAGCCCGTCGCCACATAATGAACAGTGGATACAATGCATGCACGCACACACAGATGATGATTTATTATATGTAAAGATTAATCATAGTAACTGAACAGTCTTTTAGCGCAGATTAATGTTACTAGAGTCGTGGTGGTCTAGTGGCGAGTAACCTTGCCTGCCGTGCAGGAGACGATGGTTCGATCCCCGTACAGACCGACTCGTACCAATGAGTTTTTCGGAATTTATGTACGATTTGTAACACCACTGGCTTTTCGGTGAAGAAAAACATCGTGAGGAAACCTGCATTCTTCAATTTCGAGGCATGTATTGTACCCACTGTCCATTACAAGTGGCGACGGGATCACCCCCCGTCACACTGGACAGAGTTTCGGTACTATTGGTGAAACGTGGATGTTCTGAAGTTTCGGAATATCTCTGACTATACTATAGTGGGGGTACCCTCGGGGAATATAATCGTGAACATATGGTATACTAATGTTACTGACATAAATTAGGTTTAAGTTGTTTGTCAAAAATTACCGACGAAAACATCAGAAATTCGAGCAAAGATATTATTTTGTGTCTATGATATAGAAGCGTAAAAACGTACTTAATGAATAGTAAAATTGGGAATTGGGATTGATACTGATATCAAGAGAAGTTAAAAAACAATTTGGAAGTCCAAAAAGTTTTTATTTCTTCTCTATTTCTCACACAACCACAAAGTTTTTATTACATCTAAGAAATACAGAACTGGCAGCTTTCTGTCAGAATAAAATGACGTTAAGCCAAATACTTAAAAAAAGAAAAAGTTTCTTCCTTTTTAGTTTTATGGCTTATGATATTTTGTTTCCAAGACATGTTTCCGGTTCACATAAAAAAATGTAATCTATAAATATTACTTTGACTATTTATTATAAGGATTAGCCTTGCGGTAGCATTTCCCCTCTGCCACGGTACAAGAACACTTGATCATGTGCACATTCAATTTTATACCTTGTCACTAAACGAGACAGCCTATTATTGCGAAACAATAACTTCGAACTTAGAACGTTTGGGGTTCACACGAGACTACTTTTCATTACTTTTAACATTCATAATTAGAATCTAAAGTTATGGGGGATAAAATTTAAAGTTGCGGATTTCATGTTACCTCGCCCCCTGCTAAAAGTGGCAGAAATGTTTGTTAGTAGAATTACACGCGTAACTAGTCCACATATAAGTAGTCAAAGAAATATTATGATTACAAGGATTCCAAGGAGGTTTTCACATCAAATTCCCCAGGGCCCGTTAGGTGCAGCGCAGTAGAAAGAAATTAATTGCTACGATATTTCGTCTCGATATTTGGCGGGAATATTTGGACAAATATCGTTACCTAATTCCCAAGTCGTCATGTGTGGCTTACATAATTGCCTTTGGTTCAATTTGTGTGTTTGGTTTTGAATAGGTACGTACTGCCAAATTAACGAGGTCTGTGGTCTTGGTCGCGACCCGTCCTTAACTACAAATTCCCAGCTATCGATTCATTTTACTTTGATCTATACCAAAAGAAACTTTTGTGCAATTTAAGATTAAATAAATGAAATGAAAAAATAAAACGTGTGCTAGACACATTTTAAGTTTGTAGGCAATAGTTCTGGAGATTTCGGAACAAGTCTGTTGCACAAAGGTATTGTCGTCTGTTGACTAATGTTGCGTACACACCGGTCCAACGAACACCAACGAAGGATACTCAGCGTTGGCTGCCGCACGCTCGTTGGCCTTCGAAGGTACATACGGCGACACATCAAGCTATACAAAACCAACATAAGCTGGTCGCGCGACGTTATCGTTACTGGACTTACGCGCGGTCGGCTTATTTTGGTTTTGTATAGCTTGATGTGTCGCCGTGTGTACGTCCAAATACATTTAGTGGTCGACCAAACGATCGTTGGCACTGATTCCGGCTCGCGTTCGCAATTTGATCTCTCTCTCCTTAACGCTCTCTTGCTTCAACTGAGCGTTCATCCATTGGCCTTCATCGACCGTCCACACTGAGTTCGATCGAATGGTTAATTTCCTTTGATGTTATGCTGCGTACACACCGGCCCAACGAACGCCAACGAATGGGTTTCGCCGGCCTTCGTTGGTCTTGTCTGGACGGCTTAGCGAATGCAAACGATCGTTCGTTGGCGTGTGGCGATTCGAAGCGTGGCGGTAATGCTGCATACACACCGGCCCAACGAACGCCAACGAAGGATACTCATAAATACCTATAATGTGTTCTAGGACTTTAGGTAGGTACAAGGTACAAATAAACATTATTAAAATAAAACAATTCAATTAAATTTTTTGTTTAGTGGCATCCGATGTGTTATCACAATTCAGTCAATGTCTCGTTATGTGGATAGTATATGAAAGAAAATGATGATGAAGAGTATTTATTAAGTCTAGAGTGGCAGTTTTGCCAATGTAAGTAATTTATAATCTCAGGTGATTGTTTAAAGGTTAAAACACAAAAGAGTTCACAAGATGGTGGAGCCACGTGCAATCCCAACGCGCCGATACGCACGCGTCCGTACTCCGCCAGAATTGCAGCGCGACTCCAAAATAAAACAAACCAGAAAATTGTCTCCATTGACACATGTCAGTGATTTTCTCCTCCAAAAACGTAGTTTTACAACTAGTCCTTCCTATCTTCTTTGATTACTTAAATTCTTCGTTTCTTTCTTCTGTCAGTCAGTATTTGTCTCGCAAATATTGTTCTTTCTTTCATTTCGTTCCCATCGTCATCAAATGCATTGTTGGTTTGTTATTGAATCATAACTAATAGTTTGAATCATTATCATCATCAGCCTATAAACGTCCACCTGCAGGGCACATGCCTACCCTCAAAGAGGATGCATGGACGTTAGTCCACCACGCATGCCCAATACGGATTGGTAGACCATTCTTCTTATCGAGTGGTTGCCCACTCGATATACCTCGCCCTGGTGTCAGAGTTTTTTCAGACCGCCTCACAGCCTCTGGCGTGGTTTTTATTTAACGACTACTACCACGAGAGATAGTTGCCGGGACCGACGGCTTAACGTGCTATCCGAAGCAAGGAATCATCTTTCTTTCAGACAATCAGGTGATTCGGCCTGCAATGTCCTACCCAACAGGGGCAAAACGCACAAAGTGACATATCACTATGTGTCCCCCGTGGGAATCGAACCCACGACCTCCGTGTCAAGAACACAATGCTCTTAACCATTAGACCACGGAGGCAGGTAGACCATTAATATATCTCCTTCAACGTACGCAGGTTTCCTCACGATATTTTGCTCCACCTTCACGATTTCGAGCACGAGCACGAGCTTCTTCGAGCAGTCAGTATTACGTACATTACATATTATTTTCAATATGAATAGTCAAATTGTATACCGCGTTGGATGCGATGCGATGATGACTTGAATGTGACGCATTAATAGACGTTTCCTTGTAAGTACATAATGAATTTTTATTATGTATTGTTTGAGGTTTAATGCTAACATTAATTAGGTATTTGCCATTTGCACGTTATTTTGAAGAATGAACATAATTTCAATCAGTCAGCCGTCGGTAATACCTACTTCAAATGTACTTCGTTTTAACCTTTTTTAATTTGCCTGATATTTGGCTGAATGGTTGGTATGCGCATGTTATACTTTTTTAAACCGGGTGTGGTGTAGTCTCAATCAAAGTTGCCAAGAAGTCTGACAAAAGATAGGGTTTCTTGAAAAATAGCACACCATTAATGCTTTTATTTGAATACCACATATCACTGATAGGATTATTCTGGATTGTGTAACAACAATTTTCATGGAAAATTACACAATTTTGTGGTCACTATATCTAAAAATCGATCGACTAATCGGCACTTTTATATGGGAAGTCCAAGAAATCTCGTTTTTCAACCCATGTTCCTCGGGGAAAGTTATTTAGTTTCATTGTCTGAATACACCATTAAAATTTTGTTAGCATTAAAGCAGAACGAATAAATTAAATGGAAAACATCATTGGTTAAATGTGTTTAATGTTTCAACAAATTCGATACGGTGATGGATGAGAATCCACTAGTTAACGATTTTAATATAATTATAATTTACGTTGAATTAATGAAAAATGTTCTATCTCGTTCTTGTTATTGGCTATCTTTCATTATACTAGTCGATTCGGAAAATAGTCACTGACCGTAACCAGTAAAAATAAAGACGTTTGATTGTTGCCGGTAATTATTGTCATTCTTTGAAAATAAACATTTTCGAGTCAGTAAAAAAAAGATTTCAAAGATCCTTTTTTAATTATAATTATTATATGAGGGTTTTTGTTCTTAGTGTTCTGTATGGAAATAAAAAGAAAGGTGGTCGTATATTTGAATCATTCCCTTTACGTCGATCGTCTCCGTACGTCGAGTCTCCCAACAGTG
The DNA here is from genome assembly GCA_963924505.1 of Agonopterix alstromeriana. NCBI lineage: Eukaryota > Metazoa > Arthropoda > Insecta > Lepidoptera > Depressariidae > Agonopterix > Agonopterix alstromeriana. Next base: position 5,434,490 of record OZ004670.1, read on the forward strand.
AGTCTCGTTACATCGCGTGATATTTACGGTGATTCTTCTAATGGTTTGTACAATCAACAAAAATATAGTTTTTAATAATTTTTAGTAATTCAAATGTGAAGTATCTACCGGTTAAAAATGCAAATTAATATTAAATAATCGTCCCAATGGTCGAAAACTTTTTCCGTCAACATAGAGTCCTGTTCATTTTGTCCCTTCCGCGCGCAGTGTTTAAAGAGATCTCATAAATCAAAAAACTTTATACAAGCGACTCTTAATGAAACCCCAAGCGTTATGCCCTCTGTCAGTCCCCTGTAACGATCACCTCGATGACTGCAGGTAATGACATTGACCTACGTCGTTGCGTGAAGTGTAGAGTTAAGGGCAAACGTAGTACCAATTCGCTGTCCGATTCAGTAGCGGGTCGACCGCGCCACTAAGCCGTCGTATCTGGGCTGCCCAGCTATCAAACATTTCCCGATTTTCCCGTACTCCCGAACTTGTTTTTGAAGTGTTGTTGGTTATATCCTTTGTGTAAAGTGTTGATTTTTGAAGATGACTCATTTGAAGAGTTAGAAGTTCATAGTTAATTATAGTACTCTGTGGTTTGAGGAGTTTTTCAAAGTTTCTAGTGTCTACGCGCTATTTTGGCTGTTTTGTTTTCTGGGTAGGTATATTCTAGAAAATATTACATTTTAATTATTCGTTTTTTTAATGTTTTTTTTTATTCCACTAGCTGTTCCTAAACTTTATAATTTCTTCAATTGTCGATATAATATTTATAACAAATATAGGTACACAAATGAACGCGTAACCTAATAAAACTGTTCGTTTATGAACAGATCAACATTTGATTTAAGTATTAATTAAAACCTTAGCTTAAGAATTTATATTGTAATAGTTATTAAGTCGTGCTATGTTGTAGAGTTTCTGGCATCTTCTCTACAGCAACAACACGTTCCGACGCGGTGCTTCAAAAAAAGATTTGACGTTTAATAAGTTTACTTCAAGCTCATATATTGAATACATTGTATTGACTAATTAAACATTTTGAAATTCACTATGTATAGAATTTGACGCGGTTATCAATTAGCAGGAAAAGTCTGTTTTTCTGTGCGAAAAACGTGTGGAACATCAATGTATTATCTACTCATACATGTTTATATATCAAATGCTGTCTGGTTGTCGATTCTAGAGAAAACGTTTACAGGTGTTGCGTAAAACCCTTAATTACAAATCTGGGCCTATAGACAAAGTATCTTTCGATTAGCGTTAACGACAGTAGAAAACATAAAAATGTATGGACTTGACGTATGGTGACGAAAGCAAACGTCAAAATGTTCGATCGCTAATGTCAAATCCATAAATTCTGTCATTTTCTACTAGCGTCAACGCCAATAGAATGTCACTTTGTCTAGAGGGGCAAGGATAAAACACAGACAAATTTAAAACCTTTAATACCCTCTTACGCCCTCCCTGAGGGTGGGCCTGTGCCCAGCAGTGGGCTGGTATGGTCTGATCATCCCCTTAAGACGATATATAATTCGGAGCGCGCTCCATACAAACGTACTATGGTAATATTTTCAATACTAAAAAATTAAGCTCAATGAAATTTTTCAGAATCAATCTAAAAACAAATTTCTATGCTTGTATAGAGTCCGATTTTCGTTAAATAGTTTTAAAGTTACAGTGCCTCAAAGATTTCCATACAAATCTTAAATTAATCCTAGCATTTAAACTGTATTTATAAATATTTGTTTCAAGATTGTTTCAGCTAAATTTCATTGACTTTAATTAGTTAGTATTGAAAATATAACCATAGTACGTTTGTATGGAGCGCGCTCCGAATTATATTCCCTTAAAAAAGTGTCAGCATATTAAGTTGGACCCTGCATTTTAATACCACATTTTGATCATTCATGTTTATTCCTAGAAGTCTAGGGGAATGTTGTATTAATATAGGTACAGTCAGCAACGGAAAGATACATAGACTTTTGTTCCATTTCGTACTTTGACTATTTATATGTGAACTGGTTACGCGTGTAATTCTACTAACAAACATTTGTGCCATTTTTTGCGGGGGGCGAGGTTACATGAAATCCGCAACTTTGGATTTTATTCCCCATAACTTTAGATTCTAATTTTGAATGTTAAAAATCATGAAAAGTAGTCTCGTGTGAACCCCAAACGTTCTAAGTTCGAAGTTATTATTTCGCAATTATAGGCTGTCTCGTTTAGTGGTAAGGTGTAAAATTGAATGTAAATGCACAAGATCAATTGTGCTTATACCGTGGCAGAGAGGAAATGCTACCGCAAGACTAGTCCTAAGATTTCGTAGTACCTACTAAATCATCAACAGCATCGTTTCGTTGCCTGTATAATACTATTTTAAATGGTTACTGATGTGTACATTAATATACGAGTAAATGTCATAGGAAAGACATGAGTAGTTAAACGTTAGATTCTACGAATAATGTTGAGGATTACTGTTACGCATTTAAGCCAAGAATGCTTCAACTATGTCATATAATTAACAACATAATTCAGAATCTCAAAATAGTCTACTATACAACGAGTTAATGAATAAGCGCAAAACCTCATACACCCCCCAACTTATTTATAACAAAATAATTAATTAGATTAAAACCATAATTTCATTATTTTGATAGGTTTTATTCGCATTTTAAGTTTTGAATCAAAAATGATTTGTTATCATTTCAGCAATGAATGAAAGCGCTAACGTGCTCATGGATACATTTTAATAATCTTGTTTTGGTAGTAAGTAGGGTGAGAGTGCCCGTGCGGTGGGTTGACATCGAGTTCAGTAAATTTTAAATTTTACAAACATATTATTTAATATTTTAAAAATAATTACCCGTGTTGATAACATGATAATTCGATTCTGCTCTCGATTCTAAATAAACTACTTTCTAGTTTTGCGTTTATTCATTAACACGTTGTATAAGATTGAGTGGACTATCTAATGAGAAAGATTATGTGGTTCACACACATGATTCAAAAGGTATCATAAGGAGAAACGAAACACCGTTCCTCCAATTTCTGCAGGTTAGCCAATTAACTTTCTTGTTAATTTTACTCGTATTACACTACACTTGCTAAGTTTCATTGATTACGTTCCCTAATCTATATGACGGAGACCGATACACATCCGCCAATCTTTTTAAGTATACCTAAGATACAATTTTAAATACAAAAAAATCAAAATTCTTTATTCAATGGAACTAGAATGGATTCTAGGAACTTGAAGCTCACTTATTAAATGCCAGAATTTCTAGAAGCTACCAGCCGCTTCGGAACGTGTTGTCGCTGCTTTAGAGAAGATGCGACCAGAAACTCTACAACATAACTGCTCTTATAAACTCAAAGTCAAAGTTAATATAATTTATTCAATATAGGAGCTTGAAGCACACTTATCAAACGTCAAATCTTTTTAAAGCTACCACCGCGTCGGAACGTGTTGTCGCTGTAGAGAAGGTGCGGCCAGAAACTCTACAACATACCACGACTTAATAACTATTACAATATAAATTCTTAAGCTAAAGTTATGTATACAATAATACATAGTATATTTAATAAATAATAGTAAATAAACTATAAGCTAGTGACCTCAGACCCAAACATATTGATCATTTAAATAATCATCCACTTTATAATATGCTTTTTTACAGAGGACTTTTTTGATCTGAGTTTTAAGCATGTTTTCGGAAAGATTCAAAATGGTCTCGGGGATTTTATTATAACAACGTATACAGTGACCCATCAAAAACTAAATAAGTTCTTAAAAACCTGCAATCTAAATTGTCTCCCCAAAGCCAAGGCTTAACAACTAAGCCAATAAAACCGAACCAGATTCTACTGAGAGCTTAATATTAAACCTATCGATAACAATTAGTAGGTAAGTGTACTGAGACGAAATAAAGAGCCTTTTTCTAAATAAGGGTGACAGTTGGATTTATGGCTATATTTAATTTATAATAGCATGGCAGAGCGTCAGTGGCGCGTTGCGGAGAGTTATGGAAACTCTATCTTGAGGTCCGGGTTCGAATCGGCACGGACAACATGCCATGTACCAATGAGTTTTTCTAACTTATATCGTAATTACGTACTGCTCTCAAACTGCATACGCTGAAGAAATTCTGATGCCTAATATATGAGAAATCTACCCGGATTGGTACATTTCTCATTGAGCACGCGTGGTGGATTAACGCCCATACACCCTCCTTGAGGGTATGCCTGGGCACTGCAGTGAGACGTATATAGGCTGATGATGAATGGTATGGTGTCGCTATGCTTTAATCATTCTATTACTATTGAGGCTGTCGGGTACAAATGAATTAAAGTCAATAAAATTTGGCAGAAACAATCTAGAAACTAATCTCTATGCTTGTACGAGAATGTTGTCCGATTTTCGTTAAAATATACAGTTTCAATGCTAGGATTAATTTAAGATTTGTATGGAAATCGTATATCTCTATTTTACGATGCGTCTGTGAAGTCTACCAATTCGCATTGGTCGCAAGTGGTTGACGGATGTCCATACACTCTGCCAGATGGTAGACCTGTCCTGCCGTGGGACATATACAGGGTCCTTTTTAATTTGCTGACACTTTTTAAGGGGATGGTCAGACCGTCAAACTGAACAACTTTCTCTATGGGACCAACATCGAAATCGCGAAAAAATAATCAGCTGTCCCACACATTTGGCTCGAGTAGGTTCGCAGTTTTGTATGGCACAGCTGATTTCTTTTTTTGCGATTTTGATGTTGGTGCCTTAGATAAAGTTGTTCAGTTTGATGGTCTTATCATCCTCTTAAAAAAGTGTCCGCATATGAAGAAAGCCCCAATAGCAACCTACAGCGCCAAAATGGTGTAAATCGAATCTAGGCACAAATATATTTGTCAGCCGCTTATCCAGTCGGCATAATAGAGGTCTTTAAAGTGATGAGGATTTTGCGGATGAGATTGATCTGTCACTGAAAGAAGGTGGTCTATTTTAAACCGGAAATTGATTTTCAATTTCAACTAAGTACCTAAAAATGTTAAAGCCAAGTTTTCAAAGGAAGCAAGACTGAATTTAAAGCCGAAAATCCCGTCTAACAGGTTTGGATAAAGTACTAAAATAAAATAAACAAATGTCGTTCAACGGTCGAAAGGGTTTGTGAAACCGATTTAGAATTTAAAACAATATTTCTCTCTCAAATTTTATTGGTTAGACCATGTTATAACCGCTGTTTTAATTCAAAAAGATCTGGATTGGCAGGTTGCGGGTTCAAATTCCATCCAGTACCTACAAAATAATTCGGAGCGCGCTCCATACAAACGAAGGATAGTGATATTTTCAATACTAACCAATTAAAGTCAATGAAATTTTTCAGAAACAATCTAGAAACTAATCTCTATGCTTGTATGTTGCCAGAATTTCGTAAAAATATACAGTTTCAATGCTAGGATTAATTTAATAAAATATGATTTCAACCATGAGCAATACCGGATTGGATATATCGCAACCAATATCGACTAGAATCGGGTTCATTTCAACAATTGAGCGATTTTCCACAGGACAAAATAAGTTATCGTTGTCAATGGAAATGAAAAAAAAAAAGAACCGGCCAAGAGCGTGTCGGACTCGCCCATGATAGGGTTACATTTGTTTCTTCATAACTATTACATTTTTGTTTTTGGATTACTTTCATCTGTCTTCATGCATTTCGATTCAATAGGTGCTAAAATGAGCGAGTTATTGAGCTGGGGCATACAGACAGACAGAATGGACGAAAGTGTAAGGGTTCCTTGTTTGACAACGGAATCCTAAAAACACGTAGAAAATGATTGATTAGTTAACCTGCTTTATTGAACTGATTTGTTAATACTTTGGTAAATGTTTAAAAATCCACTGACTTATCATCTCTGTCCTCTTATAACCACTCCAAATAACAACGAAATTTTTTGAATTACTGAAACAGACATTTTATTTTGAACACAAACGGTCAATTGCACGTACATTAATTAAAGTTAATCCTCCATTAAATCTATTGCTAGCTTTTACGTCAACAAGACAAAAAGCTTCCTGCATAGGTAGCATGGCACCGTGATATAGTGCTATCACACCTTCGCTCTTTTTCTATTTGAGCGCGAACGAACGAGATAGAAGACGTGATGCAGCCGTATCACGTGTAGCATGCTACGCATGCTGGTATCCACCTACAAACTTCACGATCTCTATAAATGTAGACTATAAACTCAGTAAGAACAATGTCTTCCTTTATTCAAAAAACTATTTTCATTTTCATATTTCGATAACGTAACTGTTATTTCAGGTGTGAATAAACGAAACGTAATTAAAACTGTAGGTTAATACAGCCAATATTTTATTTTGAATAGTCAGTGTTGACATTGAATAGTTAAGCATATGCTCACGACTATATTCCCCGAGAGGGTAGTCAGATATATTCTGAAAACTCAGAACATCCACGTTTCACCAGTAGTACCGAAACTCTGTCCAGTCTGACGGGGGGTGAGCCCGTCGCCACATAATGGACAGTGGGTACAATACATGCCTCGAAATTGAAGCATGCAGGTTTCCTCACGATGTTTTCCTTTACTGAAAAGCCAGTGGTGTTACAAATCGTACCTACATAAAAGTCCGAAAAACTCATTGGTACGAGTCGGCCTGGACGGGGATCGAACCATCGCCTCCTGCACGGCAAGGTTACTCGCCAATGGACCACCACGGTTTTTTATTTGAATAGTTAAAGTATTGTAAATAATAAAGGTAATTCTAGGTTTACATTTACATAAAATAGACAGGTAGACAATAAATAATGGTAGGTAAGTTGAATTATCAAATTGTTTCGCAGTTTATACAGGGTGTAAAATTAAATGCGTTACATATCAAAGGGGATGCATCAGACCATCATACTGAACAACTTTCACTATGTAGCCAACATCGAAATCGCTAAAAAATTTATGTTGTTCGATAGAAAACATCAATAGCTGTTCGACCCAATTTCGGGATTTTAATGTATAGGCTCAATAGTGTAAGTTGTTAGTTTGATGATCTGAAGATGCAGCACCCCCTTACGTATGTAAATTTAAGTTTACACCCTGTATAAGAGTAACACGTTGTATAACAAGGAAAGGCAACTCTTGTGAGAATTCCTGCTTTTTCACAAAAATCACTGAAGCAATGTAATCATTTATCTTGGCTTTGTACTTGGATTTTCCTCGAAGATCTCTTGATGCATTAACATGGAATGGTTTATGGAGAAATATATGAAATATTTTTTCTTTGGTTTATGGACAACAAAAAATATGATTATATTTTTTCTTTTGGCAAAACTCACAGCAAACGAGTAATAAAATGCATCATTTCACACGTAACAAAGACACGTTTTGAGCAAATAATTTTTATTTAAGTAGGACAAATATTTAAGTCCTCAAATAATTTAGTGCTCAAAAGCGAAATGAAATTATTTTAGTGCCTAATAAACATAAATTCAGCTATGCGTGCCATTATTTTAGATATACGAGTATAATACAGTAGTCAATGTAGGTATAAGTTACGAGAGTTTACCGGGACTTCGTTGGCACTAATTATAGACCAGATTTGAAGTCAGATCATAAGCTATTAAACAAAAAAAGTTTCATCAAAATCGGTTCAGTAGTCTTTGCGTGATGCTGTTACAAATATACAAACAAACAGACAGACAAAAATTCTAAAAAAGGTTGATTTGAAGTCCGATATAACTAAAAACCATATCGTAATCTTTTTCATGTAAATATCTTCAATGTACAAGACACACTTCTGTTACAGTTTTATAATAGTTACGATTAAGAAGAAGGCAATACATTATCTGACCTAAAATATGAAATTCTGCAATGATATTCTTTGTAGGGTTATCTGATTCCTGACTCTTGCAGTCTCTGAGATAAACGCGTGGGACAGACGGACGGACGGACACCGAGGTGATTCCATAAGGGTTACGACACATTTATCTCCGGCGATCGACGGTTTGTTCGTATAAAAAGCACAATTAGCATGGAATGGGAGCAGTAAAGGGATATTTTGAGAAAGGGACGTTTTGCGAAAGGAACATTTTGCGAAAAGGGCGTTTTGCGAAAGGGACGTTTTGCGAACGCGGGACATTTTGCGAAAGGGAGATTCTGCGACTGAACGATCCTTTTGCATCGACGTGGCGAACGGCGTTCTATACTAATCGTGCCTTTTTTTTGTTTGTTACCCGTCGATCGCCGTCGATCGATGAGTCGTAAGCCTAAGTGTTCCGTTTTGCCAATTTTAATACGGAATACTAAAAAAGAGGAGGTTTTCTTATCGACTGTATTTCTTATTTAATAATAACACAGGGGTTTGGTTTAGATATTGATGTAAACCTAAGAGGAAGGATCTCTCTTGAAGACTAGAGTGAGCCATACCAATTGTAAAGTGTCCACTTTTTTTGACGTTTAGGTTTGAGTGTGTGGTGTCAAGTAGTATGGACAAAAGGCACCAAGTGACATAATGGCCTTATGTTTACGGTCACTTTTCACACACACTAGTTCAAAAAAAAGTGGACAGCCGCATAAACAAATATCTATAGTTCCATCTCCTTCTACTATTAAAGGTACGTCATAAGACAAAAGAGACTAACTACAATCGCAAATTTATGTGGACTCTATGGAGATACTTCCTCTTAGATGTAAACGTTTTATCCTGTAAGGTCGAACTTTGGTCATAAAAAAGACATCAACGCGGTGTGTTTCTTCTGGTAAATAACAGTTGTGTAAACTCTGCGTTTAATGGTTATGAAGGTGCTTCGGTTTAGGACAGACTATATCTTATAATACTTTGAACATTAATTAGAGAGCCGTGGTCCAGTGGCGAGTTACCTTGCCTGCCATGCAGGAGGCGACGGTTCGATCCCCGTCCAGACCGACTCGTACCAATGACTTTTTCGGAATGTATGTGCGATTTGTAACACCACTGGCTTTTCGGTGAAGGAAAACATCGTGAGGAAACCTGCATGATTCAATTTCGAGGCATGTATTGTACCCACTGTCCATTATAAGTGGCGACTCCCCCCATGAGGTTTCAGAATATCTCTGACTATACTATAGTGGGGGTACCCTCGGGGAATATAGTCGTGAACATATGGTATGCTAAAGTTACTAAAATAAATTAGGTTTAAGTTGTTTGTCAAAATCGTGAGGCATGTACTGTACCCATTGTCCATTATAAGTGGCGACGGGCTCACTCCCCGTCACACTGGACAGAGTTTCGGTACTACTGGTGAAACGTGGATGTTCTGAGGATTCAGTGTATCTCTGACTACCCCCCTCGGGGAATATTGTCGTGAGCATATGCCATGCCTTAATTGGTTCTTTTAAATCGTCTTCTTATCGTGTGGGCAGCAAGCCTTTTAAATCGTCATGAAAAGAATTCGTCATTTTCAATAGCTAGTCATTCGATCGATTTGGTTACCCACTTCTCATCCCAAACGGTGAAAACGGGACCCTATTACTAAGCCTACTTTGTTCGTCCGTCCGTCCTATCTATTTAGAGCTTTTAAACCGTTATAGCTAGACAGTTGAAACTTTCACAGAATATGCGTTTTTACGGCGCATTTGTTAACAAATAATAAAAATGACAAAAAGTCAAAAATTAAGGAGGGTTCTCAACAAGAAACTAGTTTATATCAACGTTTTTTCTTCTCACTCTATCGTAAAAACGGTAATACATACAAGCGTCATACTTGTTGTGATTATAGAGCAAGCTCATTCATTTCATTTATTTAATGCCATAAATTGTAGGTGTATTGTAACTCTACAGTATAACAACTAATAATAAAAACCGGCAAAGTGTGAGTCGGTCTCGCGCTAAAGGACCCGGAAGAAAATTTTTGTTTTTGTAAGTTCTTATGCTGTGTTGTGTGGTGGTGTGGTACGGAACCCTCGTTGCGCGAGTAGCCCGCATCGCACTTGACCGGTTTTTTTTCTCATGGTACCATTAAGGGAGTTTTTTGTAGTATTCTTATTGGTGAAATAATAGCCACCTGTCTCTGCTGCTTATTCGTTTCAGATCATATCCAGTGAGTGCTTCAGACCATCAAACTGAACAACTTTTACCACGAAACCAATCATCATTATCTCGACCGTTATCGGCCACAGCGACTATTTACTCACAGCTGAGAGCGACGTTCGTGTGCTCTCAGATGTTTGACGGCATCAATATTGAAATCGCGAAAAAAAATGGTTATACCATATAACATTTCTATACGCTCGACGCAAGTGTATGGAACAGCTGATTATTTTTTCGTGATTTCAATTTTGGTCCCATATACAGGATGAAATTTATATCATTGACATCATTTTAAAGTAAGAGTCTGGCCCATCCAACTGAATTGCTAGCACGATTGGAGCAAAAAAAAATCTGCTGTTTCATACAGTTAAGTTCAGTAAAAATTGCAGTTTAATATGGAACAGCTGATTTTTTTTGCTCCGGTCGGTTTGCTCCCATAGTAAAAGTTGTTTAGTTTGATGGTTAGATTCTTAGTTTTCAAGGATGCCAATGACATCAATTTCATCCTGTAGAGAAAGTTGATTAATTTGATGGTCTGAACTCTGAAGCACGCCCTTGGTACAGAATAGGTGATAGTATATAGTTCTACATACAGAACGGCCACTCCCCGCCCCCTCTGACTTCAGATACCTCACCTCACCTCACACTTTCTGAGGAAACTTGAGGAAAGCCGAGCAAGGGAATGCAATCAGGCGCGCGCACCCGTAGTATTTAACTACATAAAATTGAGTCTTTTCAGTGCATAAAAAAACGTTGAAAAATAACGCTTAATTCACATTTTCAGTAATTCTTTAGCTCAAATACTATGTTTAATAAAAGAACGAACAATAAAAAGTAACGAAATCTAGATGATGTTCACACGATGCGTGGTAAGTCAACCCTACTCATATGTCAAAGACAATTTGCAACATGTGCGAACACCATCATGTCAAATCCTAAACGTTTTTTGAAGTGCCGGATCTGTGGTCCTGTGAAATTTAATTTAAGAGGATATGTGAAAAAAATAGGATTCTTCAAAGCATCAGATATCATGAAGTACTAACAGTAGGAGTATGATTTCAGGATATGTGTAAATTGAACATATTATTAAAATTTTGATTGCCGCCAAAACACGATTAAGACAAATTTTCTCGATAGAAAAACAAGCCAAAGTAGCCTCCGTCTTTATCTATAAACGCTTGGAACTGCTAAACGGTGAATAATAGAAACACGAGACTTGATTTAAAAAATAGAGATTGATATTTTATAAATTTTGATTGCAGCAGAAATTAACTTACATAAATAGTAAAATCACAACTAAATAAAGTTTGTTTTGGCGCTTACGTCGTTTTATTTAGTCAGGCGCGCGCGCCGCCCCATCTCTTTCTCTCGCATCAGGCAGTAATATAAGCTATCACAATCTATTAAAAAGCTCAGTCGGCTGTGGCCTTTGCCCGCGTCAGACCTGCGTTCGCATGCACAATTTCCGAATTACGATTAATTATCCAGCTTACGTGTAAATATTATAGTGTAATATATTAAATACAATCTAAAATAAATTCGAGGCCATAGCAGCTTCACATTTAAGAGAATATAATTCGGAGCGCGCTCCATACAAACGAAGTCTGGTGATATTTTCAATATTAACCAATTAAGGTCAATGAAATTTTTCAGAAAAAATCTAAAAACTAATCTCTATGCTTGTATGAAGTCAGATTTTCGTTAAAATGTATAGTTTTAAAATTACAATACCTCAAAGATTTCCATACAAATCTTAAATTAATTCTAGCATTAAAACTGTATATTTTAACGAAAATCTGACTTCATACAAGCATAGAGATTAGTTTCTAGATTGTTTCTGCAAATTTTTCATTTACTGATTGGTTAGTATTGAAAATATCACCAGACTTCGTTTGTATGCAGCGCGCATTTACGCATTCGGAATAAACTTCTCTTAAGTATATTTCTCACTCAAATATGTATAGCAGTTTTTTTGGACTTCATAGATCAAGAGCTAGCTGTTATTATCTTTAAGTCGTCGTAATTTTCGGTTTTACTATCTTGTTTTTCAATTTCTTCAAATAATTAAATTTATTTGTCATAATGGAATCTGGTTATAAACGTATTTATGAACCGTTGTCAGTATTTTTACCGAGTTGAAGGATTCTATTGCTCCGGAACATCTTGCCTGGTATGAGAGTTTGAAAACTCTGTGGCCCTTAATTGTATGGGTAGTTAGTATGGTGAGCCAGGCTGAAGGGCAGGGTAGGGAAGGCGAGTGGTCGCAGAGAGTTTCTTCTTCCAAGTTGTTTCTTTCTTGAGTGCTGGATCCGGAATGAATCTACGCCGATTTGGCGCCATTTTATATCATTTTCAAGCGACCACCCCTCCTTACCCCGCACTCTTGCCCTGAATACAAATCTCTTTATTTCTCATACAATCTTAATTTCTACGCTTACAAACCAATATAATTATATAGTTAAGATACTTATTTTCTTATTCTAAAAATAGCAGGTGCATCATCCGCCGGTGCATAACAGAGTCCAGAACGAAAAGGAAAGGTACAATATTTATATGACCCTGGCCCCCGCTTCCTCATAACACAGGTTCCGGACGCCGGGGCGCCCCTCGCTCGCCTGTATGCGCTGACAGAGATGGAGCGTTCTGTCTCTTTCTAACAATTATTTCTAATAGGATTCTACCCCTTCTAATGAGGTAGTGAAGCTTATTGGCATAACTTCTAATTGGAATTTATAAGTTCTAACTCGATTCTAATTGTTTTATTTACTTGTGCTATGCGTTAATTTTATTAGGGAAGTGAACCTAATCTAATCTGGGGTAGAAATCACTAGAGAAATCGAATAAGAATCCTATTAGAACTATTCACATAACTTATGTGCTAAGCCCTAATTCCAATAAGAAAATTTTATTTATTGAAATGAACACTTAACCTAACCTTATCCTACTAGTATAAAAGGGTATATAAAACGAAATAAACAAAGTAATGTAAAAAACTATGTACAAAGGTAGTCAATTCAGGTTCTGTCGTGCACATTTCTCCCGCCGTCGCAGCTCTGCGATCCAACCTGTAGCACGACGATCCTCTTGGTCGGTCTCCGGAGGACATGCCCGTTGCTGGTTACGACGTCCACGATCCTCACCTCGCCGTCTCGCCCTGGGTAGACCGCGACGATCCTTCCTGTCGGCCATGTGTTGCGGGGCAGGGTGGGGTCGCAGACGAGTACCAGGTCGCCGATAGCGTGCGCTGGTCGTGTGAGGCTCCCGCCGGTGTTGGAGTAGAGGCTGGTACTCTTTGACCTGGCTCCAGAAGACGTCCGCCATCGTTGAGCGCGCTGCGCTTGCGCGCGGTGAGGTCGTTTGGGTCCCAACAGGATGTGGTTGGGTGTAAGCGCCTCCGGTTCTTCTGGGGTCACCGCCACGTGTGTGAGTGGGTGGGAGTTGACGGTGTTCTCCGCCTCGGCGAGCAGGGTGAGCAGTGTCTCGTCGCTAGGGTACTGCTCGTGGAGTTTGACGCGCAGTGCCTCCTTCACGGTGCGTACGATGCGCTCCCACGCCGCTCCATGAAGGGGGAGGCCGGGGGTACGTAGCGGCAGGTGATGCGCCGCGCCGTCGCCTCCTCGCAGACCGCCGCCAGCGCGGCCATGGCGAGCTCCTTCTCCGCAGCCTTGAAGCACGTCGCGTTGTCACTCCATAGCTCCTTAGGCACTGCTCTTCGTGCCACGAACCTCCTCAGGTCGCCGGTCGCCGGAGACGTAGGCTTCGCTCTTCGTATCTTGCATAGTTGACAGTGTTTGATGACGTTCACGCACCGTCGGTCGTATCTTCAGTACCCATAGTCGCTGCTGTAGCTCATTCACGACGGTTTCGATACCGCCATGTAGTCGCTCGTGTACGTGTTGTATGTACAGTCGCGTGAAGTAGTGTTTCCCGTCGAGTACGGTCGGGCTCGCAGTGTCTTCAACGATGTCAGGTGCTACGTGGATTCTTCCTTTGAGCCATCTTCGCCGACGACCACTGATAGCGCCGACAGCTTGTCTCCCGGCTGAGGCGCCGCGCCGCTCCTTACTCGACGTAAATCTTCGGAAAGACAATCTTCTTGTACAGGTTTCCACCATAGTTTCTCAGCGCGAATGAGATAGTGCGTTTCGATACCGATGGTGTTGCTATCTCATTTCTTCACGTACGGTGTCTCGTTCTTGCGTGTTTTCTTATCAATCTTTGAATCAGAGTCGTTTTTATTGTTTTCTTTCGTTCGTTTGCGCTTCGTAGCAAATACTGTTTCATTTTTCTTCTTTCGACATAAATTGACGAACTGTAGCATGCGCACCGTAGCTCGTAGCAAAAGTGGGAACGACGAAAATCGCTCGATTCGAGGTAGGTGAGCGTGGTCAGATCGCTGGTGGGTGACGTGACAAGTCCCCTCTCTTCTCCTGTCTTCGGTGCTTCTGTCTTCGTCTCTTGTGGCCATTCTCGTTTGTGGTTTCGTAGGAAGCTCGGCCCGTTGTACCATCGGACCTCGCTCCCGCCGATAGAGACCGTGGCGCCGCCCGAGTTGGCGGAAAACTGCTGTACTACTGAATTTGTATTGGACACCCATCCGCATAGCTCGAAGCCGGCTTGCCGATGAATGTAGTCGACTGATTTCGATACTTCTTTGACTTCTTTTTCGGTCGGAAAACTTGTTATGTAGTCGTCTATGTAGTGGTTCTTTTCAATGACTCGCGCGGCTGCCGGATACTTTTCTTTGAAGTCTGAAGCATTTCTATTCTTCACGTATAACGCGGTGCATGGTGATGACATCGCGCCGAAGATCACTGAAGTCATGCGGTACTCTCGCGGTCGCTGGTTCACTCTCTCGTCGCCCCGCTATAGAAATCGTAGTGCCTCTCTGTCGTCCTCTTGAACTTATATTTGCATAAACATTAATTCCTTTATGTCTGCTGACACGGCGTGTTGGTGTTGACGAAATCGCATTACAACTCCCGGCAGAGATTGCAGCAAGTCTGGACCGCAGAGTAGCATATCGTTCAGGCTGCGTCCGGCTGTCTTCGCTGTGGCGTTGTGTACTACTCTTATCTTCGGTTTCGCGGGGTTAATGACCGCGAAGTGGGGTAGGTACCATGTTTTATTTGGCACCGGCGGTGTGGTAGCTTCCTCGGCGTAGCCCAAAGTGAAGAGCGTTTGCATTCTTTCTTCATATTTCTTTTTCAGGTCTTCATCTCGGTCTAGTTTCTTCTCTAGGTTGTGCAGCCGTTTGAGTGAGTTTTTGTAGTTGTTCGGAATCTTCATGTCGTCTTCTTTCCATATAAGTATTGTTTTGAAGCGTCTGTCGGGCAGGCGGTGACTGGTTTCATTCAATATCTTCAATGCGCGCTGCTCAGGGTCACTATTCTGTACTCGTTTTTCTATCCCGATTGATTCAAACTCGAAATAATTCTTCATCATCTTCTTTCGTGTATAGTTATTGAAATTATGTATTTTCATTAATACCGCCAAATAATATTATACAGGGTGTAAGGAAAAGTATCATTTTACTATGGGAGCAAACCGTTATGGGAGTTACAACTCTTTGCGTTCTACCTATCTATCTCAAGAACGGTTAACTATTATAAATGACCAAATTTGAAGAAAATTTAAAGTTCTAAAATTTTTTAAAACTTCAAAGGTCATTTAGAGCATAGAAAAGAAGATATTTCCTAAAGACCTGTTTTTTGACATTTTACCTTGAATCTTTTGACCTGCATAAACGAGATTTTATGTGACATTTGACCTAACATATTGGATGTCATAACGATGATTTAAAGAAGTTTGTAGCTTATTATCTCTCAATCCGAGGTTGACCCTTTTTTTCACCTAATTTTCCTGGGGTACTAGGAGAAACCGTGATAATGAAAAACAAAACGGAACAAAACATTAAATTTGAAACGTAGGCAGGAACATACCAGAAGTATGAGAGAAAAGAAAAGGTAATAAGTTGTAAATAATTTTCCAGCACTCTGTTACCTAAACCTGCATATACGTTTAGCACCCTTGCTTGTGCTCGGGTGCTAACTTCACGCTTTGCAATAATGAACTACTTAAGTCACACTTATCGTAATGTACTAATGTAAATAAATGTTGATTTTAGGTCGTAAGATAAATATTATTAGTGATTTTGTAAATAAATGTTGATTTACCATTTTAAAATTCATTCATAACCTGTTATAATATCCTGCATCATCCTCATCCTTCAATGCTATGCCATGCATCTGAGGGATGCGAGATATTTTAGAATTACCTATGGATTTTAAAATAGGTTTATGAGTGTTATACAACTTCTCAACCTGAAAGTTCTTGTGGTATCGAGAATAACTGAGATTATTGCAGTATTACGAAACTTATTTTTTCACGTTCATCTTACATTTTTGTTGACGGCGTAAAATAACTTCCAGGTTTCATCTAGATAGTCGGTATGTTTTGACCATATAATGTTTTGACTTGTATTATATCAATTACAAGTACAAAATAAGAAGTTGAATTGATTTGATTACGGGTCCTAAAGACGTAAAGCCTAACCAAGAACCGAACCGAAGACCAACAGGTAGCTCTCGTACTATAAAGTAAAACAAAATCCTGTAATGATAGTTTTTTTCCTTCTAGATAGGTACAGTGATTTTCGGTATGATATTAATGAGTTTTAAGTGAAATCAATTAAAGAGTATCGGTAGTTAGGTATTGTTTCTATCTATAAATTGGTTGTCCGTAATTGATCATGTAACAAATTAATAATTGATCAAGGAGAACGATTAATAATAGAACGATTCTTAATTATAATATATTGTGTTTTTTCATACGACAAAAGGTACTAATAATATATTAACAGCGAAGCGTCTTCTACGCATTTTGAGTGATTTGATTTTCGCGGGCTAGTGCGCGACGATGTTCGGTAGCGGGGCGCGGGGCGCTTGCTGCGCTAAGCCACGCCCATTTCGCTTCAATTATTTTTCGACATAGGCCCTTAATTCTTTCCGCTCGCTCTAGTTTTTAGATTGGTAGAATTTCAAAGCAGGCATTGATTTCGTACAATATGCTCGAATCAAACCTTCATCAGAATCTTTTTTGATTTCAATTCAAAGAGAGAAAGATAATCTGTGATTTTTGCTTTGCGTGCAAAGCTAGTGTTCTAGTGTGTGAGAATACTTCCGTATGAATACGAATATTGTAGTAGCTAGGGATGCATCTTATCTTATCTTATTATAGATTGGTGTTTAGATTGGGACTGGACAATATCCAAGACATTGTACGAGTAAATACAGGGTGATCCAAACTAAATCAGGTAAGGCAGACTATCAAACTGAACAACTTTCTTGATGGGACCAACATCGAAATCGCGAAAAACATTTAAGAATGGATTCATTAGAATTTGCGATTTGATGGATTGGGTGTTTTATTTATCCGGGACAGTTTAACAGGCTGTTAAGCAATCACTATACCGGGGATGTAAATTTAAGTGGTGCTGCAGACCATAAAAACTGAACAACTTTCTCTATGGAGCTAAAAGCGCTTTACCTACTTGACAGTAAATGGTACGTAAAGACTTATATTAATAAACAATTTATAATAATATAAGAGTAAAAAAAAAATTAATATTCTGTAAAATTGCGACTTATCTGTTCTCTTCTTCTTCTCTTCTCTAAAAAGAAGATATAAATCAATGTTGGTATCCGTGTCTGTCCTCATTATTTCTGTTCCTGCGCTTTCTTCTTTCACGTTCGGGTTGTTAAACAAGAAAACAAATTATTACTACTTTTTGAAAAGTAGAACTTCCAAGTGTGAGGCCATTTTGAAAACTTGATTAAATGAGCCAACTTTTTAAATAGCTTGGTAGGTTAGCGCCAATCATTTTCATACAGGGTGTAGTCTCAAAGTTGCCAAAGAAAACAATTGTACCGCAGAAGTCTAACAGTAGATAGTGTTTTTTTTTAATTATGGCACTAATCCTTCATCTTTGAATTGGGTCCATTGAAAAGATTATTCAGAACTGCGTAGCAAGTATTTTCATGAAAAAATGTACAAATTTGTAGTAACTACATCAAAAAGTTCGGCGAAGGATGGCTATTTTGTCCAATGATAAAAAATCTCGAAAGCTATTAAACTTAGAACAAACTTTTTTGTTTTTTTCCCTGAACAATTATAAACTTATGCCTATCTCCTGTTTTCAGCTTGGCGTTGAGTTTTGGGACACCCTGTATGTACGCAAGTATAGGTAGTCGTAAATGTTTCATCAATTGTCACTTTGTTTAGCGACTTTACTATCCTGCAAATTGATATCTAAGTAGATACTTATTTATTTAATTGCTTTTCAACAATTGCATTTTATTTAATTCAATTGAGACAAGGATAGACGCTCTCCTGACAAACCTTGCCGATCCCACATCCGTACCCAACTTAGAATCCCGTCTCACTCTACAGATTTCTACTCCTACTCCTTCACAGTCCATGCTGTCCGGTTGTGGAACTCACTCCCCGCCCACATTCGTGAATCTCGTACCATATCTACTTTTAAAAAACAAGTAAGAGAACACTATCTTTCCACTCAATGAGCTAGTAGGTATAATAATTATATATTTTATTATTGGTATATATATTTTATTTGTATTGGTATTTATTTTGTATTTTCTGAATTGTTATTTTTTTTGTAAGTTAATTCCTTTATAATTATATTTTTATCGTTTTTTTGTTTGTTTGTCTGTTTAAATGCTCCGTATTATTTTACTCGTTAATCACTTTATGTACACATTATGTCTGCCTCTCTTTTAATAATTGTCACTATTGCGGGTCTGCTGGAAGAAATCTCTTAAGAGATAAGCTCGTCCTTTGTACATGTCTTTTCTATTGTTTGTATCAATGTGTCTGTGTGTACAATAAAGTGTTATAATAATAATATAATAGAATAAAATTATCCTACTAAAATTATCATAATACTATAATTATCTTATTATGTTCATCTGTCTGGTAAAATCTGCATTACGTTTTCATTTAATTTGATGTAGTGTAATTTGTTTAGATAACATCTTGCGATTCACTAATTCAAGTGTCTGCAGAAACGAACTTATCATAAATTCATAATTCATTGACTGTATGTATCATTAAATTACTATCCTAGAAGTAGTCTAAGTACCTTTTATTCCATTTACGGCCAATAATTGCACTGCTCTAAAGTAATTTTTTATTTAGGGATAAAATTTATTGACTTTTTCGTGTGACTGGCACTTCATTTTCGCAAATGTCAAGTAGTTTTTGGGAGTGCCTCATGGCAAGTTCTGAAGAATACTTATCATATGCTCATGGCTACAAGAGGGGAAATAACTTCTTACTACTTAGATTTTACCCTAAATCTAGGGTAAAATACCCTAAAAGTTGGCTCTTACTCTAACAAAAATTTGCATTTTAAAGCTTAATATTTCGCTAACAGATCCCTCAATCAAAAAACGGTTTTCCCGCGCCCACAATATTTTTAAAAGACCTATCCAACGATACCCCACACTATGGGATAGATGAGAAAAAAAAATTCATCCCCACTTTTCGTGTAGGGGAGGTAAAAATGTTGTTGCTAATTTCTTATAAGTTTCTTAGGGAAAGTTGTACACAATCACCCCGTAAAGTAATGCAATTGTTTACCCTAACATGAATTGTTTACCCTAAAATGTAAAAAAGAAGAGTTTAGCTTCTCAAAACCGGCTAATGTATTGTGCCAGATATCATTAAATTTTATGGTAATTATATTTCATCTCAAAGTAATTGGAAAATTATTTTGAACGAACGGTTTTAAGTGAAAGCTATCAATCTAAAAGTTAGATCATTTTCTCCAGAAATTTAACGAAATAGGCAATTATAAATATAGTAATTTTTAATACAATTTCGTATATTTACAGGTAACGTTTAAAACTGCTTAACTTTAACATAGCTTATGCAATATTATTGTTGAACCGCTGAACTATCACTCTAAGTAAGAAAATTAAATTTTTGACTTAAATTTTAGTCTGTTAAATTAACTTTTTCGCATTGAAGAAAATTGTTTTGGTCGGGCATTGAAGTTATAAAAGAAAGAACAACTGTAAAAACCGACAAAGTTTTAAAATATATACATATTTTTTAACTAGTCAAGATCCCACTGCAACTTTTCTACACCCTTTGCAATGATAGAAACTCTAGTATTCTAGTAACTTCAAAATAAAATATTCGAGCATCAACAACTATGCTACAATAAAATGTATTTTGACTATGATCTCTTTAGACTATTACATATAGTAGGTAGGCACTAATAACAAGCGGCACTAATAACAAGTATTGTACATGCTTGCTTTGAATTCGATACGTTATTATAAGCCCGCATGAATCCTCACAAAACAACACACGTAAATCGGGTTAGGTAGTGCACGATATCTCGATAAATTTGCTCCACTTCCGTTGTGCCGAAACATTATCGAAATATCTCGTTAAATTAAAATAGTGTTACTGCTCTTTAGTTTGAATATTTTTTACTTACAATATCCGATGTTTTTAGATCAAAGAGTTTTATCAAAAAATACATCCGCGTTAATACGATTATTATAATCATAACGACTTTAATGCCGGCAAGTTAATAAAACGATAAATTTGTAGTAGGTAGTTGTTTACAAGAAAAAAAAAAAACATTAAAATGTGTTATTATTAGATTAATTAGACTTGTTAATTAGCCCGGATACAAAGTTTAAAATGTTTTAATATCTCTTCTAATTCTCTAAACTCCTCAACTCTATATTCCTCAAAGTTTTATTTGTATTAGTCTCAAGAGTAGTACCTATTTACTTGAATTCTAATTAAATGAAGAATATACTATGAAATCAGAGAGCGTGTAATTAAAGATCTCATAATACCTGTTTTATTAAAGGTCACATAAATGCTACTCAATTAACATAACGATACACGAAAATAACGTAAGTACAGTCGGAAACATGTAAATAAATTTGTATTAGAAAAAACCTATTAACCGAAAAGAGAAAAGCAAGCTCTATAACCACTAATCAGCTATAACAGCTTTATTTGAGCTAATATAATTTGAATGTTATTTGGTAGGTATCGCAAACGGGGACAAAGAAGATTTTTGGTTGGTTATTGGTTCGTCCCCGCCTGCAATACCTTCCAAATAACATTCAAATTATATTAGCTCAAATAAAGCTGTTATAGCTGATTAGTGGTTATATAGCTTGTTTTTCTCTTTTCAGTTAATAGGTTTTTTATGCAGTAGGGTTTTTGTTTATCTTAATAATTTAGTTTATTTCATACTTTTTAGTCTTTTGTCGAAACGGTAACATAAAAGTACTATAAAATATATATATTTTTGGAATCGTCTGATTACTAGCTTTAATTTGATACCCATATTGTAATTTTTAACAAAAAAAATGTTTTATTCGCCCTCTCTTATTTATTTCGCAGACGCCATATTAAAATAATATAGCCTATGTCACTCTCACGATTTTTACGAATGTAATGACACCTCATACGTTAAAATCCATCAAGCCGTTTAGGCTGTAGGCCGTGCCAAAGAAATAGACACACAAACATACATACATACATACATACATACATACATACATACATACATACATACATACATACATACATACATACATACATACATACATACATACATACATACATACAAACAAACATACATACGTACATACATACATACATATATACATACAAACATACGCTCGAAAAACATAACCCTCCTTCTGGCGCAGTCGGGTACAAACAGACGAGGATTTGATTGGTGGCAATGATTTGGATTGATTGATTGAACCAGGTTGTACTCTATTATACATGGTTCTTCTTTATATGCTGACACCTATTTAAGGGGATGATCAGACCATCAAACTGAACAACTTTCTCTATTGGACCAACAATGAAATCGCGAAAAAAAATCAGCTGTCCCATACATTTGGCTCGAGTAAGTTTGCAGTCAGCATATTAAGAAAGACCCTATATAGATTGAACAAATAGAAATATACATATCTAATCTTTGAGATTTTGTGTTCATTATCTAGCACCTAAATATTAAGTGTACAAAGTATTTCTATTGAACTGAAATTGTGTAGAAAAGTAAAAGTTTAATACAGTAAAGTCATTCATAAACAAGGACGATAGACATAATTTCATAAACATGGAAAAGCTTTTATCTGGACATTTTGTACCTTCTCCGTAATTTCGATTAGATTAGAACAATCTCTTTACTCGTGTCGTTGTCGAATTATTTACTCGTACCTACCTATTCCTACTGTAAAAGATTTGTCTGGAAATCTTTGAGTCACGGTATCTTTGAAACTATACTTATACAGGTTCCTCCTTCATAGCATATAAAGGGTCTCTATATAGGGTCTGCTCCGGGTCTAGGGTCCGGTATGCTGACAATTTTTTATGGGGATGATCAGACCGTCAAACTGAACAACTTTCTCTTTGGCACCAACGTCGAAATCGCGAAAAAAAATCAGCTGTCCCATACATTTGGCTCAAGTAGGTTTGCAGTTTTGTATGGAAGAGCTGACGACACGTCACATTTGACATCTATTGATACTTCATCAAATGTAACCTTGTAACGGCGGGCATATATTAATGTTTATTTTTTCGAAGTAAGAACTGCACAATTGCTTTACTCTTTTTAATTACGATTACGTATTTATTGTACGTAATAATGACCAAAGAAGGTAATTTTACTAATCAACCATTCTAAACATAACAAAAAAAATTCTGTTCTAAAGAACTGAACGTCGTTACAATGTTGCGTCTGTGAACCCTTTTTCTTTTTTAACACTAGGGATGTAACCCAAAAAATCGAAGTAAAACGTAGTTCCCACAAATCGCAATATTCATATATAATTCGAATCAAATATATTTGAAATCCGTATCGATTCATTCACTTTAATCAATGTTTTAAGCAGGTCACCTCACTACGAAGCTAAAACTGTCAGATGTCAAATATGACCTATTAAATTGGCCTGACTTTAGGACGTCACTTCGTTTTGTATGGAGCGCTTTACATAACATAGGAAGGAATCGGAACGTAACCAACGAAACCCTAAAAATATTAAACTTCCAATTGAATAAATACTTGCTTAGCGGCCTTGCTTGTGTGGTAAACAACGTCTCCAATATCCATGCCCGTTCCATTTTAACGGCCCATGTTTTTTCCCCTACTAGTAATTGCCTTTGCCGATAGTCCACGTGTAGGTTCCCCCCGTTCGAATAGTTTGGCATAGTTTTTGGGAAAATAGGAAACAAATAGGTTTTGTTTACTACGAAAAATTGTTTCCTCAAACAAATCGTCAATTGTATTGACGAATATAATAAAAACCCTAATAGCCTCCTTTTTTAAGTCGGTTAAAAAGCCAGAAATTTGAACCTATACTTCATCTAATCTAAACTATTATAAATCTGTAATAGAAGTGTGTCTGTACATTGAAGATATATTAGAAATATAATATATAAGAAAAAGATTATAATGTGGTTTTTATGTATCCCTGACTCCAAATCAACCTTTTTTAGAATTTTTGTCTTGTCTGTAGGTATGTCTTTTTGTTTGTTTGTATTTTTGTAACAGCATCACGCAAAAACTACTGAACCGATTTTGATGAAACTTTTTGTTTGATAGCTTATGATCTAACATAAAATCTGGTATATACTTTGTGCGGACGAAGTCGCGGGTAAACGCTCGTTTTCAAATAAGGACGAAAACATTTTCCTATTCCTATATAGTTTTCTGGCCAATTCTGATTTTGCAAATTTAATTTATTTATCGGAAAGATATACTATCCGACATATCTTGGACGTCTAAGAATAAGTGAGAGGAAGTGTTTCAAATCAGTTTCTGTAATTCAAAATAGCCTTAAAACTTCGTTGCCATTTGAAATGGAGTTTAAGTAGTTTCTTTTTTCTACAAGGAGTACCACAACATCCTAGTAATACTAAAGGGGGTGTTTCAGACCATCACTACCATCACACTGCACTACTTTCGCTATGGATCCATATTTGAAATAGAGAAAAAAAATCTGCCGTTTCATACAAAAGTACAGTACTAACCAACTCGACTCAAATGTATGCGAACGCAGTTTTTTTTCCTCACTTTGTCTCTATAGAAGTTGTTCAGTTTGGTGGTCTAAATCACCCCTTTAAATATAACTGAGATATTTTTTTACACTCTGTATGGCGCAATTTGCGGCTGAAATGTATGTTTTTTTAAATTATGTAGACTCTACATTGTAGAGCATATAAATTCGTAACAAAAACTTTAAAAAGTGGCTTGTGGTCGCATTCATCATTAAATTTTACTCTGGCAAAAGTATGCCAAGCTCCATACAAAACTACAGGTTGGCTTTTGGCATCAAGAAAGAGCTCACCCAAAAAACATTTGATGAAAAATATTATTTAATATTTTTCTTGACCACCTTTTTATTGAATTGGATCTAAAGGCCCATTAAAAAAAAAGGGGGTGAAAAACAGTTAAACAGCCATAATACATGGAATGCTATCATGGGCGTGTCCGACACGCTCTTGGCCCGTTTTTATCATGATAATAAAGCTTTGTCAACTTTATAAGTGTAAGGTACATATAGCATAGTAGATTAACCACAGAACCTACTAATAAAGCCGACAGTTGAAATGTATTAAGGCGATTTCAGACCTTTTAGGCCTTTCAGATTTATGGGCGTCCTCCAATGCAATTATGTTAGCAATCATTATGTTTAACGGAAATGGTTTTTTTTCCTTCTCTACCTACTCTACCACTTTTTCTAATGACATTTTGCTAACCAACCTTTTTTGGTAATTAGGCACATATTTTTGCGTTAATTACAGCAGTTTTTTTTTAATTTTAGCCTTTTCTGTAATTCCACGAGTACCAATGTGTTTCATACAAATAGCATCAAAAATATTGACAACATCAATCAACGGTTTGATACGAGTTTCATAAAATATTATGCAAGGTCCACCTTAATATGTTGACAGTATTTTAGGAGGATGATCAGACCATCAAACTGAACAACTTTCTCTATAGGAAGAACATCGAAATCACGAAAAAATTATCAGCTGTCCCATACCTACATGTGGCTCGAGTAGGTTTGCATTTTTGTATGGAACATCTGTTTTTTTTCGCGATTTCGATGTTCGTGAAAAAAGTTGTTCAGTTTGACGGTGTGATCATCTCCTGAAAAAAGTGTCGGCATATTAAGAAGGACCCTGTATGTAGTTTCTTTTTTTATTTTCTGTTGATAGGAAAATTATTAGGTCCATTTTCATACAAAAGACACTTGTTAGATGTGATTAATTATACTATATTATTTATAAATATAGTAATACTCAAATAAAAGGACAATAAATTTTAAATATTTACACAACAAATTGCTTAAATATAGCAATTTTTCATTATTTTAAAATTTGGTGCGAATTCTGATTATTTTCGAATTGGATTTCCTTAGATTAGAAGTAGGGTTGCTAGATGGCCGGGAAATCCGGGAAAGTTCCGGAATTTTGCGAGTGAAGCTAAAGAGTAAGCCAAAATAATACTATGTTTAGTGAGATGTACGTATAATTTATTCATCATCATCATCCTCCGTTTATCCCATTATTTGGATATATACTAGGAGCTCTAACCAAGTCATGAACCTGGGAAATATAGAGCTCTCTTTGCTCGCTCCAGCCTTTGCTTCATGTGATTGAATAGCTTGTATAAGTTTGAAAATCGATTACCTAGTAAAATCTCGAGCTCACTTCGCTCCCTCCTTGTTTTTTCCACCAGAAACTGGATCATTGATACATTTTAAACTTGGGGATGTTGCTAGTGTTGGTAACACCAACATAAAATGTAATAATAAAAAAAGTTGTATTTCCGTTTTCCGCCTTCCATATTGGTACGGTGTTTGTGCGTGTAACTAACTCTGGTGTAAAAATCACTAAAATAAACCTCCAGTGCTGCAAGACTTTCCTTTACATCGAACCACTCCTGCCACCAGAAAAACTACAGTCCACTAAAACCTCTCCAGCGGATCCGAATAAAACGCCGGTAGGCCACGTTCCCTACAGCTGAAGTCAATCAATCCCCGGCTTGTTCCCTATTGGGGGTCAGCCCTCTACTATTTCGCCACTCTGATACTATTTTGCCACTCTTGGCGGTTTGCGTCATTTCTGGCGTTAAGCCCATCGTCAATATATCCCTCGTGACGGTTCGCATCCAGGTGGTCGGTGGTGGTGGTATTGGTAGTTCTGCCACCTTAGCGCTTTCGGCGCTAGATCTAGCGCTTTTTTGGTATGTTTAGCGCCGTATCTCAGAATTTAGCGCCTAGCGCTTTTTTAACGTTTAATAAAGTAACATTATTTGTGTTGAAATATATTCTGTGTTTTTTGATTGAAATATGATAATTATGAAGTGCTATCATAAATTTTTATGCCTAATCTTCTTTTAACCCTAGAAAATTTTGGAATCTAGCGCTTTTTTCACAGATTTAGCGCCTAATAGATTTTTTGAGGTGGCAGCCCTGGGTAGTGGTGGGGCTGTTGCTGTAGTAATTTCTTTTAAATTTTTGTATATTTCTAGGCTCAAATTGGCTCTTAAACTAAATACCGAAAAAAACAATTCTTAATTAATCCCGGGTCTAACCTTAAAAGACGCGCCAAAAGAAGTATTACTTCAAAAATCTATTGTAATCAAATATTTACTACCGTCATCACGGTTATAGTACGGGATTGAAAACTACGTGAAATGCTATTAAAATAAGAATAGGTCTGGACCTGTGCCATGTTGTGATGTCGTTAATGTAAAACTACCGAACCGAATGACTATTGAATCAAAAATCATAAGTTTTCATTTTAACAACGATCCCCGTGCATTAATCGATCTAATATCTTCTATACCCATACAACCATTTCGGTCGACGTGTAGTAATGTTAAAAAATCTGCTGTTCCATACAAAACTGCAAACCTACTTGAGTTAAATGTATGGGACAGCTGATTTTTTTAAGGACCCCATGTATAAGGACCCCCCTTAATTTGTAACTTTTTGAAATTTTTATTATTTATTAGCAAATTCGCCATAATAATGCACATTCTGTGCAAATTTCATTATGTTTCTTACTAGCTATTACGGTTCAAAAGATACAGCCCTAAATAGGTAGGACGGACGGACAACGTAGGCTTAGTAATGGGTCCCGTTTTCACCCTTTGGGTACGGAACCCTAACATCTATCTTTAAAAAGGCAGGTTCAAAAGAGCCCTCAAACAAATATCTATGAGGTCATTTTTATCTAAGTAATACCATATTATAGGTTTGCACCGTTTGCACCCATCTCGCTTACTGTAAAAAAAGAAAATTCAAACAAAAAATACATCATCTGATTTGGTGCAAAATGTGAAAATGCCGGCCAAAAAGAAAAACCATTTTCTGTTACGACTTGTCCGTCTAAACATTAATTATGATAGAACCAAAGCTGTAGGTCCATTTTCTTTGTTTTTATAAAGATTTAATAAATCTTTTCACACATTTTGATGTCATAAAACTTATAACTATAGCTTTCGTGCAACGTAATGCTTGGATGGACAAGTTCTAACAGAATATAGCAGCAGTTTTTGTTGGCCGGCAATGTTTTTTTTCGTTAGTTTTTACATTATTTCAATTATAGTTAAAGGTCGCTGTTTCGACGACATTAAACGTTGAGGAAAATCCTTGAGAACACGAGAGGGCGCTCCTCAAAACTTTGAACAGGGGTTTCTATTTACCTTCTACTCTTCAACAATAAACTTTTATGTAATTTAATCACGCTCTGAAATTAAAACTTATTTCAGAATATCATCCTGTTTGACTGAATCGAGTAGTTTATGTTTTATTTTATGTATATTGAAGAGCTCCAAGTGAATTATAGTGTATAAGAACATGATAAACATAGCTTACGATACTAAAAGGATTAATTAAAGGAACCCACAGAAAGAAAACTCGCCACAAATAGATACTGTTGGCAACACCAATATAAAATGTAGTAATTTGGTTTGCTTGGCGCCATTGCTCTTGCTGTGTTTCGTCGTATTTGAAATTCGTAAAAAATTGGTTTTAGTGATATTTGTGAAATAATTTCGTGCGGATTGTGTACCAAACAGTTGCGTAAAAGCGACCGACGTAACAGGAATCTCAAATAAATACGATAACAGAACATAACTTTTGGTTCAAGTTAACTCGTACATGGTCATTTTGGCGGCAACGCGCGAGCTTACGAAATCGACCATAGATTCATCGTCATCTATCATCCCATCATCAAAATAAAGAATATAAAGGAAAAAATAACGAATGGCTCAAATAAAAAGGACTAGTATCCAGAGCCGTGAAAGACATTATAAAATAAAAAAATGTACTAATTAAAAAGTTGTATTTCCGTTTCCGCCTTCTATATTGGTACGGTGCTTGTGCGTGTAACTAATGTCCGGCCGCTGAAAGATTGCGTTTGACAGTTACCATAAAATTGTAAAAAACTGAATGAAAATATTGTTTACCTGTGCTCACTCTAGTACACAGGGCACTAGCTGCCCTTTTAACTTCAAAAAGCTACTAAATAATGATCGGCATTTATAGTTTTCATTCTGTTTTTTACAATTTTATGGTAACTGTAAAACGCAATCTTTCAGCGGCCGGACTTTAACTCTGGTTTAAAAATCACTAAAATAAACACCCAGTGCTGCAAACAAGACTTTTCTTTACATCTCTGAAAAACGAGAATTTCGTTGGACCTTCCTTACAAATAAAATGTGCGGATCGGCCGATCGATTTTCTATTGGACATCTAAAAAAAATCTCGCTTTTCGACACATGTTTCTTAGGGAAAGTTGTTTAGATTAATGGTCTGAATACACCCTTAAAGTTTTATTACACTTCGAAAAAAATGCTACGTATACATAGCCCGTTGCAGCTTACGTACCGACGTAATGACTTCATTTTAGATTAGATTATGATGATATGATTAGATTATGTGTAGACACAGTAATTTAAACAGAAACTTAAAGCGAGCGAAGTGAGCTCGACTTTTCTCTGCTCTACGAATTGTTTATAGACAGAGCCTATCAATCGATATTTTTCCCGAATTTGCCGCCCCTATTAAAGTGCCGCCCGGGGCATTTGCAATCGCAAGACCATCTGTTGATTTATTCGGTTTATATTCGTTTTAGATTCAGTTTATCCATAATATTCGTTTATGTACAATAAACGATCATTATCTGTGTTATTGCATATTTATTGGTAGTGGTTTATCAATTGGCAACGCCATTAATTTCAATCATCAGACTGATGATGATGAGACAAAAAAATCTAATTTTAATATGGTTATCTACAGATTTTTCGTTTACTGGCCTCAACGTTAACAACTCAGACATATTTTAATACAAGGCTAACTGGAAAATTATTAGTTATAGGAATGTAGGTAGGTATACCTATTGTATATTTTATGATCGGGGATAAAAACTAAGCATTGTTTAAATGTTTTTAAAATCTGTTATAGTAAACTTGTTTTTCAACATACTTGCTCGTAAAGTGGCTCTTATTGCACCGTTTTTAGGTACATAATGCAGCTTATAGAACACGCGTGCGAAAATGATTATACTATAGCACTAGTGCGGTAATGTAACTGTTTTCCTGTAGTTTGTTTTTAAATCTCAGCAAAGAGTTTCGATGTAAAAAAAAACCAATTTTTTCTGAATAAATTAATCTGTTCTAGTTAAAATATGATATATAAACGCTTCATTTCATCAAATAATTTATTTTAGTTAACAAATTAACATTAATTTGTGTTATAAATACATAAATATTTAGTTTAAACGTTTTTAATATTAGGTTGTTTGCAACAAAATGTCGTTGGTTGAATGTCGGCTAAAGTCATTGTCTCTTCGTGGACCTGCGCGCCCATAGCTATCTCAACCAAAGACACGGAACGCAAAAAAAAAGAAGCGTGAGCGTTGGTCATTACAGCCTCGGCTAAATCTGCACCACTCGCCTGCGGCTCGTGTTGTAATCCCGTTCGGCTGTTATGAAATGACCAACTTTACTCATTTGTATCATAATGTACTTCAATAGGGTATTTTACACCATGTAAGAAAAAATATAAAAATGCATGTTTATGACAGATTTCAAAAAAAGGTAACGAGTAACATCAATATTTACTCATAAAAATGCAGTGTACATTTTAAAATTCAATTTTAAAAATCGTCTTTTTTAATCTGTTTTTCAAATGTCTAAAACGCCATTCGCCATATTGGATTCCGACGTGACGCCGCTCCGATAGTCCACAATCTAGATTATTGTCGTGCTCTGTGTTATTTCCAAAGAGATTATAGTGAGCCATACCAATTGTAAAGTGTCCACTTTTTTAGACGTTTAGGTTTGAGTGTGTGGTATCAAGTAGTATGGACAAAAGGCACCAAGTGACATATGGCCTTATGTTTACGGTCACTTTTCACACACACTAGCTCAAAAAAAAGTGGACAGCCGCATAAACAAATATAATATAAGATAAAGATAAATATTCTTTATTTGCACACCAAGAATAGAAAAATACAATTGTATACGTATAGTTCCATCTCCTTCTACTATTAAAGGTACGTCATAAGACAAAAGAGACTAACTACAATCGTAAATTTATGCGGACTCTATGGAAATCCTTCCTCTGAGGTTATTACTAACTCATTATTTTGTCTTTCGTAGCGGAAGTGATGTCACGAGCAGAAACAGCATGGTGGCTAGCGTTTCCGCGCGAAAATTCAAATTCATAAATAAAAAATAGTTTTTAAGGCATTTTTCGGCTTTATAAAATTATAATTCTACTGGTTCATTACAGGTATCTCAGGATTACTTTAAAACAGTTTTCAAAAAGTGAGGTTGGAAACCAAGTTTAGTTTATCGGCTAAATTTGCTCTAACACTAAATAATTATTATGGCGGACATCAAGTTTTAAAATAATGAGTATAGCCGTGAATTCTTGTTCTCAAAATGTTTCCGTACGACTATAATTATAGCAAAACGTATAAATAGTTTTACCTGAAGCAATTTAACGTTCGAATCGAAAACAAGTTTTATTGTCAAATAAAAAAAAACTAAACATCATACCGGGTGAGTGGTACAATGATGGATTTCTGATTATAGTAATGTCAGGAATTTTTTGTATTCCTTGTAGAGTTATGGAGAAGCGAGGTGTAAAGTTCCTCCCTTTAAAAAGGAAAATCTTTCCCCAAGCTATGTGTTTGATATATATGGAACGGCCGTGGTAGCTAATCAGAACTTGTGTTATAAAGTCAACGCGTATGCAAATTTTATGGCGCGATTTAGGTTTTTGCCGTTTTGGGCTAATAAGCTTGATATTGGTGTATTTGTTTCATTCCGCATAGCAGAATTCGAGTCATTCCGGTATCGATTCTGACACCTTGTAATAAATCGCTTATCCGGTGGAATAACCGCACAATTACATTGTTGCAAATTTTACAGGAGAAGGGTCCAACCTCCAAGAGAGGGCCCAATTTTTCGTCAACGAAATAATAACACTGCCATCTAGCGAAAACTACTTGCAATACAGTCGTGAGTTTATTCCGTCAGATAAATATCCACCTAATAACTCAATTTTGGGAAAGACTGCAATTGTGTGGTTATTCTCCCAGATGAGCGAAATGTCCTACTTACAACCTGTCATCCTGTATAGAGTGACTTTAAAATCTGAAATGATTCTTAAACATTGGATATTAACTAACTGTGGCTAAATAAGTGAATGTCGTGTCGTACGGCGTGCACGGGAATCCCCAGTACGTTGACTCTTTGAATCCAGTTACAATAAAGCCAGGTATAAAGTAATATTCTATTTTAGTATTGTGCTTAATTTGTCGATGTTTTTCCTCCGATACTTGAGTGGAAATAAGGGGGTGTCCATTAATTGGCTATTTGCCAGTTTTCGGAAAGATATTTTAAATTATACATAGGTTTATTTTATACCTCTTTCAATTATCTTTTTCTTTAAAAAGCGTTACCTATTTATGAAAAAAAAAAACAATACTTATCATTCAGTAATTTGAGATTCGCGCGAAAACAGCCGATCACGTGACCCTTGACAGTGTGACGTCATATTTCAATAAACAAAGTAAAGGTAACTAGCTAAGCTAAGTAAAGGTAACTAGGTAAGCTTCAACTCACATTACGATTATATTGTTTGAAATGTGACGCCACACGATGCTCAATCATGGCGTTTCAGTTTTTGAAATCCACCAGATAAAAATACTCTAATTTATAAATGAAAAAAAAAAATACAACTTACTTGTTTATTGTGAACCTATAAGCTACTAAACCTAATATATTTTAATATTTTACCGTTACAATTGTCAAATAGCCACCCATTTGGTGAGAAGTCGTGAGATTGGGCTCGACCCCACCCTCCCTAATCACGCGTAATATTTTTCAAAATGCATATGTTTAATATAAATACGTTATATTATGTACGTTAATGTGTGCTTGATTGCGTTACGAAAAATTTGCTTGATTATTTTTATTTACAAGAACATGTTTTATTTAATTTAACTCCTTTTTCTCGCAATTTTACATTGTTTCTTGCGGGAAAAAAACCTGTCATTTTCAGAGACACTCCCTCTCCCCCACGTGAGATTGCGTGAGATTAGGGCCGATTCCCTCCCCTCTAAACGCCTTAACGTAATGAATGGACGCCCCCTAAGGAGATGTGGATAGAAATGTTGCTGATGACGTCTTGGAAATACCAGCTCCGATACTTCGTTCTAAATAGGAAATTACGTTCACATCATTTAAGCTATTTTCACGTTTATGACGCAGGTCTTAGAGTTCTGGTAAAGGACTTCTTAAGTGGTACGAACTGATAGATAGCATTTAGTTTATAGAGTTGCTTGGGTAAACCCTTTAAGGGTTTTTCTGTGACGAAGTGATCCCTGTTAACAGCTTTTAGTTTCTAAATTACGGGTAGTTAACATTCTTTGCCCCAAAGACAGCAATTCGGTATGTCAAGTTTTTTTTTGGAGGGCTGAATCGTAAACCATTTCGAGATAATTGTCTCAATAATAATATTTTCTATGTCAGAGATTTTAAAATGAATCAATTACAGATATTTTTAATAAAATAACGTCGTTTTTCGGTCCGTCCAGTGACGTCACTGGAAAACCTGTGAACTCCTTAGTAAACTTAAAATCAACTTAAAAAATAACTGGCCATTGTGAAAAAAAAAACGCATTCACTTTTTTTTTATAATGGTTTTAACGGCTCTGGATACTAGTCCTTTTGAGCCATTCGTTATTTTTTTCTTTATATTCTTTATTTTGATGAATGGGTGATAGATGACACTGAATCTGTGGTCGATTTCGTAAGCTCGCGCGATGCCGCCAAAATGACCATGGACGAGTTAACTTGAACCGAAACTTATGTTCTGTTACCGTATTTATTTGAGATTCCTGTTACGTCGGTCGGTTTACGCAACTATTTGGTACACAATCCGCACGAAATTATGTCACAAATATCACTAGGTACAACAATTTTTTTACGAATTTCAAATAACACGTTACACACCAAGAGCAATGGCGCCAAGCAAACTCTAACTCATTCACAATGTCTCAGTGTTGCCAGTCTGATCTTGTTAAAAGTAACCGGAAATAGATAAAAAAGTAACCTTTTGGTATGAAAAGTAACCTTTCTTAATTTTTTCCAGTAATAGGGTATCAAAAGTTGATAGAGAGATGTTGGTTGCATTAACTTACAGAAATATAAACAATCCAGTAGCGTTTTCCATTTTAAATTGCAGTTTTCATCCGATTGATTGATCGAGCGAGTAAGTGAGACGCTTTAGTGATTTTAGTCCTTATTTTTAGTCGTTTGTGTTTTGGTCTCAGATTTATAGTGCGAGAGAGAAAAACTTGTTTTTAGGAGTTGCACTCACTACTGTAACGAACGTTTTGCGTTATAAAACATTGCAGAAAAATATGAAAAAGCATTCCGTTTCATGGAAAAACAAGAATTGTAAAATTGATTATACTGATTCCGAAAAATCCCCTAAAAGTAACATTTTGAATCGTGTAACCTAAAAGTAACCTGACAGAGCTAAAATTCTGCTAAAAGGTTACAAAAGTTTCCATTACGTAGTAAATTAATATTTCTATATTTCCAGCATAGAGTTAGAAAGAGAAGGCAGGTTTTTTTTAAAAATAAAGTAGTATTTAGTTTTTCTCCATGGAGTTCTAATTATTTTCTCTCCACCATTTTTGCATTTAGTGATTACAGATCAAAGTAATTTAAAATTAAATTTATATTGATAAACTCGATGAATCGCAATTAAAATTAAATTGGGCATGTCTTCTATCCGTAAAAAATATAAAATGAAGACAAAAACAAAACATGACATACCGAATTCTTTCAACATCAGAATGCTACATTATCCTTGATGAATATATTTAAGAAACAAACCCTTGCGAAGTCAGGGAGGGCCGCTAGTATCGTATATAATATAATATTTCTTTATATCTACGTAAAAATTTTCTTACGAATTCTTTTTTCATACGCTTTTACCTTGAAAGTTTTTCATATCACGGCTTAAGTTGAGATAAGGCAAGAAAGAAGAAGTTACGGTGACAAGAGATTTATGACATATAGAGTCGTTTCGTATTTCTGAGATTGTAAGTATACCCCAAGAATAATATAATAATAGGTAACACACATACTTTCTTGAATACTTGTAACCGAGTAGGTTCATTCAAAAATTTACTCAACAGGTAACATTGCGGCTCTGTATTACAGGGTGTTAAGACACACAGTTCTTTGAGAGGTGATGGAGTACTCATGGTACTGAACAACTTTACTGAGCATAATACATAGCATAAGCATATGCTCACGACTATATTCCCCGAGGGTGTAGTCAGAGATATTCTGAAACCTCAGAACATCCACGTTTCACCAGAAATACCGAAACACTGCCCAGTGTGAGTGTGGGTGAGCCCGTCGCCACTTATAATGGACAGTGGGTACAATACATGCCTCGAAATTGAAGCATACAGGTTTCCTCACGATGTTTTCTATCACCGAAAAGCCAGCATAATACAGGGTGTACCTAAGAAATACTTAAGGGGGTGCTTAAGACCATAAAACTGGACAACTTTCACTATGGGCCGATGGGGCAGAAAAACGCGATCACAATCGTTACCATTGTAGGTAAACATACGAGTAACAACATATTTGCTAATTATCCCTTGAATATAATATTTTGACTGAAATCCCACCATATTAGAAAAAATGTGTTTGTACCATGCTTACATCAAGTCTTTGACTAATTATTATAAGGACTAGCCTTGCGGTAGCATTTCCCCTCTGCCACGGTATAAGCACAATTGATCTTGTGCATTTACATTCAATTTTACACCTTATCACTAAACGAGACAGCCTATAATTGGGAAATAATAACTTCGAACTTAGAACGATTGGGGTTCACACGAGACTTCTTTTCATGATTTTTAACATTCAAAATTAGAATCTAAAGTTATGGGGAATAAAATCCAAAGTTGCGGATTTCATGTTACCTCGCCCCCCGCAAAAAGTGAAAGAAATGTTTGTTAGTAGAATTACACGCGTAACCAGTCCACATATAAATAGTCAAAGCATCAAGTCCATTATTTTAGGCGACTAAGTTACCATTAAACGCTGCAGCACGGGTTGCAGTAAACATGTTTTAGTTTAAAATGCTTTTCACGAATACTAGTAGTGTTAAGAATAGAAAAAAAACAATACAAACGTGAACAATAGCCTTAGGTAATAGCAATTTATATTTCAGTCGCAGCAAGCACGTACCAGAGCCAGAAGCATGCTGTATTTTATTGATAGCAATTAGAAGGAACAATTTAATAGTTTCGCTAGGTAGTTAGTTTTGAGAAACTAAATAGAACAGATTAAGTTTTATTGTACAGACCACAGAACATTATAAGAGGGGTTAGAAGTGCAAAGTAGGCGTGGAACGTGTCGCCACAGGTTATGCAATGATTTGCTTAACACCATAAGGCGCGCGGCGTGGTGCGAGCGAGAGGGCATGAGTAATAGGGTACTTGACAACTAGTCAAATCAGCTACTCTTTATTGGACGTCAAAACGTGCGCTTTGTATGAAATTTGTACTGAATTCTGAGTTGTGACGTCATCAACATTTCATTACTTTTTAAAGTTTATCTTGTTATTCAAAATAGTATTCAAGCTCGAAGGTTTCTGGCTTCATCGTGTCTTCGGTCGGGCAGAAGGTGTCTTACGCCTTGCGAGGCGTCTACGGGATAGCATTTCTTCAGTGTAGTTCTCATGTGAATAATTTCACACTGATGCTAAAATTAAATAATGCTACAGCAGTATTTTAAACAAAAGTTTAAATCCCTTCCCATTATTATACATGGCCACTCCCTGTCACACTGGACAGAGTTTCGGTACTACTAGTGAAACGTGAATGTTCTGAGGTTTCAGAATATCTCTAACTAAGTCGCATAGTCTTATTTTTTAACAACCGACGTTGATACCGCGAAATCTTATTAAAGTCTGTATTATAATTTATATTTCGACGATCAACTTTGACGAAACTTATGAATGACCTATGAATGGAGTCTATTTATAAATTTGGTCGTCGAATTATGAATTTTTAGGGTTCCGGACCCAAAGGGTGAAAACAGGATCCTATTACTAAACCTACGTTGTCCGTCCTACCTATTTAGGGCCACAGTTGAATTTTTCATAGAATATGAGTTATTACGGCGGATTTGTTATCACATAATAAAAATGACAAAGAGTTAAAATTTATCGGTCCTCATACAAAAAACTAGTTTTTATCAAAGTTTTTTCTTCTCGCTCTATCGTAAAAACGGTAATATATACAAGCGTCAAACTTGGTGTGATTGTAGAGCAAACTCTACAGTGTATAACAACAAGTAATAAAAACGTCCAGGTCCAGGTGTTAAAGGTCCACGACAAAAAAAAAACATTTATTATGTTGGTTGGTGGTGTGGTACGGAACCCTCGGTGCGCGAGTAGTCCGACTCGCACTTGACTTGTTTTGTATTCAACTTTTATAAATTCTTTTGAAATAATTTGTAATTTCAGATATTTAGGTAGGTAACCTACCTAAGAGGTAAAAGAAGTTCGACTGTTATATTTCAGCGTTATATAACATTTTCTCTTTTATTGTATTTCAAATTATACTTTGTCCCTATTTGTTGTGGCACAACAGAACGCTCTGAAAGGCACAGAGGAGATTAATTTTTCATGCTTTGATACAGAAAAAGGGTTAAATTCCGTTGAGTAAACGCTGATAACGAGTATTTTGGATCAAACGTAAGCCTTGGAACGGAATTGGTATTAACTTTATTGTTGTTTGGTTCCGTTCCATGAGAATAATCTTTAAACGGGGTGTATACTTGAATGCGTTACTTAGATATTACTTTATGGGGTGTTGTCTTAGACGATTTATGCAACGTGTTAATGAATTAACGCAAAACTAGAAAGTAGTTTGTCTTGAATCATGAGCAGAGTCGAATTATCATGTTTTCAAAGTAGATAATTTTTTTCAAAATATTAAATAATTTGTTTGTAAAATTTTAAATTTACTGAACTCGATCTCAACCCACCGTTCGGGCATTCTTAACCTACTTACTACCAAAACAAGATTCTTAAAATGTATCCACGAGCACGCTAGCGCTTTCTTCATTGCTGAAATGATAACAAATCATTTTTGCCTGAAAACTTAAAATGCGAATAACTTTAAATGTTAACTATCAAAATAATGAAATTATTGTTTCAATCTAATTATTTTGTTATAAATCAGTTGGGGTTGCGCTTATTCATTAACACGTTGTATAAATAGTCTAAGGGTGCTGCAGACCATCAAACAGAACCATTTTTACAATGTTACCAAAGGAGTCAATTTCTTTTAGGCCCACAAACGGTAACGTTTATTGATGGTATTACACTCTTTATTAAAGATTAGGTAAAAATGCAACCGGAATTACTAAATCAATATAAAAAATGCACCGTTTTACCATTAAAAAGGCATATGTAAAACAATGCGTGTATAGGAACGTCTTCGATGTTCATACGAAAATAAAAATAAAAATCCAATATTTTACCAAGATAAGATGTTGATATTGATGTATTATACTCTATTCAAAATAGCAACGAAATTTTAAGGCTATTATGCATTACAGAAACAGAGATTTGAAACACTTACTCTCACTTATTCTTAGAACAGCTTTTGTACCGTCCAAGATTTGTCGGATAGTATATGTATCCGATAAATTAATTACATTTGGCAATCAGAATTGGCCAGAAAGCTAAATAGGAATCGGAAAATCTCGTCGTCCTTATTTGGAATGAGGTATAGGTTTAGATGAGGTATATAATCTAGAGATTATGAGAAACATATCCACATGAGTTCCATAACTATACGCCAACTATACGCTAACATTTTTGATGGCCTATTTCTCATGGTGATGAAAATGGATCATTTTGTCTCCAAAATATCAAATGAAAGAAAACTGTGTCCACAGAACATTATAAGAGGGGTTAGAAGTGCAAAGTATTGCAGGTGCAGGTTATGCAATGATTTGCATAACACCATAAGGCGCGCGGCGTGGTGCGAGCGAGAGGGCATGAGTAATTGTAGCAGCGTGAGCGGGAAGACAAGTGGCGACAGCCGTCTCCGAAGCAAACGCGCTACTTTGCATTTCTAACCCCTCTTATAATGTTTTGTGTGTGTGACTCTCTTGGACTATTTATATGTGGACTGGTTACGCTTGTAATTCTACTAACAAACATTTCTGCCACTTTTTGCGGGGGGCGAGGAAACATGAAATCCGCAACTTTGGATTTTATTCCCCATAACTTTAGAATCTAATTTTGAATGTTAAAAATCATGAAAAGTAGTCTCGTGTGAACCCCAAACGTTCTAAGTTCGAAGTTATTATTTCGCAATTATAGGCTGTTTCGTTTAGTGATAAGGTGTAAAATTGAATGTAAATGCACAAGATCAATTGTGCTTATACCGTGGCAGAGGGGAAATACTACCGCAAGGCTAGTCCTTATAATGATTAGTCAAATGTGACTCAATTTTTAATAAATTAAATGATAAAACAAAAATATCAGTATACTTCTCATCTAATACCCAGTTTTTTTTTTTAGTTATTTTAGGATAAACATTTTCTAGTCGACTTTATTCTAGAATATCACGGAACACATTAAAGTCAAACAATGTTATTCACACGTATAATTTATTTAAATGGTTACATGATTTGATGTGAACGACATGTTGTATGGCTGCTGACCATGACCGGTCTGACCATTTTAAAGTATCTGGGTACTTTAAAAATAGATGATAGAGATGTTTTTGAGATTATGGTAAAAATATGTGTTAAATTAATAATTTTAAGTCGCGGGATACATAACTAGAGGCCATGAGAAGTTTCTACTCGGATATTTGTCTAATTAATCATTTTACGACTATATTAGGTTTCTATTTAATTTATTGTTTTAACTGTTTACTTGCTCTTCACTGTACAATTTATACACATGGATATACAACGTGTTAATGAATAAGAGCAAAACCTCATACACCCCAACTGATTTATAGCAAAATAATTAGATTAAAACAATAATTTCATTATTTGGATAGTTATAATTTAAAGTTATTCGCATTTTAAGTTTTGAGGCAAAAATGATTTGTTATCATTTCAGCAATGAATGAATGAAAGCGCTAACGTGCTCTAGGATATATTTTAAGAATCTTGTTTTGGTAGTAACTAGGGTGAGTGTGCCTGTGCGGTGGGTTGGCATCGATTTCAGAAAATTTTAAATTATACGAACAAATTATTTAATATTTTGTAAAATGTAACCTAAGTTGAAACCTTGATAATTCGATTCTGCTCTAGATTCTAAACAAACTATTTTCTAGTTTTGCGTTAATTCATTAACACGTTGTATACAGGGTGAAATTGATATCATTAGCTTCCTTTTAAACTAAGAGTCTACCCATCAAACTGAACAACTTTAACTATAGGAGCAAACCGATCGGAGCAAAAAAATATCTGCTGTTGCTTACATTTGAGTCGAGTAGGCAATGCAATTTAGTATAGAACAGCAGGTTTTTTTTTGCTCCGATCGGTTTGCTCCCATAGCAAAAGTTGTGCAGTTTGATGGATAGACTCTTAGTTTAAAATGATGCTAATGATATCAATTTCACCCTGTATAGGGTGTAACAAAACACCCTAATAATATTTTAAGAGGTGGTTTAGATTTAGACCATCAAACCAAACAACTTTAACTATGATATGAACCCAACATGGAGAAAAAATTTAAAAATCTGATTTCCGTACATTTCAGTCGAGTCGGTACTGCAGTTTCGTATGAAACAGGAAATTTATTTTGCAATTTCGACTTTGTCTCTATAGTGAATGTTGTTCTCGTATATTCTCGATGCCTATTTCGACAAAACGAATGCTTTATGAGACGACCAGTCACGTACAAAGGATATTTTAAGGGCATAAGCGTTAAAAAACCGTGATGGTCCAGTGGCGAGTAACCTTGCCTGCCGTACAGGAGGCGATGGTTCGATCCCCGTCCAAGCCGACTCGTACCAATGATGAATGAATCTATGTACGATTTGTAACACCACTGGCTTTTCGGTGAAGGAAAACATCGTAAGGAAACCTGCATGCTTCAATTTCGAGGCATATATTGTACCCACTGCCCATTATGTGGCGACGGGCTCACCCCCCGTCACACTGGACAGAGTTTCGGTACTACTGGTAAAACGTGGATGTTCTGAGGTTTCAGAATATCTCTGACTACCCCCTCGGGGAATATAGTCGTCAGCATATACGTAGACGTATAAGCGTTAAACACAATGCTCTCTCTGTTCCTTACCTCCCTGAATCTGATCTTTTTCTTCTTATCGTGTAGGCAGCAAGCCCTGGCGTCAGAGTTTTTTCAGACCAGAGAAAGGTTTTTATGTAACGACTACTACCACCAGAGATAGTAGCCGGGACCAACGGCGTAACGTGCCATCCGAAGGTCGGCATCATCTTTCTTTTCAGACAATCAGGTGATTCAGCCTGCAATGTCCTACCTAGCAACTGGGTTAAAACGTACACGTGACATATCCTTTTCGCAAAATGTCCCTTTCGCAAAACGTCCCTTTCGCTAAACGTCATTTTCTGAAAATGTCCCTTTCGCAAACCGTTCCTTTTTCAAAATTCCCTTACAATCAACGATTTGGTGAGATTAATCTACAAGGTGTTACAAAAATACAAATAAACATTTAAGGGGGTGGTTTAGACCATCAAACTGAACAACTTTCACTATGGGACCAACATCGAAATCGCGAAAAAAAAATCTGATGTTCCATACTAAACTACAAATCTACTCGAGCTAAATGTATGGGACAGGTGATTTTTTTTTTCGCGATTTCGATGTTGGCCCCATAGTGAAAGTTGTTCAGTTTGATGGTCTAAACGATCCCCTAAAAAGTTTAAAATTTTTATTTTTACTTTTGTAACACCCTGTATAGCTCACAAACTTAAATAAGTAAAAAACATAATATGTAAGTACATTAAAAAAATACATTTTATAAAAAAAAAAAAAAAGAGTGATTACACAGAAGTGCCAGTGGATAACAATAATTGGTATGTTAGCAGGTACAAGCAACTTTAGCAAAAATAACGTATCAAATACCTTCCTAAATAACCTTCATGTCATGCAGGAAAATAGGCTATAAATACATAAATATCTTCATGATGAGACAATTCAAGTCTTGATTTTCAAAAGACCTTACAAGTTTTTTTTGGGGTACGTACCCAAAGGGTGAAAACGGGACGCTTTTACTAAGCCTACGTTGTCCGTCCGTCCTACCTATTTAGGGCTGTGACGTAATAGCTAATATGAAACGGAATGTTTGCACAGAATGTTCATTATTATGGCGGATTTGCTAATCTTAACTATTATAAAACTGTAACGGAAGTGTGTCTGTACATCGAAGATATTTACATTTAAAAGATTACAATATGATTTTTAGGTATCCTGGACCCCAAATCAACCTTTTTTAGAATTTTATCTGTCTGTTTATTTATTTGTTTGTACCTATGTTTGTAACAGCATCACGCAAAAACTACTGAACCGATTTTGATGAAACTTTTTTGTTTGATAGCTTACGATCTGACTTAAAATCTGGTATATTATTTGTGCGGACGAAGTTGCTGGTTAACTCTAGTAAATAATAAAAAAAAAATTAAGGGGCCTCACACAAGAAACTAGTTTTTATCAACGTTTTCCTTCTCCCTCTATCGTAAAAATGGTAATACATACAAGCGTCAAACTTGGTGTGATTGTAGAGCAAACTCTACAGTATAATTACAATAAATATAATAAAAACCGGCCAAGTGTGATTCGGTCTCGCGCTAAAGATCCCGAAGGAAAAACACTTTTTTCTAAGTTCTTGTGGTACGGAAGTCTCGGTGCGCGATTAGCCCGACTCGCACTTGACCGGTTTTTATTTATAATTATTCCTATCTACATCAATCAAAATAATTTCCAAGAAATTGAAGCTCTCAATTACTCGTACCTACAACAGCCTGTTAAAAACAGAAAAATAAAATCTTGATTGAAAATTTAATAATTAATTATACTGCTTCTCACAAAACTTTATCTAATTATTTCTACTGTATGATTTATTTTAAAAATTTTAACCTATCCACGTCTAATTAGGTATCCACGTTTTAACCTTATAGTGAAAATGCGATACATTCTCAAAAGGCGGCGGGAACCCGTTGGATGAGGGCAGCGCAGGACCGGTCGTTGTGGCGATCCTTGGGGGAGGCCTATGTCCAGCAGTAGACTACATCGGCTGAGATGATGATTATGAAATGTCAGAAAAGCCATTCAACAAACTCGAATTATCATCATAACATTGGTCCCAATTACTACACGGCGAATAAAATAAGTAGGCACTCAAAATATGGATGTTATCATTAGCTACCGTGTTGCGGTTTGAATGTTCATAATGCTATAAAGGAATTAATTAACACAAGACGTTTAAGACAATCTCACGTAAATTGGATATGGTAAGTCGTTTACTATATCTACATCTAAGTCTTCACACTTAGGTAGGTTCCTATAGTAGAGGCGACACGTGTCGCGGTAAACAACTTTACACCATTTAATGTTATACAACGATAAATTCATGTCATGCGATGTTGATGGATGCTGCTAACCTGCCAAGTCAATTACATATTTTTGTATTCCAACGGCTCATTGTTTTGTTGCGTCAAGGTATTCATACTAACCGGTAAATTTTAATGGAACCGCATTAAATCTATGTTAATATAGAAACGTTTCATTATTTTCATTAACATCGACCTAAACGTACGTATCGATTAACTCGTGCAACAAGCGGTCGGTTTTTTACGAAAAATAAAACGAGTTATTCTTGTTTACAGGTAGAATGTTAATATCGAGCCGGAGTCCGTGAGCGATGGAGAACGAGTACGAGGACCTGTTGGTGCTGAACGCGAGCAACGTGTCGGCGACGGCGGCCGCGTACGGCGAGCCGGACTCGCTGGACCTGCTCGTGCCGCTCTCCGTCGCCTACGGTATCATCTTTGTGGCCGGCATCCTCGGCAACACCAGCACCTGCGTTGTGATCGCGCGCAACCGGTCCATGCATACCGCCACCAACTTCTACCTCTTCAGTCTCGCCATATCCGACCTCATCCTCCTAGTCTGCGGGCTGCCGATAGAACTCCATCGGCTATGGAACCCCCTCACATATCCGCTCGGCGAAGCGCATTGTATAGCCCTCGGCCTCGCCTCTGAGACTTCGGCCAACGCCACAGTGTTGACAATAACAGCTTTTACTGTAGAAAGGTATATTGCGATATGCCGTCCGTTTATGTCACATACAATGTCCAAACTTTCGAGAGCGGTGCGTTTCATAGTTGCAATATGGGTGTGCGCGTTGTGTACCGCTGTGCCTCAAGCGATGCAATTCGGTATAGAAAAGTTCAATGAGAACGGATTGAATACAAGTGCGTGTACAGTGAAAGGACACGGCGTGCATCAAGTGTTTGTTATATCTAGTTTTGTGTTTTTCGTGGTTCCTATGTCGGTTATATCAGTATTATATGCGTTAATAGGTCTAAAGTTGCGTACGTCGCGAGTTTTGCAT
The DNA here is from genome assembly GCA_963924505.1 of Agonopterix alstromeriana. NCBI lineage: Eukaryota > Metazoa > Arthropoda > Insecta > Lepidoptera > Depressariidae > Agonopterix > Agonopterix alstromeriana. Next base: position 5,478,834 of record OZ004670.1, read on the forward strand.
CCAACAAAGAAGTTGTCGGTGGAGAGTAATGACAGAACGAATCGCAGTACTCGATACAGGAACGGTGCATCCCAGAGAAGGGTCATCAGAATGTTGGGTTAGTACTTTGTATTATTTCTCTTACGTAGCATTAGCTCAAATACAAATTTGAAAGAATAATTATGTGACGAAACAAGACAAAACGATTATTTTAATAACTTATAACAAAGGAGACCCTATTGACTATGTGCGAAGTGGTGATGGGAACTGACAAATCGAGCGCAGCGTCCGGGGTGGTAGATGTGTACTTTTGTTCAAGCTGTGTAAAATATGCTTGAATCTATGCAAATCCACACCCTAATTCAACACGAAATCTCCAAAACTGTAAAGACTACAAATTTAAAGCATGGAAGTTTCTATTGGCATCTAGGTGCTCACTATAAAGGGTTTTTTGAAATTTGTTCTCCAAAGGTGTGAAAACCGGGATAAAAGTTTGTATAGAAATTGGCACTGCAAATATCGTGGATTCAGACAAATTTGTAAAAATAAGAAACTTTTAACTAACATGTTACTTGAAATAATTCACGGCGGTCCGACACCGCTAGGGGCGCTAGTGTCGTGCACATAGCCTATACATACCTTCAAAGGGCCAGCTTTATCTCTGGACTTACTAGTTCAATTTACAAATGAAACGGATCTCCCGGGTCCTTTTTAATATGTTGACGATTTTTAAAGGGGATGATTAGACCATCAAACTGAACAACTCTATGGGATGGGACCAACATCTAAATCGCGAAAAAAAGAATCTGTCCCATACATTTGGGTCGAATAGGTTTTTAGTTTAGTATGGAACAGCCTTTAGACCTTTTTTTAGCGATTTATTATTAGGAATGGTTATGTATTATATTGAAATGGTTCGGTAATACTGGTGAAACGTGGATGTTCTGAGTTTTCAGAATATCTCTGACTATATAGGGTCCTTCTTAATATGCTGACACTTTTTTAAGGGGATCATCAGACCATCAAGCTGAACAACTTTCTCTATGGGACTTACATCGAAATCGTGAAAAAAAATCAGCTGTCCCATACATTTGGCTCAGGTGGTAGGTTTACAGTTTTGTACGGAGCAGATGATTTTTATTTCGCGTTTTCGATGTTGGTGCTATAGAGAAAGTTGTTCAGTTTGACGGTCTGATCATCCCCTTAAAAAAGTGTCAGCATATAAAGAAGGACCCTGTATACTCAGGGACTATTATACTCAGGGACAGGGACTCTGATTAATACCTCAGGGAATATAGTCGTGAGCATATGCTATGCCTTTCCATAAATTTTCCACAAACAATCAATTTGTTTTACCCAGTGTTAAAACGCATTCATACGAAAAATTTAAACATGTTAGAAAACTTGTATTAGAACCTACTGAAATATTACTCTTTGGAATTTGTAACAAGCCTTCTTATTCCCTATCCCACGCCAAAAAATAAAGTTTCGTACAGTTGGTAGTTAAGTATTTATGAGCTTCGGGCTCAGGGTGTCCCGGTAGGTCTGTAAAATTAGCAATAAAACATCCTTAACCATTTGGACCCAACGGTATGTTATATACCAATAAAGTTCAGAACCGTTCATCAGTACTTACTTTATGTTTACCTTTTTATTTCAGTAGGACCACTTGGATAGTCACTTGGATACCTCAAGTTTTTTAAAACGAAACATTTGCATATGCTGTCTCTTTTTACCCGACTGCGCCAGAAGGAGGGTTATGTTTTTCGAGCTTATGTATGTATGTTTGTTTGTCTATTTCTTTGGCATGCCCTACAGCCTAAACGGCTTGATGGATTTTAACGTATGAGGTATCATTAGATTTGTAAAAATTGTGAGAGTGACATAGGCTATATTATTTTAATATGGCGTCTGCAAATTAAAAAAGAAGGAGGAATAAGAAAAAATTTTGTTTGTTAAAATTACAATATGGGTATAAAATGAAAGCTAGTGAACAGACGATTCCAAATATATAAACATTATAATACTTTTATGTTACTTTAAGTATGAAATAAACTAAACTATTAAGAAACAAAAAAAACCCGAATGCATAAAAAAACCTATTATTATTTTAGTAGGACCGCTTGGATCGTCACAAAGCGCGGAAAATCTAGATTTTCTTCATTCTTTTTCACTTTGCGTCAAAAGTGAGAGCAAAAACATACGTCATGCTTTATCCATTCTGGCCCAATCAATCTGATTTTTCCATAGTACTTCCTATCTCTATGGATCTTTCAAAGTCACACGTTCAAACAGGATATCAATCCTTACAAGCATGGACACACGAAAATTGGCCATAGCGGTTTCAAATTGTAGGTGACAAACCTACTACCTTTCTATCGGAACAAAAATTTAATAAAAACTATTTTTTATATTTTCGTCTTTGGATTAGAAAGGGACAAACCAAAGTTGACGATAAAAACGTACGAAGAAGGTTACCGACGGCCAAGGAGCATTTTCATGTTTCACCACTTGTAAGGCAGTCAGTCGTCACGTCAATTATCACATGCACAAATTGTTATGTTAGACCAAGATCCGTTACGCTGGGTGAATACAAAAACGGCACATGTCAAAAAAGTTGATTTTGAGAAAAATGACATTAAAGTTGGCGGGAGAGAGTGAACAAATTCGTCTGTAGTTACTACACAGCAAGGGTTAGATTCAGTGAAATATCGAGTTAGGTCTATAATGTACAAGATCAAAAGTATGCGATGTAGAACCAGAATACGATGCTAACTCAAATTTGCAAATTTTTCAGTTGTGCCGTTGTTGTATTCACCCAGCGCGTTTGGTGAATGAAATCTAATTGAAGTGAAAATTTATACAGGGGTTCATACAACGCCGTCGGATTGCCTTGCAAAATCTTGCCGCAAGTACCTTTACCATGATGATTTATGGTACCATTTTCCCCACCTATCTGTTTGGGAAGTAAATGAGATGCCATCTGAAGGAGACCAATTTAAAGAACTGGAAAAACTAAGGTTGTCATCTTTCAGTCCTCCGCAACTTCGCAATTCTAGGGTTAAATATGACTTCTTTGAACCTGGCAACCCTAGAGTTGTGTCGTATTTGTCGTACTTGAGTCGTATGGCTGCAGTTGTCTCTTTCGCACACTAGTCGCGAATTGTGTGACAATTACGTATACAGTCGGAAAAGTGACCTATTCTCCAAATTATTTCGAGAGCTCTCCTATCCTCTTATAAGGTCAGGCCCCATGATTTTCCTTCAACAATGTCTCATCCGAATTTCAGATGTTTGGTTACCTATAGTTGGGAGGAACGTCCTTTTATTCGAACCCTCATAATATTACGTTCAGAGTTTTGCTTTTCGATGGGCCAAGTTTAGGGTAAAATACTACAATATAAATATTGGATTCTGACAAATTGCACTTACCCTTGGGTCTTGTGATCATGAATTAAATAACTATATTTATGGAGCTTTTTGTAAAAAAGGTACACGACTTTTATGAAATATTCGAAATGATACCTGATCTATAGGGACTTCACCTTGAATCCCTCAGGTGCGGTTTATACAGAAGAGACGTGTGGCGGTGGCGGATAGTCAAAGTAACACAATTATTAACCTTATACAATATGTAGCATAGCGTCGTTTGGAGAATTCCGCCCGCGCGATTCTCCTTTACGACAAAAACGTCGCTATGTTACGTAGGTACTGTAAGGTTTATAGTGTGTTACTTGGATTATCCACCACCGCCGTTTCTTCTGTATAAACTGTGGCTTAGGGAAACATTTTTGGGAAATTCCTTTAAATACTGTGTGAAAGATAAGACACATTTCACAAACGAAAAAAAATATTATAAAACAGGAAATTAAAATGTTGCATTTATACACGTATATAATGCACGCATGCATATGCTCACGACTATATTCCCCGAGAGGGTAGTCAGAGATATTCTGAAACCACAGAACATCCACGTTTCACTAGTACCGAAACTCTGTCCAGTGTGACGGAGAGTGAGCCCATCGCCGTCGTTTATATTGGGTCCTTCTTAATATGCTGACTCTTTTTGAAGGGGATGATCAGACCGTCAAACTGAACAACTTTCTCTATGGCACGAACGTCGAAATCGCGAAAAAAATCAGCTGTTGCATAAAGCTGTTGTAAAAACTGCAAACCTACTCGAGCCATATGTATGGGACAGCTGTTTTTTTTCGCGATTTCGATGTTGATCCCATAGAGAAAGTTGTTCAGTTTGATCGTCTGATCATCCTCTTAAAAAACTGTCAGCATATTAAGTTGGTCCCTGTATAATAATAATTTAAATTGCGTTTTTTTGGATTACTTTCTATCGGACTACGAGAGGTTATATCTCTATCTATAGTTGTATAAAACATTTTTGAAATACAGTGTTAGTTTAAATGCTCGATAAAAAAAAACACAATTCCCTATTGTTTGACCCCGATGATGAACCTACCTATTTACTATCAACTTTAGCATATCAACCAGATTCATGGGAGGTAATTGAACTCCAGTCTCCATCTTACCTAAACTTAGGCACTGGTTTACTCACGAATTTTATTCTTTGACCTTCAGTAACCCCCTCATCTTGGGTTTTTGTTGCAATTAAAGTATATCACTAAAGGACTGACTTACGATATTAACCTAAAAAATTATAACACGTTTTTTAATAAAAAATAAAGGAATTTACCAAAAAAAGTTTGTTACTTTGTTTATTATCAAGGTTTACCAACTAAATGCTTAATATTTATGGCTGGTCCTTTTTTTGTATTGTGTAGGACTCAGGGGACTCAGAAAAAAAAAAAATCTGCTCTCCCATACATTTGGCTCAAGTAGGTTTGCAGTTTTGAATGGAAAAACAGATTTTTTTTCGCGGTTTTATTTTGGTCCCAATGAGAAAGTTGCTCAGTTTGACGGTCTGATCATCCTCTTAAAAAAGTGAGAACCCTGTATTCTATATCGTTCTATACTGGACCCAAATATATGGGGCTGCTGAAGTTTTACGCGATTTCGATGTTGGACCCATAGAGAAAGTTGTTCAGTTCAGACTGATGATCAGACCAGATCATCCCATTAATAAATCGTCATCGTCAGTATATTAAGTTAGAGCCTATTTATTTATTTATTTAATAAATGTATCCCAAAACATAACTTTCTACAGTTTGGCGTGGTTTGTACCCATTGAAGTGAATAAATAAATTTAAAAAAAACCGGCCAAGTGCGAGTCGGGACTCGGCAATTAGTGTTCCGTACCACCAGTTGTTTAACATGGGACGTTGATGATAACAACTATAAACTGACACTAACTTAGTATGTGGTCACATAGTAACTGAAGATCATTTTACACTGGTGGTAGTTTTTTGGGTATAGAAATAGAACTATCCCAGTGCCAGCCTGATAATTTTCCCGCCAACTACACCTTATTTCTGACGCTCATGATTTTTTCAGATTTTAAATGACTCTAGTTTTCGAAATAGTGGTAGGGACGGCAGTTTTTCTGTGTTTATTGAAAAAATTTGTTTAACAAAGTTTCAAAAGAAAATTGAAGAAAAATATTTTTAGACTCGTATTTTTATAAGCTTTCATTTTATACCCCACACGATATTGTAGAAATATTTTATTATTTTTTATCTCGTTCTGCCCCCAAAACTGCCCCTCAATATAAACATTAAGCTTTATTGACTTTATTTTTGTCATTGGACCGTTAATTGATATAACTAAAGTTTCAGCTTCAGGTGTCTTACGGTCTACGACAAAAATGTCTGTGACAGACGGACGGACAGACACCAAGGTGATTCCATAAGTGTTCCGGTTTGCCAATTTTGGTACGGAACACTAAAAACAGGAGATAGGCAAGTTTATAACTCTTATATTATAACACTTTATTGTAAACACAGATCATGAAAAGTAGTCTCGTGTGAACCCCAAACGTTCTAAGTTCGAAGTTATTATTTCGCAATTATAGGCTGTCTCGTTTAGTGATAAGGTGTAAAATTGAATGTAAATGCACAAGATCAATTGTGCTTATACCGTGGCAGAGGGGAAATGCTACCGAAAGGCTAGTCCTTATAATAATTAGTCAAAGTTAAATAATAATTATTGTTTTCGTTTTTTCTTGCAATATATGTAATTAAATGTAAAATATACATTTTCTATAGAGTCCGTAGACATCAATGATTAACATAGATCAGTTTTTAAAAACCTGTCAAATACCCTATTCCGCCTGCAATGTCCTAGCCAACTGGGGAAAAATGCACAAAGTGGCGTATCACTAGGTGTCCCCGTGGGAATCGAACCCACGACCTCAGTGTCTCTGACTTACTAACTAAACAAGCCTGTTTGTTGCCAGTGGCCGTTGCGCTGTCGTTCTTCGTGTGCTGGGCGCCATTCCATGTGCAGAGGCTGCTGGCGATCTACGGGAAAAGTCTGGAGCATCCCAGCGATACATTCTACTTGGTAATATTTATAACCTACTTATTCATTTATTTTGTTTTATTTGGTACTAGAGTTAACCCGCGACTAGTTCCGCACAAATTATATACCAGATTTTAAGTCAGATTATAAGCTATAAAACAAAAATTTAGTTTTCGCGTGTTGCTCGCACCAACAGACCGACAAAGATTCTAAAAAAAGTCGATTTGGAGTCAGGTACACCTAAAAACCATCGTCATCTTATTTTTTTGTAAATATCTATATATTAAAGCTTATGCTAAGCTTATTTGGGTTCGCAAAATCTACCTATTCATACATTTTCGAAGAAATTAGTTAAGTCTAAATTATTTTAGATCTTGTCCGTCTCAACATTTTTTAGTCTAGCACTAATATACAGAGTCCAACTTAATATGCTGAAACTTTTTAGGCGAATGATCAGACCGTCAAACTGAACAACTTTCTCTATGGCACCAACATCGAAATCGCGAAAAGAAAATCTGCTGTTCTGCAAAAAACTGCAAACCTACTCGAGCCAATTGTATGGGAGAGCAGATTTTTTTTCGCGATTTTGATGTTGGTCCTGTAGATAAAGTTGTTCAGTTTGATGGTCTGGTCATCCCCTTAAAAAAGTGTCAGCATATTAAGAAGGACCTTGTATATTAGTGCCATACTAAAAAATTTTGAGATGGACAAGATCTAAAAGAATTTAGACTCAGCTAATTTCTACGAAAATGTATGAAAAGGTAGATTTAGCGAACCCAAATAAAAACAAGTAAAATGGACCGATTGGACTAGAATGGAAGCTTTGGTGCCATAATAATAAATCTTTAGATGGACAAGTTCTAACAGAATACGGTTTTTTTTGGCCGGCACATTCACATATCGGATCAAATCGAATGATGTCTTTTGGTGCAGTGATTGTTATTTATTTCTAAGATTATTTCTAGGAGATGAGTTCAAAACCCTGTTTTTTAAACTAAGTATAGTATTAATTATACTTAGCTAGATAGGTACAATACGATACAACCATGTTATGCAGATAATAAAATTATTTTCTCAGCGTCGTGGAAGATAGAATACAATGAAAAACTTCAACTTCGACTTAAAAAAATGAAGAGGTTCTTGTATTCTATTTTAATGATCGCAGGGTTGTGTTGGTTTTTAGAATTCCGTAGTCAAACGAGTATTAGTTATGTACAGTCGCCATCAGATATATCGTAGCATACAAGGGTGTTCAAATATTTCTGAACAGTGCTAATTTTCAATAAATTCTTTACAGTAAATATTACCAATTATATCAAAACATGTATTGTGTCATAAATATCTGAACAGCTAATTTTCCATAATTTCTTTTCAATGGTTTATGAAATTGAAATGTATAACAACGGCATAAGGTCTTTTTTCCTAAACTGCTCAGATGTTTATGATCACACAGTTTATGGCTGCGTAGATAAATTTGATGTTCTAGGCGTTCCGATATTTTTATTTGGTTGTGTGTAAAGAAATTATCACTGCTCAGATATATTTGACCACCTGGTTTGCTACAATATATCTGATGGCGACTGTACCTATAGTTTGTATGAAAAATCTTCGAAGAATTTAAAAGATAGATCGTCGATCGAAAGTATTGTCATTTTTTAACAGTCGCGGCCACCGATGAAAGTATTATATTATTATAGTACATTAAAATAGAAACATTATTTTGTTTAAATATATGGCATAGATCGCCTTTTCGATCGATTGACTCTAAAGGTAATGAAAAAGTAACTAAAACCGTTAAATCAACTCATTTTCAATCAATCAATCTAAACATGTTACATACTCAAATACTAAAGATACAAAACAAGGAGATCTTAGTGCTAAAAAGCGATTTCTCCCATACAACCTTAGAAGTAACACAATTTTTGAGAGTTACGCGGTTATTAATCCCGTGATCATGGCAGTTGTAACACTGCTGAAATATCGGGAACTCCAAAAACAATAAAAACGCGGTAAGGACCCGTTAAAATGATTAACTTTAGCTTAACCTTAGAAGTTATTTGTACCTTAATAGCACAATTCCGATGCGGCCTAGCAATGAATGTGATGTTTTTTAATGTAGTTTGAAAGATCCTCTAAAAACCTATGTAAGTTTTATTACTGGCCGCTCAACAACAAAAATATCATATTTTTATCCATACAACCTTACTCAAACACTACCCATTTATCGAATAGGTAAATAAGCTTAGATACCTACCTACGCCAATTAAATGGAAATTCAATCTTGATTGAAATTATACAAATAGTAATTATACAAGTAGTTTGTTTCACCGTGAATTGATTTAACAAAATATAGATAGAGTATGTACAGTAAAGTCTACACATAGATACTAACACTAACACCTTACACTTTCGTGCCTACCTGGTAACAAAAAGGCGCGGAAAGCCGAAAAGTAGTTTTAACGATTCAAAAACTCGCTAAGTATCGCGATAATGGATCCTAAATCCAAGTACTTATCACTATCTCATAAATAAGAATCTAAATTCGGAGGGTCCGCCAAGTCTAACGATAAAACAGTTTTTTAGATCTTTCTACTTACTCGTATAATGTAGTATCTAAACGGGATCGCATTTTCATTCGAGAAATGCGGGAGTTTTGCTATTACGAAAGGCAGGGTCCTTCTTAAGGATATCTTACTGTTGGCGCGCTCCATACAAACGAAGTCTGGTGATATTTTCAATAATAACCGATTAAACTCAATGAAATTTTGCAGAAACAATCTAAATACAAATCTCTATGCTTGTATCGTGTCAGATTTTCCTTAAAATTTACAGTTATAAAGTTACAGTGCCTCAAAGATTTCCATACAAATCTTAAATTAATTCTAGAATTGAAACTGTATATTTTAACGAAAATCGGACACATACAAGCATAGATATTTGTTCCTAGATTGTTTTTGCAAAATGTCATTGAGTTTAATTGGTTAGTATTGAAAATATCACCAGACTTCGTTTGTATGCAGCGCGCATTTACGCATTCGGAATAAACTTCTCTTAATATGCTGTCACTTTTTTAAGGGGATGATCAGACCGTCAAACTGAACAACTTTCTCTATGGCACCAACATCGAAATCGCGAATACAAATCAGCTCTTCCATACAAAACTGCAAACCTACTTGAACCAAATGTATGGGACAGCGGATATTTTTTTCGCGATTTCGATGTTGGTCCCATAGAGAAAGTTGTTCAATTAGATGGTCTGATCATCCCCTTAAAAAAGTGTCAGCATATTAAGAAGGACCCTGTATAGAAGATTGATGATCCGAAGCATCCCTACTTTAAATATAGAAAACTGTAACAGAAGTGTGTCTGTACATTAAAGATATTTACATAAAAATATTACGATATGGTTTCTAGGTATCCAGGACTCCAAATCAACCCTTTTTAGAATTTTTGTCGGTCTGTTTGTTTGTTTGTATATTTGTAACAGCATCACGGAAAGACTACTGAACCGATTTTGATGAAACTTTTTTGTTTGATAGCTTATGATCTGACTTAAAATCTGGAATATAATTTGTGAGGATGAAGTCGCGGGTAAACTCTAGTAGTGTATAAAATGTAGGTTACTCTAGAACAGCAATCGCCAACTTTATATCCATTATTGACGTTGTTGTTTACGAAATACGCAAGAAATGTTTTGACTGTCTACCTATTTGTTGTTCTTGATTAGTTGGGCAAACTTTGCCTATATCGTCATTATCCTTTCCTGGTATTGTTTTATTGGGTAGGTATGTTCGGAAGGTATTGGCTACTTTGACAAACACGTAGGTATATGGTAAGGCATTACAGGAAAATAAGGGTTTCAGAAACTATACTTAATAATAGCCAATTGGCTATTTGACGATAAAATATAAAATATGTTTAATATAGTAGCTTATATGTTCACAATAATCATACAGTATGTTTTTTGCATTAAAGTAAATTGTAAATATTTTATTTTTTGAAAAACAAATGAGAGTTTTTTATCTGTGGATTACAAAAACTGAAACGCGGGCGGCCATGATTGAGCATCGTGTGACGTCACATTTCAAACAATAAAACGTCATATGAGTTGAAGTTGTGTAGTTAGTTTATTGTGATGTGATGTCACCTAAAGTAAATCTCAAATTACTTAATGAACATTTTTTTTCTCGATTAAATAACTTATCAAATAAAAAGATAATTGAAAGAGGTATAAAATAAACTTACGTATAATTTAAAATACCTTTACGAAAACTATCAAATATCTAATTATTATAATAAGCTTCATTTTATTACTGAGTAAGCTATACAACCTCTATAGTTAGTTCCATTCTTTGACTATTTATATGTGGACTGGTTACGCGTGTAATTCTACTCACAAACATTTCTGCCACTTTTTGCGGGGGGCGAGTTAACATGAAATCCGCATCTTTGGATTTTATTCCATGTTAAAAATCATGAAAAGTGGTCTCGTGTGAACCACAAACGTTCTAAGTTCGAAGTTATTATTTCGTAATTATAGGCTGTCTCGTTTAGTGATAAGGTGTAAAATTGAACGTAAATGCACAAGATCAATTGTGCTTATACCGTGGCAGAGGGGAAATGCTACCGCAAGGCTAGTACTAAAGGTTCCATTACTTTACGAGTCGATATAGCAGATCAGAAGCACTTTCTCTAAAACACATACATTAGACATATCCGTGACGATATACCAAACACCTTTAATTAGTAATGGGTATATTATTTTATAACATAACACACTTAATAAAAACACCAAACTTGTGGTAAGTTAACAATGAGCACAAAAACAAAAAACCCTTTTCTGCAGAATCAGAACAATTTTATACAAAGTGTAAGGAAAAATATCAATCAATCAATCAATTATACTTTATTTTACACCAAAAAACATAGCATACAGAGAGTAAACAAACAGGACATACAGACGGTATAAAAATAGTTTAGTATAATTAACCTTTTAACGACATACTCTATTCATCAAACTGAACAACTTTTACTATGGAAGAAAATCTGTCAGTGCAAAAATAAATGCTGGTCCATAAACTGCAATGCCTACTCGACTCAAACGTATGGAACAGATGATATTTTTGTTTTCACGGGTTTGCTCCCATAGTAAAAGTTGTTCAGCTTATTTCGAAAATTTGACTTCATACAAACATAGAGATTAGTTTCTAGATTGTTTCTGAAAAATTTCATTGACTTTAATTAGTTAGTATTGAAAATATCACCAGTCTTCGTTTGTATGGAGCGCGCTCCGAATTATATTCCCTTAAGGGGATTATCGTATGTTGGCTAGTCCATGTATTTTTTTAGACACGATCTAGAAACCAATATTTATGCTAAATTTGACCGTTAAAATACACATATAGTTTTAAAATTTTCGTGGCTCAAAGTTTTCCATACAAATCTTAAATTAATCCAAGCATGGAAACTGAATTTAAACGGAAATCTGACAAATGTAAAGCACAGATATGGATTTCTAAAATCGATCGTGCCTAAAAAAATGCCATTGACTTTAATTGGTTAATATAGAAAATAGGACGAAACTTCGTAACTATAAGGGTAAAGCAATATTTTTTTTTTATTATTAAAATTATTCTATTTTCTACAGGTCTACATCGTGCTGACGTACATGTCCGGAGTGCTGTATTTTCTGTCAACTGCGATCAACCCGTTCCTCTACAACATAATGTCGAATAAATTCCGAAATGCCTTCAAGGTAAGAATGGTAATACACATTCTATATTCTGTCATGTTTCGACACGGTATAGTGCCGTCGCCGCATGAAAATTGAACACGCAATGTCTTGGTAAGGTTACCAGGGGTGTATAGGAAGGTGTGATCAGATTTATAGGGGTGCTTCAAACCATTCGTACCTGCCAGCATGTAGTATGTGAAAAGCTGATTTCATTTTCGCGAATTCTATGTTGGATCAATAGTGAAAGTTGTTCAGTTTAAGGGTCTTTTACAGTTCAGTGTCCTCACAATAGTACGTATTTCTCAATAAAACCTAAATAAAAAAGCGCTACTCCAATAAACTACAAAAGCAATAAGCTATTTTATACACTACTTTTATAGGAGTTTTATAGGTTTAATATACAGGGTCCTTCTTAATATGCTGAAAGTTTTTAAGAGGATGATGACCAGACCTTCAAACTGAACAACAGGTTAGCAGTTTTGTATGAAACAGCTGATTTTTTTTTCTCAATATTGATTCCTAGTGAAAGTTGTTCAGTTTGATGGTCGAGACCACCCTTTCAAAAATTACTCAGGTGTAACTGTTAAATTATGGATACAACGTGCAACCTGCTTTGTGTACAAAAATTTACAAATGAACTAGGTAAGTACATAATTTTTATAAAAGTTACGAGTTTTTGCCGTTCTCGTCTGATTTCGAGGTTGTAATGTGTTTTGTATGAATAGACGAGTACACAGATACATACAAATTAATGGTTATACCTAAGGCTGTAAAAATCTAAAGCGTTAATTGGATCACAGATCATATTTTTAAGAGTGATTCAGATGATCAAATTAAAATGGCAAAAGAAAAATATCACTTTTATATTAGATACTAAACATGTTGCCATCATTATTTAAACTACCTACTAAGAAATATTAAACAATTGAGAAAATAGTTATTTGTTATACAAGAGTGCAAAGTTAACGGCGTGCTCAATTTTGATGACCGAGCAAGCCAATGATTCTAAAATTGAATGACGAGCGCAGCGAGTGATTCAATAATTAGAATCCTGAGCGTTAGCGAGGGAATCAAAAGAGCACGAGGTGAAAAATCTTTGCACTCGAGTGCAAGTGCTTTTCATCCCACCTCAGCGAGGAAATGAATAAATGCAAAAAAAAAGGTTGTCTGATAAATTCGGCACCATGGATGGGAGAAGTAAATAGGTTTAATGATGTTTTGAATTCACAAACTTAGTGCACACGATGTTCTAAATTCAATTTACTTTATCGTCTAGCGAATAAAAACGGCTTTTGCACTCAGATATCGAAGAGAGAAAAATACTCTTTCCGAGATGGCGGGGATGAAAAAAACATTATTGTCCCGAAAACACAAATTCAGTCATAGAACTTTTTCAGCCGCTTTGTTTGTCCGAAATTATTCATGAATGCAAATTTTGAATTATTATTCGAAGTATGTGATCTGAAAAGTCAACCTTTTAATTCCGTTGTCAGATTTTATTTACCATTTTGTTTGCCTTGCTACAAGCTCATCTGACCACCGAAGAGAGACAAAAACAACCGTTTTATACCAGAAAAAGAGGAAAATTATATGTTCGAAGGTTTTTTATATCGTTATTTTATCTCGGGTTTTTAACTTTTAGGCCATAAGGCTATGTCATCATAAGTTCGGAGGTATGCGTATAATTTGGGTGACCAGCGATGGTCACAGTGAACGAACCTTGCATGCAATAGCCCAACCAACAATAATAATGAGGCTATGCCAGCCCCACCGTACTAATCTAACAAAGTTTAAACCTAACACAAATCCATGAATTGAACAAAACTAGAAATACATACTAGATTTTTGCATTACCTATACAACGTGTTAATGAATAAGCGCAAAACCTCATACACCCCATCTGATTTATATCAAAATAATTAGATTGAATCAATAATTTCATTATTTCGATACTTAAAGTTTAAAGTTATTCGAATTTTAAGTTTTCAGGCAAAAGTGATTTGTTATCATTTCAGCAATGAATGAAAGCGCTAACGTGCTCATGGATACATTTTAAGAATCTTGTTTTGGTAGTAGGAGAGTGAGTGTACCTGTGCAGTGGGTTGAGACCGAATTCAATAAATTTTACAAACAAATGATTGAATATTTTGAAAAAAAAGTGATACGTTAAAAACATGATAATTCGATTCTGCTCTCGATTCTAAACAAACTATTTTCTAGTTTTGCGTTAATTCATTAACACGTTGTATAGGGTCCTTCTTAATATGCTGACTCTTTTTTAAGGGGATGATCAGACCGTTAACACAAAACTGAACAACTTTCTCTTCCACCATCGAAATCGCGAAAAAAAAAATCAGCTTTTCCGTACTAAACTGCAAACCTACTCTTGTCAAAATGTATGGGACGGCAAAAATTTTTTTTTTCGCGATTTCGATGTTGGTCCTATAGAGAAAGTTGTTCAGTTTGATGGTCTGATCATCTCATTAAAAAAGTGTCAGCATAATAAGAAGGACCCTGTATAAATGTTGTGTTATTTATTTTCTAAATATTTATCGCTTACGTAGGGTACATGAGAGTAATTTTGCGTGCACTAGGATTCTACCAAATGTGTCCCCGAAGGTCCCCGATGTGATATTTGTCAAGTATAACGGACAGAAACGACCCGTGGGTCAGTTAGTTTGCACATAAAGAATATTGAATGTTTTCGCTTTCATGAATGCTTTTGTCCTCTTATTTACTAACCCTGCCTTTATTGTAACCCCTAGAGATCCCTGACTCGCTGTCGTTATGAATTATTGCATTTTATTTTCTGAATTACTAACTTTTAACTTCGTATTCATGGAATGAGTATACGCTTTTATAATAAGTAGAGATCGGATATTCGGATGCGTATTTGCCTAAACTTCATTTTTATTAAATTATAGAAGCAGCTTCTAAAAATTTTATTTTTCAAGAAATTCTGTATACTTACCAGGAAATCCGGCAATGCATAACTATTCGGATGCATACTGTTGAAGCGACTTCTTAAAACTATATAATTTAAAAAAGACAAAAAAAAGTTTTTCCGTAAAATAAATTCCGGGATGTCAGGAAGTTCGGGAATGCATAACTACTCGGATGCATAGTATGGAGGCGACTTTTTTAAAATTATAAAAAGAAAAATCAAATAAAAATTTCGATACAAAAGTGCACTCCTTAATAGCCAACTTCTCAACTGTAAATATGCATCCGATCTCTAAAAATAATATACCAGACGATATTCTGAACTCGCCAGACAAAAAGTGAAGTCCTCTGTAAAAACGTTTGGTTCTCTAAACTCGATGATTAAAATATGAATGACCAAAATGTCTGGTCTTGACATTGTTACACATGTAATTCAATTTTGTATTTGTACTATGAATATTTTGATTTGTTTAAAAGATGTGTTTTGTAGAGTTTCTGGCGACGCGGCGATAGAGTCAACAAATATATTGTTCCATGTTTTTCATGGTCAGTGGCGGATAAAGGGGATGCAGAATCTGGTATTTAGTCAGATTTACTGAAATAGCTCGAGGAAACCGACTCTCCGACAAAATAAATTCTGGATCCGCCATTGTTCATGATACGGAACCCATCTTGCTTACGCACTGAACATGTTTTATAGTGAGAAAATTTTAAGACTCATACATACTTATACGTAATCCCACGAAATATAAAAAAATTGTGAGAATCCTGAATCAAATTCCCGTGAAGCTTTTTTCAAGCCATTCATCATCATCACAGCCCTTGATCAGTCCGTCTTCGGACTTAAGCCTTCCTTCATATTTCTCCATGACGTTCTGTCCCTCAACCGCTGCATCCAGTTGGGGCCCGCGTGTTTCCTAATATCATTGACCCATCTTTCTGGTGGGCGGCCTCTACCACGCGTGGTTTCTCTGGGCCTCCACTCCAGTGTTTTTATGGTTCAACGCTCAGTCATCCATACGTGCAACGTGGCCTGCCCATCTCCACTTCCGGCGTTCTATAGTGGCTACCACATCCACGACCTTTGTATTTCGCCGAATCCACTCGTTGCGCTTACGGTCTAGCAGCGTGATGCCGAGCATTGCTCTCTCCATTGCTCGTTGCGCGACTCAGAGTTTTTCGGCAGACTTTCCCGTCAGTGTAGTAGTATCTATGCCGTAGGTCAGTACCGGGAGGATACACTGGTTGTACACTCTCGACTTGAGGTATTGTGGTATATGTTTCAAGTCATTATTGACCCTCCCTAGAAATAACATAATATTATACCTAAGAAAATAAACAAATTGTCATCCTAAATTACCTAATAACATATTATATCTGTGAAGTGTGCCAAATTTCATCTAAATCCGTTCAGGGCGATTCCGCTATAGACGACTGTCGTCATCAATTTTCAGATCGCAGTAGCTATTTGTTACTTTTGTTGATGCCACTATAAAGAATGCCTTATATCATTGACCCATCTTTCTGGTGGGCGGCTGGTACACTCTCGTCTTGAGGTATTGTGGTATATGTTTCAAGTCATTATTGATGATGGAATTGTGATTTAACATTAACTATAATAATTTACAAATAAGGTTCATTTTTGAATGTAGTGTGGTGGCCATTGCCTGATAAAGGGATAAAGAATGTGCAACTTTCAAAAACTAAAGATGAGTAATAATAGGTACGTAGTACGTTTATTTTTACCATGTTATGATTATGACACGTATGCAGAAAAAAAAAACAAACCGCATCCACGAATTTTATGAACCTGTTCATTATGGTATTAAAAAACCAGTCAAGTACGAGTGGGGCTACTCGCACACCTAGGGTTCCGTACCACAACACATACACAGGGTGAAATTGATATCATTAGCATCAAGTTAGCATCCTTTTAAACTAAGAGTATACCCATCAAACTGAACAACTTTTACTATGGGAGCAAACCCAAAGTAAAACTGCTCCCGTAGTAAAAGTTGATCAGTTTGATGGCTAGACTCTTCGCTTAAAAGCATGCTAATGATATCAATTTCTACCTGTAGGTACGCAACATTAACTAACAAAAAAGTATTGTTTTCTCCAGGATCTTTAGCGCGAGACGGACTTACACTTGGCCGGTTTTTATTTCTTGTTACACTGTAGAGTTTGATCTATAATCACACCAAGTTTGACGCTTGTATGTATTACTGTTTTTATGATAGAGCGAGATGAAAAAAGACGATCATAAAAACTAGTTGCTTATATGAGGACCCCCCTTAATTTTTACATTCTGTGAAAATGTCATCTGTCTAGCTATTATGTTTCAAAAGTTACAACCCTAAATAGTTAGGACAGACAAATAGACAGACGGATAGACGGACGGATAGACGGACGGACAACGTAGACTTAGTAATAGGGTCCCGTTTTCACCCCTTATGTACGGAACCCTAAAAATTAATTGATATTCCAATTCCAAACGATAACCGAAACCCGTTGGTTGGATTATAATTTGTTTTATTATGGCAGTCATTATTTTAATCCGTCTCGCATTTAAAAATAGTATTTCGAAAGAATGCGGATAAAGACATTGTCTATTCCATTTACATACATACATAAGTAAATTCGTCGCCAACGTAAAACGTTAAGAGTAAGCATACAAAAATGATCCATTTATCGAGCTCTATGTCGTCACAAAAAGACGAAACTCTAAGACTAACAGAAAAGAAAATAGTTTGTCGGTGTATCTCAATGTACAGGGTCCAACTTAATATGGTGACACTTTTTTAAGGGGATGATCAGACCATCCAACTGAACAACTTTCTCTATGGGACCACCATCGAAATCGCTAAAAAATCAGCAGTCCCATACATTTGGCTCAAGTAGGGTTGCAGTTTTGTATGGAAGAGCTGATTTTTTTTCGCGATTTCTATGTTGGTGCCATAGAGAATGTTGTTCAGTTTGACGGTCTGATCATCCTCTTAAAAAAGCGTCGGCATATTAAGAATATATAATCGAAATAAGCGCGTAATCAGGAGAAGAAACTATTATTGGTTCACCTCATTGACGTAGAATACAATAAAAACCAACTCAGAACATTGAATATGCTGAAATTCTTTTCCATCCCACTCTCCCATCGCGGCACGACCGATGGGCGCCGCGTTCGCGTAGTCGGCCGATCAAGCGAAGACTGTCGCGTAATTGGTTCTCTTTTTACGTTTTGATGCTCTTTTGGTTCGGTCACTTTTGAGCGCGGACCCTTCGTCCAGTAGTTAGTAAGTCAATGGTTCACCTGCAAAATTTTCTCATTTGAGGCTCGCCCTTTTGCGGCGTTGGCGACGAATTCATAACTCGTAGGAATCGAAAATTGAACAATATTTTGACCCTCCCTAGAAATAACATAATATTATACCTAAGAAAATAAACAAATTGTTATCCTAAATTACCTAATAATATATTCTACTCGTATCTGTGATGTGTGCCAAATTTCATCTAAATCCGTTCAGGGCGATTCCGCTATAGACGACTGTCGTCATCAATTTTCAGATCGCAGTAGCTATTTGTTACTTTTTTTGATGCCACTATAAAGAAAAGCTGGTCAAGTGCGAGTTGGGCTACTCACGCACCGAGGGTTCCGCACCACCAGCACACAAATATTAACTTACAACATTTTTTTTTCTCCGGGACCATTAGCGGGAGACCGACTCACACTGAGCCGGTTGTTATTATTTGTTGTTATACTGTAGAGTTTGCTCTACAATCGCACTAAGTTAGACGTTTGTACGTATTACCGTTTTTACGATAGAGCGAGAAGGAAAAACGATGATAAAAACTAGTTTCTTGTATGAGGACCTCCCTTAATTTTTAACTTTTTGTGTAAATGTCAACTGTCTAGCTATTATGGTTCAAAAGTTACAGTCCTAAATAGGTAGGACGGATGGACGGAAGGACAACGTAGGCTTAGTAATGGGTCCCGTTTTCACCCTTTAGGTACCTACGGAACCCTAAAAAATATCCTAAGATCGTATTAAAAATTTACAATAATAGGGTACTTGACAACTAGTCAAATCAGCTACTCTTTATTGGACGTCAAAACGTGCGCTTTGTATGAAATTTGTACTTAATTCTGAGTTGTGACGTCATCAACGTTTCATTACTTTTTAAAGTTTATCTTGTTATTAAAAATAGTATTCAAGCTAAAAACTAAATGACAATGGGAGTTTAGCGTTATTTTCTAACCTTTTTTTTATTGAGATGATGAAAATAAAATAAATTGTATGTAGACAAATACCCAATTGTGATTTTATGCCATGATCTGGAGAGCAGGGCCGATATAGTCGTGGCTGTTTACACGTTTATTTAAACTCTTTTAAACAAATCAAAAGAATTTTTGTGATTTACTTGGTATCAGAATCGACCTTCAGCCGTTTATGCGTGATGGAGTCACAAAAGTCAAATTATCCAAACATCGTCACAAACATTCACTTTTTTATTCATCATCATCATCATCAGCTTATACAGGTTGTAAACTTAAATGCGTTACTTAAGAGAAGTTTATTCCAAAAGCGCTAATGCGCGCTGCATAAAAACAAAGTCTAGTTATATTTTCAATACTAACCAATGAAATTTTGTAGAAACAATCTAGAAACAAATATCTATGCTTGTATGATATCCGATTTTCGTTAAAATATATATTTTCAGTGCAAGGATTAGTTTAAGATTTATATGCACACTATCCTCAAGGAGGGTAAACGTGATGGACGTAATTTGTAATATTAGTTGTCAAATTTCAGGTACCTACTCTAACTTCATTGCTTTGTATCAAAGACTTCACAGAAAATTAGATTAGGATGTAAGCAGGATATCCCATATGGATCCCATCCCAGGTCCCATGGGATAGTGCTCCCCTCTCATTCCGATCAAATATAATAATTGGATTACTGTTGTTACGTTGCTTGTTCATACCTAAACATATTTCTTGGTATCTAAACGATGTTGACAACATTTTTTACGGTTCCGCAGTAACGCGATAAATTATTTAGGTAATCTAAAAGTATACATTTTTAACGAAAATATGTTATACGTTCGCAATAATTTGTCTCTCTTTCCCAAAAACAGTGACGTTCATAATTACAATACAATAAATAAAAATAAATTAGTATTCCCACATTTTCTACTTAGTAAAGTCAACACATCTTTCATGGGGCACTGTATACGTTATTATAATAAAATACTAGAGAATATTCTAAACTTGACAGACAAAAAGTTTAAAATCCCATGTTAAACGTCCTCTGTAAAAAAGGTTTATATAAACTCAATGATTATTTGAATGACCAAAATGTCTGGTCTTGACAATGTTACAATATGTAATTTAATATTGGATTTATGTAATTGTACTTTGTATATTTTGTTTTGTTTAAAAGAAGTGTGATGTAGAGTTTCTGGCCGCATCTTCTCTGCAACGGAACACCTTCCGACGCGGTGGTAGATTCGAAAACATGACGTCAAAAAGTTATCTATGTGATACTATTTTGAAAAAAACAATTTTGACCTTTGACTTTGAAAGAGTTCGCGTCGGTTAGTTTTAATTTGTAACACTACCGAAATACGGGCACAATTATAGGAATAAGCATATACTCACGACTATATTCCCCGAGGGGGTAGTCAGAGATATTCTGAAACCTCAGAACATCCGCCTTCCACCAGTAGTACCGAAACTCTATCCAGTGTGACGGGGGGTGAACCCGTCGGCATATTATATATACAATGTGTTAATGAATTAACGCAAAACTAGAAAGTAGTTTGTTTAGAATCGAGAACAGAATCGAATTATCATGGTTTTAACATAGGTATTTTTTTTCAAAATATTAATTAATTTATTTATGAAATTTTAAATTTACTGAATTCGATCTCAACCCACCGCTCGGGCACTCTCACCCTACTTACTACCAAAACAAGAATCTAAAAATGTAGCCAAGAGCACGTTAGCGCTTTCATTGATTGCTGAAATGATTACAAATCATTTTTGCCTTGTGACAATGTGTCTTGAAACATTGTGTTTTAGATAGAGTAGATGGGTACTTTTTAAATTCCTTTGCTTTAGCAGACTAGATTTACGAGATACCTACATTCGTTTGAAAAGTGGCAAAAAATTTAAATCTTTTTATGTGTGTTTTTTTAAACATAAAAACTCAGGCGCGAGTGTACTATGGGGTTTATACACAGTCCTTTTATTGTACATATTTCCCAATAAGTACGAAATAAAACTGTTATTTTCAGGAAAGGATAAAACTTCAAAAGAAATAAAAGGTAAAATCTTTATGAAATCTTCACTGCGAAAAATATTTAAGTAACATAAAACCACTGAGAAACTCTAGCTATATATAAGCATTGCATAAGTAGAATAATAAAAAACCGGCCAAGTAACGCGCAGGGTAGGGTTCCGTAGTTGCCCGTCATAATATACTGACTTAGAAGGGCCCTTTTTGTTTTATACTACGGTTTAGCGGCTAATAAAGTTAGCAGGCAGAGGGGGGGGGGGGGGTCACTTGACTCTAACAACAATTTTTCCCTTAAAGAGGGGGGGGGGGCATACAGACAGTCAGAATGGACGAAAGTATAAAGGTTCCTTGTTTGACTACGGAACTCTAAAAAAGTTTTGTTTTGCGAAACAGAAAAGGGTCTGTTTAAAAAAGAAATCGGTAGGTAAGGTACTAACGAGAATGGGAGAACTGACATACCTAATTTAGCATGTTTTCAGAGAATTTAAAAACGTGTCACCGAAAGGGACAAAGCAATAATTTGGTTTTAAGACTACCAGAATAGTAATCCATATGGATCCCGTTTTCACCCTTTGGGTACGGAACCCTAAGCATCGTAGAGACCAGCCTCTTATCAAGTAAGTTGGATTTTATTTAACCAATAAAATTTCAAGATCAACATAGATAAACTGTCGACCGTAATAACTTAGCCAGAAACATGGCTATAACATAGTTAAGGTAATCATGAAATCATTAAGGGAATATAAAACGAACGAACGAACGAAGTCTGGTGATATTTTCAATATTAACCAATTAATGACAATGCAATTTTTCAGAAACAATCTAGAAACTAATCTCTATGTTTGTATGAAGTCAGATTTTCGATAAAGATTTCCATTCAAATCTTAAATTAATCTTAGCACTAAAACTGTATACTCCGTTCTTTTTAATATGCTGTCACTTTTTTAAAGGGATGACCAAACCATCAAACTGAACAACTTTGTCTATGGAACCAACATCGAAATCGTGATCGTGAGTCGTTTGTATGGAACAGATGATTTTTTTTCGCGATTTCGATGTTGGTCCCATAGATAAAGTTGTTCAGTTTTATGGTCTGATCATCCCCCTAAAAAGTGTCAGCATATTAAGAAGGACCCTATATTTTACCGAAAATCTGACTTCATACAAACATAGTATTAGTTTCTAGATTGTTTCTGAAAAATGTCATTGACTTTAATTGGTTAGGTTAGGTTAGGTAGACCTGGACAGAAGACCGGACTACAAGTGGCCTTGACATCCAAGAAAGGTAGACCTGGATCCTGGAAGACAGTGGTCCATTCACATTTAAATTTTAAAAATTAAAATAGTCGCGTAAGTCTCAAAGTCGCGTTCTTTTTTTAAGTTAAACCAAAGTGGTAATCTAAAAAAGTACGTAGGTACTAAGTTTAATTAAAAACTTAACGACCCTATAAAAATGCTTTAGGTCATGTTTTATTTATAGCATTCAATAAAACTTAAAAAGAAATCAATCCGTTTCGCGACCCTTTGCCAATATTGGAATGGTCTAAACCTTAGACCTTAGACTCTATAACATACTTCAAGACAGAGAAGTCTAATTTTAATTGTTCCTGTCTGTTGCAAGCGGTTAATTTAAACTACCGTTTTCATTGAACTTAATGAAATATCTCCTTAGAGTTCACTGTAATTAGTTTTCTAGTGTAGTGAGTCTCTCTCAAGTGGCGACTTACCTGCGATGCGCTTGCTTAATGAAAAACAGAATTGAATTAGAAATGTTCTCCAGTTTTTAAATTCCCTAAACGCATAGCTGAAATAAACTTAGATGTCATAATTAGACTCGGAAAAACACACATTTATATATACAGGTGTAAATATAAATTAATATTTAAAAATCCTATATAGGGCCCAACTTAATATGCTGACACTTTTTGAAGGGGACGGTCAGACCGTCAAACTGAAAAACTTTCTCTATCGAAATCGTGAAAAAAATATTCTGCTGCCCCGTACGTTTGGCTCGTGTAGGTTTGCACTTTTGAACGGGATAGCTATTTTTATTTTTAGCGATTTCTATTTTGGTGCCATAGATAAAGTTGTTCAGTTTGACGGTCTGACCGTCCCCTTAAAAAAAGTGTCAGCATATTAAGAAGGACTCTATAGACATCTTATGGCTTGAGTAATGCACGTTGGCACATTGCAAGCGCATTGTCGAAAAACAAATATTATTAGGGCGCTTTTCGAAAAATATTAGAATGACCCTTCGTCCGTATGTTACCGTTAAAATTTAAGCGTGGAAGAAGAGAGTAGATTGGAATAGGATTGGCAAGAATTTATTCAATTTAAAACCACATTGCTTTTGAATTTATGATCAACAATGCGAAAAATGTCAACCCATTAGTTACACCTAATTATGTTATGGCCGTGGGCCAACCTTAGATGAAAGTAAAATGAGCCAACACATTCTGATAAAACATTAATACTTATGATATAAATGTTTTGGTGCGGGCAATATATCGGCAATAGTTTATCTAAATGAATGCTTCTATTTCCTAAATGATGTCCACTCGCTAAAAGTAACAGTTTGTGGACAATATAAGCCATTCTAAAGACAGTTTTATTTTAATTTCGGTATTTTATTATGACACTGCTATAGACAGGGTGTTGTAAAAATATTGTAAAATTGTGATGGTAGAGTTTTGTTATCGAGCCAAAGAACCAAAGCAATATTCGTGTAGTGTAAGTGCACTTAAACCCTGTAGAATCGATAACTAAAAAAAATTGGACTTGTCACATACAGGGTGTAACAAAATACCCTAGTAATACTTAAGGGGGTGATTTAGACCATCATACTGAACAACTTTTAGTAGAGAGCCAACATCGAGAAAAAGAAATCTGCTGTCCAGTCGGTACTACTCGGTACTGCAGTTTTGTATGGGACAACAGATTTTGTAATTTTTTCTCGATGTTTGCTCCAAAGTGAAAGTTGTTCATTTTGATGGTCTGAAGCATCCCCTTAAGTATTACTGGTATGTTTTGTTACACCCTGTATAATATGCTGACACTTTTTTATGGGGATGATCATACCATCAAACTTAACAACTTTCTCTATGGGACCAAAACGACATCGCGAAAGAAAAATCTGCTGTCCCATATACGACGTGTTAATGAATTAACGCAAAACTAGACATTAGTTTGTTTAGAATCGAGAGCAGAATCGAATTATAATGTTTTCAACATAGATTTTTTTTCAAAATATTAAATAATTTGTTTGGAAAATTTTAAATGTACCGGATTCGATCTCATCCCACCGCACGGGCACTCACACCCTATTTACTACCAAAACAAGATTCTTAAAATGTATCCACGAGCACGCTACCGCTTTCATTCATTGCTGAAATGATAACAAATTATTTTACCCTCAAAACTTAAAATACGAATAACTTTAAATTTTTATTATCAAAATAATGAAATTATTGTTTCAATCTAATTATTTTGTTATAAATCAGTTGGGGTGTATTAGGTTTTGCGCTTATTCATTAACTCGTTGTATTTGGCTCGAGTAGGTATTTGGAGTTAGAGAGAGTGAGGTTTTGTATGGAACAGCGGATTTTTTTTCACGATTTTGATGTTGGTGCCACAGAGAAAGTTGTTCAGTTTGACGGTCTGATCACCCCCTTAAAAAGTGTCAGCATATTAAGAAGGATTCTTGCGAATTTCCCTTTGGTTTCTTTGTCGACAGTTCTTCAGTATCATGAGTGAAATCACCCTTGAAAATAATGAAGGAGTTTTCATCTTATCTCCTCACACAAAATGCTCGATTAGCTGATTGGAATTTATTATGACGACCAATTTTTTTTGCCTGTTCCTAAAGGTTCCTTCGGGAAAGTTGTTCAGTATTATGAGTACAATATCCCTTTAAATTAATAAAACTGTCTATAGCATTTACACCTTGTATTAACAGGTTTTCAGGTTTAACGTAAATTTTAGAACACCATGTATAACGGCGAGCTGTTACATCTCGCTCGGACTAGTTTTTATTACACATTCTCTCTGTCAAATTCGTTTCATCGTTAAATTTAAGCGGAAACGATTTAGTTCATTAGACATAATAAAACTGCGGGATAACTTCTAAATCTATTCGATTCTGATTTCTATTTCTATTCCAGAATAAAGTTTAATATCTAGTTTCAATTCCCTTTTATTTTGTTGCCGTAGTTTTTTCTTGTCGTAAAACAGCAATTATCTTCGATAACGTAAACACGGTGATAATCGGATAGTTATTGCTACTTTGTTATGGATCTGTCCTTGCCGAAGCGGCTTCCTAAACATAACATATAAAGTTACGTCACGTTTTAGATGTTATTTTATTCACGTTTAATCATTAAGGCCCTTTTCATAACCTTTTGAGAAATGTCATGTTAATCGTTGCGTAAACGTGTATTAATAATGTAGAGTTTTTTTCTGAGTGACAGGGGGCTATAGAGGTGAAATATAATTAGCATCCTTTTAAACTACGAGACTATCCATTAAACTGAACAACTTTTAATATGAGAGCAAACAGATCGGAGCAAAAAAAATAATAATCTGCTGTTCCAGACTAAACTGCAATGCCTACTCGACTCAAATGTATGCAACAGCTGATTTTTTTTTTGCTCCGATCGGATTGCTCCTACAGTTAAAGTTGTTCAGTTTGATGTTTCAAGTCTAAGCATAATCATATGCTCACGGCTATATTCCCCGAGGGGGTAGTCAGAGATATTCTGAAACATCAGAACATCCACGACGAGTTGCGACGGGCTCACCCCCCATCACACTGGACAGAGTTTCGGTACTACTGGTGGTTAGAGTCTAATGATATCAAATTCACCCTGTATACAAGGTGTAACAAAACGACGTAGGAATGTTTAAAGGGGTGGTTAAGTTTAGATCATGAAACTGAAAAACTTTCACTATGGAAACAAAATCAGCAGTCCTATTTGAGTAGGTAGGTACTCCAGTTTTGTATGAAACAGATTTCTTCCCCTGAACGGAATTGCCTCCCACGTTTACCACGTCTTTGAAGGGCGAAGAAATAAATACGTAGGGGCCAATACAGAAGATCCCATTGTTACTAGCTTGCCAGTGCGATTTTTGAAACTCATGGTTTGAACTCAGCAGTTGGCAATGTCAATATTATTATGGCGATATGCATCTTTCTAAGATCTTTCTTTAAATTTATGATTGTAGTTAGTCTCTTTTGTCTTATGACGTACCTTTAATAGTAGAAGGAGATGGAACTATAGATATTTGTTTATGCGGCTGTCCACTTTTTTTTGAGCTAGTGTGTGTGTAAAGTGACCGTAAACATAAGGCCATATGTCACTTGGTGCCTTTTGTCTATACTACTTGACACCACACACTCAAACCTAAACGTCAAAGAAAGTGGACACTTTACAATTGGTACGGCTCACTCTATTAGGTATAATCTCTTTGTCTGCCCCCCTAGACAAAGTGACATTCTATTGGCGTTGACGCTAGTAGAAAATGACAGTAATGGTTGCCACACCGGACTACCAAACCAGGATCCCGGGTTCGCATCCCGGTTCGGTCATGGGTGTTAACATGGGTGGGTGGGTGTCCTTCTTAATATGCTGACACTTTTTAAGGGGATGATCAGACAGTCAAACTGAACAACTTTCTTTATAGGACCAACATCGAAATCGAAACAAAAAAAAATCTGCTGTCTTAAACTTTTGAAACCTACTCCAGGTTTTGCAGTTTTGTATAGATCAGTTCATTTTTTGTCTCGATTTCGATGTTGGTTCCATAGAGAAAGTTGTTTAGTTTGATGGTCTGATCATCCCCTTAAAAAGTGTCAGCATATTAAGAAGGATCCTGTATGTATGTGACATTGTTGTTTTTGGTTCCCATAAGAAAAAGCCTAAGGTGTACTTGAGATCATAACAATATGTGCCTGGCGAGCGTTACATTTATTTATGTGTGTAACATTGTTAGCCCCGAGCGGAAATGTTTGCGATACTCCCGAAATTTAATAACTGTGTCTTAGAATGCGGAGTGCTATCTATGTATTATATACGTCCATAATCGAATACCAACATCAAGATACAAATTTTGTAATATTTCATATCAGTGAACCGAACGAAACACAAAGCGGATATTGTGGTTTGACAGCTCAAAACGGTAACTATCCGTTTCCGTATAAGTAAAGACTCGTATTATTAACTGGTACACTATTCTTACCCTTAAAGCAACACGGCTCTCCTCCTCGCTGACGGGAGCTGGCGCGCTCCATACAAACGAAGTCTGGTGATATTTTCAATAGGTACTAACCAATTAAAGTCAATGACATTTTTCAGAAACAATCTAGAAACTAATGTTTGTATTGTTGTATGAAGTATGTACTGTTTGTATGAAGTCAGATTTTCATTAAAATATACAGTTTTAGTGCTAGGATTAATTTAAGATTTGTATGGAAATCTTTGGGGCACTGTAACTTTAAAACTATACATTTAAGGACAATTTGACTTCATACAAACATAGAGATTAGTTTCTAGATTGTTTTTGAAAAATTTCATTGACTTTAATTGGTTAGTATTGAAAATATCACCAGACTTCGTTTGTATAGAGCGCGCAACACGGCTCTCGTCAGCAACGACGGGAGGAGTACCATTTAATAATATGAGTCTTTACTTATTTTTTTATTTATTTATAATTAATGGACTTTTTGCTTGTGCGTTAGCACCGCATTTCCGCCAATGTCAAGTAGTTTGTGGGAGTATCTATCCCAATCTCAGGGATTGTTTTTGATAAAGAACAAGAAGAGATTAAGGAATGCGGAGCCTCGTGGCAGGCAAAGACGCGACGCGCGGACAACACGCGAGACAAGTTCTCGGGTCAGAACCTGCAACGTGACTCGTCTTTACTTATACGGAAATGAATAGTTAACGTTTTGAGCTGTCAAACAACAATATCCGCTTCCTGAAATGTAAAGACCACTTGATAACTTGACGAGGCAGTATGGTCATTACTTTACCATTAGCGTAATTATTATATAGTGTGTGCTCTCAGCGGCCGTGGCGGGTTTATGCTCGGGCGATGTGCGGGGGACGTAGCACCGGCAAAGTCGGTACCGCGAGTTAGAAATTTAAATTTGACAGTTGCGGAAGTTTCACTTCTGCCGGGCAGTCGTATTCTTTTTCTTTCTCTTTTTATTATTTCAGTGGTCACAGCTAGTTTAATAATATTTCCTAACATATAAGGAATCGTTACACTGTCAAAACAGTCTCCTAATTAACAATATCCAGAGACATGATCATGTCAAGTTCGAAAAACAGGAATCTTATTGTATAAATATCCGTATATACCGATATTAAATCGATTCGTAATAAATTTCTGAAAATGGATAATGCTGATCGGAGAAACACCATTACTTAAAATTGGTCACAAGGGTCATAAATACGTTACGACTTTGTGTTCGATATAATCGGATGCTTACACAATAGGACATTCATCGGATGAATATTTACACGAACCCAATGATATTTTACACAAGAAATAACAACCTTAAATAGAAAATGGCGCGTAAAACTGTGCCACGCCACAGCCGTCTTGCTCGTAGTATCGCTTGACGCGGTCTATCAGTGTTTCCAACAGTTAAATTAGCTCTCCACTAGATTCAACTCCTAAATCCACCAGAAAACCACTAACAGAAAGTGGCCCTATTCTCATAATCACTAAATTTTCCACTAAACATGAATAATTTTTTTGGTAATTTGTTACCTTTACTTTACATATTGTGTGACGGTTATTAACGTACGAGTAAATCGGCTTAGTGGTTGACTGATCATCTTTCTACTAATTGGGGTGCTATTTTTGAATCGGACACATTCAAAATTATGATCTAATAATGCATAAACTTATAAGTTTAAGTCATTTTCAAGTATTCAAAAATAGCTCTCTTGAAACTAAATTTTAATCTATTTAACCACTAGAAAAAACTACCAGCCACTAACGGCAAAATATCTCCGCTAAAAGGGGGGTCGAAACCACCAGTTTTGGCTGGAAAATTCACTAAGTTGGCAACACTGCGGACTATTGAAAGACATCCTAATTAGGTCGATTTTGAGCTTTGCGCGTTAGCGCGTGCTAGGTGGCGCTAGTAACATATCTGCTTCTTTTTGGTTTCATTTAATTGCAAGAAACCTTTAAATTAGTTCTTGTAGAGTTTTTGTTACCCCCATAACATCGATGTTTTTGATGGGATTCGATTAGTTAGAGATTGATTTGACCCCTGTGTTCACAAAAAAACATTTACTTTGCCATTTTGTTTACAAAACGGCTTTACGTTACCCACATGCTTAGATCGCATTTATCAGTGTTGTTTAACTTCGATACAGCCTACTGCTATCTTATTTTCTTTTAGTGTAAAAATCTATTTTGTCAGGAATGAAACCTATCTAGATACCTTAAAGGAAGAAGATTATAAGGATGAAGGTTGTCTGGAAGAAATCGCCTTTTAGCGATAAAACCGCCTGTTTTTGTACCTTTTGTATTTCCTGTTTGTTTGCTCTCTGTGTTTCTATGTTTTTTTGGTGTAAAATAAAATTAATTAGTATAGTATAAGTACATATAAGTAGGTATAATATTGATTGATTATAATTCAAATTGCTTATTTCTTTAGGGAAAACAGTTTTAGATTATGTTAGTTACAAAACTTTGTGTTTACTTTGCCAATGTAAAGCAGTTTTGAGTGTTGGCTGTCGATAGTCAAGCAAGACTAATAATAATGTACGATTATTATTGTACGGATTTCAGCACAAGGGAGCGCCTTGGGGTGCTCTGAGATTAAATTTCTCATATAACTTGATATTGACTACGTGGCGTGGGTATTTGGGTATCGTTCGTTGTTGTATATCAGCTATATCATGGTATAGATAGACATCATGATTATACAACGTGTTAATGAATTAACACAAAACTAGAAAGTAGTTTGTTTGGAATCGAGAGCAGAATCAAATTATACATACATAAAAAAAAAAAAAAAAATTTTACTAAACATTTTAGTAATTTTGAAATTTTCATACATACATATACTCACGCCTGTGTCCCATTGGGGTGAGCAGAGAAAATTGATCGCCATCTGCTACGATCCTGACATATCTCTTTTGCCTCTTCCACAGTCATAAGTCGTTTCATACACGCTCGTCGGTTTCGGGTACATTTGATCTGACCCTTTTTAAGTAAGCTATCGATTTGGTCTGCATACCTACGTCTAGGGCGACCCCTTTCGACTGTTCCATTCACTCCCGCTTTATATATTTCATACGTCAGTGTACTATCACTCATCCTTTCCAGAATCGAATTATCTCACTAATATAATAAATGTTGAAGTTTGTGACGATGTTTGTAAGGTTGTATGTTGGTGGCGCAATCACGCATAAACGGCTGAACGGATTTGGATGAAATTTGGCACGCATATATAATATGTTCGAGATTAACGCACTAGTGCGGTAATGTTAGTTTTTTTCTATAGATTGTTTTAAATCTCAGGAAAGAGTAATATGTAAAAAAAAGCCAACCTTTTTTTGAATAAATGAATCTGTTT
Organism: Agonopterix alstromeriana; assembly: GCA_963924505.1. Taxonomy (NCBI): domain Eukaryota; kingdom Metazoa; phylum Arthropoda; class Insecta; order Lepidoptera; family Depressariidae; genus Agonopterix; species Agonopterix alstromeriana. The sequence goes on from OZ004670.1 coordinate 5,509,816, forward strand.
TAGTTAAAATATGAAAAATAAACATTTCATTTCATCAAACAATTTATTTTAGTTAACAAATTAACATTAATTTGTATTATAAATACATAAATATTAAGTTTAGGTAACGATTTTAATATTAGGTTGTTTGAAAAAAAAATGTCGTTGGTTGACTGTCGGCTAAAGTCATTGCGTCTATATTTGTTTTAAATTGTTGTATTTTACGAAATTTTATTACTTTTTGCTCGCGAGTATGTTGAAAAACGTCGTATGAAACGCGTGAGCGTTGGTCATTACAGCCTCGGCTAGCATAACAGCACTCGCCTGGCGGGTCGTGCTGCAATCCCCTTTCAGTAGCGTTCTATTCACAACTATTATTATTGAATTATTAAGACGAATTCTCATTATAATTTTGGTGCAAGTTCCCCATATTATAAAAAGCGGACTTTACTTCATTCTGAGATTATTATAACACACAATGTGTACATAATAAATAGGTAACTTAAATTACCAAGCAGTAGGTATTAAATTAAGTAAATTATATAAATGCGTTATCTCTAGTTGTACGATACCTATTATTCCAACGTCTATTTCCGACGTTATTATCTTTGATTAACAAGCAAAGTTTGTATTTTTTGTTAAATTTATGAATAGACCTCAAAACTACGTATTAAAATTAATGTCCTGAATCATGACAACGCTCTAGCAACAAAGCAGTATAAATTAAGAGTAATTATGGCATTATATTCGTAAAAAGACGTCATTTTGAGTTCGTGGTCCATTGTAAAAAAGCCATATTTTAAATTAGATGATTATTGAAAGAATAAACGTGCGTGAGTTTAGATGTTGCCAACTTCAATACAGTACCTTACCTACACATAAATGGTCCTTCTTAATATGCTGACAATATTTTAAGGGAAAGATCAGACCATCAAACTGAACAACTTTCTCTATGGGATCAGCATTGAAATCGCGAAAAAAAATCTGTTGTCCCATACATTTGGCTCGAGTACATTTGCAGTTTTGTATGGAGGAGCTGTTTTTTTTTTCGTGATTTCGATGTTGGTGCCTTAGAGAAAGTTGTTCAGTTTGACGGTCTGATCATCCCCTTAAAAAAGTGTCAGCATACGGAGAAGGTACCGTCCCGACTCAAATGTATGAAATAGCAGATTTTTTTTCGCGTTTCCTGAGGAAGGCTCCATAGTGAAAGTTGTTCAGTTGGGTGGTCTGATTTCACCGTTTCAACATACACAACTCAAATTCTTTAAAATAAGTGTTTGGACACACTAAAATATATAGGGTCCTTCTTAATATGCTGACCCTTTTGTAAGGAGATGATCAGACCGTCAAACTGAACAACTATCTCTGTTTCGAAGTCGGTGCTACGAAATTGCGAAAAAAAAATTAGCTCTTCCATACAAAACTGCGAACCTACTCGAGCCAAATGTATGGGACAACATATTTTTTTTTCGTGATTTCGTTGTTAGTCCTATAGAGAAAGTTGTTCAGTTTGATGGTCAGATCATCCCTTTAAAAAAGTGCCAGCATATTAAGAAGGACCCTGTATGTGGAATATTTATTATATTTTTTTCGATTTGTTGGCAGTTTCCCTATTTTCCAGATGGTCACACTGTTGTCACGATTTCAATATTGGTCCTATAGTGAGAGTTGATCAGTTTGATGGTCTAAAAGTCTAAAGCACCCTGTTTAATATTTAATGTAATACCCTGTATAGTAGCTCTACATTCGTAATAAGACGTAATAAAAGAGTACCGTGCATGAGGTCTGTGGAAACTAATCTTGTCCATAATAAATGGGGAACGCATGTGGCGCTGAAGCTAATCAAATTTCTCGCTGGCATGGCCGTTCTCATTTCAACCAACGTTTTTTTGTTAATCTGTTCCGACTCACCACTGCAAGGCAAAGGCTTTTCCAGAGCTCTCTTTTCCGTAGATATGCCCAATTACACCAAAATAGTTGGCATTTTCTATTAGTCTGGGAAATCTACGGATTTTTGTATGGAGAAGGTTGCATTCATTGCACTTTTGGTGATAATTTGGAATACAGTAGATAAATACCTGAAAAACATAAATTCTCAATAATCCCCGACTTTTTATTGAGTATTATTGAATAATTAAGACATTCACAAAAAAATAAATTTAGGTATGCACAAAAAATGGAAAACTGGTGATTTTGTACTGGATGGCTTCATTCAATACTCTTTACTAATAACAATAATAATCCCCGGTTAATATCGTAAATTTGAGTAGATATGTAATATTTTAATATTTTAAATTTTTAAGTCTTCAAAAATTATAACCTCTAAACTAAATTATTTAATGTTGGTTTGTACACATTAAATTTGCCTTGTGATAATTAACTGTCTCTTTTGCTAGTATGCTGGAAGAAATATCTTTCGAAATAAGCTTGCCCTTTGTACATTTATATCGATTTTAAAGTATTTCTCAGGTTCCTGAGCCAATATAACTACGAAATCTCGACAAAAATGTTATAAACAAACAGTAATATTATTTCAAACACAATTTACTAAAGTGTCTTTAATGCAATCTCAAACCTTATTTTTCCTAGACTATATGAGAAAATCTTTGCGCTATACGAATTCGCATTAGGCACGCGTGGTGGACTACCGATTTACACACATACAATACACCCTCCCTGACGGACGGGCTGTAGGCGAACAAAAACCTACTTGACATGTGTCTAGTAACTATAGGTTTTCTCTCATGGATTGGAATGTTCATATTATGAGAAGTTTATTCAGAATGCGTAAATGCGCGTTGCATACAAACGAAGTCTGGTGATATTTTCAATACTAACCAATTAAACTCAATGAAATTTTGCAGAAACAATCTAGAAACAAATCTCTATGATTGTATCGTGTCCGATTTTCGTTAAAATATACAGTTTCAATGCTAGGATTAATTTAAGATTTTTATGGAAATCTTTGAGGCACTGTAACTTTAAAACTGTACATTTTAAGGAAAATCTGGCACGATACAAGCATAGAGTTTAATCGGTTAGTATTGAAAATATCACCAGACTTCGTTTGTATGGAGCGCGCCAACAGTAATATACCCTTATTGACACAGCCTAACATTAAGATAATTACCAATGAAACTTATTCAAAATTGTAATAAAATTTTTTGCTACAACTTTTTATTCATTCGTAAACAGTTTAAGGGACTTAATTACCTCCGTAAATGATGCACACCTTGAAAGTTACATTCTGTATAAATGAAATAAACTATGTATTACGCACGCCTGACATTTGCGTCACTTTTGCGAGCCAAATTGTGACCATAGCCAACAGTCACCTGTACAATTTACTAAGGGTGGAAAGGGAATAAACTAGTGCGGTCAACTCGCTCATAAATCTGAACAATATTCTATGTAAATGTCCTCGCCTAACTTTTGGGGTCGGCATAGTTCCACAGATATATTGCCAGTTTCTATTTTATTATGTGTTAACATTGTTGCTCGCATTGTAAGGGAAAATATGCAACGTGAAACAGGGTATAAACCAAAGAAATTATACCTAATAGAGCCATACCAATTGTAAAGTGTCCACTTTTTTTGACGTTTAGGTTTGAGTGTGTGGTGTCAAGTAGTATGGACAAAAGGCACCAAGTGACATATTGCCTTATGTTTACGGTCACTTTTCACACACACTAGCTCAAAAAAAGTGGACAGCCGCATAAACAAATATGTATAGTTCCATCTCCTTCTACTATTAAAGGTACGTCATAAGACAAAAGAGACTAACTACAATCGTAAATTTATGCGGACTCTATGGAGATCCTTCCTCTGAGGTATAAACTTAAATGCGTTACATATTAAAAGAGGTGCTAGAAATCAAAGTCAAAGTAAATATAATTTATTCAATATAGGAGCTTGAAGCACACTTATCAAAGGTCAAATCTTTTTAAAGCTACCACCGCGTCGGAACGTGTTGTCGCTGTAGAGAAGATGCGGCCAGAAACTCTAGAACATAACACGACTTAATAACTATTACAATATAAATTCTTAAGCTAAAGTTATGTATACAATAATACATAATCTATTTAATATAAGTACATACTATAAGCTGACCTCAGACCCAAGTATTTTGATCATTTAAATAATCATCCAACTTATAATATGCTATTTTTACTGCTTTTTTCATGCTTTTTGATCATCATTATAAACAACTTTCATCATAGAGCCAACATCGAAATCGTAAAAAAAACAGTCGAGTAGCTATGATTGCTGACATTTTCTATGAAACAGCAGATTATTTCTTTCGCGATTTCAGTGTTGGTCTTAGAAGTTGTTCAGTTTGATGGTCTTTGGAAGTTTACATGGAATTGAAGTTTACACCCTGTATAATATAATACATGAACATATAAACTTAAAACTCTTTGTACACACGGCGACAGATCCTACCCATAGTTGAACTCTATGTTCATAGACATAAGGTCCAACTATGGGTAGGTTCATCTGTCGCCGTGCGTACAAAGAGTTTTAAGTCTATGTGTTCATGAATTATATTATACAGGGTGTAAACTTCAATTCCATGTAAACTTCCAAAGGTCTTCAAACTGAACAACATAAATTTTAATAATTAATTGATATAAAAGATACATAACTTTTTTTAAACTGACGAGGACGGTATGGTTTTAAATTTTTGTAGTGTTTCTTTTGTTTTTTATTCATCTTGAATGAATTTACAGAAAACTGACTGAAATTTTCTTTTTGTAAAATCACAAAGTGATATGAATCCTTCCACCACATTAAATAATATGCAAAATTACAAAAAAATTAATGAACTGTTAAAATAATAACGAAAAATGAAACAATTTTATTCTTTCATAAAAACTAACAGGTGTTACATACAAAATAAAATAAAGGTATACATTTTTTCCTTCTACTCAGGTACGCTTTTTACGATTCGTGTTAAATATTAACTGAAAAAACTTTTATACCACAAAAATTTTAATATTATTTTTTAAGTTCTTAAAACAAAGGTAGGTATTAACATAATATTCATATCTGGGGGCAAGGTAGTGCCCTGGCCAAGACGAGCCAAAAAAGCGGCTCACTATCGTACCTTATTTTCTCGAAGAGATTCTGCATATTTTTTAGCGATCATAACTCGGTTTTGGATTAGTACCTGTGAGCTAAAATTTTTAGGACTTAGGCATAAAAACTCCATGCCGACGAATCAGCAGGTAACATCTAGTATACAGGTTGTAAGGAAAAGTATCATTAACCTTTAAACCACATACTCTTCTACCCATCAAACTGAACAAATTTTACTATTGGAGCAATGCTCTCAGAACAAAAAAAATATCAGCTGCCCCATACATTTGAATCGAGTAGGTATTGCAGTTTAGTATGGGACAGATGATATTCTTTTTGTTCTGATCGGTTTGCTCCCATAGCAAAAGTAGTTCAGTTTGATGGGTAGAGTATGTGGCTTAAAGGTTAATGATACTTTTCCTTACATCACAGGTTGTATACATATTAGCCGTGGTGGTCCAGTGGCGAGTAACCTTGCCTGCCGTGCAGGAGGCTACGGTTCGATCCCCGTCCAGACCGACTCGTACCAATGAGTTTTTCGGAATTTATGTACGATTTGTAACACTACTGGCTTTTCGGTGAAGGAAAACATCGTGAGGGAACCTGCCTGCTTCAATTTCGAGGCATGTATTGTACCCACTGTCCATTATGTGGCGACGGGCTCATCCCCCGTCACACTGGACAGAGTTTCGGTACTACTGGTGAAACGTGGATTTTCTGAGGTTTCAAAATATCTCTGACTACCCCCTCGGGGAATATAGTCGTCAGCATATGCATATTATACCCCTGTATAATATGTATCCATATTATACGCATTGATAACGTCGACGAAGATGAACAGTTCTCACACGTTATCGAATCAGACAAGGATGATGCATAGCCAAACGTGTTATAGAATCCCCTTGGATTCGTGATAGGCATACTAATATTGAAATGTGCGATAAATAGCTTTATCCTTTTCAAGTTTTTTTAGTATACGAATACTTTAAGAGAAGTTTATTCCAAAAGCGCTAAAGCGCGCTGCATATAACCGAAGTGTGGTTAAATTTTCAATTTGAACCAATTAAAGTCAATGAAATTTTACAGAAACAATCTAGAAACAAATATCTATGCTTGTATGTTGTCCGATTTTCGTTAAAATATACAGTTTCAATGCTAGGATTAATTTAAGATTTGTACGGAAAGCTTTGAAGCACTGTAACTGTTGTTAAAAATCTGACAGCATACAAGCATAGATATTTGTTTCTAGATTGTTTCTGCAAAATTGCATTGACTTCAATTGTTTAGTATTGAAAATATAACCAGACTTCGTTTGTATCGAGCGTGCCAACGGTAATATACCCTTAAAAACGTGACCCGTATCGGTTTTCAGAATAAAATCCATGCTGCAGGATTTCTGCCCAGCTGCATAGGTACCTATACAATAGCAATTATTTGAACAGTTGAGTTCGGATAGAATAAACCACTAACACAGAGAACTGTAATTACTGCCGTAAAAACTAGTTTTTAGGGTTCCGTAGTCAACAAGGAACCCTTATAGTTTCGCCATGTCCGTCCGTCTGTCCGCGGCTTAGCTCAGAGACGCTTAGTACTAGAAAGCTGTAATTTGACATGAGTATACAAAATACGTCTCGCCGACAAAGTGGTAAAATAAAATCTTGAAAAACATTTTTTTTGGGTACCTCCGCTACACGAAAAGTGGGGTTGCAATTTTTTTTTCTCGCCTATCCGATGGTGTGGGGTATATTATATATAGCTTTAAAGTGAAAAATTTTTGTAGAGTCAAGTGTCCACTTCCCCTGCCAGCTGAACGGTTGTTTCTGGATATGTAAAAAAATTCACGGCAGTAGTATATATAGGTATAAAGAAGTTAAAAGTAAAACTACTCGTATCACCGCTAAGTAGGCTTGACAAGTTACCGAGTAATAGTCGACCAACTTGTAAAATGTACTTTTAGTCTTTATTAGCCGTTAAGCCGTCCATATATTATTGTTTCGGGCAACTACGGAACCCTACTCTGCGCGTGGCCGGACACGCACTTGGCCGGTTTTTAATTACTAATACAATTTTAATGGTGTATTAAAAAAATGCAATTAAGCAACTTTTCCTAAGTAACATTATAAATGGGTCTGGCGAGTTTGAAATTCGAAATTTTTCGATACATTAATGTTCCTTAGGGAAAGTTGTTTAGTTTCATAGTATGAATACACCCTTAACATTTTATAAGGAATTAAAAACTAGTGGTGTATAATAATTCTTTATTTGGCTTATAAATGTATGATATTAGTTAGGATTTGATCAGCACAAAAAGTATGCAAATAGGCCTATATGTAGAGTCGGCTTGGAAATACTCTGATGGCGTTTGATCAACTAACTTGCTTCTACCAATCTGCATTGGACCCGTGTGGTCCACCTCAACTTTGTGGAAACCCTTACACATGTCTTAAACCTATGTACCGACTTGAAGTCATGTTATAGTCATGGAAGTTGTTCATGAATAAATAAATCTGATCTGATCTGAGAGGTTTAAGTCCTATTTCGCCGGATTCCTTATTGGACGAATTCTGTTTTGGCCAGATTCTTTTTCCCCTCAATGTCAAATTTAACTAAAACCTATGTACCTATGGAGCAGCAGATTTTTTTTGCAGTTACAGGCTTGCTCCCACGGTAAAAGTTATTTATTTTAATGTAGAGTCTTAGTTCAATGACTTCATTTTAACCTTGTTTTCATAATTATAGGGGACACACAGAGAAATTACACGCTCCCGTTGTATAGGGGTCACACGGGTCGCATGATATATTATTGACGAACTGTCCGACAAAGAGCAATCTGTCATTGAACTCCGAACACCTGTCAGATGTCCCTTCAATGCTTCATGATATGAAGCAAGATATGATACTTTCTTGCCATGCCTGCATTCATTCGTACGGCGATATAGCACAATTTGAAAGTCATTTTGTTCGTCTGAAATATGAATAATTCGAGGTACTCTCTTTTATTTTAGTCAACTTTTCAGGGTTCCGTACCCAAAGGGTGCAAACGAGACCCTATTACTAAGCCTATGCGTCTGTCAGTCGTCCGTCCGTCCTAATTCTATAATGATATATCTTTTGAACCGTTATAGTTAGGGAGTGGAAATTTTCACAGAATATTGTCATTATTTTGGATTTACTAAACAATAATAAAAAACTAAGGGGGTTTTCAAACAAGAAACCAGTTTACCACGTTTTTATTTTGCACGAATGTTAAAACGGCAATATAATATATGCAAGCGTCAAACTTGGTGTGATTATAGAGCGTACTCTATATCTATAGTAAAACAATAAATAATAAAAACCGGCCACGAGTGTGTCAGGCGAGGCGTGTGTCACCTTAGGATCCCAGACAATACGGAACCCTCGGTGCGCGAGTCCCACTCGCACTTGTTCTTTGAATGTGGAAAAGTTCTTCTTTTTTCTCTTTATAAGCTTTTTTATGTAAGATTATTTACGCAGCATTCTTTGTTCATGCTATAAAAATATTTTATCTTATTGACAGTCGAATGATAACAAAATTTTGTATCTTCGTATTTTTATGACAAAACCCCGGGTAAATGTGACTAAAGAAAAGATAAGTGGCCTATTGGATTTTTTCGTCACTGAATATAAATCAAGGGGCCCCAACTGTTATCCTGGTTAGGGGTCGCATTGCGGATATAATACGGCCATTATTTTTCTGTTATAATACCGTAATGTTGTATTATTTTAGGTGCCCATGTACTTAAACAGTTTTTAAGAGGTTAAATGACTGTCCTCTGGGGCGGTATTAGAGCTACCTGTTATGAAACGGTTTGACAGCTATATCTACTAGGTACTGACTCGAATTATACAACTGCTCTTCTTATCGTGTGGGCAGCAACCCCTGCCTTGGTAGCATGCTACACGTGATACGGCTTTATCACGTCTTTTATCTCGTTCGTTCGCGCGCAAATAGAAAGAGAGCCAAGGTGTGATAGCGCTGTATCACGGTGCTATGCTACCTATGCAGGTGTCAGAGTTTTTTCAGACCGCCCGGCCTCTGGCGTGGTTTTTATGTAACGACTACAACTATTGAGCAAAAAAAAATCAATGGATTAATAGATGGGGAATCACGGTATTGCCACGTTTTAGATTTCTACTCGTATTGAAATGAAAACTTATTGTTGAAATATAGGATGTGAACAAATGGATGCTTCAGACCATCAAACTGAACAGCAACTTTCATCTCTCATCATGGGACCAACATTGAAATCGCGAAAGAATATCAGCTGTCCCATAGAAAACGTCAGATCCAAATGGTAACTCGGTGATTTATGAGATCTGCACCGACAGCATAGTAGCGCGATATAGCGCTATCGCGCCTCAGTTCTCTTTCTGAAAAAACGTGATAAAAGGTGCGATAATAGTCTTATCACGCACATCATGCTGCGGTCTCTGGATTCCGAAGGATGATCGTCACTGTCAGAGTTGGAAGATATGGAGGGATAAGGTGAATGCTTTCGGCTAAGGCTGGATAGAGCTGGGCCAAAGACAGGGATGAATGAAGGATAATGGAATAAAATAGGGTAATAATGTTTACTTTGCACAACTACGACGGCAACATTGAAATTGCGATATAGTTGATAGGAGCTGCAATTATTTTTCACAGGTAACACTAGCAACATGGTGCGGCAGAAGAAGCGGGCCTCGCCTGGGCCGCACTTACAGCGCGCTCCTGGCGTCCCAACGCCAGCGGGCCCCCGCGGCGATCACCGAGCGCGCCCGGGGCCCCCGGCACCTGCGCAGGCTCTCCACTGCCACCACGCAGCTCTGCGACGCGCCACCTAGAGCGCAGGTGAGGTCAGAGATCATATCATCATTGTTTACGGGGTTGGTTTCTAATGCATGCTTAGGATGATGACTCAAAGCCTTGGTGTTGTTGAAGACTCAAGTCCTTTAATACTTTTCTAAGACTCATTAACATTGACCTCACCTAAAGTCAGACATCATATCCTCTCTATCTCTCTAGTTTCTAAAGCATGCTTAGGATAATAACTCAAAGCTGTGGTGTTGTTGAAGACTCAAGTTTTTTAATACTTTTCTAAGACTCTTTAGATTGACCTGAGGACAGACATCACATCCTCATTGTTTACGGGGTTGGTTTCTGATGCATGCGATGTTGACTTAAGGCTGCAGTAAACGTATTTTTTGGCAAGATTGAGCCACATATGTTTTTGGAATCGTTGTGAAGAGCTCTATTGGGATCGACCATACTTACTGCACTCTTACTGACCATTTCTATCTCTTCCGAATGAGATATTATAATAAGGATCAAACGTTATAGAGCGCGTTACAAGGATTCCGGTAACATATACAACGACCGCCCACGCCAAAAAAGGCTTATAGTCGGGGAAATCTACGGATTTTTGTATGGAGTAGGTTGCATTAATTGCACTTTTGGTGAAAATTTGGAATATAGTAGATACATACCTGAAAAACATAAATTTTCAATAATCCCCGATTTTTTATGTTTTATTATTGAATAATTAAGACATTTACAAAACATTAAATTTTGGTATGAACAAAAAATGGAAAACTGGTGATTTTGTACAGGATGGCTTCGTTCAATACGTTTTACTTATAACAATAATAATCCACGGTTAATATCGTTAATTTGGGTAGATATTTAATATTTTGTAAGTCTTCAAAAATTATAACCTCAAAACTAAATAAGTTACTGTTTGTTTTTACACATTAAATTTACCTTTTGATAATTAACTGTCTCTATTGCTGGTATGCTGGTCGAAATATTTTTAGAAATAAGCTTGCCATTTGTACATTAATATCGATTTTAAGGTATTTCTCAGGTTCCTGAGCCTATATAACCACGAAATCTCGACAAAAGTGTTAGAAACTAACAGTAATATTATTTCAAACACAATTTACTAAAGTGTCTTTAATGCAATCTCAAACCTTATTTTTCCTAGACTATTACTGCAGTCTTAATAAGCACGGCACAGCTGTGGTGTTATCGAAGACGCAAGTCTTTTAATCCTTTTCTAAGACTCATTAACATTACCTACGCCTTGAGTTGTTATAAAAGCCTTTTAAGACGAAGCCTTTCAGACACTGGGTTTTGAAATTCAAGTGCTTTGAACTCAGAGAAAGAGCTCTTAGATTTCATTTATTTCTGTTTTTAGACTATTAAACAGCTTTTACTACTTTTATTCAAATAACAAGTGGTTTTTATACGCTTGAGTTTTTAAAACTACATAGATTAATAAAAGCTTACCTACTTGATCAGCGAGAGAATTAAAAAATAGCATTTATGTTTCCACTATCATGAATTGAATTGGCCTATTTGAAATTACGAGATAATTGTTTTGAAACATGCGAAACTTTGTTTAGGTATAATATTCTCTCAGTTTAAAAAACTACAAGATTCAATAAAAAGACGAGACATGGCGACGGGCTCACTCCCCGTCACACTGGGCAGAGTTTCTGTACCTACTAGTGAAACGTGGGTGTTCTGAGGTTTCAGAATATTTCTGACTATCCCTCGGGGAATATAGTCGTGAGCATATGCTGTTTCAATACCAAGACCTTTTTCGAGCGAAAATACTTGGTCACGTGATTGTTAGGTTGTGACGTGAAGTATATGTCTAGATTGAGCCTCACGCTTCTACCTTATGAAACAAAAGTGGCCAACTTTCTTAGGTTGGTATGCGTGAGGCGCCATACAACTTATCTCTGTGTTTCTCTGTATAGCGACACGGTTTATCAGCGAGAGTTCGATGATATTTTTTCGATTGTCTATCTAGATATTTAACTGATCAAAGCTTTGTACAAAGTGTTAATGAATTAACGCAAAACTAGCAAGTAGTTTGTTTAGAATCGAGAGCAGAATCGAATCATCATGATTTCAACATAGGTATTTTTTTTCAAAATATAAAAAAAAAAATCTAACATTTACTGAACTCGATCTCAACCCACCGCTCGGGCACTCTCACCCTGCTTACTAACAGAAGAAGATTCGTAAAATGTATCCATGAGCATGTTAGGGCTTTCATTCAGTGCTGAAATGATAACAAATAATTTTTGCCTCAAAACTTAAAATGCGAATAACTTTAAATTTAACTATCATAATAATTAAATTATTGTTTCAATGTAATTATTTTGTTATAAATCAGTTGGGGTGTATGAGGTTTTGCGCTTATTCATTAACACAATGTATATATATTTTTTTCTGAGAGGAAATGTTAGAAATTCAATATTTGATGTGGAATGCTCATAGTATTATGACGTGACATGGTGATCAAGCAAGCTATTTTTATATCGTAACATACAGATACAATCATTAATTTTTTTTAAAACAATACAATTTCTTATCTGATTTCCTTAATACAAAACGCATTACATAGTTACTGTTAGTCTGTCATAGTTAGCGATAAGCTAAACTATCAAATCATCATCGTCATCAGTGGATGACGGTACAATCTCAAAAAAGAACAATTGCGAATTTGTACCCATTAACTTTTACCAGGGGCGGATCCAGCACTCAAAAAAGGTTATGGTCACGGCCTCCAGAACACAGCCAGCAGATTTGCTCACGATCGCTACAATGCATTTCTACAAAGGAGAAATTTATAAAATGTGTGACGCCCCGGCGAAGACCTTGTACAGTATAGGCCCACGCGTGCAGAGTCGCGGGGCGAACACTAGAAAATAATGAACCTGTAAAATGTTAGTCCGTTTGCTCACGAAAATTACAAAAGTAAATGAGTGTTTGTTTGCACATCACAATATCACATCAAGACTCTATACTACTGAGCCGATTTTGATGAAACTTTTACACACTGAGAGCCTATCGACCTCAATTAAGGTTGTGGGCATGCCCACCGTGCCCTTGATACTAAACGACAATTTCTTTAAAACCATACCTACTGGAAGGGAAGGTAGAGGGGAAAAGAGGCAGAGGAAGATCCAGACAGAGTTATCTAGCCCAAGTGAAGGAAAAGGTTGATGTCGAGTCGTATCAAGAACTCAAGACACTAAGGGAAAAGAGACAGGATTGGCGAATACTCCACCGACAAGAGCGTAGCCCTTGAGAGAAGTGCTTATTCCGAATGCGTAAATGCGCGCTGCATACAAACGAAGTCTGGTGATATTTTCAGTACTTACCAATTGAAGTCAATGAGATTTTTCAGAAACAATCTAGAAACTAATCTCTATGCTTGTATGAAGTCAGATTTTCGTTACAATATACAGTGTTAATGCTAGGATTAATTTAAGATTTGTATGGAAATTTTTGAGGCACTGAAACTTTAAAACTATACATTTTATCGAAAATTGGACTTCATACTAGCTTAGAGATTGGGTTCTAGATTTTTTCTGAAAAATTTCATTGACTTTATTTGGTTAGCATTGAAAATATCACCAGACTTCGTTTGTATGGAGTGCGCTCCGAATCATATTCGTTTAAATAAGATGACGATGATGAATTTTTATTCAATCAGTACAATACTCATGCCGCCACCGTCCTGTTCTTTACCTACAATGTGACCGGTTTTTACTAATTTTAATATTGGCATTTACAGATTTTTCGTTTTTACTAGTCTTGGAAAACACATAATTACGTAATTTACCTTAATTTACCAAATAATAGGTATTAACTATTCAGGGCTGGTTAATCTTCAAATACTTACAGCACACAAGTAAATGGTTGTATCGCTTTATTTGTAGGTACAATATCATTAAATCAAGTGATCTTATTGCGTATTACATAAGTCACGTGAATGTGAACGCGTAGGTAGGGAAAAGTGGGGAAATTACGAACACCTAAGCAAAATCGTAAAGGAAATAAATAATTATTATGAATGTAATTTTAAACATAGCTTTAAACAGTTAAATAAAACTCATCTTAATCAACATTATTAAATTTCAACCAAATAACCACCTTTTTATTAAATTACGAAACCGTGGAGCAATTCCGTCTAGCGTAGGGTAACTCCGGACATACAGAAAACAAATGAAAATAACAAAAATTTTTATAAAAAACTGAAAATAAACCATGTTCTACTATTAAATGATTTTTTTCTACTTTGATAAATATTTACGCTATCTATAAGTACATGTAAGGTTATAAGTACAGTCACATTTGCTTTCCTTTTTTTTATTGGAAATTAAGTATATTTAAATGTTTTCGAGAAGCTAACAATAATTTGGACTGCTTGTGTGAGGGTCATATTCACAATGCAGGAAGCAGAAAAACTAGAATAGCAAACTTTAATTCGTTATTGAAAAAAAAACATTAAATATTATAAGATAAGTATTAAAATGCCTTAAACATGCTATTATCATCGTAATGAAAAAATTATCATTTTGTTATAAGTAAAAATAACTTTAAACTAGATGAAAAAGATCAAAAATGTTAAAAGTGTGTTCTCTTGAACGTACATGGCCTTTCTCCGGGATTACTAGGAGTCGTTCTGGAGTGAGATTTTCGAAAGACACACGTTGAAATGAGCAGTAGAAAATGTAATAATTACAATGGAGTTTATGCATCTTTCTACTGCTGACTTAGAACGTGTGACTTTAAAAAATCGCACTCCTGCACTCAGCGTGGAACGATCCGTCGGAAGTTAGAAACAGATAACAGATTTCTGTTTCTAAATGCCCTAAACACCGTCGTTCGAAGTTACCCGCCGTTCGCAATTTCCCCACTCTCCCCTACTGTATTGTACCTTGTAATGATCTCTCACGTGCGTGCTCCAATTTAAAGTGAGAGGCATCGAGTCGAAACCTTTTCCTGCCGGTAATTTAGTGACTCGATAAATTCGATAATTTCACAAATCGTTGCGATTGTGTCGTTCATTCGTGAAAGGATGTAGAATATGATTTATACCAGCCATACTCAACCTGCGGCCCGCGGGCCACAGTGGCCCGGTAAACTAAAATAATTTCACATTATGGCAAATAATATATTTGCTTTCGAAGAGAAACTAAGCATTTACAGAAAATAGGAAGGGATACAAAACTAAATACTGAAATTTTTTCGACCATGACCAACCCGCATGGCATCCCGCTACGATCATATAAAAAGGACCGTAGGTATTTAATATTTCCTCCGAAAACTCATTAAATCAATCATTCAAATGATTGGATTCATTGGATTTCCAACTTATAGGATATTAGGGCAAAAATATCAGAACTTTCGCGAGACACAGAGTTGAGGAATTTATTGAGATGCCTGAAAAACAATACAAAAATCTGGTAGTTATATAGGAAGGTATTTAAAGAGAAGAGAACAGAGAAAGATCACTTCAACTTCGGGAATATAGTTCCTGGTCAATATAGGATTGTGCAGAAATGCATTCATTTTTCTACGTAATTTCGTTCCCAAAAATGGAGTATGCTGAAAATATTGTATAGAAATCGATCGGCTTGCCGATTATCATCTAGATGATGTTTCACGAGTAGCATGCAGTAATCATAAGCCTCATCTAGTTAGACAAGTCCAGAGCGATCTCATTACGCTTAATTAACTTTTTTTTTCGTAATTTTGTGGCCGACTTGAAATAGCTGTTCTGTGTATGGGGCCCAAGAAAAAAAAGGTTGAGTATGGATGATTTATACGATAATGGGTAAGGTTATGAGATTTAAGTAAGTACTGTGAGTGTTACTATAAATAAGTTGGAACCACAAGTGAATATAAAAAAAAATAATGATATAGAAATTCCTCCGTGAATAGCGCGCAGGCAATCAATTTAAAATACCTATCTGAATTTGACAGCGCACTAACAACGTCGATATACAGAGTGTTAGGGTAAACAGTTGCATTATTTTAAGAGATGTTTGTACTACGGTACTGAACAACTTTTCTTGAAATATATAAGGTGTTACAAATAAACAAATAAACATTTAAGGGGGCGGTTTAGACCATCAAACTAAACAATTTTCACTATGTGACCAATATAGAAATCGCAAAAAAAGAATCTGATGTTCCATACTAAACTACAAATCTACTCAAGCTAAATGTATGGGATGGCTAATTTTTTTTCGCGATTTCGATGTTGGTCCCATAGTGAAATTCAGTTTGATGGTCTATGTATTCCCATTAAAAGTTTCAATTATTTATTTCTACTTTTGTAACACATTTAATAGGAACTAGAAAAAAAATTTTGAGCTATAAAAAAATTTAACCCCCATAAAAATAAACATAAAACTAAACGCAAACAGCTGATCGAACATGGGAAAATGATTTTTTTTGCTTATTTTCCTTTGTTCCTTTAGGAAAGTTGTTCAGTATCATGAGTACAATCACCAATTACAGTAATGGAACTATCTTCCCTCATACTCTGCACCTACCACCAACACTTGTTTGAATACCTACTATCTGTTATCCGCGACTTCATCTGTGTCACAGAATAGGTAATAGTATAAATAATTCTATTTATACAGAACGGCCACTCCCCGCCCCCTCAAATTCCCCACCTCGCTCACACTTTCTGGGAAACTTGAGGGAAGGCGAGCAAGGGAATGCAGTCAGGTGCAGCAACCCGTAGTATTTGACTACATAAAATTGAGTCTTTTCAGTGCATAAAAACGTTGAAAAACAAAGCTAAATTCACATTTTCAGTAATTCTTTAGCTCTAATACTATTTTTAATAATAGAATGTGGATGATGTTCATACAATGCGTGGTAAGGCAACCCTACACATATGTCAAAGACAATTGCACGAAGTGCGCATGTGCGAACGTTATCAAATACAAAACGTTGTTTGAAGTGCCGGACCTGTGTCTGTGTGGAATTTTAAGGCGTATTAGCCCGGGAACACGAATCTCCATACCAATCGATGTGAACAAGTGCGTGGCTCCGGTCTGAATTTAGCCGTTTTCTTTGAAAAACTAGATGAATTTTTATGAATTTTCAAAAAATAATGAACCAAATCATTCTATGTTGTATTACCAAATCACTTCTCATATCCTGTAGATTGTTCAGTTTTGTTTTTTGCTTCAAAAAAGTCAAAGTCAAAGTTAAAATTGTTTATTCAAAACAATATCACATAGATAACTTTTGACGTCATGTTTTTGAATCTACCACCGCGTCGGAACTTCGTCGGAAGGTGTTCCGTTGTAGAGAAGATGCGGCCAGAAACTCTACAACACAAATAAAACAAAATATACAAAGTACAATTACATAAATTCAATATTAAATTACATAGTGTAAACATTGTCAAGACCAGACATTTTGGTCATTCAAATAATCATCGAGTTTATAGTAACCTTTTTTACAGTGGACTTGTTTAACATGGTACTTAAACTTTTTGTCTGTCAAGTTTAGAATATTATCTGGTATCTTATTATAATAACGTATACAGTGCCCCATGAAAGATGTGTTGACCTTACTAAGTCGAAAATGTGGGAATACTAATTAAAAAGTGTCATAGTTAATATGGATACAAAGTTAGCCAATTTTACTGTAAAATCGAGAGGTAGAGCCTTAAACAGTATTCAAGTTATTCCTCAAAATAGGTTCAGCGGTTTAGCCATGAAAGAGTAACAGACAGACTTCTTATTTATTTATTATTTTATTTATTTATTTTATTCTTTTTGGAAGACCTACAGCACAACGCAATACATTAAAAAGTATTATAGTATAAGTAACAGAAGGCCAATTTAAGGTCCTCGCTAATATACATCAAACTAAAAAGAAAGAAAGATCCAGTACAGCACCAAACATGCGTATCGGTTATTATAACATAGATAGTTAATTGATTAGGTAATACCTATTACTATTAATATGAATACATTTCAATTTATTTAATCCACTTATACAATTGGGAAACACGAATGAACCAACTCTAATGGATTTTAATGAAGCAATAGAAAAAATATATATACTTAGTTTTCAATTGGCCTTGGACCTTGACTTTGAATTCCTTAAACTTAATTGACTGATTAACGTAAAAAACGAGACAAACTATGAATAAATTATTTTCTAAATTCAATAATTTAACGATGCGATGGGAAGTCATTAGAAAATCATTCAGCTAGAAATGATTTATAAGCCGGTTAAACGGGTACAGTACAGGAAATTACACGCTCCTTACTCCATGGGTAGGTACAGCGCACCTAAATATATATTTTTTTGACTTGTCATTTCTGTGAACCTTAGTAATACAAAATATTATTAAATAACTACTAGTCGGTTTAATGTATCTACACTTTCATAGCTCACTAGTACATACAAGTGAGGTAAGTGGGTCATCACAGCCGAGGCTGGATTGCGAGCACGAGGAACGAGAAATTTCGAGATTAAGAGGAAAAAAGTTAATAATGTTTAGACAAACACTTGTGAAAACGGAACGGGGGTTTCATTTTTTTCGTGGGCCGTGCCTGTGCTTGAGTTAGTTATGCGCGTGAAGGAAAGGCACTGACCAACCCAATTTGTTTGATGAAATGAAACGATTATACAGGGTGTAAGGAAAAGTATCAATAACCTTTAAACCACATACTGTACCCATCAAACTGAACAACTTTTACTATAGCAGAAAACCTGTCAGACCAAAAAAATATTAGGTGTCCCATACGTTTGAATCAAGTAGGTATTGCAGTTTAGTATGGGACAGCTGATATTTTTTTGTCCTGACTGGTTTGCTTCCATAGTAAAAGTTGTTCAGTTTTATGGGTAGAGTATGTGGTTTAAAGGTTAATGAGACTTTTCCGTACACCCTGTATATCATCCCCCTCGGGGAATATAGTCGTGAGCATATACATACATACTGTATATCATATTTTAATCAAACAGTTTATTTAATCCGAAAAATGATTGAATTTTTTACATAACACTCTTTGCAGAGATTTAAAATCAAAATATATGACAAAATGAAAGTTATACTACCGCACGCGTGTTTCATAAGCTGCATTATGTACTTCAAAGACACCTTCAAACAATTTATGAGCATGTTGAAAAATACATTATACAACGTGTTCATGAATTAACGAAAACTAGAAAGTAGTTTGTTTAGAATCGAGAGCGGAATCGAATTATCATCTTTTCAACATAGGTAATTTTTTTCAAAATATTAAATAATTTTTTTGTATTATTTAAAATTTACTGAACTCGATCTCAACCCACCGCACGGGCACACTTACCCACTTACTACCAAAACAAAGATTCTTACATATATCCACGAGTACGCTAGCGATTTCATTCATTGCTGAAATGATAACAAATCATTTTTGCCTGAAAACTTAAACTGCGATTAACTTCAAATTTTAATTATCAAAGTAATTAAATTATTGTTTCAAACTAATTATTTTGTTATAAATCAGTTGGGGTGTATGAGGTTTTGCGCTTATTCATTAACACGTTGTATACCTATAAAAAATGTATCAAGAAATACAATCTTTCACAGTATATTTATGCTAATTACATGAATTTGATGCGAAATTAATTATCTAGCTTAAGACGTATCCCCCACTGAACGACCTTGACCCTTTCAGAACCACCAACTAATTTAGTAGATATACCTGTTTTTGACTGGCTTGTCCTTCATTATGTCACTGAGGTGCCTTATAAAGGAAACCAAATTCGAAAATTATCTGAATTCGCACCAAATTTGAAAATTATCTAATTAACTCATGAAATATTTTTATTACTTCCATTACTCAAGATAAATAAAAAATATGATCAATAACAAATAAAGCCAAGATGTTGAAGCTTCTAAAAACCAGCAAAATATGGCCTGGAGTACGATTTTTTAAACACATACGTTGAACTCATCAGTTGAAAATGTCAAAATTACTATAGGTATCTCAGAGATATGCATCTTTCTACTGCTGATTTGACTCTCAAAAATCGCACTCCTGGATCGTCAAAATGTTTCGATCGCTAATGTCAAATACATACATTCTGTCATTTTGTACTAGCGTCAACGCCAATAGAATATCACTTTGTCTAGGGGGGCAGGAGTGCGATTTTTGAAACTCACGCGTTCAAATCAGCAGTAGAAAATGCCATTACTATGTACGTGAAATAGTAACAAACATCCATTCATACTTACAAACTTTCGCGTTTATAATATTAGTAGGAAGTAGGATTATTATAAAACATTAACACCTGCCTCCGTGGTCTAATGGTTAAGAGCATTGGGCTCTTGACACGGAAGTCTTGTGTGTTCGATTCCCACGGGGGACACCTAGTGATATGTCACTTTGTGCGTTTTTCCAAAGTTGTATAGGACATTGCAGGGTATATCACCTGATTGTCTGAAAAAGAAAGATGATTCCGTACTTCGGATTGCACGTTAAGCCGTTGGTCTCGGCTATTGTCTCTGGTGGTAGTATTTCTATTTTTCTTAATTAATGGCCGGTTGCTTGCGTCTAGCGCGGCAATTCTGCCAATGTCAAGTAGTTTATAATCTCAAGTAATTGTTTTATGGTTAAAACACAAAAGAGCTTCACACAATGGCGGAGCCACGTGCAAGGCTAAGAGAGGCCAACACGCACGCGTCCACCCTCCGTCAGACTTGCAGCGCGACTCCCTGGTGGTAGTAGTCGTTACATAAAAACCACGTCAGAGGCGGTAAGGCGGTCTGAAAAAACTCTGACACCAGGGCTTGCTACCCACACGATAAGAAGAAGAAGATAAAACATGAATGAAAAGTCCAACTAACGTAGTAGCTAAGTAGAATTTTATTGATCAAAGATTCATTTCGTGAACCCGGTGAAAGTATGATTTAAAATCACCTGTCAGTTACGAATGTTTATTATTATCAGTAGCACTTAAATCGAATCGCAATTAACGTGACTATTTTAAGCATTGGCGTTAATTTGTTCATTAGAAAAAAGTTGAATTCAGTATTTTATGCTTTATGAATTTTACGAATTAATAAAATTATACAAATTTAATAGTTACTCATTAAATATACGGTTGTTTCTGAAAGCTATGTCTAGGAACTTGGTTACTAAATATTTGTTTTGAGTTTTTGTGAAATGCTTTTAAGTAAAAGTATTTTGAAGGTTCCTTTAGGTACTCGGATTTTGTAAAATGGAATCTGAGGACAAAATACAATCTGATTTTGAACATAACCGATAGTTTACTTACATACCTATAAACTATAATTATGTCCAGTAGGTATTCAGTTATCAATCCAAATAATCTTGTTGTTTATTTTACGTAGTCAACAAGTCGATGAACTTTAGAGAAATTCAAATTGAAATTAATTTTGAACTAATGACAATAATAGGCTGATGTTGATTATCTGATTTTCAGAAAAACATAAGAATAATGGCAATTACTATGGAGATATGCATCTGTCTACTGCTGATTTGACTTTCAAAGATCACAATCCAGGAGTGCGATTTTTGAGAGTCAAATCAGCTCAGCAGTAGAAGCAGCGTTTATCTAGTGGGAGCGTCTTAAATTAACGCTCTTAGAAATCATTTAATTTATTCGACATCCCTAAAGGAATCATATTTTACGTGAAATCCTTGAAATCTGAATATTCTGGTGCTTCATAGGGCAATAAGACGGAGGTTTGGACTTGAGTTTGAATTTATTACGAAAACCGCTGCAAATTGCGTATCCTTACGCATCGTAAGGAATTTTACGAATGGTTTATGTATGAATGGTGGTAAAATGTTATGATGAACATGAACGATTATTGAGTAAATGCGCGTTGCATGCAAACGAAATCTGGTGATATTTTCAATAATAACCATTTAAAGTCAATGAAATTTTTCAGAAACCATTTAGAAACTAATCTCTATGTTTGTATAGATTTTCGTTAAAATGTATAGTTTTGAAGTTACAGTGCCTCTAAGATTTTAATACAAATCTGAAATTAATCCTAGCACTAAAACTGTAAATTTTAACGAAAATCTGACTTTACAAACATAGAGATTAGTTTCGAGATTTTGTTTGAAAATTTCTTTGACTTTAATTGGTTAGTATTGAAAATATCACCAGACTTCGTTTGTATGGAGTTGGCAAGATGCAGTTATATTTATTACTTCATAAAATACAGGGTGTAAGTGACTGCCTGACAAATACTAAAACGGTGAATTCAGACCATCAAACTAAAAAACTTTCACTATGGAGCCAACCTCAGGAAACATACATTCGATGACCATCAGTTTCATGGTCTGAATTCACCGTTTCAATATTTGCCTGTCTGTCTCTTACAGCACACCCTGTATATTTCGGCATGACAAGTTTCTTTTTTGGTATCGATCTTATGTTTTTTGACGGAAAGTAGATTTTAAATTAATATTGTTTGTAATCTCTAAACGCAAAAGTAGTCGCAAGAAAATCATTCGAACTCCATGAAGAAAAACCTGTGCCTACTAATTACCTGCCTTCTCTTTCTAACTCTATGCTGGAAACAGAAACGGCAACCTCAAATGTCAAATTCTGACATTGTTAATACAGGGTATTAGGGTAAATACTTGCATTACATTAAGGGGTTATTGTACCCATGATACTGAACAACTTTCCCTAAGAAACCTACAGGAAATTAGCAAAAAAATTTGTGTAATTTCCCTACTAAATGCAATCAGCTGAACGAATGTTTGTATGAAATTTTCTTTTCTCTTTATTCCTTTGGGAACGTTTTTCATTATCATGGATACAATCATCTTACTTAAAGTAATGCAACTGTTTACCCTAACACCATGTTTTTTTTTAATGGACAGTTATTTTAAGTTGCTTTTAAGTTTACCAAGGAGTTTTTTAGTAGAAAAACAACCTTGTTTTATTAAAATATCTGTAATCCTTTCATTTCATATCTCTGACATAGAAAATATTTGTATTGATAAATTGATACAATTATCTCGAAATGTTTTTCGATCCAGAACTCCGAAAAAACTTGACATACTGAATTATAATCTTATCAAACTCGATGCTTTCTGACGTAATTTTTTTTGGCTTTACCCATAAAGTTACTAATAGACAGACTGACCGCTGAGAGAGCGAGATGTACCTAGCGGCACCACTTTATAATAGAGAGAGATACGTGACGCGAGGCAATAGAACCGTTTTTGGGGACCTTATCGCAGGGTAAAAATTCGGTTTCTGTGAATAATTGTGAATCTAAAGTGACATTGTAGATAATTTTGTGGAATATACTAAAACTATTTCATCAAATTATCCACGATTTCACATTAGATTCAAAATTATACACATAACTCGAATTTTTATCCTGCTGATAATCTCCTGAAAACCTGCAAAAACGGTTTCATTTGACAACTCATGTCAGTTCCTCTACTCCTGTAAGTTATAATATCTTTATGGCTTTACCACACCGCCACGTCGGAAGGTATTCCGTTGAAGAGAAGATGCGGCTATAGAAAGTCTTATGTTTTAGTATCAGGATTTTTAATTTAAGTTACCTTGTTTTTCTGTGGTAAGGATCTACGCCGAATTGCCGACTAAGATACGAAAATTATTAAAGTCAGAATTTGCTTCCGAATTCTAAATTGTACGAATTCATATATTTTTCACGTGTCACTTACTTATTTTTCAAAATCATTATTAATGATTATATTCGTAACGAGATATTCCACGCTTGTAGTTTTAATAATTGTCAGCGTCATTGAATTCTTATTCACGGATTAATAATATACTACCATTTGGATACCATTATAGACCTGGCATGCATAGAAAATAGAATATTACCATCAAATGAATAAGAAACTGATAGAGCGGATAACAATCGTATTAATATGTCGATGAGGACGGATAAATATTGCACCGCCGTTGGCAATATTGAATAGGGCGGGTATTGAATAGCCAGGTCGGTCTTTGATGCATAGTAATTGCTTACGAAGGAGGAACAATGTATACTTAGATTTCTTATTAAATCTTAGTATATTTTCTACATAGTTTAAGCTATTATGCTATCCTAATCGTTATAGGTATGTATATAGTTATTGCGGAATACAAAAGTAGGGATATTTGACCAAGGAACAAAGTAATCAACGATTTTATTACGTATGTCATACAACGGAGAAGTATTAGGGCTTCTCAAGGATTCTCAACTCAAGCGAAAATACCAGGAAAAACACAAAATATAAGCTTCTTACGCAACAACACGGCATGACGCTGCTGTTGCTGTAAGTTCAATATGGCGTCCAATCATCGTCCAATGATGACGTGTCATGAGGGAAAATGTGACTTCAGCGCCACAACGGCTATATCGGAACTAAAGCTGTCATAGGCCTGATTATGACTGAGAATCTACGAATAAATGAGTTCGCTGCTGAGAGTACTGATTTTGAGGATGGGTTGAGGAAAATTAAGCTATCCTTGAGTGAGATTGAATCGAGGAAGCTTTTGAGGAAGCGACTTAGAATATGGGTGGAAGATGTTCAAGATCTCTTCTACGTTTTTTTGCAGAGTAATTGCGGATGAAAGCCTCTACTTTTTCTTATCGGGTGGGCAGCAAGCCCTGGAGACAGATTTTTAAACTATATCTGACGTGGTTTTTAATGTAACGACTACCACCAGAGATAGTAGCCGGGACAACGGGACCAACGGCTTATTATATAATTTTATAATAATAAATTATATAATAAATAACGGCCCGTCTTGCGTTGACCTGGGTTTGTAATTAATTCCAGGCTATGTTGGTAATCCATGATTATTAGATAGAGTTAGCTCTTTAACACAGAGTTAATTGCTAAACGCTGGTTGAAGTAAGTGGGACTAAGATTTTTTTGTGATTTTGCTATCACAAATGTAAGCCTTCTTAACAGGGTCCTTCTTGATTTATGCTATTTGGGTTGAGTACAGTTTTAGTTTTGGAATGGAACAGCAGATTATTTCTTCGCTATTTAATGTCGGCCCCAAACAGAAAGTTCTTTCAGTTTGATAGCCTGATCATCTCCTTAAAACCGTCCAGCGTAATAGGAAAGACCCTGTATGTCAAGTAATATGTTATAGGGTCCATCTTAATATGCCGACACTTTTTTTTAAGTAGGTGATCAGATCGTAAAACTGAACAACTTTTTTTGAGGCACCAACATCGAAATCGCGAAAGAAAATCAGCTAGCTGTTCCATACAAAACTGCAAACCTACTCGATCCAAATCTAAATATATGGGACAGCGGATTTTTTTTCGCGATTTCCAGGATGGTCTTCCATGGTCCCATAGAGAATGTTGTTCAGTTTGATGGTTTGGTCATCCCCTTAAAAAAAACAGTCAACATATTAAGAAGGACCCTGTATAAATCAAATTAGCCCACACAAAACACATTTGTTCCGCCATTTATAATGTAAAATAATTCTGTCAAACCCAAAATGTTCACATGTACAAAAATAGGGGATTAATACAACCAACACAGGTTAACAAAAAATTAAATCTTTACAGTGTATGAACGGGCGCGACCTGTCAACCGTCAGCGAGTCCCCAAACGGCAATGGCCACTGGAGTCACGCCTGGCGTCTCCGTCTGAACGAACCTTCGGACTCCATCGGCTCCCCTCGTAGCATCTCCAACTCCAGCCTACGGGAGGTCGACGAGGAACTAACCGGCGAAGAACTTGCTACCTACATGTACCAGGTCAATTGTGATATAGGAGGACTTACCTGAAATACGACCGTTTAGGTTTAATTGCGGTTAAACCGATGGTTAAAATACAGCTGTGCGCGAAGACAGGGAATGGATCGCGCTAAGTGAACCTCCACTTAGGCGTGTTTGGACCGCATACGAATCATAACTTTTTACACATTTGGTATCGCGCTAATCTTGACAGCTCATGACAGCCATTTGGACAGATCGCTCATCCGTTTCAGGCTGTCAATTACATGGTAAATAAGTCAAGTTTCGCGCGATACGGAATTCAGCACAGTTGAATAGTAACTGGATTACAATGTGATCAGAACTGAAATTGAATAAGGATTGGCCTTCGAAGTTGTGTACCGACACATGAGATCGGTGACAGTGTTTAGCGAAAGTGATGTATTTTATAAATGCATCTAATGTTGCAAGTGCGTGTTGAAAGTGTAAAATATTTAAAATTAGGTGTAAGAACAGAGATGTGATTGAAACAATATTTTTGTCACAAATTGTTGTTAATGTTAAGTAGGTTATCGTCAGATCAAATTGATATGAAGCATGTGCTTCGGTTTTTATTATATTTCATGAGATAATTTTAGCAACTTTTGAAATACTGCGTAACTTTAGGGTCGAGTCATTTGCGATTTCGAGCCAAAAAGTGGAAATTAAAATTCTTTTTCCCATGTTTCCGTCACCGTCGCGTCGATGTGACTGACAGGGGAAATTATTCGTGAATTGCTGACAAGGAATTTTATTTGTTTCTTATTCAAATTCGATTCTTGTAAATGTTTTTAGGAATGATGATAAGACTGAATACCATCACAAATAAACAAAAACAAGTGAAAATTAACATAATACGATTTTTTTTATTATAAAACTTTAATATGACATAGTTTTATTTAACTCACACTCAGTTGCAGAAACTCTCATTAAAGCTAATTCTCCATTAAATCTCTTGCTGTCACTTTTTGTCTTGTTGACGTTAATGAAGGATTATCTTTAATGAGCGTTTCTGCAACTGGTGTCGAAGGTATAACTTTACATTGAATAGTATACAGGGTATAAACTTAAATGCGTTCCATATTTAAAGGTGATTTAGACCATCATACCGAAAAAATTTCAATATAGGACCAGCATTAAAATCGCGAAAAAAAACGGAGGTTCCATAGAAAACTTCAATGCAATGGTGACTCAAATATATGGAGCAGCTGATTTTATTATCGCGGTTTCGATATTGGTCCCATAGTGAAAGTTGTTCAGTTTGATGGTCAGAAGCAACCCCTTAAGTACGCATTTAAGTCTACACCCTACATCATAGAGAAATGTCCGTACAGGGTGTTAGCGTAAACAGTTGCATTACTTTAAGAGGTGATTGTAACCATGATACTAAACAAATTTCCCTAAGAAACCTATAATGAATGCAATCAGCTGATCGAATGTTTGTATGAAAAGTCTTTTTTTTTAACGTAATATTCCTTTGGGAAGGTTGTTTAGTATCATGAGTACAATCACCCATTAAAGTAATGCAACTGTCTACCCTAACACTCTGTATACAGTAAATTTAAAAAAGAAAAGAGGTTGGTATAGTATGCAGGGTCCTTCTTAATAAGCTGACACTTTTTTAAGGGGATGATCAGACCATCTAACTGAACAACTTTCTCTTTGGGTCCAACGTCGAAATCGCGAAAAAAATGCTGCTGTCCCACACATTTGGCTCGAGTAGAATTGCAGTTTTGTATGGAAGAACTGATTTTATTTTCGCGATTTCGATTTTGGTTCCATAGAGAAAGTTGTTCAGTTTGACGGTCTGATCATCCCCTTAAAAAAGTGTCAGCATATAAAGAAGGACCCTATATAGGTAGGTAGTATTTACAGATAACCTAAGTGAGTTCTTCAAAGTTCTAGATAGCTTTTCTCGTTTGCCGACGAACGCAAACGATCAGTGGCTTTGCTTTTTCAAACTTTTCCGTGATTGATGGTCTCTCCACGTTCAAGAATCGTAGCGATGACGGCGGTAGAAAACCAAACTTTGTTCTACAGGGTTGAAAATTAAGGGTATATTACTGTTGGCGCGCTCCATACAAACGAAGTCTGGTGCTATATTCAATACCCACCGACCGACCGATAACCGATTAAACTCAATGAAATTTTGCAGAAACAATCTAAAAACAAATCTCTATGCTTGTATTCGTGTCAGATTTTCCTTAAAATGTACAGTTTTAAAGTTACAGTGCCTCAAAGATTTCCATACAAATCTTAAATTAATCTTAGCATTGAAACTGTATATTTTAACGAAAATCGGATGCGATACAAGCATAGAGATTTGTTCCTAGATTATTTCTGCAAAATGTCATTGAGTTTGCAAAATGAATTGGTTAGTATTGAAAATATCACCAGACTTTGTTTGTATGCAGCGTGCATTTACGCATCCGGAATAAACTTCTCTTAAATGCTTTACATACCGAACGGGTGCTTCACTGCCAGTTGCATGTACGTTCTTTAAAGCTAATCCTCCATTAAATTTCTTGACGTCTCTTTAATGGAGGATTAACTTTAATGAACGTAAGTGCAACTGGCAGTTAAGCCATCAAACTGAACAATTTTCACTTTGGAGCCAACATTGAAATCGTGAAAATAAATCTGCTGATCAAGATTTTAATAGCTACTTGACCAAAATGTATGAAATTGCAGATTTTTTTGGCGATTTCAAAGTTTGTGCCATAACACCAAAAACACCCGCCGGTTGTTCGATATGTTACGCAGCAAATTATTAAAGTACCTACCATTTTTAGGGTTCCGTAGTCAAACAAGGAACCCTTATACTTTCGTCCATTCTGTCTGTCTGTCCGTCTGTGAAGAGGGGTTGGAAAAATTCGTTTAAAAACAATCCTGTGAGGTGTCGTGGTATTGTCCATTGGAACAAAACTCCCATAGAAAATAAATCGATATAATGCTCTTGTCTCGAGATATCTGCGCTCAAAGTCAAAAATAGGGCGTACCCCCGTCTAACTTCTAAAAAGAACAGTAAAATAGATTTGATCTCTAATGTTAAACTAGATGGCGTTGCACGAAAATAAATCGCGCTATCATTGCACTTCTACTTACACAATGGCTACGGAACCCTTTCACGGGCGAGTTCGACACGCTCTTGGCCGGTTTTATTGAGGACTTATGGCATTGGGCAGAATTTACGATTTTTGTGGTCAGCTCCGATACGCTTTTACACGCAGATAACTTATTTATTGGTCCATACGGACCTGGTTTAAACGCATATATCATAGCATAAACACTAAATAGGTAAACAGCATCGTTTATACAAGGATTTCTAACGAGAGGCGTTCTTGAAAATCTATTTCACTACTGCACATAAATTCTTGTTCAAAATTAGCATGTAAAATCCATAACAATACTAATATTGTTTTATATAAATTAGGGCAGATTATTATTTTTTCTTTATTTGTATTTGGAAGCCGTATTTTATTTCAATATAAGCTTGCCAGGTAAATAGAGGCCTTTTTAATATACTTACACATTTTCTGGGGATGATCAGACCATCAAACAGAAAAACATTCACTAAGGTACCAACATCGAATGTAACACAATCATAGTTATCGATCACCGCCGACGGTAACACAATCATAGCTATGTTGCGTCGTCGCAGTAATAATCGTAATCCCCATCGCCGCCGCGGGGGACAGTCGCGATCTCTGCCCTCTCCTTTTTCTTCTGGCGTCTACAGACGCTACCGGCACATCGCTGGCCAGTTCCCACCGAACCCCGCTACCCAATCCATCGCGCCCATTGCCGAGGTCCGTACCCATTATGGGTGCCCCTTGGGCAGGTTGCTTAAGATCATTCACTGGTTCGGTAGGCCTACCAGGGCGTTTCGCCATCACTGGTGTGGTACCCCCAATAGTCCGCAGTCACAAGCAGTAACTGCTCCCTGAGCAAACTGTATACGTAATTTAAAAAAAAACAACGAAATCGCGAAAAAAATCTGCTGTCCCATACAAATCTGCAAACTTACTTGAAATGTATCGGACAGCAGATTTTTTTTTCGCGATATTGATGTTGGTCCCTTGGAGGAAATTGTTCAGTTATTTTATTTACCTAGCAAGCTTAGATTGAAATAAAATACGGCTCCCCAATAGGTCCTATTTTTGACTTTGAGCGCAGATATCTCGAGACAGAAGCATTATAACGATTTAGTTTCTATGTGACTTTTGTTCCATTGGACACATTAATTGGACAAGAGCTATCTAACGACATCACACTCGATTAAAAAAAAAAAATTTCAACTCCTGTTTCGATGTGTGGGGTTGGAAAAAAACGTTTTCTTCATAACTGTTTTTGGGTTACTGTTATCTGTCTTCATGCCAAATTTCGATTAAATAACTGCAAAAACGAGCGATTTATTGAGGCAGGGCATACATACACACAAACAGACATACAGAATGAACGAAAGTATAAGAAAAAAACCTAAAAAGAAACCAGTGTATCAATGAAGTTTTCAGGAAAGTCTATCGTTAATAAAGTTCCAGACTTTACTTTGTTCTTAGATTTTTTTCTGACCTATGTTGTAGGATAAAGCCAACCGCACACTGGGGCGGTGGCGGTCTGCCCGCACGGGCAAGCATATCTCACACTGCCGCGTTGGCGGTGGCGAATTTTTTTATTTAGTTGAAGACAAGTGTTCACGATGTTTAGACGTCCTAGTACGATTAACAAAACATAACATAAATCTCGCTTATAAATTATTTATAAAGATAATTGGTAGTTGTAGCCAGGCTGCTGACCACCCTGATCGGGATTATGGTCGTGAGTTTATTTATTTATTTATTTATGTATGTATGTATTTTGTTCTCGAAATCTGTTTAGTATAAAAATAACGCATAAAAAACCAATATATGTGTCGATTATAAAATGAAATACTTAAGGGGATATAATTCGGAGCGCGCTCCATACAAACGTACTATGGTGATATTTTCATTACTAACCAATTAAAGTCAATGAAATTTTGCTGAAACAATCTTGAAACAAATATCCATGCTTGTATGGAGTCAGATTTTCGATAAAATATACAGTTTCAATGATAGGATCAATTTAAGATTTGTATGGAAATCTTTGAGGCACTTTAACTTTAAAACTATACATTTTAACGAAAATCTGACTCTATACAAGCATAGAAATTTGTTTTTAGATTGATTCTGAAAAATGTTATTGAGTTGAATTGGTTAGTATTGAAAATATCACCATAGTACGTTTGTATGGAGCGTGCTCCGAATTATATCCTCTTAAAGAGGATGAAATTTCGATCAATTGTTCAGATTCATCCGCCATTTTCGCTTAGAACGCGGTCAGTTTTACAACTGAACGCTCCCGCCAACGCGTCGTGCCCGCGCTCTACCACAAAAGTAGTGGCGGAAGGGGCGGGGCTTGCGGTGGCTGACCGCCTGTAGACCGCGTCTTGCCCGCGCCTGTGTGAGCGGTCCATAGACTACCCAGTGTGTGGGAGGCTTAAACATAAGAAGCAAGGCTGTAAATTGTCACTGAAATGAAATGTTAATAGTTTTAACTAGTCCATAAGATTTATTTTTCTAATAAATAGTTCCTAATTTTGTCACTGGTCAGCGCTAGGTGGCTCTGTTAGTAGGTGTGGGTGTCAGATTAGGTACGTATAATACATTTTCCGCATAAGTTTTGAAATGTATTTAATTTTGTATGTGCAAAGCACAGAATTTTTCATTGCCGTTGATGTTTAATATTGTTTAAAAATTGCGCATTTGAACATGAATGCAAAAAATGTAATTACAACATAAACAATTTGATCAAGTATGTACATAGAATATCTAGTTGTTAAAAATCACAAATTATTAGTTTGAAAAAGGCAACGAACTTAAAACATCATGACAAGGAACAATAATTAATGTATTTTAAAATTCTAAATACATATTGCAGCTTTTATTTTCATTTCGTCAGTGTGATCATGATTGTTAAATAAATAAATACTCTTTATGAATCTGAAATTGGTATTTTGTTTCAAAGCCTAGAACACCTCCTATTACTAATTTTATCCTATTAATAGTGACTATTCTAATAAATAATCCTTAGATAGCCAAAAAAAGAAACATTATCGCATCGTACGACACACAATGGGAAAAGATATGGAGGTGCATTCTGAGTCACCCGGAATACAACACAGCAATCAACAGTCATTTCCAGTCAAAAATAAAATAAAAGACGAAAGCACTAGTAGCGAGCAGACTGAGGCGCGTCACAAGTCAATAAAACCAAAGACGACAGGACAGCACTAGTACCTAGCATATCTTTGATTAAAAACTTTTCGCTTGAGCATATCGAGGCGCGTCGCAAGTATGACACACATTAAGAAGAGGTGCATTCCAAGCCTCCTGGAATACAACACGGCAATCAACAGTCATTTCCAGTCAAACATTAAACATAAGACGACAGCAGTAGTAGCGATGAGACTGAAGCGCGTTGCAAATCAATAAAACCAAAGACGACAGGACAGCACTAGTACCTAGCATATCTTTGATTAAAAACTTTTTGCTTGAGCATATCGAGGCGCGTCGCAAGTATGACACACATTAAGAAGAGGTGCATTCCAAGCCTCCTGGAATACAACACAGCAATCAACAGTCATTTCCAGTCAAACATTAAACATAAGATGACAGCAGTAGTAGCGATGAGACTGAAGCGCGTTGCAAATCAATAAAACCAAAGACGACAGGACAGCACTAGTATCTAGCATATTTTTGATTAAAAACTTTTCGCTTGAGCATATCGAGGCGCGTCGCAAAGTCAATAAAATAAAATACGATAACACTACCAGTAGCATACAGTTACTATGCCTTACTAGGAATAGAGGAACACACATGAGTTGTCAAATGAAACCGAAACACAAAAATTATCTTTCACGTTAGATTCACAATTATTCACAGGGTTCGAATTTTCACCGTGCCGGCAAGCTGTCAAACAGTTCCCAAATCGGTTCTATTGCCTCGCTTCACGTAACTCTTTCTATTATAGGTACAGTGGTGCCGCTACGTACATCTCGTTCTATCAGCCGTCTGTTTCTCTATTCTTGGTATAGATACATTATGAAGAGAAGAAGAAGAAGCTAACATATCAAGGCGCATCGCAAGCACACCCCGGACACTGCCTACAAAAAACAGAGATTGACAAGATGACGTCAATACATGCGTAACGGAGTCTTGGCTACAACAACTTTAGCTGCGTGCAGTACATGACTTTTTCGTAAATAAAACGCATTGAGACCCGTCTATTCAAAAATATTTTTTATGGGCATCAGTAATAGTAGCAGAAAGCGGGAAGACAAGTGGCGACAGCCGCCGTCTCCGAAGCAAAAGCGCTACTTTGCATTTCTAACCCCTCTTATAATGTTCTGTGCTCACGACTATGTTCCCCAAGGGGGTAGTCAGAGATATTCTGAAACCACAGAACATTCAGGTTTCACTAGTACCGAAACTCTGTCCAGTGTGACGGGGAGTGAGCCCGTCGCCACTTGTAATGGATAGTGGGTACAATTACATACCTCGAAATTGAAGCATGCAGGTTTCCTCGCGATGTTTTCCTTCTCCGAAAAGCCAGTGGTGTTACAAATCGTACATAAATTCCGAAAAACTCATTGGTACGAGTCGGTCTGGACGGGGATCGAACCATCGCCTCCTGCACGGCAGGCAAGGTTACTG
Source organism: Agonopterix alstromeriana (assembly GCA_963924505.1). NCBI lineage: Eukaryota > Metazoa > Arthropoda > Insecta > Lepidoptera > Depressariidae > Agonopterix > Agonopterix alstromeriana. Next base: position 5,543,168 of record OZ004670.1, read on the forward strand.
GCCACTGGACCACCACGCCTGCGGCCTATTGATGCGGCTTAAAAATATTCCTTGAGATTAGGTAAAGATTGACTCGAAACTGCAATGGGGTCCACATATAGAAACCCTATCGGGTAGGCTAAGCTCGGCAGCTAATGCAGTTCGGAAAATTCTATAGCGAACCGATATAGCTACTGCGAGACTTGTGTACTTCAGCGACTTTCATAGTATCATGTCTTATGGTATTCTGCTGTGCGGCCGTGCTACAAATTTTGAGGCGACCTTTATCCTTCAAAAGCGGGCAATTCGAGACATTTATTAATCTGCGTTGTCAGGTAAGGTTACTCGCCATTGTTACATCATAACGAATAAAATAACCATAAATAAGTAGCTATTTGCCTATTTGCTCACGATTTCGTCCGTGCGGATAATAATTGCAACCCTATTTAATATCGCTCTTGAACCGTATCTCTCCCAAGTTCCTTTGAAACCCACATATCCGTTGTAGCGGAAAGCTCCTTAATCTTATCCAAACTATGGTATAAAATAAAATTATAAAAACTTTATTATTTTATATTTTTAGGGTTCCGTACCCAAAGGGTGAAAATGGGAGCCTATGTTGTCCGTCCGTCCGTCCGTCCGTCCGTCCGTCCGTCCGTCCGTCCTACCTATTTAGGGCTGTAACTTTTGATCCGTAATAGCTAGACAGTTGAAATTTTCGCAGAATATGCGTTATTACGGCGGATTTGTTAACTAATTTTAAGAATAGTAAAAGTAGTAGTTAAAAATACCAAAATGTTAAAAATTGTGGGGAGTTTATTCTTAACAAGAAACTAGTTTTTCTCAACGTTTTCTCGCTCTATCGTAAAAACGGTAATACATACAAACGTCAAACTTGATGTGATTATAGAGCAAACTCTACAGTACAACAACAAATAATAAAAACCGTTCAAGTATGACTCGGTCTCGCGCTAAAGGCCCCTGAGAAAAATCAATTTTTTGTAAGTTAATATGTTGTGTCGTAAGGTGGTGTGGCACGGAACCCTAGGTGCGCGAGTAGCCCGACTCGCACTTGACCGGTTTTATTTGTAATACGTAAGTATTATTGAATGCAGTGAGCGTAGGCAGCGGATTGTGGACAGGTATGTCCGTATTAATACGTGAGATTTTTAACTTATGTACGTAATACCTGACTGCTCTCAAACGGTGGAAGAAAACGTCGTGAGGAAACCTGCATACGCCGAAAAAGAAATTCTGAATTGGTCATTGTTCATTCCTTTGATTAGTCCAAGCCTTTCACCCATCCTTGAGAGTTATGTGCCCTGCAGTGGGATGCAAACTTTAGCTGAAACTAATTATATCAATTCGCGATTTCAATGTTGGTACCATGGAAAAAGTTGTTCAGTTTGATAGTCCGATCATCCCCTTAAAATAGTTTCAGCTCATTTTATTGGAAAACATCGTGAGGAAACCTGCATGCTTCAGTTTTGAGGCATGTATTGTACTTACTGTCCATTACAAGTGGCAACGGGCTCACTCCTCGTCACACTGGACAGAGTTTCGGTGCTAGTGAAACGTGGAAGTTCTGTGGTTTCAGAATATCTCTGACTACCCCCTCGGGGAATATAGTCGTGAGCATATGCTTTATTACTTTACGATCTACGCTAAATGTTTGATTCGAGAAAAATTGTTTTTAACTTGCTGAAAACCCAATTAGAATGGAATACCGGAATAGAATCTTCGGTTGAACACTAGTAAATAAATACAAAAGAAGTTCTCAAATACTCTTGCAACTGTATCACAGTTTCTAGTGGAGTTTTCCGGTAGCTTTTGCTTGAAGTTTAGGCAAGTAAGCAACGGTATTGAAAAAGTTACTAGAGACGTTACATAATATTCTGGAATGTATACAATAGTATTTGAACACCTTGTTGCGATTGCTTAGTTGTTATTAGACGAAAAGATTTTCCGATTTATATGTAGCTTTCTGGCCAATTCGGTATGACAAGTTTTTTTTGGAGGGCTGAATCGAAAACCATTTCGAGATAATTGTCTCAATAACAATATTTTCTACGTCAGAGATTTTAAAATGAAAAGAGTACGGTTATAATTAAGGAAAGAATGGTAGCGGACGAGCGTGGACTAGTTTTATATAACGTTCATGGTCAAAAATGGCCACGTAGGTACTTCGAAGGAGGAGTACGCCCGTCGCGTCGTTAAGAGAAGTTTATTCCGAATGCGTAAATGCGCGATGCATACAAACGTAGTCTGGTGATATTTTCAATACTAACTAATGAAACTCAATGAAATTTTGCAGAAACAATTTAGGAACTAATCTCTATGCTTGTATTGTGTCCGATTTTCGTTAAAATATACAGTTTCAATGCTAGGATTAATTTAAGATTTGTATGGAAATCTTTTAGGCATTGTAACTTTAAATCTGTACATTTTAAGGAAAATCTGACACGATACAAGCATAGAGATTTGTTTCTAGATTGTTTCCGCAAAATTTCATTGAGCTTAATCGGTTAGTATTGAAAATATCACCAGACTTCGTTTGTATGGAACGTGCCAACAGTAATATACCCTTAACAGCACCATTTGCTGTATGCTCTAAGGCCTAGGGCGGCCTAAACTACAAATCCGCCACTGATTATATTACAATCCTTTTATTAAAGCCATCCATTGATCCCGTACGGGCATTGGAAAGGGTCGAGTACGTATACAGGGTGTAATTTAAATCTTAGAGGATCAAGGACTTCCCTTTATATATAGGAGACGGAACTTTTAATAACTCCATGAATTATGAGAGGAGATACCTCTGAAGTTTCCTTAATCTGGAGTATTCTGGAGGTAAGACGGTTTAATTACAAGCTACGGGTACCTTTAGGGACGCATAACCTACCTTGGTTAATTATTCGTGGGTCTAAAGAGAAGTTTATTCCGAATGCGTAAATGCGCGCTGCATACAAACGAAGTCTGGTGATATTTTCAATACTAACCAATTAAAATCAATGAAATTTTGTAGAAACAATCTAGAAACAAATCTCTATGCTCGTGTCTTGTCCGATTTTCGTTAAAATGTACAATTTCAATGCTAGGATTAATTTAAGATTTGTATGGAAATCTTTGAGGCACTGTTATTTTAAAACTATACATTTTAACGAAAATCTGACAAGATACAAGCATAGAGATTACTTTCTAGATTTTTTCTGAAAAATTTCACTGATCCACCGTTATGGGCACGGTGGTCATGCCCACAACCCTAATTGAGGTCGATAGGCTTTCAGTCTGTAAAAGTTTATTCAACATCGATATTGTGATGTGCAAACAAAAACACATTTACTTTTTAATTTTCGAGCAAACGGACTAACATTTTACAGGTTCATAAATTTACCAGTGTTCGCTCCGCGGCTCTGCACGCGTAGGCCTATACTATACAAGGTCTTCGCCGGGGCGTTAACAATTTTGTGAATTTCTCCTTTGTAGAAATGCATTGTAGCGATCGTGAGCAATTCTGCTGTCCGACTCGCACTTGGCCGATTTTCTGGAGGCCGTGACCACAACCTTTTTTGAGTGCTGGATCCGTCCCTAAGAAGTATCCCCCACTGAACGACCTTGACCCTTTCAGAGCCGCCTCACCTCTACTAAACTACGTCATTTTAGTAGGTATACCTATTGTTGACTGGCTTGTCCTTCATTATGTCACTGTGGTGCCTTTCTAATTCAAGGAAAACAAATTCGAAAATCATAAGAATTCGCCGAATTCGAAGTGGGACCAGATTTCATATAAACCCTGTCATCATCTTTTTAATATTATGTAATTATATAATTAAATATTCGTCTTACAAATTTTTAACACCAATTTTACATCATAATATTGCCTACACAATGGTGTGTGTCGCAAGTAAAAGTGACTTCTCCTTATAATGTAGATGTACGTAACAGACTTTTTCAAATATTTATATAGGGTTTCCTTTGAACACAGATTTCATATGTATTTTATATAAGATGAGAAATATGATACATAGCAAATAAAGCCGAGACGTTGAAGATCATTGGTATATTTTTCATTAATTTGTATGTCTTTCAAATAACGAGAAGATAGCTTCTAAAAACCAGGAAAAGTGGCCTGGCTTTGCGTTTACATAGTGGGAGCGTCTTCAGGCTTCATAAAGAGCGGAAAAATATACCAGACCATCACCCCATGTTTCAGTACCTATTAGCCATAATCATTTCCGGTACCTATCAAGTTATTAAAATTTTCAGCTACTTTGATATCTACGAAGTTTTATAAACTCGGAGAAGACTATTTATTTTGCATATCGCAAGAATCCAATCGATTCCGTTGTTGGTTCTTGGTGAAACTTTTGTTAAATGCAAAACTTGGAGGTTAACTGTGCGTAGTGAAAACAAACTTAATCGTTGTTTATCTTTGAGACTGGAAAATCTGCGAGTACTTCAAAGTCAAAGTCAAAATAATTTATTCAATAAAGGAGCTTGAAGCACACTTATTAAACGTCAATTCTTTTTTTAAGCTACCACCGCGTCGCGCGTCGGATCATTTTTTATCGCTGTAGGGAAGATGCGGCCCGAAACTCTACAACATAACACGACTTATTGATTATTACAATATAAATTCTTAAGCTAGGGTTATGTATACAGTAGTACAGTAATACAGTTGTGCTGTAAAGTACTTACCTAGGTATCAGGTCCATGGTCACAGGGCTTACTATAGTATCGTTATTTTTAATTATCATTACACTACCATCAATATCAACAGCATATAAATGGGCAAAAAAACTGAATAATGGCATAAGACAATTCACTTTTTTAATCTCACAATAAAGGTTTATCACAATTGCGCGGCGACACTTTATCCGATGATAAAAATAAAAATTTTCGTCGGAAATCAATAAGTCCGTCCGCAAGAGACTTCGGAGCTTTATTTTTTAAGTCGATGATTGGAATAGAATATAATATTTACTATCAAATTTGTGATAGTATTTAAAATGTCAGTATGTAGGTATATAATATGTTTTAACGTCAACGTACGCCATCCAAATCTAAAACCGTTTCCGTTTTTTAACACCCGACGCAAAACGAGGGGTGTTATAAGTTTGACGCCTATGTCGGTCTGTCTGTCTGTTGCATCGTAGCTCTCAAACTTTTTCGATGCGTTTTTTTAAAAGAAAGCTAATTATTGCAAGAGTGTTCTTAGCTTTCTTTCATTAAAATTGGTTTAGCAGTTTTCAAGTAACTTTAAAAATTACGAAATAACATTCCATTACAAATTAAAAAAACCCCTACGCCAAAAACAAACATTTGAAAAGTGAAAAATAATTCGATCACCTATTATTTTTGATGTAAGCAAATGTATGTTTTACTTTTTAACTCTTATGATATTAAGATAACCGGGGACCGCAAGTGATTGTTGAATAAAATATCAATGATCATTTCATAGCGGCCCCCTACGCATTAATTGACCTAAAATATCTTAAAAGAGAGTTAAAAAGTAAAACATACATTTGCTTACATTAAAAATAATAGGTGATTATTATTTTTCACTTTTTAAATGTTTGTTTTTGGCGTTGGGGGTTTTTTTTAGGAATATAGCAATCATTTCCGATGGTATAACCCTAGCTTTTGAAAATCAATGTCGCCAATTTGCATGAAAAGTCAGTGAATATTTGAACAACTATTTTACTACCTTTATTCAATAAACTTGTTGTAATACGTAAAATTTTGTCGTCTGTACTTTTAAGTTATGTTTAAGAGAACATAATAGATGGTTAGGTAGGTACAATACCTACCTACAGAGATTAGTTTAATCGATTAATAGACCGATTAATTAAGAGAGCCAAATGAATGTACAGCCGACTCGTACCAATGAGTTTTTCGGAATTTATGTACGATTTGTAACACCACTGGCTTTTCGGTGAAGGAAAACATCGTGAGGAAACCTGCATGCTTCAATTTCGAGGCATGTCGACCCACTGTTCATTATAAGTGGCGACGGGCTCACCCCCGTCAAACTGGACAGAGTTTCGGTACTACTGGTGAAACGTGGATGTTCTGAGGTTTCAGAATATCTCTGACTACCCCTTCGGGGAATACAGACGTGAGCATATGCATGCCAAATGTATCTTAAACTTTTTTTTTTAATTAATTTTAAATTTTCAATAATTACAGAGAGTACAAATTACGAGTACGTTACATTTCCCCAAACTGCAGTACAGTTTGTTGGCGAAAGACATTACACTCTAGTTAAAACAATAGGTCTATAATCTTACCCACACCCAGTTTAGTAAATAAAAAATAAGATAAAGTATTATGTTAAAGTACATAGATAATATCACAAAAACATAACAAAAAGTTTGTGATATCACATATACAACGTGTTAACGAATTAACGCAAAACTAGAAAGTAGTTTAAAATACCAATAACATTAAATTTTAACTATCAAAATAATAATGAATTTATTGTTTCAATCCAACAACCCTGCCACAACAAATTTTGTTATAACAAAATTATTGGACTGAAACAACAATAGAGAGAGAGATAACTCAGATTGAGTTATAACTCAGCTGGGGTGTATGAGGCTTTGCGCTTTTCATCAACACGCTGCATGTACCCAGACACCTACTAACAGCGATTGTTTACGAAATTTACCTAAATTATTTTCAATTATAGTGATTCAAGGATAGTTTTTCTTAGTTTTGCTTTTAAAGTTATTATACAAAGTTTTTGTTTTTGCCTTAACCAGTCAATACTGTTAAATATTTTCGGAGTTAAGTACTTAGTGGTCCTTTCACCACTTTCATCACAAAACTATTTAACTTCGGTACCTACAACATTGTATTACATTGTGTATGTAACCTTGGACGTAAAATGTGCGTCGCAGCGAGCACTTTAATTTCCATCAACTTGAATGTTTTCAGCATTCACGGAAGTCGGCTTCAATAATCGTAGTGTTTCTTCGTTTCTTCTGATTCAGGACTCTACTCTTTAGTCCATATGAAGCCAGCAGTCTCCATACAAAAAGTATAAATGTTTTACACTTCTCAATCCTCCTCAATGTTTTTAGTTCATAAGATGTTTGTTTATGTATTTGATAATTAAATAAAAAAAAAATAAAAAAAAATCAGAACATATTTCAATGAAATTTTAATGTGTTACCTATTGCTATGATAACTAAAGATGTTTATTGTATTCAGCTTTTTTTTATAACGAATTTCAAGACATGTTTGTAGCTGTGTGATAATTTAATTTTAAGCATAATGTTTCACAAAAATGCTTATGAATTATAAACCTATACAACGTGTTAATGGATTAACGCAAAACTAGAAAGTAGTTTGTTTAGAATCGAGAGCAGAATCGAATTATCATGGTTTCAACATATGAATTTTTTAACAAAATACGAAATAATTTGTTTGTAAAATTTTAAATTTACTGATCTCGGACTCAACCCACCGCTCGGGCACTCTCACCCTACTTGCAATCAAAACAAGATTCTTAAAATGTATCCATGAGGACGTTAGCGCTTTCATTCATTGCTAAAATGATAACAAATAATTTTTGACTCATAACTTAAAATGCGAATAGCTTTAAATTTTAACTAGGTATCAAAATAATGATATTAATGTTTCAATCTAATTATTTTGTTATAAATCAGTCGGGGTGTTTGAGGTTTTGCGCTTATTCCTTAACACGTTGTATAAGTAGTTATTATTTATAGTGCACGGAAATGAGACCCAAACCATCGATTTCTGTAAGGATTGATTGGAGTAAGAAAACGATTTCGCTTTTTGAATAAAGATATATGTTTAATGCGCACACCGACTCAAATGATCGATTGATTGCTCATGCTGACACGTTAAAAGAAGAGAAAGACTGTATCAAATCTTCGTTATCTTTTGTAGGTACCTGATTACTTCTGTAACAATGCAGTCTTTTCAATCGACGATTTGTGACGTTGAAGATTTGCGTAGGTTCTACGCTCATACGCGAAGATTTAAGGGCTGGACTTCCAAACCTGTTTTTGGTTGAGTTTTAAGGTATGAAATAGTCGTTGTTTTAACCAAGAAAAAATATATGTTGTTGTTCATGAACTGTTCTTGATTATTCTGTGGCTCAAAACACGATAGTTATTACTTCTCTCGATCATAAAAGCATGCAAAGATAGGTAAGTTTATTACTACTACTATTTTTAAAGTTTTACTTAAAAATTATTAACACTACAAATAAAAAAAATACACTGAAAAATAGGAAATGACATTGTCCAAATTATTCTCAGGCTAGTTTTCCCCCACCACCCAAGAGAAAAGATATTGATGAAAAAAACGTTTTTTTGCGGACCTGCCGTCAATTGAAATGGGATGGCTAATTGCAAACTTATGCTTGTAAGAAAGAGACGCTTGCACTCGAATAACCGGGTCTTAAGTAAGTACGAGTAATACGCGCTTAGGTGAAAATTTGCGTATCAGTTGTTTAATGGGTCTAACACTCAGTTTCAGAAACGCTCATTAAAGTTAATCCTCCATTAAATCTCTTGCTGTCATGTTGACGTAAGTAGTAAAAGCTAGGAAGAGATTTAATGGAGGATTAACCTTTAATAATTGTTTCTGCAACTGATTGTAAGACGCCCGTGCGCGAAGATTTAAGGGCCTATGTCGAAAAATAATTGAACCGAAATGGTCGTGTGATATGATAGCTTATATTACTGCCTGATGCGAGAGAAAGAGATGGGGCGGCGCGCGCGCCTGAAACGACGCAAGCGTAAAACAAACTTTATTTACTTGTGATTGTACTATTTATGTAAGTTCAGTTCTGCTCTAATCAAACTTTATAAAATATCAATCTCTTTTTATTAAATCAAGTCTCGTGTTTCTATTATTCACCGTTTAGCAGTTCCAAGCGTTTATCGATAAAGACGGAGACTACTTTGGCTTATTTTTCTATCTAGAAAATGTCTCTAATTCGTGTTTTGGCTCTAATCAAAACTTCAATTATATGTTCAATTTACACATATCCGCAAATCGTACTCCTACAGTTAGTACTTCATGATATATGATGCTTTGAAGAATCTTATTTTTTTCACATATCCTCTTATGTAAGTAATACGCTGTTAGGTGACAATTTGCGTATTAGTTCTACGCTCGTAGGCGAAGATTTGAGTAGGTACTACGCTCTTAGGTGATAATTTGACGGCCCGATAGCACAGTCGGTAGTGAACCTGCCTGCTGTGCCGAGGGTCGTGGGTTTGAATCCCGTAAGGGACAAATATTTGTATGATGAATATGAACATTTGTACCCGAGTCATGGATGTTTGTATCTATATATGTATGCTATATCGTTGTCTAGTCATCATAAAACCAGTCCAGGCTAGATTCTGGTACTTTCAATGTGACTAGATAATGTGATTTGTGTGACAATGTCCAAGATATTTATTATTTATTATTATTAAATTTGCGTAAGATCAACGCTCAAATGTGAAGATTTGTGTATGTTGGTGAAGCTTTTACTAACTTGCGTTATCTATTGCCTCTAAGTCTGTGGTATGTGGCTTAATGGATCGATTGTATGTTCTTACATGGACATTATATTAACGTTTAATGTCTTGGTAGAGCTATAAAGTTTTATAGGTGGCACATTTTATGCCGCTTTATTGATATTATCACCGGTATTAAGTTTGTACAAGTTACGGTGTACCATAACAGTGCATCTTTTGTTGTCGAACGAAAGGAGATGTAATTTCCAAATAGTTCAGATCTAATCTTAAATAAAGCAAAAAGCAAAAAGATATATTGTACCTAATCTTCTTCGATGTACAGCAACTGAGGGACCTATTGGGGTATATCAACCCGTCTTTACAAATACAGGTGGTCCCTCGATGCTCATAAACACCATTTGGTTATGCCATTACGCCTAATACTTTTTATTGCTTCACTATATAACACTAACTTTGGACGCTGATATATTGCTGACATTGACATTTTCTTTCCCCAGGTATATTGTACACAGTACCGTAATAAGGATTTTATGCGCCCCCGGTAGGAGCTTCTATAAAACGCGCCCTTGAAAAATGTTCTAATCTAATTCGATCCCAATTTTCCATCGCCTGCGGCATAATTTTTTTGCTAACAGTACTTAATCACTGCATCGTTGATGACCGTTAAAGTTTGTTGCTGCCAGACATAAATAATCCTTTTCACTCTTGTCCACGATTAATGTTAATTAATTAATCTCTGGCACGCTAACTGTACGACAATGACACAGAATAGGTAATAGTATATAGTTCTATATACAGAACGGCGACTTCCCGCGCCCCTTTTGACTTCAGATTCCCCACCTCCCCTCACACTTTCTGGGAAACTTGAGGGAAGCCGAGCAAGGGAATGTAGTCAGGCGCGCGCACCCGTAGTATTTAAATTATTGATTAAATTAAAATATTATAGGTATGCTACTACCGTGCATGACCCTAAAACTAGGTCCTGGTCATAGATATTATAATACACCTGGTAATTTCTGCACCCCTCCAAGGTCTGCGCCCTGTGCCTGGGCACCACCTTTTGTACCGCCCTAGTTACGGCACTGCCTCTACATATATTTTCTGTCCACTGAATTGAACTGATATTCGTTTGTAACGGCTACACAAACAGCATTGATTTATTAACGCTCAGATATCACCCTAAGGCCCAGTTTTGATGAAAGAAAAGAGGGAAATAAAACTTTTAGAGAGTTAATACGGAAGCTAGAATGTTTTTGTTGTCGATTACCATACTGCCCTTGTGATATAGTTTCCCGATGTAAGTTGTAAAAGTAGGTACCTAAGTAGTACTAAAGTAAAAACTTGCTGGTCTAGTGTAGGTACGTAAGTTTCTACAGGACTACGACTTTGTATCCGGTATTAAGTAGATACCTAAAAACCATGTCGTAATCATCGTTTTCATCTTCAATGTACAGATACACTTCTGTTACAGTTTTTAGGGTTCCGTAGTCAACAAGGTACCCTTACAGTTTCGCCATGTCCGTCCGTCAGTCCGTCTGTCCGCGGCTTAGCTCAGAGACGCTTAGTACTAGAAAGCTGTAATTTGACATGGGTATACCTACATATTTATCACGCCAACAAAGTGGTAAAATAAAATCATGATAAATATTTTTTTAGGGTACCTCCCCCCTACACGAAAAGTAGGGATGCAATTTTTTTTCTAATTTTTTCCATGGTGTGGGGTATGTTGGATAGGTCTTTTAAAAATATTGTAGGTGTGGGAGAACTATTTTTCGATTTAGGGATCCGTTAGCGAAATAGTGCTAAATAGCTATAGCTTTAAAGTGAAATTTTTTGTTAGAATCAAGTGTCGCCCCCCCGAGTCGAGTAAAATTTTTTCTTTTAGTATCATAGTACCTAGACAAAGACCTATTCACGATTTGACCTAGTCAAAGTGTGAAATGTTGACATGCCGCAATATTTTTTTTGTATTAACAAGTTTAAATTGTTCCCATACAATGAATTTGAGATTTTGATATAATTATATTGAATTTAAAACGCTATCTTGTTTTATTTCTTAAATTATAAGGGTATGTTCAACCATTCCTACCCCCCTGTTCAACCAAGCCCATTGGGGATGGTTGAGCCAAATCTCATTTTTTGTAAAAAATTGTCTAGCCCAATACATATTACACTCACAAAAATCTTAGTACATACCATTTGTAGCCAAATAACTGCGCTATTTATGACTGTCACTAAAGTGACATCACTGCATCTTTGCAATAAAAAATTGTGTGCGTTTAAGCAAAAGGTGGTTCAAGTATCCCGGCCTCCCCCTACCTATTATACAGGGTGTATCAAAACACCCGACCCTGGTAATATTTAAAGGGGTGGTTTAGACCATCAAAATTAACAACTTTCACAACGTAAGAAACATCGAAATTGCGAAAAATAAAACGAAATACCCACTAAACTCAAATGTATGAGAAAGCACATTTTTTAATCGCGATCTTCATGTTGATACCATAGAGAAAGCTGTTCAGTTTTATAGTCGGATCATTCTCTAAAAATATCGTCGTCATATTTTGTTGGACCCTGTATAGATAGGTTGGTATGTTGTTACATCTAAACTGATAGAGATCCAATTTTCGAAATAAGTCAGTCGATATTATGTGTCACTTACAGCAACGAAGAAAATGTTTCACCTACTCGCACCTAAATACGTAACACATATGTTGTGCTGCTATAAATTTTGCACAGAATCTAAAATTGAATCCTCGGCTTTCACGACCCAGTTAGAACTGTGAAAAATGTTTTCAAGTACAGTGTAAACTCTATATACTGACGCTTAAGAGAAGTTTATTCCGAATGCGTAAATGCGCGCTGCATACAAACGAAGTCTGGTGATATTTTCAATACTAACCAATTAAAGTCAATTACATTTTTAAGAAATAATCTAGAAACTAATTTCTATGCTTGTATGAAGTCAGATTTTAGGTAAAATATGCAGTTTTAATGCTAGGACTAATTTAAGATTAGTATGGAAATCTTTGAAGCACTGTAACTTTAAAACTATACATTTTAACGAAAATATGACTTCATACAAGCATAGAGATTCGTTTCTTGATTTTTTCTGAAAAATGTCATGGATTTTAATTGGTTAGTATTGAAACCAGGCTTCGTTTGCATGGAGCGCGCTCCGAATTATATTCCCTTAAGGGACTGAGTATAGTGACGGCCCGATAGCACAGTCTGTAGTGAACCTACCTGCTGTGCCGAGGGTCGCGGGTTCGAATCCCGTAAGGGACAAATATTTGTATGATGAATATGAATATTCGTTCGCGAGTCATGGATATTTGTATCTGTATAATGTATTCTATATCGTTCTATAGTCATCATAACACAATTCCAGACTAGATTCTGGTACTTTAAATGTGACTAGATAATTTGGGTGACAATGTCCAAGATTTTTATTATTATTATTTTACGACGTTATTAAGAGTGGACGTTAAATGGAAAAAAGAAAAATTAACATTATTTTAAACTCGTATAATACAGGGTCCTTCTTAATATGCTGACACTTTTGCAAAGGGATGATCAGACCATCAAACTGAACAACTTTCTCTACAGGACCAACATCAAAATCGCGAAAAAAAATCGATTGCTCCATACAAAACTGCAAACATACTTTAGCCAAATGTATGGGACAGCATGTTTTTTTTTGCGATTTCGATATTGGTCCCATAGAGAAAGTTGCTCATTTTGATGGTCTGATCATCCCCTTAAAAAAGTGTAAGCATATTAAGAAGGACCCTATATACTGCAGGGTACAGACCTACCCTCAAGGAGGTGTCAGAGCCAAATGCGGATTGGTAAGGTACACATAAGCGATCAACATTTTGGAGTGTCAATGGTACGTTGCGGAGAGGTATATCAAAGTCAAAGTCAACATAAATTATTCAATATAGGAGCTTGTAGCATCTTTTATTGAAGCTACCACCGAGTCATAACGTGTTGTCACTGTAGAGAAGATGCAGCCAGAAACTCTTCAACACAACACGACTTAATAACTATTACAATATAAATGGACACTTAATCATGCTCAGACATGCCATGTAACGTATTACCGACTGCTCTCAATGAAGTATGAAGCTTTCGGTCTGTAGGGATATTTATTCATGTGGTACGGTGGTAAATCAGAATTTACCCTACTTTGGATTTTGATAAGGCAACCAATTTCGTAGATGTCGTTTTTTGTTTATTCCGGACTCCGGTTCAGACAAGTCAGTAAGTATTAGTACTAGAAGATTACTATGAAACGTGATGTGACTTTGACGCTTTTGTTAGGTAAGTACTATAACATAACATAACCTAACATAAATATTCTTTATTTGCACACCAAAAACATACAAGCAACAAAAATAGAATAATAGAACGTAAGGGTACAAATGGCGGTCTTATCACTAAAAGCGATTTCTTCCAGACAACCATAGGATGGAAGAACTCTTACTTACTTAGCTTACAATATATACGAGTATATAAATATATATATATATATACATAATATCTAACAATGAATACATTATCAATCAAATCAGCCCACATCAACCCACTGCTGGGCATAGGCCTCCTTTTTATTGCGCCACTCCTCACGGTCCTGTGCCAATCTGATCCATGTACGACCCACAATGTCGTCTGACCATCGCATCGGTGGTCTACCACGGATGAATACATTAATAAACATATAATAGGTAATGGATCAAAATTCCAAATTAATAATAACGAGTCAGAAGGTGAGATAGTGATCTCTTACTCGTTTTTTAAAAATGGGCAGGGAAGGAGCTTGTCTTATAATAAGAGGCAGATCATTCCATAATCGGACAGACTGCACTGTAAACGAATGATCATAGGCGGACGATGAACAAACGGAGCCAGTAACAAATTTTGAGCAGAGCGCAGGTCATGGGGCATGTAGGAATTTGAAACGGTCCTTGAGATATGATGGGGTTGTGGAGGAACTACTGTGATTCCTCCGGTGAAAAGGGAAGATCTTCCGCCAGGCTAGATGTGAAGCCTGGGGACCGGCCGTGGTCCAACAGTTCTTAGTTGGACCTTGTATATATATCGAATCTCTGTGATTATTTCTCTTGCGCGATTCATGTCTTGTATACGATTGTAAACCTTATGTGTAGCGGCTAACGGGTTACCAATGTGACGTCGCAAGTTGTCTTTACGTACACATTTGGAAGTGCGACCGTAGTGCCATCTGTTAGCTTCGTTGCTATAACTTGTGGGTGTTGACATCTGTGGCAAGTCCCCACAGGGTTATAGAACAGAGTACAAGAGGGAAAGAATATGGAGATTGCGACGAAGGCGAATCGGAAGCGAGTTTAGCTTGGAACGGAATTGAGAGACGTGATCATACTTGCGAAGGCCAAATATGAACCTCATGAAATGAAATGAATGTGAAATATGTACTTTCTTCGATGATTGCCTTCTTTTATTTTACAAAAGTGGATAACAATACATGTTACAATTTGTTGACAATTTACTGATAGTGCGACTTTCAAAAATCGTATCGCACTGCGATGTGTGTACATAGTCGAGGAAAAATAAGGTTTGAGATTGCATTAAAGACACTTTAGTAAATTGTGTTTGAAATAATATTACTGTTAGTTTATAACATTTTTGTCGAGATTTTGTGGTTATATTAGCTCAGGAACCGGAGAAATACCTTAAAATCGATATAAATGTACAAAGGGCAAGCTTATTTCAAAAGAAATTTCTTCCAGCATACTAGCAAAAGAGACAGTTAATTATCACAAGGCAAATTTAATGTGTAACAAACAGTAAATAATTTAGTTTTGAGGTTATAATTTTTGAAGACTTACAAAATATTAAATATCTACTCAAATTTACGATATTAACCGGGGATTATTATTGTTATAAGTAAAACGTATCGAATGAAGCCATCCTGTACAAAATCACCAGTTTTCCAGTTTTTGTTCTTACCTAAATATAATGTTTTGTAAATGTTTTAATTATTCACAATAAAAAATCGGGGATTATTGAGAATTTATGTTTTTCAGGTATTTATCTACTATATTCCAAATTATCACCAAAAGTGCAATTAATGCAACCTTCTCCATACAAAAATCCGTAGATTACCCCGACTAACAGAGGTCCTTTTTTTTAAGTTCACACGTTCAAATCAGCAGTAGAAAATGTCAAAATGACTATGGAGATTATGCATCATTCGATCAAGATTTTGAAAGTACTTTGAGTAATTATTATAAGGACTAGCCTTGCGGTAGCATTTCCCCTCTGCCACGGTATAAACACAATTGATCTTATGCATTTACATTCAATTTTACACCTTATCACTAAACGAGACAGCCTATAATTGCGAAATAATAACTTCGAACTTAGAACGTTTGGGGTTCACACGAGACTCCTTTTATGATTTTTAACATTCAAAATGAGAATCTTAAGTTATGGGGAATAAAATCCAAAGTTGCGGATTTCATGTTACCTCGCCCCCCGCAAAAAGTGGCAGAAATGTTTGTTAGTATAACACGCGTAACCAGTCCACATATAAATAGTCAAAGTGAAAGTAGTAAGAGCAGTTCTCACCGATCCCAGCTACTTCTCACCGATCCCAGCAACGTCCTATGCCGAGGTCCGTACCCCCCTGGGGTGCCCCTAGGTCGGTTGCTTAAGTTTATTCATTTGGCTCGGTGACCCTTCTGGTCCCTTTCAATAGTCCGCAGTAAAAAGCAGTAAATGCAGTCAATCCAAAAAAAAAAAAAAAAAAGTAAGAGCAGCATTTCATATTAGTTAGTGCGGGAATGATGACTTTTAAAATTGATGAAAGCAATTAGGTATAGGTACCCACACCTAATCTCTTTCTTCCTAAAACAAAGCTTTACTTCAAAATAATGTAAATGGACCTTTGCGAAAATTGTAATACCACAGGTATAATATAACACCTTTCTATAATATGTGTAGGTCGTATAATAACTTGCAAAACAACTCTAACAGTAAAGCTCTAGCTAAGCTGGGTAAGCTCTAAGTAAAGTACTTGTTACACAGAAATACCTAACTTGTTCCGTAAAAGATTAGTTAATCTATTTCTGTGTTTAAATAACATACGTCTTAATTAATAAAAAAAAAATTATGCAAGTATAATTATTATGACGGCCCGATCTTAGATCAAAATAAAATAAATGGATAGACCTTTCGCGAACATTTCAAACCAGAAAAATGAGGCCAAACAAATGAATGGTACCGAGATGACAGACAATTGTGTTAGTTTGTATGGACCAATTGGACTAGTTGTATGCTTCAACTTTAGGTCTATCCATCAATTTTACTTTGATCTAAGTCCCGATAGCTTAGTCGGTAGTCAACCTGCCTGCTGTGCCGAGTGTCGCGGGCGCGGCATATTTGTATGATGAATATAGGGTCCTTCTTAAGGGCCTATGTCGAAAAATAATTGAAGCGAAATGGGCGTGTGATAGCTTATATTACGGCCTGATGCGAGAGAAAGAGACAGGGCGGCGCGCGCGCCTGAAACGACGCAAGCAAACTTTATTTAATTGTAATTGTACTATTTATGTAAGTTCAATTCTGCTCTAATCAAAATTTAAAGAAAAATCTATCTCTTTTTTTAAATCAAGCCTCTTGTTTCTAATATTCACCGTTTAGCACTTCCAAGCGTTTATCGATAAAGACGGAGGCTACTTTGGCTTGTTTTTCTATCGAGAAAATGTGTCTTAATGGTGTTTTGGCTCTAATCAAAACTTCAATTATATGTTCAATTTACACATATCCGCAAATCGTGAGATATGATGCTTTGAAGAATCCTATTTTTTTCACATAGCCTCTTAATATGCTGACAGTTTTTTCAGGCGATGATCAGAACGTCAAATTGAACAAGTTTCTCTATGGCACCAACATCGTAATCGCGAAAAAAAAAAATCTGCTGTTGTAAACAAAACTGCAAATCTACTAGAGCCAAATGTATGGGACATCATGTTGGTCCTATTGAGAAAGTTGTTCAGTTTGATGGTCTGGTTATCCCCTTAAAAAATTGTCAGCATATTTAGAAGGACCCTGTATAAATATTTTAACCCAGGTCATGAAAAAGTATCGACTAGGGTAAAATTGATATCATTAGCATCCTTTTAAACTAAGAAGTCTACCCATCAAACTGAACAACTTTTACTATGGGAGCAAAATATTCAGCCTGTCCATTCTAATCTGCAATGCTTAGTCGAATCAAAATGTGTGCAACAGCAGTTTTTTTTTGCTCCGTTCGGTTTGCTACCACAATAAAAGTTGTTCAGTTTGATAGGATGCTACTAGTAATGATTTCAAATAAACCCGGTTTATGTATCGTTATCTAGTCATCATAATACATGCCCAGGCTAGATTCTGGACTAAGAGGAAGGATCTCCATAGAGTCCGCATAAATTGACGGTTGTAGTTGGTCTCTTTTGTCTTATGACGTACCTTTAATAGTAGAAGGAGATGGAACTATAGATATTTGTTTATGCGGCTGTCCACTTTTTTTTGAGCTAGTGTCTGTGAAAAGTGACCGTAAACATAAGGCCATATGTCACTGGGTGCCTTTTGTCCATACTACTTGACACCACACACTCAAACCTAAACGTCAAAAAAAGTGGGAACTTTACAATTGGTATGGCTCACTCTAGTCTTAAAGAGAGATCCTTCCTCTTAGATTCTGGACCTTAAATGTGACTCTCTGACTACATAATTTGTCACAATGTCAAAGATATTATCTAAATTGAATATGCAAGAATTATTTACATTGAATATGCAAGAAATATCAATAAATATTTATACAAAAATTTCATGCATATTAAATTTATTATCTAAATTATTTCATTTAGATAATATCTTTGAAATTGTGACACTAATTATGTATTTTTGTATCAATATTAATTGATAAAAAATTTCTTGCATATTATTCATTCATAATAAAAGATTCATTATTATGCCTATATCACCTAAGTAGGTATCCTGTAGGAATCTATTTCTGTGTTATAAAACAACAAACATTATAAAGTACCGTTTTTATGCAAATATAATGTACATTAATGTAAACACGGCTTAGAAATGTAATAATTCAACGCAGTTCGTCTTTGTTTAGCTTTATCTAGTAAAGGAATTTAGTAGGATCGCAGGAAACTGGAGCAAACAATGTCTGAGGGTGTAACGCAAAATTACGTAACCGTGTCACTCACGATGCGCTGCTGTTACGAACGTAATAGCAAAAGTTAATTATAGAAAAGAAGTTTCGTGAATAAGAATTCCAACTCTGATTTTCGTTCTTTTTTAATAAAGTGCCTAAAGTTGAAGCAATTTCTCGGTCCAAAGCAGTTAGTTGTTAAGGTTGTGGTATATTTAGCGGTTTTGAAGGAAACTTTCTTTTCAAAGTTTTCGTTTGACGGCAAGTTTTTGACCACGACTTATTCCAATTCGCAATAAACAAATAAATATAAATAACTTGGACATTATCAGACAGATTATCTAGTCTCATTTGGAGTAGGTGGGTACCAGAATCTAGCCTGGACTAATAATATTATTATGATTAGACAACGCTATAGAATAACACAATATTATACATATTATAGGTACAAACATCTATGACTTGGGTATAAATATTCATATTTATTATATTAATTTTCTAATTATATGTAGTATGTATGTGTATTCTGTTGTATTCAATTCCTTCACATTATTACTATTATTGTTTTATTGTAACACCGACCCGTTCTTTGTTATATTTCCTCTACCCTAAGGTTGTCTGGAAGAAATCGCTTATTAGCGAAAAGATCGCCTTATTTGTACCATAATCAGTTTTGTTTCCTATTTTGTATTTTATTTTGCTTATGGTGTATATAAACTATATTTCATTTCTTTTATCACACAAATATTTGCCCCTTGCGGGATTTGAACCCGCGACCCTGCTTCAGCAGGTAGGTTCACGACCAACTGTTCTATCGGGCCGTCCAATTAAATAGATATTACGTTTTAGAACGCACCTATTTTAGCGGAGTCATCTCGTTGCAATCGACCGACATCCTTCCTCCCTTCAACCCCCCTTTTATAGGCTCTTGCGTCCCCCCATTACTGGTAGCAGTACCACTTCTGCAGGCCAATAAGGCTTACAGTAAAGTTCCTTTTAAAAAATCCGCTAAATTGGATTGTAGGTAGGTACCTAATCGTTTTCGAAAGAGATTTCAGATTGTTTCCGGTTCTTAAGGAATCTTCTGTTTAAGTTCTTTTATTTTTATCTTTTTGTATATTTATGATTATTGTTGTGAAAAAGGCTTTGTATCTTGAATAATAAATTTCAGTATTTTACCTATTTTCAGGGTTCAATTGGATTTGTTTGAGGTATCCGGGCCGAGAATGTTGGTCAAAGATCAAAGGCTCTTTGTGTTCCTATCGGATTATCAGACGAAAATATGGAAAAAGGATGACTACCTACTGATACTTACAGCTACTACTAAGAAAGTAAAAAACGAACAAGTACCTATCAATTCTTTGAATAAAGTAAGTACTTGACATAGTATTATAAGAATAGGGTAGTAGCTTTTAATTTTGCGTAAATGAGAGTGTCAGGAATCATAAGAAGTCATTAAAAAAAAATATTTGATGGAACGTCCAAAGGACTACATTTGGAAGCCTATGTCAATAGGAAATATAGTTATATCTCTATTTGACGTTTCTGGGTATGGTTCGATAGATATATTATATGACTGTTGTATGCCCCGGAATATCCCCCACATATCCCAGAAATGAGCCAATAAATCTGTTACGTGCGAAACGATCTCCGTTGTCTACAGATATACTGTTCTATTACATTATTATCCTACCATCCGGCGGAAAGTCCGCCCCAATTATGCGTTTATGTCGGATATTTCTCTAATCCTTTTCGCATCGTCCGAATTTAATAACGTTAATGGTTAAAGATTGAGGAAAATGGGTTTTCTTATTGAATTTGTTCGTTGATTCAATAATTTTGGAAAGATCTTTGGTTCCTGTAATTTGAATTTAATTTTCTGATTCCGGATACCATTACATAATTATTATAGACTACAGAGAAGAGGAATTTGTGTTCGCGGTATCCGTGATTTAATGGAATACCTTTAAATTTTTTCGGAACTTCCAGATTTTGGCGTAGAAGCAGATGCATAGCATAACTAAATTGGTTTGGTGTTTTCCGAAATCTCTATACAGGGTCCTTCTTAATAATGCTGAAACTTTTTAAGGGGATAACCAGACCATCAAACTGAACAACTTTCTCTATGGGACCAATATCGAAATCGCGAAAAAAAATCAGCTATCCCATACATTTGGCTCGGGAAGTTTTGCAGTTTTGAATGGAACAGCAGATTTTTTTTTCGCGATTTCTAATGTGGTGCCATGGAGAAAGTTGTTCAGTTTGACGGTCTGATCATCCCCTTTAAAAAGTGTCAGCATATTAAGAAGGACCCTATATTTTCACAATAGCATTGATATCGTGATCACACTGTGCTGTATAGGAAACAACGTGTTAATGAATAAACGCAAAACTAGAAATTTATTAAAAAAGAACGAAAATCAGAGTAGGAATTCTTATTCACGAAATTTCTTATATGTAATTAACTTTTGTAATTACGTTCGTAACAGCAGCGCATCGTGAGTGACACGGTTACGTAATTTTGCGTTACAGCCTTAGACATTGTTTGCTCCAGTTTCCTGCGATCCTACTAAATTCCTTTACTAGATAAAGCTAAACAAAGACAAACTTGAAAGATTACATTTCTAAGTCGTGTTTACATTATTGCACATTATATTAAATAATAATACAAGAGCATTGACTTACCACTACTGAACGGAGGGTCCGCGCTCAAAAGTGTCCTAATAAAAAGAGAACGAAAACGCAAAAAAGAGAACGAATTAAGCAACAGTCTTCGTTTGATCGGCCGACTACGCGCATGCGTGGGCGCCCCCCCTCTCCCCCCAACCCCCAAATAGGTCCCGGTTTTCAGTATTTTCAACATTACTCAAAAACAGTAGGAGTTAGGTGAAAACTGTTTAACATGCAAATAATCCTTATTAAATTACCTAACAAACGGTACCAGTTTCATACTAATTAGAGTGTTTGTTTTCAAGCTATGCTTACAGACATAAAATAAAAGTTTGAAAATACAGAAATTTCGACCAATTTCTTAATTTTCTGAAGAAACTGTATGAATAAAACCTTGTTCCTAAACATTATTCCTAGCACGTTTTTCTTTAAAACAAGACAACATTTTCTTAATTTAACATATTAGTAATGAAGTTGCACATCATTGCATCTGAGCTGATAAAATTATATTGCAAGATGTTATTATGTTTTCAACAATAAAATCACAATGGCAAATAACATTAGTAGTATTTTAGTCTCGGACACTTTATTCGAGTATTTTGTACTAGACCATAGTATTTACGTCAATGAACAAGAGTGTCGTTAAATGCCAGTACAAAGATAACGTAAAGTTGAAAAAGTTTTTAGGATCATGAGTACAATGGTTTAAGTGTAGACAGTTCCATACTTTAAAATCGGTACTTGCCTTTAATTCATTTTGTGGCCTTCAAAAACTTTTCATGTTTGTCATTGAAACAAAGAGTTTCAATAAATTGGTTACATCATTGAACGAACCAATTGAGCCAAATTTTATTGTGGTTCATGCATGGTTCAATGTCATCATGATAGATTGCGTGTAGTACGCATCTTATAAATAAAAACTGGTCAAGTGAGAGTCGGGCTACTCGCTCACCGAGGGTTCCGTAGCAAACCACCAAACAACATAAAACCAAAAAAAAAAATCCCTCGTTCTTTAATACGAGACCCACTCACACTTGGCCGGTTTTTATAATTTATTGTTATATTGTAGAGTTTGTTCTATAATCACACAAAGTTTAACGCTTGTATGTATTACCGTTTTCACGATAGAGCGAGAAGAAAAAACGTTGATAAAAATTAGTTTCTTGTACGAGTATGAGGTCCGACCTTACATTAATTTTTTTGACATTTTGTAATCTTTTAACAAATCCGCCGTAATAACGTATATTCTGTGAAAATTTCAACTGCCTTGCTATTACGGTTCAAAAGTTACAGCCCTAATAGGTAGGACGGACGGGCGGACAACATAGGCTTAATAATAGGGTTCCGTTTTCACCCTTTGGGTACGGATCCCTAAAAATTGTGTAACTTAACTTATAAAATAAAAGTAGGAACCAGTAGGAATCCATGATAGAAAATACGGAAATAAAAGCAAAGTATGAGACATGCAAAGGTGTTAACAAAATCTGATGACAGCTAACATTGAAAATATTTTTTCAACGATTTTTAAATAGCACTCAAACGGTTTTTATATAATGCCTTTTTCTAAACCTTTCTATAATTTGTTTTCACGTACACACGGCGACACATCAAGCTAAACAAAACCAATATAAGCTGGCCGCGCGACGTTATACGTTATTCGCCTTACGCGCAGCCAGCTTATGTTGGTTTTGCGTAGCTTGATGTGTCGCCGTGTGTACTTATTATTGAATCATTCCCTTTACGTCGATCGTCTCCGTACGTCGTTTTGACTTTACAATTTTTTTAATAAAATGAAAATTACAAGGAAATTATAGGTACATAATTTTCGTTCTTAATATTCATCCCCGTTTCAAATGTTTTATAACTCCGTCCGTAAAGAGCTGAGTCGCGGTAGGGATTCATATTTAAGAGGATATGTGACAAAAATAGGATTCTTCAAAGCATCATATATCATGAAGTACTAACAGTAGGAGTATGATTTATGGATATGTGTAAATTGAACACATAATTGAAGTTTTGATTAGAGCCAAAACACGATTAAGAGACATTTTCTCGATAGAAAAATAAGCCAAAAGTAGCCTCCGTATTTATCGATAATAGCTTGGAACTGCTAAACAGTGAAAAATAGAAACACGAGACTTGATTTTAAAAAAGAGATTGATATTTTATAAATTTTGATTAGAGCAGAAATGAACTTTCATAAATAGTAAAATTTTAATTAAATAAAGTTTGTTTTACGCAAGCGTCGATTCAGGCGCGCGCACCGCCCCATCTCTTTCTCTCGCATCAGGCAGTAATATAAGCTATCACACGCCCATTTCGCTTCAATTATTTTTCGACATAGGCCCTTAAAAGTTTGTTAGTGAATTATAATCCCTCCCGCGGCTCAGAGCTAAAATCAGGGTAGCATTTGCACATCTAAATACTGAAATGAACCATTGTAAACCCACCCGGAGTATGCGAGTTCTGAGTACTGGAAGGGTGTACACATAAGCGTCGTCGCTTGTGATATGGCTCTTACCGATTCTACTTGTTAACACTTTAGGTGTAAGTAGGTGCTGTTCTTGACGCGGCATCATCTAGATTTTCTAAACTATTTTTCCATATATAAAATATTACTCTTGCTAATACCATCTACGCGTATTCTGCGTCAAACTTTCAATAGAAAAAGTTGTTTAGTTTGACGGTCTGATCATCCCCTTTAAAAAGTGTCAGCATATTAAGAAGGACCCTATATTATAGCACTGACCTACCTTTAGTACGTATTACAAATACGAGCTTTTTTTACACGCATTTCAAAATAAGGCGGTTTTATCGCTAAAAAAATCATCTAAAAATAGATTTTCTTAATTTTTTTATCGAAAAATGTGCATGAAGCCAACGTAACGCACTCACCCAGAAAAATTGTATTAACTCTTCTTTTAAAAATAATAGCCTAATTGAATTTAATTGGAAAAGACGCAGGAAGAGAGTTTCATACCTTGCCATACCATATCCCTAATCAATCACTGTCCTCCATAATACGAGTACACGACGATATCGGACACTAGTCCAGGGATTGCAAACCTTTTTATATCTGACGTGTGTTTTATTTGGCCATGACGTGCCAAGAAAATTACATTAAAATTCACTCTACGTAGCTGCGGTAGGTATAGAATTTAAAGTTCCATTTTTTCAGCTTTCAACGAATAAACTTTAGACAAGTGCAGTCTCAATGGAAACTTGTTAAATAATTTGATAGTTGATATCAAAGCGTATTTGATTACGATCAGTGCTATGTAACTAAACTAAACCGTAATATTGGTTCAGCATGTTCTAAAGAAATTGGAAATTATGCAGGGTGTACGGAAAAGTATCATTAACCTTTAAAAATCAGCTGTTCCATACTAAACTGCAGCACCTACCCGACTCAAATGTATGAGACAGCTGTTTTTTTTGTTCTGACAGGTTTGCTCTCATAGTTAAAGTTGTTCAGGTTTATGGGTAGAGTATGTTGTTTAAAGGTTAATGATATTTTTCCTTACACCCAGTATATATGGGATCTACATATCAGAATACCACAGAGCCCATAATTTTATTTTTAGTCAAGTGTCACTTTCGGCACGCGTGCCATTGGTGCGCCATCCCTGCACTAGACAATACTCGACGGGAGAAATTGCCGATGGGGAAACCGAATTCAGTGGACGCACTCGATTGGCAAATCCGATGCCGACTCTGCCATTGAGCAAGTAACCACTACGTTTTAGACTCTGCCTCGGCTCCGAGCCGATTCTGATACTGTGGACGCTTAACTTCATACCTACAAACTTACGAAACGAAAACAGACAACCCATAACATTTGAATTATTGTGATTAAATTGTTTGCAATTAATGAGATTGTAAGTGATAAAGGGACAATTAATCACTCGGCTGCCTCGATAGCTTTGTACAGTTAATTAATGATTTCAACAAGCAATAAATTTGCGTACTGTTGCATGTAACAGCTGTAGCGAGAGATCTGTACGAGAGAAGTAATGTTTCGGATTTCAAGAGGAATGGGAGGCTGTAAGTAGGTACTTACGTACAATACATTATTAGCTTTTGTTCCTTAATTTGCTTGGTAACAGTAATACAGTCATTATACAGGGTCCTTCTTAATATGGTTACACTTTTTAAGGAAATGATCCGACCGTCAAACAGAACAACATCGAAATCGCGAAAAAAAAATCTGCTCATCCATACAAAACTGCAAACCTACTTGAGCCAAATGTATGGGACACCTGATTTTTTTTTTCGCGATTTCCATGTTGGTCCCATAGAGAAAGTTGTTCAGTTTGACGGTCTGATCATCCCCTTAAAAAAGTGTCAGCATATTAAGTTGGACCCTATATAGATTCCGTGCTGCCGGGTCTTAAGGATAAGAGTAATGGAATGCATTGAGACCATTTTTAGAATGTTTATCTGTTTGTTGGTCTGCTTGTTAGTGCACAAATCACTTAAAGACTACTGAATCGATTTAGATGTGGGTTTCACATTTAGGCTTTATCTCATCGCAATCGGTTCATTCAATCAAAAGTCATGAGGATCGCGGGCGACGCTAGTTTATTATTACTGTAGCCCCGTGACTTTTTAATTTCTAAAAAGGTTACCGATTGCCGTTTCAAAATTTTTGTAAGGTATGAAATTACTAATATAAAAATACTAAAAAATTCTTAAATTTTTATTATGTTCTTCACCTTAGTTCAATTCAATACCCATGCGTCTAGACTGTCTAGAGTTATCATACAAAGCTATAAGACCAGACGAAAAAGTCAATTTTGATCGGTAGCTTATTGTGTTCATACAAACAATAAGCCTTGGTGGTCCAGTGGCGAGTAACCTTGCCTGCCGTGCAGGAGGAAACCTGCATGCTTCAATTTTGAGGCATGTATTGTACCCACTGTCCATTACAGTGGCGACGGGCTCACACCCCGTCACACTAGACAAAGTTTCGGTACTAGTGAAACGTGGATGTTCTGTGGTTTCAGTATATATCTGACTCCCCCTCGGGGAATAAAGTCGTGAGCATATGCATGCTTATTGTGTTCACACAAACAATATCAATTGGTTTGAAGCATACGAGACGACGGAGAAGTAAAAATTTATGAACAGTAAGTACCTAATTGGTATTCGTGCTCGTAACTCCATGATTATGAATGAATAAACCTCCGCAGAACGTTTAAAAAACCTTCAGCGGAGAGTAAAATTTCGAATAAAGTGTAGAGTAGCCTCAACGGGAAAATGAGGCTCATTTCCTTCCCTTTTCATGCTCGCAGTAACAGCCTTGCCCGGAATAACCCTTCGGTTCCTGAGTACCTTGTTAAAATTTCCAGTCACATACATTTGTATTCAGTGTGGGACCCAGTAGTTTATTACGGAGCGGAGTAATTTTATCGATTGATAGTAGATTCTGGGTTATAAATGCTTTTTAGGGTTCCGTATCCAAAGGGTAAAAACGGGACCCTATTACTAAGCCTACGTTCTCCGTCCGTCCATCCTACCTATTTAGGGCTGTAACTTTTTGAAATTTTCACAGACTATGCGTTATTACGGCGGATTTGCTAACAAATAATAAAAATGACAAATAGTTAAAATTTAAGGGGACCTTTCTTTTAAGATATTTATGTCAATTAAAGTGTCGGGGACCGCAATTGATTGTTGAATAAAAAATCAATGATCATTTCATAGCGGTCCCCTACACATTAATTGACCTAAAATATCTTAAAAGAGAGTTAAAAAGTAAAAAATAATAAAAATGACAAATAATTAAAATTTAAGGGGACCTTTCTTTTAAGATATTTATGTCAATTAAAGTGTCGGGTACCGCAATTGATTGTTGAATAAAAAATCAATGATCATTTCATAGCGGTCCCCTACACATTAATTGACCTAAAATATCTTAAAAGAGAGTTAAAAAGTAAAACATACATTACATACATACATTTGCTTTCATCAAAAATAATAGGTATAATAGTAATTAAATTTTTAATAATAAAGCCGTGGTGGTCCAGTGGCAAGTAACCTTGCCTGCCGTGCAGGAGGCGATGGTTCGATCCCCGTCCAGGCCGACTCGTACCAATGAGTTTTTCGGAATTTATGTACGATTTGTAACACCACTGGCTTTTCGGTGAAGGAAAACATCGTGAGGAAACCAGCATGCTTCGATTTCGAGGCATGTATTGTACCTACTGCCCATTACAAGTGGCGACGGGCTCACTCCCCGTCACACTGGACAGAGTTTCGTTACTAGGGAAACGTGGATGTTCTGTGGTTTCAGAATATCTCTGAATACCCCCTTCGGGGAATATATTCGTGAGCATATGCTTATGCTTTAAATGTTTGTTTTTGGCGTTGGGGGTTTTTCCTATTTTGACAGGTTTATCTCATCGTTGCACAACGTTGGTACAGTAAAATAATTTACGAGTATCTAGTATAGTTCGGTATACTTATTATGGTGCACTAAAAACAGAACTTTATCAATTCGTAGTTGAACTAACACGAATCTGCAATAAAACTACAAGGTTTATAAGATTCTTCAAATCTGAGGCAAAATCACAATATATTGATCAAGCAGTGTCTATTCTTAAGGGTATTTATTATAGATGGCGCACTCCATACAAACGAAGTCTGGTTATTTTTTCAATACTAACCAATTAAAGTCAATAAAATTTTGCAGAAACAATCAAGATACAAATCTGATGAAATGCTTGTATGTTGTCCGAATTTCGTCATAATATTACAGTTTCAATTTTAGGATTAATTTAAGATTTGTATGGAAATCTTTGAGGAACTGTAACTTTAAAATTATAAATTTTAACGAAAATCGAATAACATTCAAGCATAGAGATTATTTTGTTTCTAGATTGTTTCTGCAAATGGACATCATCGGATTTGGTCCAAAATGTGAAAGTGCGGGCCAAAAAAATAATGATATAATCTGTTAGGACGTGCCCGTCTAAACATACACATACAACGTGTTAATGAATAAGCGCAAAATCTCATACACCCCAACTGATTTATAACAAAATAATTAGATTGAAAAAATAATTTCATTATTTTGATAGTTAACATTTTAAGTTATTCGAATTTTAAGTTTTGAGGCAAAAATTATTTCCTATCACTTTAGCAATGAATGAAAGCGCTAACGTGCTCATGGATACATTTTAAGAATCTTGTGAGAGTGCTCGAGCGGTCTGTTGAGATCGAATTCAGAAAATTTAAAATTTTACAAAGAAATTAGTTAATATTAAAAAAAAATAACCTATGCTAAAACCATGATACCTAATTCGATTCTGCTCTTGATTCTGAACAAACTACTTTCTAGTTTTGCGTTAATTCATTAGCACATTGTATAGGGTCCAACTTAATATGCTGACACTTTTTTAAGAGGATGATCAGACCATCAAACTGAACAACTTTCTCTATGGGACCAACATCGAAATCGCGAAGAAAAAATCTGCTGTGCCATACATTTGGCTCGAGTAGGTTCGCAGTTTTGTATGGTCTGATCATCCCCTTAAAAAAAGTGTCAGCATACTAAGAAGGACCCTGTATACATGTATAATAGGCGCACACAGCATTGGCCATTTACACAAGTAATCTACAAATAAATAAATCAATACAATATTTTACAAAATTTTAGTCAATTTCATTATTTTAACAATCTAAAAATCGAACAAACAAACAGGAAAATAACAATAATGAGAACAAATTAAAGAGAAGGGAATAAAATGTTACGACTGTTCCCATCGCACTATTGCGGTTGCTGGTCAAATACCGCAGCACCTTGGATTTAAACCGATTCAGAGAGTCATGAAAAATGTCTCTTCACCACTGTTAATTAGAACTAGTCCGTCTTAGCATTTTTTAATATGGCACCAAAGCTGTAGAGCGTAGAGAATTTTATTAAGGTTTGAAAAATCTGCCTTTTCATACATTTTTGATGAAATAAAACTTACAGCTACAGCTTTCGCGCCATAACAATAAATGTTTAGACGGGCAAGTTTTTTGGAAAACAAGATTTTGTTGGCCGGCGCTTTCTCATTTAAAACCAAAAATGTATGAAATGTCGATGATGTCTTTTCATTGACTTTAATTGGTTAGTATTGAAAATATAACCAAAATTAAATAACAAAGTATTAATCTTAAATATGAATCCCTATTAAAATTATTTTGAAGATAAGTTGACATAGGTTATACTCAAAAATTTTCAGCTAATAGTATGGTAAAACATAATGGGAAATGCAACCAAATTATTTATTACCGTTTAGTGCAGTTTTCATTCATATAAAACCTGCATGCTCCAATTTCGAGGCATGTATTGTACCCACTGTCCATTATAAGTGGCAACGGGTTTACCCCCCGTCACACTGGACAAAGTTACGGTACTACTGGTGAAACGTGGATGTTCTGAGGTTACAGAATATCTCTGACTACCCCCTAGGGGAATATTGTCGTGAGCATATGCTTATGCTAAAATCGTTTTGCTTAAACACTTTTTTACTTATTTTATTTTGAAGAACCACATCGCGTCGGAACGTATTGTCGATGTAGAGAAAATATGGCCAGAAAGAAACTGTACAACATAAGAATAAGCTAAGGTTATGTATACAACTGAATACAAACATAATTTGTTTGTTGTGTGGTGTTTGAATGGTGTGTGGAAGTCCAAAAAAAATTATGTTTTGTGATTCTTCTTAATTACCATATTTATGTTTTAGGTTAGAATAAGGGTTCCTTGTTTGACTACGGAACCCTGAAGTGGCAAGTTGTTTTAAATTCCGATCAACAAATTCTATAGAAATTAGAAATGTTATTGAGCTCCCAGTTTCCTTAAATTAAAGAAAAATGTTGTTTGTAAGATGTGGTTGACCCCAAGCAAGAGGCGTATTTTTGTAGAAAAAAATCGAGATCAAAGCGGTCGGTGAAACATTATTAGTTACAAGAATAGTCCTTGTTGGCAACAAGTTGTTGCTACGTAGTGAATTACAGTATTTTCGATTTCGATTTCAAGTCGAAATTTGCACACAGCGCTATGGTGCTATGCTATAAGCAGTCGCTTGTATGAAGCTTTCTATCTGTAGGGATATTAAATCATTATGTGACATGTCTCAAGGAATACCAATAACCACCGTATCTGCGTTAACGTGCATTCCGAAGCACGGAGACGTTGGAGATTAATTCACACTAAACAATAACCGATCTAAACACGTGTATCTACGAGCGAAGTTATAATACGCCACGACCTCAAGCTAATTACATTTTCATAATTATAATTAACTAGTCATTAATTGTACTTGATAAAATATAGCAGACGGTAGATGACAATTATGAAATTGTACGGCTCGGTCGAATGAACAAATGAATGTACGAATTTACAATCTCTTCGTACGTTATTTGTATTGTTCTTGTAACTCGTGTAGTAATATTATAATGACATAAACTAAGATCCAGATAAAAGTTTTCTACACCCGTATGTTTAGGCAATACGCATTCCAGTGGAAAAATCATAATTTAAGGATCCTAATAAAATAGGGTTGCTATACCCGTTTTCCTGTCACAATCCCTTGACAGAAGCTTCCAAAAATGTTTTTTCTATAATTATAGCATGATTAAAACCTTCCCAGAAGAGAGATCATATTATGAAATGATCATCAAATCAGTTCAATAAATTCCGAGTAAATCTTCCCCAATCGCACGACCGAAAATAACGTAACAACCCTAGATCAGCCGTTTCCCTCGTCCATGGCAATACTGGTAAAGCCTGGTTGTGTCGTTAGGACGAAACCAGCCCATTTGGCTCAATTAGTAGGTGCTGAAGGGACCAGTAATGCCTGTTGTGTCATTGGAATGAAACTTGCCCCTTTGACTTAACTAGTAGAGCTGACGGGAATAGTAGTTCCCCATGACACTATTGGTAGTGTTACGCGGTTATGTTATGTGTAGTCGCGATAAGAATATACAATTGCCTAAACAAAATGAGTGTACTTATCGGGAGCAACATTTATGCACCTGGCTGACAGGTCGCAGCCTTAGAGTGGCAACCATGTTTTTTAAGGATGATTGATGATGATTTGAAACAATGAAATTTCCACTGGAGTACATATATATCATTAGCCTAAACCTTAGAGTATGTATATAGAGCGCGCGCATTTGCCGCAACCGACCGGCCTTTGGCCATATGAATAGATAATAACGATTTGATTGGTACCGAGCGTGAGTAAATTATTGCTAAATTTCATAGTATTTCAATAACGCTAGTCTAGAATTTTGTTTAAAATTAACATGATAGACAGACGCATATGCAAAAATATAGATAGGTTGCTCATACATGCTCTAAGCTCTAATCATATTAGTGTAGAAAACTTGTGACCGGATCTTAGAAGAAAATACGCTTCAGTAGGTAAATAAATTAGATGTAGTATGTAGGGTATAAATAAAATATGTTACGATGAGGAGGTCCATGGAGGTACACGCGTCTTATTAATATCGTCGTCTCATTATTGTCTCTCGAGCTTGAATGAACATAATTACAAAAAGTTCTGATTACACCCGGTTCACGTTCCCTGAGAGTATAAGAGATAAGAGGAATTTTGGTAACCATCAGCTGTAAGATTCAGTATTCATAGGGTGTAGAGCATCTCTTTGATGGGGATGGACCAGGTCTGGTTGCATAACTCCAGTCGGTGTAGGAGTTACAGCCGTTCAAAGGTCTGGTGTGGTTGCTAAAAATGAAAATGCATGAATATGCAGGTATTATTGTAATATGCACTGTAGGTATGCGAACAGTACAAAAACTGACATGGTCTATCAGTTTAGGGTTTAGGAGATACAGCTGTTCAAAGGTCGGAACTTTGAATGGCTGTATCTCCTAAACCGACTAACAGAATATTACAGTTTTTGTACTGTTCACTGAGCTACAGTGCATATTACAATAATATCCTATGATCAGCCTTTAAACTCATATATGAGTTATGCAGGCAGACCTGGTCCATCCCTATCACAGAAATTATCTACACCATGTGAATACTGAATCAGCCTTGCAGCTGATGGTTACCAAAATTCCTCTTATATCTTTTACTATGATGTTTGTACCTAATAGTAAAAGTCGTGTCATAAAAATTATGCTTGTCTCAAATGTAAGTCCTGTCTCAGAGTCCGTGTAGCGAATATTGCTTTTTAGGGTTCCCTACCCAAGGGAGCCAGCATATAGGGACCCTATTTTGCTGAGCCAACGCGCTGTCCGTTCGTCTGTCTGTCCTACCTTTAAAGGGCTGTACTGTATCTATCTTTTTACTGTAAATAGGTAGCCGGTTTCACGCAATATGTATTTTTCTTACATAAAATATAAACACGATTATTAAAACAAGTCAACCTAACTTCACCAACAAAGAGAACGGGGGGGGGGGAGGGGGGAGGATAATCATCACAATCAAGAAAAGTGGCCACCATCTTTGACTCTTTAGTTACTTTTGCTTCCAATGTCTTTTGTTATCAATGTCTTCAATCGCAGATGATGTGTAGTTTCATTAGACTGAAACAAAGCTTTGGATGGGCAGGTTGCGGGTTCGAGTCCCGTCCGATACCTACTGTCCATCCTTCATTTGAGAAAAACAAGTCTATTCAAAACCGTTCAAACACAAGTCTTCTTTATGTAAAGGAGCTTATCCTACCAACAAATAGCTTATATGTCGCATAGCTAAAAATAGATCTCAGCCTCGATTATGTAGCAATCTACGTGAGGTTCAGACAAAGCCAGATAGAAACGCTGCACACGTGTAACACGATCGGCTGCCAGCACCTACGTAGATAGTATCCCAGCCCATGTCCTACAATTTGTATTTGTTTGCCTTACTAATTCGTACCTACATCTTAGCTCATGTTTATTAGCTTAGAATCAGTAGCGTAGCCAGGGGTGACGGGGGGGGGGGGGGGAAATGCCCCGGGCGGCACTTTACTAGGGGCGGCAAATTCAGGAATAATATAGATTGATTGAGCTCTGTCTGTAAACGATTCGTAGAGCAGAGAAAAGTAGAGCTCGGAGTTTCTATTCTGGTTAGTATGCCTACACATAATCCTAAAGAGTTCTGACTACAGCTAAACGAGGTGCTCAAAATTTCGAGCGTGCTTCGCTCCATCCATAACTTTTACTTCGGTTACTATGCACATGTTTTGTACGTAAAAAGCACTGGGTCCAACCGATTCGTATTGAGGATAAAAGTCGAGCTCGCTCTAAGTTTCTATTTGTGCATGGATAAACCAAAAGATGTCTGACCACAACCGGAGTAGATATGCAAACAAATTTCGAGCTCGCTTCGCTCGGTCCGTTATTTTTTGTGTAGGTAAGAAAAGGGGGCGGCAGAATCGGTCTGTGCCCCGGGCGGCAGAAACCCACGCTACGCCACTGCTTAGAATTGAAAAGTTCCTGGTAGTAGCGACTAGAATTCTCTCCGTGTTTTAATATATCATGCTTAGGCATTCGCGTGAATAAAGTGGACATGGTCTAGCAAACTAATAGCAAATTTAATTGCATCAATCAATTATCATCATCATCATCATCATCAACCTATATACGTCCGACTGCAGGGCACAGATCTACCCTCAGGGAGGGAGTATGGGCATCAGTCCACCACGCGTGCCCAATGCGTTTGAGAGCATTCGATATTACGTACATAGCCCAGGCAGCACACAAGTCAGATAACTGGCCAACAATTTAACCTTATGCACGGTTAAGCTTTATTATACAACGTGTTAATGAATAAGCGCAAAACCTCATACACCCCAACTGATTTATAACGAATTTCTTTATTTTGATAGTAAAAATTTTAAGTTAGGTATTCGCATTTTAAGTTTTCAGGCAAAAATGATTTGTTACCATTTCAGCAATGAATGAAAACGTTCTCATGGATACATTTTAAGAATCTTGTTTTGGTAGTGAGTGTGCCTGTGCGCTGGGTTGACCACCAGTTCAGTAAAAATTTTACAAACAAATTATTTAATACTAGCAGCCCGTCCCGGCTTCGCACGGGGTAGACAAATAAATTTTAAGACTCATTTTTCTACACCTTCGGTTACATTGTTCAAATTTTACCAAGGATCCCTAATTTTTTTCAAAATGAAATGTAGCCTATGTCAAATTGGAAGAATGTAGCATTCTATTGGTAAAAGAATTTTTTAAATCGGCCCAGTACTTTTTGAGCCTATTCATTACAAACATACAAACATACAAAAATAGGTACAAATCTTTCCTCTTTATAATATTAGTGTAGATTTGTTTGTAAAATTTAAAATTTACGAAACTCGATCTCAACCTACCGCTCGGGCACACTCACCCTATTTACTACCAAAACAAGATTCTTAAAATATATCCACGAGCACGCTAGCACTTTAATTCATTGCTGAAATGATAACAAATCATTTTTGCCTGAAAACTTAAAATGCGAATAACTTTAAATTTTAAGTATCAAAGTAATGAAATTATTGTTATAATCTAATTATTTTGTTATAAATCAGTTGGGGTGTATGAGGTTTTGCGCTTATTCATTAACACGTTGTATATTTCTTGATTCGATTAAATTAAGTAAGTACAAATGATACAAGTTATTAATTTATTTTTTCCGCTTTTATTGATACCTAGATCTGCTAGCAGAAATCGGGCTAGCAGATCCTACATAATTACGATTCGAACGTTTTTTTATACTTCCTGTAAAATTGACATTTGCATAATACCGCTTTATTCGGCTGGGGTAGCGAAGTGTAGCATATCTGCATGATATTTTTCCGGAAACTGATAAGCGAGTCAAATCCAATATGATGCGTTATCATCATCATCGTCAGGTCTGCTTTAAATTTTATTTAAATTATATTTCTACTAAAAGGATTGTAAAAGAAATCCGAAGAAGATGGCTGCTACGATAGGTTACGCTAAGTTAACAGAATCGAAGTTTACGTACACAGCTATTACCACTTTATTCGCCGGAAATGTTTGATTTCGTTAAAAGCAAACATTCTTGAGCCTTTCTTAGTTAATATTTTATTTCTTAGTTATTAAATGGCTATTATGTTATGTTTTATTAAGAAAAGTAATATAATATTATTTTACTTTAATTGTGTAGGTAGATGAAGTGTGGAGGCGGAGGCGGAAGCGGAAGCGGAGGCGGAAGCGGAGGCAGAAGCGGAAGCGGAGGCGGAGGCAGAAGCGGAGGCAGAAGCGGAAGCGGAGGCGGAAGCGGAGGCGGAAGCGGAAGCGGAGGCGGAGGCGGAGGCGAAGGCGGAAGCGGAGGCGGAGGCGGAGGCGGAAGCGGAGGCGGAGGCGGAAGCGGAGGCAGAAGCGGAAGCGGAGGCGGAAGCGGAAGCGGATGCGGAAGCGGAGGCAGAAGCGGAAGCGGAAGCGGAGGCGGAAGCGGAAGCGGAGGCGGAAGCGGAAGCGGAGGCGGAGGCGGAGGCGGAGGCGGAAGCGGAAGCGGAGGCGGAGGCGGAAGCGGAGGCGGAAGCGGAGGCAGAAGCGGAAGCGGAGGCGGAAGCGGAGGCGGAGGCGGAGGCGGAGGCGGAGGCGGAGGCGGAGGCGGAGGCGGAGGCGGAGGCGGAGGCGGAGGCGGAGGCGGAGGCGGAGGCGGAGGCGGAGGCGGAGGCGGAGGCGGAGGCGGAGGCGGAGGCGGAGGCGGAGGCGGAGGCGGAGGCGGAGGCGGAGGCGGAGGCGGAGGCGGAGGCGGAGGCGGAGGCGGAGGCGGAGGCGGAGGCGGAGGCGGAGGCGGAGGCGGAGGCGGAGGCGGAGGCGGAGGCGGAGGCGGAGGCGGAGGCGGAGGCGGAGGCGGAGGCGGAGGCGGAGGCGGAGGCGGAGGCGGAGGCGGAGGCGGAGGCGGAGGCGGAGGCGGAGGCGGAGGCGGAGGCGGAGGCGGAGGCGGAGGCGGAGGCGGAGGCGGAGGCGGAGGCGGAGGCGGAGGCGGAGGCGGAGGCGGAGGCGGAGGCGGAGGCGGAGGCGGAGGCGGAGGCGGAGGCGGAGGCGGAGGCGGAGGCGGAAGCGGAAGCGGAGGCAAAAGCGGAAGCGGAGGCGGAGGCGGAGGCGGAAGCGGAGGCGGAAGCGGAAGCGGAGGCAAAAGCGGAGGCGGAAGCGGAAGCGGAAGCGGAAGCGGAAGCGGAAGCGGAAGCGGAGGCGGAGGCGGAGGCGGAGGCGGAGGCGGAGGCGGAGGCGGAAGCGGAAGCGGAGGCAAAAGCGGAAGCGGAGGCGGAGGCGGAGGCGGAGGCGGAAGCGGAGGCGGAAGCGGAAGCGGAGGCAAAAGCGGAGGCGGAAGCGGAAGCGGAAGCGGAAGCGGAAGCGGAGGCTGAAGCGGAAGCGGAAGCGGAGGCGGAAGCAGAAGCGGACGCGGAAGCGGAGGCGGAAGCGGAAGCGGAGGCAGAAGCGGAAGCGGAAGCGGAGGCGGAAGCGGAAGCGGAGGCGGAAGCGGAGGCAAAAGCGGAAGCGGAGGCGGAGGCGGAGGCGGAGGCGGAAGCGGAGGCGGAAGCGGAGGCGGAGGCGGAGGCGGAGGCGGAGGCGGAGGCGGAGGCGGAGGCGGAGGCGGAGGCGGAGGCGGAGGCGGAGGCGGAGGCGGAGGCGGAGGCGGAGGCGGAGGCGGAGGCGGAGGCGGAAGCGGAAGCGGAGGCAAAAGCGGAAGCGGAGGCGGAGGCGGAGGCGGAAGCGGAGGCGGAAGCGGAAGCGGAGGCAAAAGCGGAGGCGGAAGCGGAAGCGGAAGCGGAAGCGGAAGCGGAAGCGGAAGCGGAGGCGGAGGCGGAGGCGGAGGCGGAGGCGGAGGCGGAGGCGGAAGCGGAAGCGGAGGCAAAAGCGGAAGCGGAGGCGGAGGCGGAGGCGGAGGCGGAAGCGGAGGCGGAAGCGGAAGCGGAGGCAAAAGCGGAGGCGGAAGCGGAAGCGGAAGCGGAAGCGGAAGCGGAGGCTGAAGCGGAAGCGGAAGCGGAGGCGGAAGCAGAAGCGGACGCGGAAGCGGAGGCGGAAGCGGAAGCGGAGGCAGAAGCGGAAGCGGAAGCGGAGGCGGAAGCGGAAGCGGAGGCGGAAGCGGAGGCAAAAGCGGAAGCGGAGGCGGAGGCGGAGGCGGAGGCGGAAGCGGAGGCGGAAGCGGAGGCGGAGGCGGAGGCGGAGGCGGAGGCGGAGGCGGAGGCGGAGGCGGAGGCGGAGGCGGAGGCGGAGGCGGAGGCGGAGGCGGAGGCGGAGGCGGAGGCGGAGGCGGAGGCGGAGGCGGAGGCGGAGGCGGAGGCGGAGGCGGAGGCGGAGGCGGAGGCGGAGGCGGAGGCGGAGGCGGAGGCGGAGGCGGAGGCGGAGGCGGAGGCGGAGGCGGAGGCGGAGGCGGAGGCGGAGGCGGAGGCGGAGGCGGAGGCGGAGGCGGAGGCGGAGGCGGAGGCGGAGGCGGAGGCGGAGGCGGAGGCGGAGGCGGAGGCGGAGGCGGAGGCGGAGGCGGAGGCGGAGGCGGAGGCGGAGGCGGAGGCGGAGATCCGTTTTTCACCGCTTTTCACCCGCGAGTCTGGAGCCTGCGCTAAGTTTGATAGTCTTGATATATTGATATATTTACAGGTTTTTTGACAACAAAAAGTAACAAATAACACATACAAAAAATTACGTGTTACTTAAAATACGTATGGTCTAGATACTTAAATGTTTGACTCACTAATATAACCGAATAACCGTTTGATAGTCTTGATATATTGATATATTTACAGGTTTTTTGACAACAAAAAATAACAAATAACACATACAAAAAATTACGTGTTACTTAAAATACGTATGGTCTAGATAAATGTTAGACTCACTAATATAACCGAATAAAGTGGTAAAAATCCATTGCATCAGCTACATTTCACAGAAAATATTGATAAAACGCACGTAAAATAGCATAACTTTCCAAAAAAAGTATGAATTTCCGACGAATAAAGTCGTAATAGTTGTATACAATTTAGAGAAGCAAATCACTTTAAAAAGAAAAAAATGTAATAGGTTTTTTTAAATACAACGTGTTAATGAATTTACGTAAAACAAGAAAGTAGTTTGTTTAGAATCGAGAGCAGAATCGAATTATCATGTTTTCAACATAAGTATTTTTTTCAAAATATTATATAACTAGCAGCCCGTCCCGGCTTCGCACGGGGTAGACAAATAAATTTTAAGACTCATTTTTCTACACCTTCGGTTACATTGTTCAAATTTTACCAAGGATCCCTAATTTTTTTCAAAATGAAATGTAGCCTATGTCAAATTGGAAGAATGTAGCATTCTATTGGTAAAAGAATTTTTTAAATCGGCCCAGTACTTTTTGAGCCTATTCATTACAAACATACAAACATACAAAAATAGGTACAAATCTTTCCTCTTTATAATATTAGTGTAGATAAAAAAAAAATCGTATGTTGAAAACATGATAATTCTATTCTGCTCTCGATTCTAAACAAACTACTTTATAGTTTTGCGTTAATTCATTAACACGTGTCAAAGTACATTTATGATATAGTAGGCGCGCTTCTAAGAAATCGTGCGATGCGACGGCGATGCGACAAGATGGCGGCCATGCTAAGGGTTGTTACAATCATATTTAGGTGATTTGAAATAAATATAAGATAATCAATATGATATAAGTCTAATCGTTTAATATTTTATTAATTTGTAGTGATCATAATTTACCTAGGTATTTAATTTTTGTTATGAACTATTATTTACGTTTTTAATTCAACGTTTTGTAAGACAAAATAATTATTTTTCAATTAATAACGTGTATTATGTAAAAAAACAATCATGTAGCAGCGTAGCTTACCTATTTATAGTATTACTTGCAGTTTCAAACGGTATCTACAGTAAAAACAACAAAGTTTCAAATCGCTTTTAAAATGTTTCAAACCACTTTATTTCCAACAAATCTTTATTTTGATTAAATGTGGAATCACATCCGTACACAATACAACCAGTTCGAACCATTGTGGTACGTGCGCGTTCGCAAGTATAAATGTTGACACTGCTTCCGGCGCGTACCCCAAGTCTCTGTTGACTTAGGGTACTGCCCGCAGACAGATCGGGCCGAGACGCGCTCCTCCCGCGCCCCGCACCCCGCGCACTATAGACCTGTCGCGACCCGAGAGCGCGCTCACTATTATTATTATATTCACTTTGACGGTGTATAGAAGCTGTGTGTATTACGAAGTTCTGTATTAAAGTTTGAATGATATAAAGTTTTAAATGAAGGTGAAAGGAACTATCTGATACGTCTCACCCATTTCAATAGAGAACGTGTAAGAGTTGTAAACAAAGTACTCGATATGTCGAGAACGTTATTTGAATTCCGGTATTTAACTATCTTCTGTCGTATAGGCAAAAGTTCATCATGTTGCTACTTGGTAGAAGTTGAATGAATGGGAAACTTATTTACTCTGTTTGAACTTCCAACGAACCTTCAAACGAAACTCCAGACAAAAATTCTAAAAACCGGTTATACGAATGCGTGTCGAGCCACGCGCAGGGTAGGGTTCCGTAGTTGCCCGTCACAATTTACGGACTTAGAAGGGGGCTTTTTGTTTTATACTACGGTTTAACGGATAATAAAGTCTAAAAAGTACATTTTACAAGTTGGTCGACTATTACTCGTTAACTTGTAAAGCCTACTTAGCGGTGATAGTTTTCCTTTTAACTTCGTTATATACACTACTGCCGTGATTTTTTTCATGTATACAGAAACAACCGTTTTGCTGGCAGGGAGGGGAGGGGGGGGGGGGCACTTGACTCTAACAAAAATGTTCACTTTAAGGCTTAATATTTCGCTAACGGATCCCTAAACCGAAAAATTTCCCACACTTACAATATTTTTAAAAGACCTATCCAACAATACCCCACACCATGAATATATGAGAAAAAAAATGTATCCACACTTTTCGTGTACCCTTTCGAACACCCTAAAAAAAAATCTCGATTTTATTTTACCACTTTGTCGACGTGATTAATATGTACATATACCCATGTCAAATTACAGCTTTCTACTGCCGCGGACAGACGGGAAAAGGGACGGACATGGCGAAACTATAAGGGTTCCTTGTTGACTACGGAACCCTAAAAATGGTCTCAATGCATTCCATTTCGTATCTTAAACGCCCCCAATTAATATTTTTGCAAATATCTTCAATAACCACGCCTATCGCCTGTATAGTTGTGAAATTGCCGAAGTTCCACTACGCCACGATCGCCCCTTGTTTTAGTTATTACTTCCAAACATGGACTTACCAACTACTGGACGTAGGCGCTCAAAAGTGTCCGAACCAAAAGAGCACCAAAACGTAAAAAGAGAACCAATTACGCGACAGTCTTCGTTTGATCGGCTGAATAATGGTGAGCGCGGGCGCGCGGCACTCTCCGTGCCCCGATGGGGGAGTGGGATGGAAAATAATTTCAGCATTTTCAATGTTTTTAGTTGATTTATATTACTACTTGTACCTAGGTTTATGTAGTTTAGTCTGTGACACTTTTTTCGAGAATTTTGTACTAGACCCGGCGTCCATAGGATTCTACGTCAATGCTTCCAAAGTACAAAAACAGACCCATAGTATAGTCGAGGGCTTCGTGGCTTTTCAATTTATTATATTGCGTTTCAGAGCAGTTGCGGCTGCTACGCCACAATTTACAAAACGGCCTCTTGAAGGCTGCCACTGACATCTGAGTGCTATTCTGTTACACGGATAATTTCACTTGAATTTCGTTATAAGTATAATTGCTATACAAATAGACCATCTGTCCTTTGTACATTGAGAACTTGTATTTATTTATATGTTGTGTTTGTTGTATTGTATTTGGTAATTGGGAGGAGCGATGATAGTCCATACGGAAGAGAGCCAACGACACAATCATGAGGCGGCGGTTCGATTCCTGGGGGCCTAGACAATATGCACACGCTACTTATTCTACAATGGTCAACGCCGCGCCTCAGCGTTATCAACGATAGAAAATTGACAGAAGAAAATCGCTTATTACAGAAAAAAAGCTTAATCTGCTCTATGATTAGCGTTCGGTTCACTCAATCATTCACTCTTTTCCTAGCTTTTTTCTTTTTTATATGCTGGATCGTATTCGATTTTCAAAAGAATTTGAAAATTTGAAATTGCTATCAAATTTTCCACCCGCCATTTTCTAGCCTTATCTACAAGGTCTCGTTGATCGACAAGAAGCGTTCAAAACGAAACGCTCACTGTCGAAAGCAACTGTCAAAAACTACGTTGTCTAGGCCTTTCCTATTCGTTTTCGTTCTTTTCTACAGTCCCATACATTTTGTATGCTTTCTACTGTCGTTATCGCTAATCGGAAGTACTTTGTCTAGGGGCCCTGTACCACAAAGTTCTACGGAAATTATGTACAACCGTAGGTTGTATTTTTCATTATCACTAGCTCGGCGGTGAAGGAAAACATCGTGAGGAAACCTGCATTCCCGAGAATGAAAAAAAAATAGTTCGGATGTATGTGTAAAATATGGGTGAGCTTGGGGCGAACACATTAGACCAGCGATGGTCGCAGTATTACATAACGACCCTTACTTGTAATAGCCCATCAGCTTAAGGGCTATTATGGTTAATATTAATAATAGGTATTTGGAGTTTTCGCCAATCCTATCTAGTAAGACTGCTAAAATAAATAGTTCTCACGAATACCTACGTGGCCTGTCTCACTCCACAGCTCAGGTACGCTTGACGGCCGATCCCCACCGAGGGGTGAATGGCAATAGGTTAGGGACACCGTGTAAACTTCTTGGTCAAATCTCATTAGACTTGACGCCATTTTTGTGAGTAGTCAATGCGAGACTTGAAAAACCCTAGCGATGTCACGCTGGCAGCACGTGAAAGAATTAAAGAGGGAGACTAAGTAAAGTAAGCTTTCATGTCTAATGACTCGGTTCATTTTTGTTTGCATGCGCGCCGTTTGTGACGGTTGGTAGGTTATTTGCAAATTGTACGATAGGACGGGTGCGATAACTTTGCACCTTATTGTCGTGCAGAGAGAGTCGCTATTTATTTAAATCTGTTTTCGAAATGTTTCTTCTTTACGGGTAGTACTAGTATTTATTCTGTGCTACTACTAAGATATTTTTCTCCATGTAGATACATCGTATCAGAAAAATTTCACCAAAAAGAATGTTCCCAAAAACTATAATAATAAGCCCGCAGGGCAGCTTGTGGCGAGCTGATGGTGAGTGGCGACACCACGGACCCGATTCTCCAGAGGGCCCGGATTGATTTGGCCCTCACCTCCTGTCTTGCCTTAACCGGCCGGCCAGGAGTGGAGTTGCAAGAGCAGAACCTATGCTCCAGGTTGGAAGTGTAAAATGTTCTAACGCCGGGACCTGCTGACTGGTGCGCTTAGCACCGGGAACCGGCGCCCGCAGACTCACCTCTCTACAACCTTAGCCGCTCAGTCGATGTTGCCGCCTTGTCGCTCCTTGCGAGCGGCGTTTTTGGGGGGCCCATTAAATGAGTTGACAAGTCACCGTCTGCTATTTTTG
Organism: Agonopterix alstromeriana; assembly: GCA_963924505.1. Classification (NCBI taxonomy): domain Eukaryota; kingdom Metazoa; phylum Arthropoda; class Insecta; order Lepidoptera; family Depressariidae; genus Agonopterix; species Agonopterix alstromeriana. The sequence continues at coordinate 5,586,043 of OZ004670.1, forward strand.
ACAAACTAGAGACATTTGTTACGGCAGGCGTCCCGAGTCTCTCCGCAATAACCCAGATTTCCCGGTCCACCCATTTCACCCCCATAACCCGAGTAATTTTCTATCCTTTCTGCAATAGTCTCTGCACCGAACGTGGTTTGTCTTCTGGTGCATTTGCATAATGTATTCGGATATAGACCACGCTTGGTGCATCCCCTCACATTTAGATAAAAGTGTTTCAAAGGGGCCTCTACGTGTTGGATCTGTGTCCCCACGCAAGCCTTCCAAAGGTCCGGGCTACGCCCGTGAAATACCTTCCAGAGATACATAATAATAATAAAGTTTATTATATCCACAAAGTTAGGAATACAAAGGTTTGTCTTAAAATTAGTGTACAGATTGAAGAAACTCATAGGTAGGTAGGTAGGTTTGGTATTATTTGGTACGAACAAGTATGATCCAGTCTGGAACCGAAACGCAGGCCGCTGCCACCCCTGCTAAAGACTGCAAAGTTACTTGCCACAATAATGTATTATATCTCTACTCATAATACCATGGCGTAATAACAATTTCGTCATCGTGAAATAACACAACGGCCCGGGAGGATCGCATACCGGCTCCCTCTGCCTGCGCGCGTACCCTTATAATGAAATCAGTTAGGGTACGCCCGTCCCCCGCACACCGCGCTCGATTGACCTGCCGCTCAGACAACTGAGCTGGTCCACTATTGTTATTACACTATGACAATACCTACGAGCCTACGACAATTCACAATACCTATGATAGAACAATACAATACCTGACTTCAACTAGAAGCCAGGTTCAAGCGCGGTACATTGTCACAACAGTCCAATGTGTTTGAATAGCAGTCTAATTGTGCCTAACTATAGAACGAACTATATTGTAACCCTTCTGCAAAGCTAGGAGACTATTCTCTATGTTATTTAGATATAGTACATACATAAAACATAAGGTAAAATTCCCTTTCATCGTCAGAAATTTATCTTTAACAATCAATAGGCTATTGATATGTTGCACTTTGTTTTTTTAAATTATCTATGCAGAAAAAGAAATTTATAGATCGAGCGAAGCGAGCTCGAATTTTCTCCTCAATACGAATCGGATAGAGCCATAGCTTTTCACGTACAAAACATGTGCAAAGTAACCTAAGTAAAAGTTAGGTATGGATCGAGCGAAGCAAGCTCGAAATTTTTAGCACCACGTCTTAGCTGTGGTCAGAACTCTTTTGGATTATGTGTAGACTCGGCAATTAAAACAGAAACTTAGAGCGTGCAAAGCGAGCTCTACTTTTCTCTGCTCTATGAATTAGTTGTAGCCAGAGCTCAGTAGAGCCCTAGTAGGTAAAGTGCGACCCTCGCTACGCTACTGGATTACATGCTTAAAGTAAAGAGGTGCTTCAGACCATCAAATTGAACCATACCAACCAACTTTGGATTCTACTACCACAGAGTAATATAGACAATCGAGAAATAAACAATAACGCTGTTTCTTCATACATTTTGATCGAGTATTTATTTTTTAGCGATTTCAATATTGGTCCCATAATAAAAGATGTTCAGTTTGCCGGTCTGAAGTACCCCTTAAGAAAGTAATACATTTAAGTTACTACTCTGTATACAGGGTCCTCATAAAAATCTGCTGTCCCATACAAAACTGTGAACCTACTCGAGTCAAATGTATGGGACAGCAGATTTTTGTTTCGCGATTTCGATGTTGGTTCCATAGAGAAAGTTGTTCAGTTTGATGGTCTGATTTAAAAAAAACCCCTAAAAAAAGCATCAGCATATTAAGTTCGACCCTATACAAGGTGTTACAAAAGTAAAAATAAATATCTTAAACATTTAAGGGGTTGTTTAGACCATCAAACTGAACAACTTTCTCTATGGGAACAACATCGAAATAGCGAAAAAGAAAATCAGCTGTCCCATACATTTAGCCCGAGTAGATTTGTAGTTTAGTATGGAACATCCGATTTTTTTTTTCGCGATTTCGATATTGGTCCTATAGTGAAAGTTGCTCAGTTCGATAGTCTAAACCACCCCCTTAAATGTTAATTTGTATTTTTGTAACACCTTGTAGATGATATTATTTATACTGATTTGACATTAGCAGGAACTTCAAGGCTAACAACCGACAAAGTGACAAAGGCTTTTGTTTCACTCTCTCTATGGATTCAGTAAGTATACCTATTATAAAAGAATTTCCACAAAGTCGAGAAAAAAACAGTTTTTTCTCTACAATTTGTACCACGCGGATTTGATGTTAAAGTCAGATTTTCCTCTTTAATAAATAACGAAAAATGATAAACGCTGTAAATCATACAAAGTGACTTTCTCCTTGATGTATTGTTTCGTTAGAGTACATTAAGGTTGGGAAGTAAATTAGCATTTTTACATTGCTGAGAATTTTTTACAAAATATTTCAGTTTCAGTTTTCTTAATATTGTAAAGGCGATTTTTGTTGGAATGTTCTTCCAATGAAAAGTTGTTTAGCAAAGGGTGCAAAGTCGGATAGCAGCGAAAAAGGCGCGTAAACAATTAGCCAATCGTGGCAAGGGATTGAAGGTGGCACATCCTGATTGTTCAATATAATACATACGGATAGGTAAGGGCGCGAAAACAATTAACCAATCGTGTCAAGGAATTTAAGGTGGCACATCCTGGTTGGTCAATATAATTTTGCGCGCTATTAAAATTTGTCAACTGCGCAGGTACATCGGGGGAACTTATAAATCTGGTACGACAGGAGACAGATTGCGCAAATTCAAAACATCGAGTTTCTATTCTTATCCAATTACAGTTCTAATCACACTGTGATTCAATTACTATTCAACTGTGCTGAATTCCGCATCGCGCTAAACTCTATGTATCCGACAGCCTTTAACGTTTGAGCGATCTGTCAAAACGGCTCAGTCATGAGCTGTACCGCGATTAGCGCAATACCAAATGTGTCAAAAGTTATGGTTTGTAACCGCGATTCCAGCTGTAAAATGTGCTTTAAAATTATATATTAAGTATTTAGGATATTGGGGGATATAGGGGTTTTTTGTTACATCTTGAATAGGTAATAAATAGCCGTGTTGGTCCAGTGGCGAGTAACCTTGCCTGCCGTGCAGGAGGTGATGGTTCGATTCCCGTCCAGACCGAGTCGTACCAATGAGTTTTTCGGAATTTGTGTACGATTTATAACACCACTGGCTTTTCGGTGAAAGAAAACATCGTGAGGAAACTTGCATGCTTCAATTTCGAGGCATGTATTGTACCCACTGTCTATTATAAGTGGCGACGGGCTCACCCCACGTCACACTGGACAGTTTCGGTACTACTGGTGAAACGTGTATGTTCAGAGGTTTCAGAATATCTCTGACTACCCTCGGGGAATATAGTCGTGAGCATATGCTAAGTAACTAGATGACCTGCATAATCTCTATGTAAATCCTACGGTTCCTAGATGAAGCCCACGAGGCTGTGATAGACATTGCTAAGCTTGATAAAGTTGCGGAAACGGTCTGGTTTATTCCCATTAGGGTTATGGAGGAACTGAGGTGGAAGGTTCCTCCATTGAAAAGGGAAGTAATTCCGCCAGGCTAGGTGTGATACCTGGGGACCGGCCGTGGTCCTGCTGATGTTTGTCAGAACCTTGTATTGTATAATGAGTCTCTGTGATAAATTGTTCTTGCGCGATTTGTGTCTTGCATACGATTGTGAACCTTAGTGTAGCAGCTTACGGGTATCCAATGTGACATAGCAAATTTTCTTATGTCGTATTTTTGCTATGGAGACTGGTGGCGCCATCTGTTGGCGCGCTGCTACAGAGTTAAAGATCTGAATAACTCATTCCAATGGTTCATGATTCATGAATGAGATAACAGATACCTATATTATTATTTATATGCTATAATGTTGTATACAGTAGGTAGGTATGTGAATTTATTTCTTCCAGATTTTAGCTGCGTTGTGACCTACAAAAAATTTGGGTATCTACTTCGCCCGAAGGCTCGAGAAGGACGTTACGATATTTTTTGCAAAAAGTTTTGCAATTAGTGTTAAGTAACAATCGATGTCTATAGACTCTAAAAAAACATTAACTTTCAATATTCTGGTCTATAGATACCATACTAAAATTCAACTTTCGTCTTTCATTACGAGCATGTTGAGGATTGTAAACCTCCTTTTATGTTAAGCTCTATGCTAGTATTTTTGTATTGCTTTTGTTCTTCTGACGTCTGTCTGCCCTTTACCATATTTGTATGTTTTCTTTAAATTATAAATTATATTATTCCAAAGCCGGCCTATCTTTTCAGCACCTTTTACAATAATCTACAGTCCGCTACATTTATAGACAGCCGACTTTAGGATTTGTTCATTTAGGTTGATTCCCTAAAGCTGGCCACGTATGCCGACTTAAGGTTCTAGTGAAAATTTTAAACCCTAATTCTGGCCCCCCCTATTATTTAAAAAACTAATGATATTAAACATAAAATTAGGTCTTGATATCATTCAATGGTTTATAAATTAACTTTGACAAATGTCAGCAACCCACAAAAAAGCTAAAATTAATAGAAATCACAGTTCCCAAAAATGGATCGCATAGTGCTTTAACCCGAAAAAACGCGCTATTGCAAACTCTTCCGCACTTGTCGCCATTCCGACCTCGATTGTATTTATATGCTGCGACCGATCGACGTCATTTTGGTAACACGTAAGGAGAAGAAAATAAGGTATATTTTAGAGCAAAAACAATCGTTACATGTCAAAAATGAAATAATTTATGGAAATAATAGTTCAGACTGCCGACTTTAGGCCGACTTTACCTTACATCCGAACAGTTTACTGAAGATTGTTTTTTATTGTTAAACGGCCAATGAAAAAAGGTTGAAAATTATTTAATTTATTTAACTTTATAGCTCAACCAACTCAGTAGCCTACACTATACCTACTTTTAGAAAAGATAAACTTGACGAATTCCATTGCCGGTAGTGTTATCTGTAGGAAAATAATAAACTGGAAAAATATTGTCATAGACTCTAAATATTGTCAGAAAAAGTTAAAAAATGATCCATTTTATTTCCACAAAAATAACTCGACAAGTCTTTGAAAGGAAACATTGATCAAGATTATTTGAAGGATTTCGGTTGTGTAGACTTTTATTTTTATTTATTAAGGACAACCAACAAGTTAAACACTTATACAATTTTATGTTACAGTGGTACACAGTAGGTGTATAGACTAAGGCAGAGATTCAGAGACGATTTTCTTAGTCTTAGCTCGAGCTAAGCAATGACTTAAAACTTAAACTAAACTTATAACTTAAAAATCGTCTCTGAATCTCGGCCTAAGTGCTAACTTAATTATAGGCTGCCACGTCACTCAAAATGCGGAAATGGACAACATTACTTATTAAGCCAGTAATTTATTGATAAAAATAATTGGTTAATGTCTACACAAAATAAGCAGTCAGCACAAGCTTCGTCAATAATAATACAACAGCCGGTAATCAGCAACATGCTTCGTCAAAACCTTAAATAAACAGATAGAGATCCGCAACATGCTTCGTCAACTTACCAAACCAAAATCCACCTCACGCTTCGTCAGTAATACAACAAAAACAAACTTAAATGCTCTCCGCACCCGGCTCAAAGAAACTCATCACACTAGCAGCATTACCACGTTGAATGGCTAGAGAAATCCTTTGGACAAGATAAGAACCCGAGATGGGATCGTTCTCGCTCTCAAACAGCCTCCTGCCCAGCAGTCGCACAAAAGCCTTGGCCTCACAACCCCAAACACCCATCAAATCATCTACTTAAGTAGATGATTTAGTTTAAGTAAATATGTGCGTTTAACTAGTGCAATAAATGACTTTAACTCATGTAATTTAATTATTGCCAAAAGTTTTAGTCGTAGGCATAAAAATAACCTTTTTAAATTTGTTGATGCTTTTAAAATATCAACGTTTGCTTTTTTTGATAAGGTATTGTACTGCTCTTGCAGTCTATTTAGGGTGCAATGATAGCCCAAGTTTGTCCTTGAGAATTTTTCTTTAAAGAGTACGTATTTGGACTGGCGTCTGCCTATCCAAAGCGTGAAGTGGGAATAGCCCAGCTATTGTTCGTGTGGAACATTCCCATAATAGATACTTTCATGAATGTATTCATGCGTTGGGAAGCACACGACTCTCTCTCTCTCTATAGGCTGTTTGCGTACATCTTGCGAGGATTGGATTGAATTGGGGTGATATTTGCTTATGTTCCACCGAAGGGATCGCTTTTAGTAAATTCTTTATTTCACCGAGATGCCGATTTCGGCTTTGAAACCAAAAGAGCTAGGTTTTTTCGATACCTTTCCTACAATACGAAAAGAGAATGTGAAATCGGTATCCAATAGAAATAGATTTGAAAGCTGCGCCCATTTAGTTCTTATCCTAAGCTATAAGCAGCGCCTTTTTGAAGTATTTACTCGTACCTAGTTGCCTAATAAAAGGTGCGTATCAATCCGAGTTTTTAGATTTCTCCCTTTTTTTACATTATACAGGGTGTAAGGAAAAGTATCATTAACCTTTAAACCACATACTCTACCCATCAAACTGAATAACTTTTGCTATGGGAGTAAACCTGCCGACAATAAAAACAGTTGTTCCATACGTTTGAGTCGAGTAGGCATTGCAGTTTAGTATGGAACAGCAGATATTTTTTTGCGCTGACATGTTTAAAAAGATGTTCAGTTTGATGGGTTTGACTAAAGTTTGATGTTGAATCGTGGTTTAGTGTAAGGCAATCGTAGGAAGAGAAGAAGAAGAACGCCTTCTCTCACCCTTATTCGTGAGAGATAGAATTTGGCCTTTAGTGGGATTCTACAGCCTTGCAGCTGATCGTACATTTGTTACAGACCTTTGAAAGGCTATAACTCCTAAACCGACTAGAGTTATGCAGGCAGACCTGATCCATCCCAATCACAGAGATGCTCTACACCCTATGAATACTGAATCAGCCTTTCAGCTGATGGTTACCAAAATGCCTCTTATCTCATATACTAATATGAAAGACAAAGTATAAAGAATACAAAATTAGCTTTGAAACCCTTGTCCTGAGTATTTGGCTAGTAATTTGAGCAAAAGCTCAATTAAGTTCATCAAACACAAATTAGCTATCGAAAATTTAATTCTATGAAGAGAAAATAATTGTGTCATCTAATTGGGCGGTGGAGCTATTTTCAACGAGTCTTCAACAATTCCCATTCTAACAGAAGAAAACTAATCTCAAAATTAAATAAGTGTTTGGAAATTTTTAGATTACGATTTTTATTTTTGTAGTTTCTTAAATTATTATTTAATTCGAAATGAGTAGTATGAGTAAGGTTGTATGGAGAAAAAATTACCAGTAATAAACAGTCCCGGATCTAGGAGGGGTCAAACCGGGCCTACGCCTCGGGCGGCACGGAAATGGGGCGCCAAAATCAAGAGTTTTATTGCAACGACTTGAAAATATGAAAAAAAAATCAGAGCTCACTTCGCTCGCTCCTGGTTTTTATTGTATTAAACCTACCTAGTAATATAGTCATACCTATTGCAGAATTCGAGTCAGATTTTGGATCATAATTATTGCGACAAGCAAATCATATTGCAGTAAAATCTCGAGCTCGCATCGCTTCCTCTATGTTTTAGGTAAGTATTATTGCAACGACCTAACGTGAAACTGGTTTCCATGGGAAATTCGGCCTGGGCGCTAAAATAATGTTTTTGCCCCGGCTCGGACAAATCCTAGATCCGGGGCTGGTAATAAAACTTAAAGCCTGACTAGAAATCAGAAAAAAAATCTGCTATTCCACACAAAACTGTGAACCTACTCGAGCCAAATGTATGGGACGGCTGACTTTTTTTTGTGTTTTCTATGTTGGTCCCATAGAGAAAGTTGTTCAGTTTGACGGTCTGATCATCCTCTTAAAAATGTGTCAGCATATTAAGAAGGACCCTGTATAGGGTTGAGCTGTTATTATGTTAAATGGAATAGAATGTACCTTTCTACATACAGCATATGCTCACGACTATATTCCCCGAGGGGGTAGTCAGAGGTATTCTGAAAACTCAGAACATCCACGTTTCACTAGTAGTACCGAAACTCTGTCCAGCGTGACGGGGAGTGAGCCCGTCGCCACTTTAAATGGACAGTGGGTACAATACATGCTTCGAAATTGAAGCATGCAGGTTTCCTCACGATGTTTTCCTTCACCGAAAAGCCAGTGGTGTTACAAATCGTACATGTTTCTACCTAGATGTTTGATAAAGACGGAAAAGAAAAAGGAATGTAATAATTTACGTAAAAGAGACGGAGAGAATTATATTACGAGATTAGGAAATACTCTCTTTTATACACATGAATTATAGCATAGCATACCATGCTCACGACTATATTCCCCGAGGGGGTAGTCAGAGATATTCTGAAACCTCAGAACATTCACATTTCACCAGTAGTACCGAAACTCTGTCCAGTGTGACGGGGGGTGAGCCCGTCGCCACTTATAATGGACAGAGGGTACCTCGAAAATGAAGCATGCAGGTTTTCTTACGGTGTTTTCCTTCACCAAAAAGCCAGTGGTGTTGCAAATCGTACATAAATTCCGAAAAAATCTTTGGTACGAGTCGGCCACAGGAATTATAAGTTGGCGACATTGTGTTCCTAGTCCTACCATAGGAAAAGTAGCATAGATACATGAATATCACGCGTGACGCATTAAAATATTACGAGCTATGAAAAAAGAAAACGGAGCGAAAATATATCACTTTTCCAAACTACGAGAAAGATCCACAGTTTCTATCCAAAATAGCAGGTAAACATAACTGATTTAATATTCGTAGCCTTTCCACCAAATAAAGAAGCAAACAAAAAGGTTTTCTCTTATCTCCGAAAATAAACATAGGTACGTTTCTGTGATAAGTGTTAGTGTAAACATATTTTTTTCTTTATCGGATCATTCTCATAAATCGAGAATTATATTTATCGCCTAAGCAATACGTTTTCATTTTCGATATACAAATACATTGTGCCTATTTGATCAGGTTCTTTTGTAAGACAGGGTCGGACTGGGCCTTAAAGACCCGGGTGGCATTATGGCCGAGGGCCCGGGTCCAAGAGCGTAACCATGATTTTTACTAGGGAGTGATCGATTTAATAGCATGATTTTACCTTTTTTTCGAAAGCGAAAAATGTCCTCTGTTTGTTGGAACAACTAAACGATAATGTGAGTATTACGCAATTCTATAATAGGCACTATTTTGTGTGTAGGTAGGTAGTCTTCCTTCCATCGAAGTAGATAGTGAGCCCTGAGGGGTTGACCGGCTAGCGCTAGGGCCCGGGTGGCAAACGCCATTCTGAATATGGCCAGACCGAACCTGCAAGAAGATAAGCGAGTCATTTCCACCAACGGTTGGGAAAAAATATGTTAATCATTTCTGGCACAGACTGTGGTCATTTATCACAATTAAATTATGAACGAACGCTTGGTTTATCAGCTTGTGGATGTACTGCAGTATTCATTCTGGTTTGTTCTGTATGACTATATTTTATTTTACTATTAGACATAATGAGGGATTGACAACCCTACTGGTTTTCGACATAAAAATGCACTTATTTCTTCCTGTGGGCGTTCTACGAGGTCTTTGGTTGGATGCAGTGAATCTCAGTTATGTTCATGATCAGTTGGGATAGTAAAGTTGGTTCGGGTTCAGCGGCCCCCCGTACCCCTTTGCTCTTTACCTCGTACCAATGTACTGTACAATTGACTTTTTAATCTATAAAGCGCGCGAAATGATATTGACCTATCAGGATAATATGTTACGTTCGTGCGACTAAAATCCCATCCCGCTACTTGCTAACCTCGCGCGTCAGTTCGCTGCTGTTCGACTTAGAGAAAGATTTAGCAGCAACCAATTTTGCACCCTTTGACTACTGCGCTGCGTATTTGATTATAAATTACTAAATGACTTCGGGTTTCTACGGGGGGGGTCCTGGTCTAGTCTGTAGGTTTAGTCGATTACGAAAGTTGAAAAGTTTGTAAAGCTTTACACTTTTACCATACTTCAACTTTATCTAGACATTTTATTTCTCCGCATCGCAACCGAAAAATTTAAAAATCTAAAAAAAAAACATTATTTCACAGTTATCTCTGACAAACTGAATATTGTGTGACAAACATGAGTTATGAGTCAATATTTTAATTTAATCAAAGTTCTTTATTTTTCTTATTAAAATAAAGTGTGTTTTAAGAAATATGGAGTTAATACCTATAGGGTCAATAAATCGTATACAACTTCCTTCAGTTTCATTTATTCTACGTTACACAAATATTCGTGTCGCGCGTGACAAAAATAGAAATATAACGTAAACCTCTACGGAGCTATACTTTCAAGCCTTATGTAATTTCAAATCCAATCTCATGCAATCGATTCAAGTACTTAGATAACATGAGAATAAATTGCAACAAATGAGCCCCTTTTAAAACACAATTCCCAAAATCTTTTTCGTAAAAGCGAAGCGAAGCGTGCGAGATTAGCTAAATGAATTGTTCTGATACGCAAATCCGCGTTTAGTTTCGACAAGATTTGACTCTGATTAAATTTGTTACTCAGGGGGGAAATAAAATTTAAGAGAAGGTGAAAACTTTAAGTCTATTTGAATGCAATTTAACATGCCGCCTAAAGTTAAGAGGATTAATTAAAAACATTTAGGAAATTTTCAAAGACGTCTTTTGAGCGAAAGTTGAGTCAAAGTAGAAAACGAGAGAGTTTCATGCGTTGCGCATTGCGTTGTGGAGAGCTATGGATATACCGTAGAGGGAGAAGTAATAGAGTTCAGTTACGACGAAACATCGTGAGGAAACCTGCACACTTCAATTTCGACGCATTCTGTCCAATGTGATGGGGAATGAACAGTACATGCCTCGTTGCACTGTCCATTATAAGTGGCGACGGACTCACTCTCCATCACACTGGACAGAGTTTCGGTACTACTAGTGAAACGTGGATGTTCTGAGGTTTCAGAATATCTCTGACTACCACCTCGGGGAATATAGTCGTGAGCATATGCATAGCACATTCGCTCCAGTTAAAATAAAAAAGGAGATCGCTACCTTATTGCTGTCCTTATCGACGTAACCACTTTTTTGTGCCCGACTCTAAGAGGAAGGATCTCTCTTTAAGACTAGAGTGAGCCATACCAATTGTAAAGTGTCCACTTTTTTTGACGTTGAGGTTTGAGTGTGTGGTGCAAACTAGTATGGACAAAAGGCACCCAGTGACACACTAGCTCAAAAAAAGTGGACAGCCGCATAAACAAATGTATATAGTTCCATCTCCTTCTACTATTAAAGGTACGTCATAAGACAAAAGAGACCAACTGCAATCGTAAATTTATGCAGACTCTATGGAGATCCTTCCTCTTAGGCCCGACTCAATGTCACTTCATATAAATTGAATAGACAACAAAACTGTTGTGACTTCCAAACTGTTTTGTAGAACATAACCAAATCATTGATTACATTTGGTTATGAGCTACAAAAACAGTTTGGAAGTCACTAAAGTTTGGTTATATTCAGGATGCTAGGAAAGGTATTTTCGGTAAATTTAAAATTTGGTGTAAGGTCCTCAATTGTAATATTCGAAATAAAACGCGCTGTCACATATTTAATTAACTTCACTTAGCACTCATCGGAGCGTTGAGTAAAGTAAGGAATTAATTTTGACAGAGCTCCACATTACATCCAACATTCACACTAATTAATAATTTTACTGGCACTCACTCATATTGAGCTTATGCTCACGACTGTAGTCACAAAGTTAGTCGAAGATATTCTATAGATTTTAAGATAATTCAAGTAGACAGTGAGCCAATCGTCTCTTTTTAATGGACAGTGCTGTACCATTGGAATTATGGTTCAGTGGATGGTTATACAAATAAAAATCCGCATTCATCCACGTGCGAAGCAAAACGTAAAAATGAGTAACCTTGAACGACGTTATTTTGGTTACCATTCCATACCAAATTGCGTTCCGTTACTTAATGCTTTCAACCTTCACTTAAGTATGGAAGCATCAGGCTGAAATTCGGAAACGAAATGTGAGTTCCCTTAGTCAAAATCCATACGTTTATTATTTTGTCGGGAAAGCTCTGGTTCATTCACTCCTTTCAATCACTTCACTTCGCTCAATTCATATACTTTTTTTGCGTACGCCTATTCTTAGTAGTTATGCACTCCATTGAATATCCGAATAAATACTAGCATTCAACCTACGAAAAAATAAACATTATTCGTAGCATTCAACGCATTTTATTTCCTAAAAATTACTTTTGAATTAATGAAATATACTTACAGGTAATTCATACATACATAAACTCGCGAATGTAATATCGGGGTGGTCAGGATCATAGGTGATTAAACTATTAAAAGTCGTTTAAAAACCCCGTATCCTGCGCGTAGAAATAGGGTATTTGGCAGTATGTAAAATGAAGGATCTATTGATAGCATCCGTATTGAATATGAATTTTGGAAAACAACTATTTAGTCAGTTAAGAAAAATACTGGATATTTTAAGAGAAAATCGACAAAGAAAATAATTTGTTTGGCTACTTTAGTCACGTGATCGTAAACGACTGTGATTGGCCGAATGTTTGATGACGTCAACTGCTTGTAAACAGTTGCGTGTAGAGTGTGAGTGTCGTACAAAGTTTACGTCATCGTGACGTCATCTGCTTGTAGCCACGTATATTGTCAGGAAAACCGTTTTCGCGGGATATTTAAATAATATTATTTGTTTTCGTTTTTTCTTGCACTATATGTAATGGAACGTAAAATATACATTTTCTATAGTCCTTAGACATCATTGATTAACGTAGAACAGTTTTTAAAAACCTGTCAAATACCCTATTGTTGACCTTCTAGTAAAACGAAAAGGGGAAACAAAATCTCTTCCAGCTATCTGAACAAACCTGGCGTGAAATCAGTAGCCATTTATTTAATATCATACCTATTATTATTAAAGCCCATCGTTAACGTCTCAAACAATAAGTAGGTTTACGTAGTTAATTAACCGTGAAAGGACAATGTGTAAACGTATAGACCGCCCTAAAAATTAATGTCCTTTGTATAAGTACATGGCGTACCCGAAAGGGTTTTTGCCTTACATTGTGTACTTTATCATAACTTTTAGACAAAATGGTCGCAATTTTGTGAGAAATAATATTCAATTCCAGATCACAAATTTGTTACTAGAATCAAATTAAAGATTGAAAAATTTGCCTCGGATGGGACTTGAATAGGGATGGGGAAAATTGGGATTTTCCAAAATCCATTAAAAAGAAAAAGTTGTTCCAAATGGCTCGATAGATGGCGTCAACGCAACAGGGATGAGCGACCTTGCAGTTAATCAAATAAAAATCAAATAGTAAACCTTTGTGTTTTTAAGTAGTTAAGCAGAAAATTGTGAACATAACTTCGTCCACGGTTGCGCCTGACTTGGTGACATGCATTTTTTTTTGTAAAATTTTAGTTCAAATTTCTGTCTCGGCTTCCTCTCGCGTTAACACCATTTATCGCCGTTTATTGGAACTACGTCAACTGTCGTAGCTGTCAGAAAACTCCACATTTTGATCGAAAAGAAAATAGTGCTGTGCTCTATGTCAACTTGTGACACTTTCAATTAGGTACGAGCATAGTGCCTACTTTTACCGGATGACTTTTACATTCGTAGCCATACGGTATTAGTAATTTTATTTATTTGTCGAGTTTTATCATCAGCCTATCATCACCCACTGCTGGACATAGGCCTCTCTCAAGTCGCATCCTGTCGCTTCCAGTAACATTTTTCAGGAGGAACGCCTGCAAGGTTCGTGCGGTCTCCATTCTAGAACTTTGACTCCCCATCGCTTGTCTTTGGCAGATATAGCCTATTGCCACTTGATCTTGCTAGTTTTTTGAGCTATGTCAACCACTTTACCACCTACTCTGTATCACCTCTTTCCGGATGTGATCTCCCACAGAAACACCGAGCATAGCTCTCTCTACAGCTCGCCGAGCGATAATTTTGAATTTTTTGTGTTATTATCAAATAGATCCTATCAAAAACATTTCATGTTAAAAAGTAACCAAGACTCACACTCAACCCTTTTACTCTGAAAAAGTTATATCTCATTTTAAGCCAAATTCTGAGCAAGTGTTCTTCTCGCTCTAATAAAGATATAAGGCTTGACCGACATCATACTCATCCCATATGAAGGCATCCCTTAGGAATACGTGTACAAAATTTCATGAAAATCGGTTCAGTGAAATTAGTACAGTGGGTTCCAGAGCCTTAGCTTATTTATAATATCTGTGGATTACAAAAACTGAAACGCGGGCGGCCATGATTGAGCATCGTGTGACGTCACATTTCAAACAACAAAACGTCATGTGAGTTGAAGCGTCGTAGTTAGCTTTACTTGTTTATTGTGATGTGACGTCACAGCCAGAAATGTCACGTGACCGGCTGTTTTCTCCAATCTCAAATTACTTAATGACAATATTTTTTTTAATACTAATTTTAACGCTTTTTAAGAAAAAGATAATTGTAAGAGGTATAAAATAAACCTACACATATTTTAAAATAACTTTCCGAAAACTGTCAAATAGCCAATTAACGGAAAACTAGGAAGTAATTAGTTTAGAATCGAGAGCAGAATCGAATTATCATGGCTTCAACATAGGCAATTTTTTTAAATATTAAATAGTTTGTTTGTAAAATTTAAAATTTACTGAATTCGATCTCAACCCACCGCTAAGGCAGTCTCACCCTACTTACTACCAAAAAATATTCTTATAATGTATCCATGAGCACGTTAGCGCTTTCATTACCTATAAATAGTTGCCCCCTTTAAGAGGCTGCATGCCAAATTTGGGCTTTCTAGGATATCGGGAAGTACCTGTTATGATTTGATGATCAACAGTGCATTAGTGAGTGAATGAGTGAGTGAGTGACGAAATTAACGAAGTTATTAGAAAAATTTAATATGAAATTGGGTACATTTGATTAACGTGAGGACCACATGCTATCCTGAAAATGTTACCTCACATCACAGGTACTATCTAGAATCTAGACCAAAGCACTCAAAAATACGCCGAATCGCCGCTTGTTTGGCTTGTCGTGGCGGGGGCACTACCGTGCCCCCAGATAGCTACAAACAAAGTCAGCCAGTACGTATACCAAGCAGATAACTTCAATTACTAAAACAGGTTGTGCAAATTGGCTGCAAAATTGCATAATTCGACAAAAAAGCAATGCTTAACTTTTAGAGGCCCATTATTTTTTGCAAAAACGGTAGCAATTGCAATAATTCTTTGGGGTGCACGAGTCCCGTACAGGCCCCACCCTGTTGGCCGTGGGAACAACTGTTTCCCGTTGGCCGCTTGCCAGCCTATGAACCTATCTATTTATTTTAACTAATATCCTCCCCTGCGTCCATTAATGTCGCTCCCTCGGCTTATATTAAAAGTCAAGTTATACAGGATGTAACAAAACACCCTAGTAATACTTAAAGGGGTGGTTTTGGCCATCAAACTGAACAACTTACACTATGGAGCCAACGTCGAGAAAAAATCAGCTGTCCCATACAAAACTGCAGTACCGACTCGACTAAAATGTAAGTATGGGACAGGTGATATTTTCTCGACGTTGGCTCCATAGTGTAAGTTGTTCAGTTTGATGGTCTGAAGCACCCCCTTAAGTATTGCTAGGATGTTTTGTTACACCCTGTATAAAATTAACCCCGAAATGATTCGGTTGACACAACTTTTATTAACGCAAAATCTTAAATCGTGGACAGTGAAGTTTGTTGGCAACAACCAACATAAAATGTAGTAATTAAAAAAGTTGTCTTTCCGTTTCCGCCTTCCATATTGGTACGGTGCTTGTGCGTGTAACTAACCATGGTGTAAAAAACACTAAAATAAACCTCCAGTGCTGCAAACAAGACTTTCCTTTACATGGAACCACTCCTGCCACCAGAAAAACTACAGTCCACTAAAACCTCTCCAGCGGAGCCGAATAAAACACCGGTAGGTCAGCACGTCTAGCATGATTTCTCTACTTGCGCGCGACTCGGTTTTTTCCCATACTACAAGTCGCGGCAAGCGCGGCTTTCGATCTCCGAAAAGGCGGGAACAAGTTATTTTCTATGAAGCGAAGGCGCGTCGCGCGCGTGTAGAGAAATCATACTAGACGTGCAGGTTCCCTAAAAAGTTCCTAAATTATTGAAACTTCGGAATTATTTTAGTATTCATTTCTAAGCTCAAGACATTGAAGAAAATTTTTAATTGTATTCCATTAGTCCATCTTTCCATTATTTCTGACATTTTGTAGGCAATTTAAATAGTGCCTTGATATCGCTGGGTGAATACAACAACGGCACAAGTCAAAAAAGTTGATTTTGAGAAAAATGACATTAAAGTTGGCGCGAGAGAGTGCGCGCAAACAAATTCGTCTGTAGTTACTACACAGTAAGGGTTAGATTGTTGATGTTTGCCTTTTGTATATCTGTGTTATATCAGTAATCTATAACAGTTGAGCATTTTATTTATATACTTCAATTTTTTTATTTATTGGTTCATAAATATAAGGGTTCCGAGTTATGCCAGTTTTGCATTAACTTTTTAGTACGATTTAGATTTATGCCAGATAATTATTGAGAAAACATGAAGAAATGTGATAGTAATTAGTACCCAAAATAAAACAGAATTATGGCATTAGAGAAGAGACGGAAGAAATGGGAATTTACAAAGCAATGAGGAAATAAGGAAATTTGATCTGTTACTGAATTGGCGGAAATTGTCTGATGAGATCCTATCAGAGCAGATACACAACGCATAAGCATATGCTCACAACTATATTCCCCGAGGGGTAGTCAGAGATATTCTGAAACCTCAGATCATCCACGTTTCACCTGTAGTACAGAAACTCGGACAGAGTTTAGGGACAGATACAACGAGTTCGATGATAAGAGCCAGACCAAGAAATTACTCGTGAGCCCAATCACATGTTGATCTCTATAGATCTTTTAGTACTGCTTAAATCAAGAACGATGTGTAAAACAATTATCAATCTTCGGTCTTCTTACCAGCTACCCATTTTACGTAGTCAGGCCAGTTGGCCGGTGGTCGTCCCATACTATTTAATTATAAAATAACCACGCTAGTTTGTAGCTTCTGGTCTAGAACACATACTCCTTATCAGTTGTCAGTTCTTCAGCAGATATAACAAGCCTATTGCCACTTCAGCTTGCTAATTTTCAGGGCTGCGTTATATGCTTTAGTTCTCAGACGTTACTACTTCATTTCTGATGTTATCTCTTAGAAAAACACCAACCAGTAGCTGTTTCCATAGCTCACAATGATGGACTAGTTCTATCGTCACTGTTCATGTGTCTGCCTTGATCCCTATGTTCAGGTTGAATACCTTCTTTTGCAATTGGATGAATACGTCGTCAGATATTTTCATCTGGGGAAAGCCAATGAAAAGATCTGTTGAAGTTTTCCCAAATTATCTCAGAGGAAGTAAATGGAGACATCCTGACATCAGTCATTTGGGATGAAAGATGAATGATAAGACAAGAAGAGGTAAGAGGAAAAGAAAACTTAATTTTAAAAGCATAGCGTAATATGGAATATGCAGGAATCAGATGATTTACCAAAGCTATATATTTACTAAGTAACCATACGAAAGCAGTAATAGAGCCTCACGCTTACATAGCTACGCTCTTTTCCAGAGAGTAGAATTACACTATCACATTGTTTTAATCTTCTGATCTGGAATTTCATACAACAGATCAGTCTTCTATCTATACTAGAAAGCCATGGTACAAAAAGCAGATTGGTAGATGATCATAAGTCAAAACTTTATAGGAGAAGAGATGTTATGATTCCCTGAAGAGTTGGAAGTAGGGAGGACCTACTTTGACATCACAAACCTTCACATTGTGATTTAAAGAATATAACAGGGGTAGTTTTTGCAGACGAGAATAATTGTAATTCAACTTTTTGACTCAAAAGTGTCATTGTTGCATAACACAAAATAACAATTTTATTTAGTGTAGTAGTGGCACAACTACCATCTATCTCTTGATTCAGTGAAATATCGAGTCAGGTCTATATTGCACAAGATAAAGTATGCGATGTAGAACCAGAATACGGTGCTAACTCAAAACTGCCAATTTTTGAGTTGTGCCGTTGTTGTATTCACCCAGCGATATATCAATTGCATGTCACATTCAGCCATTTTCACTTTTTCAACCATTTTCACTTTTTCAACCATTTTCACATTTTCAACCATTTTCACATTTTCAACCATTTTTACTTTTTCAACCATTTTCAACCTTTTCAACCATTTTCACTTTTTAACCATTTTCACTATTTCAACCATTTTTACTTTTTCAACCATTTTCAACCTTTTCAACCATTTTCACTTTTTAACCATTTTCACTATTTCAACCATTTTCACTTTTTCAACCATTTCCAACCTTTTCAACCATTTTAACTTTTTAACCATTTTCACTATTTCAACCATTTTCACTTTTTCAACCATTTTTACTATTTCATCCATTTTTACTTTTTCAACCATTTTCACTTTTCCAACGATTTTTACCTTCTCAACTTACTTGACTCTAACAAAATTTTTTAATTAAAAGCGTAATATTTCGCTAACGGATCCCTAAATCGAAAAATGGTTTTTCCACACCCACAATATTTTAAAATAATTATTTAACGATACCCCACACCATGGGATAAACGAGAAAAAAAATTTAAACCCCACTTTTCGTGTAGGGGAGGTACCCTAAAAAAATATTTTTCAAGATTTCATTTTACCACTTTGTCGGCGTGATAAATATGTATACCCATATCCAATTATAGCTTTCTAGTACTAAGCCTCTCTGACCTAAGCCGCGGACAGACGGACAGACGGACAGACGGATAGACGAACAGACGGACAGAAGGACAAACGGACAGACAGACAGACGGACAGACGGACGGACATGGCGAACTATAAGGGTTCCTTGTTGACTACGGAACCCTAAACATGGTAGTTTAGATGTGAAGACGTATCAGAAACAAAGATAGAAAGAAAAACACGCTTTAGGGCTTTTAAAATTATTCCCATAGACAGAAAAGTACCTACTGATTCCAGTATATACCGGGTACCACTTTTTATTTGACCTCTACGCTCTAAGTGCTTTTAGGAAAAGAAGGGGGAAAAAATGTAAAATCTCCTGTAAAACCTACGTTGAAACCATGATAATTCGATTCTGCTCTCGATTCTAAACAAACTGCTTTCTAGTTTTGCGTTAATTTATTAACACGTTGTATAAATCTACTCAAGTAAGATGTCCTATGGCATTGCCTAATTGATTCTAAACCACGTCCGAGTCGACTAGATCGTGACTATTCATGCCGCTGGAGAATTAATGTATGGCTAGTCCGTAGCTAGATGAGATAGAGATTCTGAGAGGCGATTAAGGTGGCCTAATTCAATTAGTTTACACACATACGGTTACTCTTTGGGCAGTAGCATACTACAGACTGACAGGACTTGCAAATGCCAATTTCCCTGGAACTGAAGATACCCCGAGAACCTAACCTAACTAACCTTTGACTATTTATATGTGAACTGGTTACGCGTGTAATTCTAGTAACAAACATTTCTGCCACTTTTTGCGGGGGGCGAGGTAACATGAAATCCGCAACTTTGGATTTTATTCCCCATAACTTTAGATTCTAATTTTGAATGTTAAAAATCATGAAAAGTAGTCTCGTGTGAACCCCAAACGTTCTAAGTTCGAAGTTATTATTTCGCAATTATAGGCTGTCTCGTTTAGTGATAAGGTGTAAAATTGAATGTAAATGCACAAGATCAATTGTGCTTATACCGTGGCAGAGGGGAAATGCTACCGCAAGGCTAGTCCTTATAATGATTAGTCAAAGTAACTAACAAAGACGAGATTTTTTTTAGACGCGTTTAGCACGAACGTAGCAAGTACCTATACTTCATTCCAAATGAGGAGGACGAGATTTTCCGATTCCTATTTCGATTTCTGGCCAATTCTGATTACCAAATGTAATTAATTTATTGGATACATATACCTACTATCCGACATATCATGGACGCTACTAAAGCTGATCTAAGAATAAGTGAGAAGAAGTGTTTCAAATCTCTGTTTCTGTAATGCAAAATAGCCTTAAAATTTCGTTGCTATTTTGAATGGAGTATAGGTGTGCTCGACCGACCAACCCTTATCCCTTCAGATGTCTAACTGTTTCCAATGACCTCGTTACATTGCAGTAAAGTCTCGAACAACTTTATAAAAACTTAAGGATTTAGATTGTATTGCAGATATGCAGCAATGATCTAATAATACGAGTTTTGTAGTAAAAATTTCGGGCTCGTACGGCTAGCATGTCATCCACGAAAAAGCGACAAAACGAGAAAAACGTCATGTGCGCTCTTTTTGGCATGCGTAAAATAACAAAGATGGAGGCACATCTCTTTCATCGTTTTCTCGGGGTGGCATGCGAGGCCTACTATTGTATTACAAAGTTTTGTTGCTAAAAATAACGAGATCGTATCGCTCGCTCCAGGATTTAATGGTTTTGCAACGAAGTAAACTAGTGCAGTTAAATGTCGAGCTCGCTTTACGCGCCTAGCACGTCTAGCATGATTTCTCGACTTTTTTTTAAATTCTTTATTTTTTAATTGGGGCTTTTAACCCTGAGGTTGATTTCTCTACTTGCGCGCGACTCGGCTTTTTCTCATACTACATGTCGCGGCAAGCGCGGCTTTCGCTTTCCGAAAAGCGCGGGAACAGGTAATTTTCTATGCAGCGAAGGCGCGTCACGCGCGTTTAGAGAAATCATACTAGACGTGTAGATTTCAGATCGTATTGCTACGATTTAATCTGGACCTCCCTAACCTCACATAAATCATATCTACGCCCTCGTCACAGTATAAGAAAGAGTATCTAGTACTGCATACCCTTGGCGTTAAACTGATTTTTATTTTGTATGAGGCCGAGGGCCCGATTATCTGGTTTTTGGGCTCTTGGCGAAATTGCGATTTGGCGATGGTTTTGGCAAACCTTACTTACTTTGATTACCTAAGTGTTATGCCGAAGTTGTTACAAAACCGTAAAAAATATATTTAGGAGAAAATTTGTTCTAACATAGCTATACAAAAAATAAAAATTTAATAAATGTATGTAAATAGGTAATACTTCACGGTTTGACGACGATACTAATTTTAAAGGAAAAAAAATTACATTCTTTTTTTGGAGATTCAACACAGGTGAATTAGTTAACCTAACTTTTAGGACTTTTCTCCAGGTCCGAAACTTTTATAGGAAATAGGTGTGAAATAAAATTTTTATGAAATTATTTACTTAACATTTATAATAATAATTGTCTTTCTTCGACACAATAACATACACCTGCACCAACATAAACCGCGAACAATTTATGAGATACTCTACATTTGACGACGCGACGCGACAGACTATTTGATTCTACACGGCATCCGCACGTGCGAGACTTTATGTGGTTTGTATGTTCGTATTTTCCTTACTTGATACCTATTACATGAATCGAATTCTTTATGTTGTTTAGTTTGATGGCCTGATCATCCACTTAAAATAATTTCAGCCAATTTTGTTATACCTTATATTTATACAGGTTGTAAAACTAAATGCGTTACATACTGAAAGCGGTGCTTAAGTCCATCAAACTGAACAACTTTCACTATTGGACTAACACTAAAACCGCTAGAAAAAAAAATTTGGTTCGAGTAGCGGTTGACATTATCTATGGAACAGCTTATTTGTTTCCGCGATTTCAGTGTTGGTCCCATATTGAAAGTTGTTCAGTTTTGTGGTCCGAAACACCCCTTTAAGTATGAAGGTAAATATTTATATTTCTGGCATGGGACTTATAATTATAGGCTGATAATATTATAGACGTATATGTATAATATAGAGTCAGCTCTGGCATTGTTGACTTTGTACAGAGTGAAATGGTCAGAGATTTCAATGATCAAATCGCTGGGTGAATACAACAACGACACAAGTCAAAAAAGTTGATTTTGAGAAAAATGACATTAAAGTTGGCGCGAGAGAGTGCGCGCGAACAAATTCGTCTGTTGTTACTACACAGTAAGGGTTAGATAGTTGATGTTTGCCTTTTGTATATCTGTGTTATATCAGTAATCTATAACAGTTGAGAATTTTATTTATATACTTCAATTTTTTTATTTATAGGGCCATAAATATGGGGGTTCCGAGTTATGCCAGTTTTGCATTAACTTTTTGATACGATTTAGATTTATGCCAGATAATTATTGAGAAAACATGAAGAAATGTGATAGTAATTAGTACCCAAAATAAAACACAATTATGGCATTAGAGAAGAAATGGAAGAAATGGCAATTTACAAAGCAATGAGGAAAAGGAAATTTGATCTGTTACTGAATTGGCGGAAGTTGTCTGATGAGATCCTATCAGATCAGATACACAACGCATAAGCATATGCTCACGACTATATTCCCCGAGGGGTAGTCAGAGATATTCTGAAACCTCAGAACATCCACGTTTCACCAGTAGTACCGAAACTCGGACAGAGTTTCGGGACAGACACAACGAGTTCGACGATAAGAGCCAGACCAAGAAATTACTCGTGAGCCCAATCACATGTTGATCTCAATAGATCTTTTAGTACAGCTTAAATCAAGAACGATGTGTAAAACAATTATCAATCTTCGGTCTTCTTACCAGCTACCCATTTTACGTAGTCAGGCCAGTTGGCCGGTGGTCGTCCCATACTATTTTATTATAAAATAACCACGCTAGTTTGTAGCTTCTGTTCTAGAACACATACTCCTTACCAGTTGCCAGTTCTTCAGCAGATATAACAAGCGTATTGCCACTTCAGCTTGCTAATTTTCAGGGCTGCGTTATTTGCTTTAGTTCTCAGACGTTACTACTTCATTTCTGATGTTATCTCTTAGAAAAACACCAACCAGTAACTGTTTCCATAGCTCACAATGATGGACTAGTTCTATCGTCACTGTTCATGTGTCTGCCTTGATCCCTATGTTCAGGTTGAATACCTTCGTTTGCAATTGGATGAATACGTCGTCAGATATTTTCATCTGGGGAAAGCCAATGAAAAGATCTGTGGAAGTTTTCCCAAATTATCTCAGAGGAAATAAATGGAGACATCCTGACATCAGTCATTTGGGATGAAAGATGAATTATGAGACAAGAAGAGGTAAGAGGAAAAGAAAACTGGATTTTAAAAGCATAAAGGTAATATTGAATATGCAGGAATCAGATGATTTACCAAAGCTATATATTTACGAAGTAACCATACGAAAGCAGTAACTTTTCCACAAAATTACAGTATCACATTGTTTTAATCTTCTGATCTGGAACTTCATACAACAGATCAGTCTTCTATCTATACTAGAAAGCCATGGTACAAAAAGCAGATTGGTAGATGATCATAAGTCAAAACTTTATAGGAGAAGCGATGTTATGATTCCCTGAAGAGTTGGAAGTAGGGAGGACCTACTTTGACATCACAAACCTTCACATTGTGGTTTACAAAATATAACAGGGGCAGTTTTTGCAGACGGGAATAATTTTAATTCAACTTTTTGACTCAAAAGTGTCATTGTTGCATAACACAAAATAACAATTTTATTTAATGTAGTAGTGGCACAACTACCATCTATCGCTTGATTCAGTGAAATATCGAGTCAGGTCTATATTGCACAAGATAAAGTATGCGATGTAGAACCAGAATACGGTGCTAACTCAAAACTGCCAATTTTTGAGTTGTGCCGTTGTTGTATTCACCCAGCGAAATTATCCTTTACAATTGTTACACAGTATTAAATTGGTTCAGCTTTTAGTTTGCGAAGTCAATAAAATTGGGCACGAAAAGTTGGAATATTCATGAATGAATTTAACTTCCCAGTTCCTAGCATTAAGTTATAAGCGATATGATCACTACGGCGAAAAAGTTTTAGTTCTAAAATTCGAAAAGTATTACCTACTTAAGGATATATTTTCTAAAACCCCAACTTTCAGGAACATTTTTTTCAGTGATATTGCATATCCGGTGTTTTATATTTATTATAAAATGCCTGCCTTTACTTAAAAATCAAAAGAATAGTTTTTTTGTATATTTCATATAATTTATCTTAGCAATCGCGTAAAATCCAGACGCTGTTTGTCGAAGGAACATTTTAGAAGGGTTACTAGAAACGGTTGAAAATACAAAACACAAATGTTGTACATACATACACAAATTTTGTGTATGTATGTACAACACATACCTACATACATACATACACAAAATAATGTTTATATGAATGTGAAAAAAACAATGAATCGACTTTTTGAAATATGAGTCGGAAACGCAAAATATTCTTGAAAACATTTTAGTAAAAATCAAACAGTCTGATTAACATACAAAATGGCAAACAAATTCAATCTCTCCACATCCTCTGACAACTGCAAAACTCCACTTGTTTATGATTTTTTCCATTGTACGTAAAGTGATGACGTCACGAACGAAAATATACCCTTAAGCTTTCATGATTTATTGCGTTGCACAAACTGACAAAACTTTCGTCATTTCGTGTGATATGAGTTCCGATAGTACTCGGAGCAAGCTTGAAAAAATAAGAATGGTACTGTTTAGTCCATACAAACGTATTTCCCTGTTTCCTCCCTGGATAACTAGCCTAGTATGTATGTATGTTTGTATGTCTATTTCTTTGGCACGGCCTACAGCCTAAACGGCTTGATGGATTTTAACGTATGAGGTGTCTTTAGATTCGTAAAAATTGTGAGAGTGATATAGGCTATATTATTTTAATATGGCGTCCGCGAAATAAAAAAGAGAGGGGAAATAAAAATTTTTTTTGTTAAAAATTAAAATTTAAGCTAGCTAAAAAGCTAATGAACAGACGAAACCAAAAATATATATATATATTTGTACTTTTATGTTACCGTTTCGACACAAGTCTAAAAAGTATGAAATAAACTAAATTATTAAGAAAAACAAAAAACCCGACTGCATAAAAACCTAGTAACTGAAAAGAGAAAAACAAGCTCTATAATCACTAATCAGCTGTAACAGCTTTATTTGAGCTAATAGAAAAATCTTCTTTGTCCCCGTTTGCGATACCTACTTAATGACATTCAAATTATATTAGCTCAAATAAAGCTGATTAGTGATTATATAGAGCTTGTTTTCCTCTTTTCAGTAATAGTTTTTTTTTTCATAAATTAATTAGGTACTATAAGAACTAGGAGCCTTCGAAAATGATGAAAAATTGCTCTATTTTACCGCTGTGTTCAGACATCCAGCAAGCAAATTTGACAAATAATCGCGTTCCGAGGGCTCCGTACCACACAACAAAGCTAAAAAATTTTTTTTTTTCCTTGACCTTTAACATGAGACTTACTCACACTTGGCCGGTTTTTATTATTTGTTGTTATACTGTAGAGTTTGCTCTATAATCACACCAAGTTTGACGCTTGTATGTATTACCGTTTCTACAATAGAGCGAGAAGAAAAAACGTTGACAAAAACAAGTTTCTTGTATGAGGACACCCGTTAAATTTTAACTTTTTGGAATTTTATTATTTGTTAACAAATCTGTGAACTATCTAGCTATTACGGTTCAAAAGTTACAGCCCTAAATAGGTTGGACGGACGGACGGACGGACAACGTAGGCTTAGTAATAGGGTCCTGTTTTCACCCTTTGGGTACGGAAGTTTACTTTTGTAGGAGGAAACAGGGGAATACGAAACTGTGATTTCGTCCATTTTATGTAGGTAAAATCAGTCCGCGCTGCAGTTTTCATTTTTGCATTTGTAGCTCGGTTGCTCGGGAACAGCACGACAGCAAAGTCAGCAGATCTGTTAAATACCTATTCTTCTTTCTTGCAGACCGTCTATCCTCTTAACTTTTTCTTTTACCGGAGGCTTAACATGCCGAGAAAAGGAAAAAAATCAAGATGCGCCTCTGTCCTTGTTACGCATGACGTTTTTATCGTTTTGTCGCTTTGTCGTGCGTGTTGTGCTAGCCCTACAGTTCAACAGATCAAAAGGCAGGCAGGTTTAAGAGAATTTTATTCCGAATGCGTAAATGCGCGCTGCATACAAACGAAGTCTGGTGATATTTTCAATAGGTACTAACCAATTAAAGTCAATTAAATTTTGCAGAAACAATCTAGAAACAAATCTCTATGCTTGTATCTTGTCCGATTTTCGTTGAAATATAGTTTCAATGCTAGGATTAATGTGAGATTTGTATGGAAATCTTTGAGGCACTGTACTTAAAAACAACTTTAAAACATTTTAACGAAAATCTGACAAGATACAAGCACAGAAATTACTTTCTAGATTGTTCCTGAAAAATTTCACTGACTTTAATTGGTTAGTAATATAACAAGAACTTCGTTTGTATGGAGCACGCCAACAGTATTATACCCTTAAATTAATACAGTGATGGACACAGTGCCGTTCGAAGATTATTGTCGAAAGAACTTGTTAACATACAATTTTAACATTTTTCATAATTTTAAAATTCGATTCTGACATATTTCTCCGACAGTCGATTCTCCGTCGAATGGTTCGCCTAAAGTACGTTTCGTTATCGAGTGTTTCGACAACATAATATTTCGCTTATGAACGTTTCTGTTCTGAATGTTTCGACCGCAGAACCTTTCGACAACGAACGATTCGTCGACAGAAATTTACTTTAAGCCATACGTTTATTTCTAGATTAAATACAGATTGCACATATGCCTAACTATGTCCTTCCACAGGGTTTATTAGTCAATAAGTAAATGCGATTACGATCGTACTGAAATCAAAAGAAGTTAACAACTAATAATAATGAGATTAGGTAAATACATGGTGTAAACTTAAATTTAAATGCGTTACATACTTTACTTAGCCCCACTTGCGCCCACCTGGGTTAGCAATTAACTCTGGGTTAAATAGCTAACTCGGATTTGCTGCTATACTAAAAATCATAGATTACAAACTTATCCTGGAGTTATTTTCTAACCCAGGTTGAGGCAAGTGGGGCAAAGCATTAAAATCGTGAAAGGAAAAACCTGTTTTTCCATACATTTGGGTCAAGTAGCCATTGACTTTTTTACGGAATATGCAATAATGGTACGGCTTCGTAATCTTTGTATCCCTAGTTTAAATTAATCATTCTCCAATTGTTTAATGCTTTCACAAATTATCTTTATTCGATCGAGTTCCAATATCATAATTCCTATGATTAATTTAGTCGATGCTTGTCACTGACATCTTATAAAAGAAATAGACTCAGAATCTCATATAAAATCTCAGCAAATTTTTGTCCGAATTGACTTGGAATTGACACATACTTTTTAAACTTCTGCAAAGATTTTTCAATCACTACGTTTATTTCTAACGTAATAAGTCTCAATGGAATTTAGAACTTGTAGTCTAGGTATAAAGTCGTAAAAGCTCTTTCTATGACATTGAATCGGATCGATATTTTTAACAACTGTATTTTGAAAAAGGAACAAGATCCTTCAGATGTTGACAGTACTTTATAACAGCGACGATGTGGAGCAAAGAGATTACACCTAAAGGCATAGAGTGAGCCATACCAATTGTAAAGTGTCCACTTTTATTGACGTTTAGGTTTGAGTGTGTGGTGTCAACTAGTATGGAAAAAGGCACCAAGTGACATATGGCCTTATGTTTACGGTCACTTTTCACACACACTAGCTCAAAAAAAGTGGACAGCCGCATAAACAAATATCTATAATTCCATCTCCTTCTACTATTAAAGGTACGTCATAAGACAAAAGAGACTAACTACAATCGTAAATTTATGCGGATTCTATGGAGATCCTTCCTCTGAGGCGGACTCTATGGAGATCCTTCCTCTGAGATGTGGAGTCTCAATTATAACCCACACAAATAACTATGAATGCTGTAGGGTGATACTAATACGTCATATTTGATTATTAAACTTAGTCGTATTTAGTATGTTTACAGTCAGACTTTCAGTCAGAGAATTGGCGCGGTATTGAGGCAAAAGAGGTACTTTTATTCGTTAAGTACCTCATTTGGGTCTGCCATTTTTGGACCGTTGATTGTGTATCTTGTTTTGTTTTAAGAGGTCAATGATGCTTGTATTGTAATGTAGTTTTTAGTAGTAGTTATTCTGTGACCTAACGCCGCTGTAGTTACTGCAGTGTACCTACTCCTGTACTGGGAGTCCATTTTGTCCTCGAGTTTATTGAAGAATTCTGACCTTTGAGGAAGTCCTGAAAAAAAGAAAATATTTTATGATGCATACAGGGTGAAATTGATATTATTAGCATCCTTTTAAACTAAGAGTCTACCCATCAAACTGAACAACTTTTACTATGGGAGCAAACCGATCGCAGCATAAAAAAAACAGCTATTGCATACATTAGAGTCGAGTAGGCGTTTCAGTTTAGTATGGAACAGCTGTTTCTAAAAATAAATTACTATAAGAACTATAGGAGCCTTCGAAAATGACGACAAATTTCTAAATTTTACCGCTGTGTTCAGACATACATCCAAAATTATTCTCATATTATTCTTGCAAGAATTATTAAAATCGGTTTAGTTTTGGAGGAGGAAACAGGGGAATACGAAACCGTGATTTCGTCCATTTAGTATGGAACAACTGATTTCTTTTTTGATCCAATTCGTTTGCTTCCATAGTAAAAGTTGTTCGTTTGATTAGTAGACTCTTCGTTTAAAAGGATGCTAATGATATCAATTGCATCACCCATCACCCTGTATAAAGATTTGGTGATCGATGTATCGGTGGATTTCAACTCTGTAGCACTGGTCATGCAATAGTTACTACTGTGTCACAGATTATTTAATAATAATCTTCAACAGATACGGCACTCTCCCAATTTCGCGCGATTTTTCGAATTTCGAACTTTGCGCCTCAGAACATTGAGGTGTTTTTTCTTATTTATTTACTCAAAAAGAGATGCAAAATGGGGTAGCTTAGGGCGAACACTGTAGACCAGCAGTTACATAACGAACCTTGCTTGCTAGCCAACAGTAATAATAATAAAAGGAGCTTAGTACTAAATCACGCTGCCATACCTACTGCCGCTGATGGTCGGAAAACACTGGATGAGAATAGCGTGGGACACGAGATATCCAGCAGTGGGGTTAGGTGTACCGGGCTATAAAGATGATAATAATGATTTTAAGCGTTGCTTAAATTATAATAGCGGAAGATAGGCGACGTTCTTGCATTAAGTAGACAAATGGACCTGTTTTTCATGTATACACGGTGACACATCATGCTACGCAAAACAAACATAAGCTGGCCGCGTGACGTTATACATTACTCTACCTACGCGCGGCCAGCTCATTTTGGTGTGAAAAGTACTACGAGTGAAAAGTAATGCCGTGTGAATTGTTTTATCATTTTTAATGATTTTGATTTGTAAAACGAGTAAAAGCACACGAAGGCACTGTGGTCTTTAGGTATATAGGAGACCTTTATTCCGCCAAAAATAAAAAAAGTTTCTAAATCACGCAATGCCGCTCGGATTGCGAGAGTCAAGTAGGCGACGGGGGCTCAATGTATGCGGTCCATGCGCTATACCTTTCTTCCGCTTTTTTTTATCAAAGATTTTAAGTAATTTACAGTCCAATCGATAACTTTAAAGGCCGAACGTATAGAAAATTACTTTAAATTGAACCATTGGATTAATGAACCTAAAAGTGAAAATATTTCACTGAAATTGAAATTAAGATCAAAGCAGTATCCGGGTTGCTCAGAAAAAACGTCTTTAACATAAATACGAAGCTTTGCGACATCGCAAAGAACCTTTATTCCTTATTCAGTTTGTTATAATTTCTGAGAACCTATTAGGGGAAACTGGGGATGCTTGATCCCCCACATTATTAAATAGCCCTCATTTCCAAGTTATTGAATAGATACAAGTCATTCATACCGTTAGACTACTTATATGAGGACAAGTGTCAGAAAAGTTAATTCTACTAACAAACTTTTCTGACACTTTTTGCGGGGGGCGATGTATCACGAGATACGCAACTTTGAATTTTATTCCATTAGTTAAGATTCTAATTTTGAATGTTAAAATCATGAAAAACAGTGTCGTGTGAACCCCAAACGTTATAAGTTCGAAATTATTGTTCCGCAATTATAGGCTGTCGCGTTTAGTGATAAGGTATAAAATTGTATGTAAATGCGTAAGATCTTTTGATCGTGCACGTTGGCAGAGGGCAAATGCTAAGGCGAGGCTGGTCCGTATATCATTCGTCTAAGTTCATACCTCAAACGATGCATTATTAAATCCTCTACCATATGTATTAATACAATATTGATCGTACTATGTAAAAAATATGTGTTAAGGAAAAACTGGATAAAGGTTTTTACACGAAGTCTCTGTAAGGGAGACATGATCCTCTTAATTTAATGTACTATGGCATTGTTTTTCTGTAATTTTATGAGCTTTGTTTTCCAAATAAATCGTTCCTAACATTTTGAAGGTTTCATTGAAAGTTCGTAATGAGTCATTCTTTATTATACAAGGTGTTACAAAAATACAAATAAACATTTAAAGGGGTGGTTTAGAACATCAAATTGAACAACTTTCACTATGGGACCAATATCAAAGCGCGAAAAAAAAATCTGATATTCCATACTAAAATAAAAATCTACTCGAGCTAAATGTATAGCTTATTTTTTTTCTCGATTTCGATGTTCGTCCAATAGTGAAAGTTGTTCAGTTTGATGGTCTAAAACACCCCCTTAAATGTTTATTTATATACTACAAAACTAAAAAACGTCAAATGATTGACACAACTGTCAGTGTTAGAAAGTTAGCCTCTGACATGGACAAAGTATGTTGGCACTCAAAAATCTAAATAAATGTAACGAGAGTGGTTGATCTAAGTATTTAATGTACCATGTATCACACACTGATCAAGTATCCCCAGTTTCCCCTACCTTATTTTTCACATTTACTTTATGACATATTTCTTTTCGCATACTTAATTTAAGAATAAGGTACCCAATGATCCAATCTATGTAATTAGCAAAATCTTGCTACATTATATTTACTTGATTTTATCGTCTATTTGTGTCTTTAAAACTATTCAGACCATCAAATTGATCAACTTTTACAATTACCAATTATAAGATCGGGAAAAAATTTTGCTGGAACAATCTTGAAACAAATATCTATGCTTGTATGGAGTCAGATATTCGTTAAAATTTACAGTTTCAATGCTAGGATTAATTTAAGTTTTGTATTTAAATCTTTGAGGCACTGTAACTTTAAAACTATACAATTTAACGAAAATCTGAATTTATACAAGCATAGAAATTTGGTTTTAGATTGATCCTGAAAAATTTCATTGAGTTTAATTGGTTAGTATTGAAAATATCACTATAGTTCGTTTGTACGGAGCGCGCTCCGAATTATATCCTCCTCCATCCTAAATACTACCAGATTATTTAGGTATTTACTACAACGTTTCTTATTGTTAACTATTTGACGTACTATCGGAAGGAGCTCGCGTTTTCTTCTGACTATAGATTCTTTTCATAAATGATTTGTGGGTAACTACGTGAACAGGGTTCCATAATCAAAACATAATTTATTGGTTCTCGCCAACGCTTCCGAGTTGAAGGTCCATTACATTTCAGTGTGGGCGGTATGGACACAGTAGAGATAAAGAAACAGTAAGAGAACTAGGCCGGACATTTGAACGTAATGCTCATCACAAACGGCCGCAATAATAATGTTGCTGTACTCTTCTAACGCACGCAAGTTGCTAATCGCTTCCTCTCGCTCACACGCAGGAAAGAAACGTGCTTATGTAATTTTGCGTGCGTAAGAAGAGTACAGCAACATATTATAGCGGATGTCTGTGACGACCGTAAGGCCACGTTCAGACGACCCGCACCCGCTCCGCGCCCGCCATAATGTATCATAGTTATAATCATGAGCAATGTATTGTTCATGCGGGTAAGACGCGGGAGAGGCGTGCGTGATTTGATGTTACAAACAAATTTTTAAATCAAATAAATGTTTTTTTTTAGATGTAGATACTACAAATTTTTATATTTTGTCATGAAAATACTTGCTAAAACTACAAAATCTCGATAACTATCAACCTAAGAATTTATTTTATTTTTCTTTATCTCCTGTTTTCAGCGTAACGTTGAGTTTTGGGACACCCTGTAAATAGCGGTTGTCTGTGTGAGTGCGTCGATTCGGGTGTATGTATGAAGTGGGAATACTGTCTTTGTCTTTAGACGTGCCATTACACACGGAATTCTGAATCAGGATTGTGATTTTGAATAGTATTTGATACCGAACGGAATTGTGGAGGGGGAAAGTCCATACGAAATCATAATCCTGATTCGGAATTCCGATTCAGTAGACCTACCATGAGTTTTCACTGTACTACGGTAGTTACGTCACCAATGTCGTATGGCAGAAATTAGTTCTCAACATAACCACTAAGAGCGCTGTACGAAATTCAATATAAAATTGGTGACGTAACTACAATTGTAAAGTACAGTAAAAACTCATGGTATGTGTGCGGTGGACCTTACTGTGGAATGGATCTTACTTTGAAAGCCTGGCGGAATTTGTGGGACATTAGGCTGTAGAGAATCGGGTTTACAGCTGTAGACAAGTACACGTTGATAGCGCACAAGTAGTTCAGGATTCGCCAGACCTGGAATGGGAGATCACTATTATTGATTCTTCTTATCGTGTGGGCAAGCCCTGGAGTTTTTCAGACCGCCTTACGGCCTCTGACGTGGTTTTTATGTAACGACTACTACCACAAGAGATAGTAGCCGGGATCAACGGCTTAAGAGGATATGTGAAAAAAATAGGATTCTTCAAAGCATCATATATCATGAAGTACTAACAGTAGGAGTATGATATGCGGATATGTGTAAATTGAACATATAATTAAAGTTTTGATTAGAGCCAAAACACGATTAAGAGACATTTTCTCGATAGAAAAATAAGCCAAAGTAGCCTCCGTCTTTATCGATAAACGCTTGGAACTGCTAAACGGTGAATAATAGAAACACGTGAGTTGATTTTAAAAAAAGATATTGATATTTTATAAAGTTTGATTAGAGCAGATATGAACATACATAAATAGTACAATCACAGTTAAATAAAGTTTGTTTTACGCTTGCGTCGTTTCAGGCGTGCGCTCCGCCCCATCTCTTTCTCTCGCATCAGGCAGTAATATAAGCTATCACACGCCCATTTCGCTTCAATTATTTTTCGACATAGGCCCTTAACGTGCCATCCGAAGCACGAATCATCTTTCTTTCAGACTATCAGGTGATTCGGCCTGCAGTGTCCTAACCAACTGAGGAAAAACGCACAAAGTGACGTATCACTAGGTGTCCCCCGTGGGAATCGAACCCACGACCTCCGTGTCAAGAACACAATGCTCTTAACCATTAGACCACGGAGGCACTATTATTGATTATTATACAGAGTGTAACAAAACATCCTAGTACCACTAATTTAAATGACTAACTATATTTTAAGGGTATATTCAGACATTGAAACCAAGCGACTGTCCCTCGGGGAAATGAGTTGAAAAACGTAAATTTTTTTTTAACCTCCCATAGAAAATTGATCGGCTGATCCGACCGACCCATGTTCTACGGGGAAAGTTGTAAGTTTCATTGTCTGAATACACCCTTAAAATATTGTTATTAATTATAAACTAGTGGTGTATTTAAAGGTGTAGACCATGAAACTGAACAACTTTCACTATGCAAACATGAACAGATGAAATCAGCAGTAGAAAATGACCCAAACAGTAGGAACTGGATGTAAAGTATTTATCCGGCCATGATTTAAAATCACGCGATTATAAAATTGCACTTCTGAGAAAGAACTGATTAATACAGGGTCCAACTTAATATGCTGACAGTTTTTTAAGAGGATGGTCAGACCATCAAACTAAACAACTTTCTCTTTCTCAATGGGAACAAAGTCGAAATCGCGAAAAAAAATCAGCTGTCCCATACAATTGGGTCGAGTAAGATTTCAGTTTAGTATGGAACATAGAGAAAGTTGTTTAGTTTGTTGGTCTGATCATCCTCTAAAAAAGTGTCAGCATATTAAGAAGGACCCTATATTGAGAGATAAGTGCCCCCTAAATAAAGTGTAAAATTAATGTTGGCATGGGTTCCTTATAACGTCCCCATACCATACGAATTCTTTTACATTGTTTGAAAACATAAAAGCTTAAAAGTCATAGACTAGGTATTACAGTAGTAAGCCTGTGATAAAATCCCTTTCATGCCATCTCTGAACGTGTACAGTAACATCTAGGTATGTTAGAAAACCATTGAACAGATTCGAACAAAGATACAACAGATGGCGTTGACTGTGTCCCTCCTTGCCTTCCGTCATATCCTATCGATTCCTGAAAACTGACAGGAAATTGGGAGATGGCGCAATACGTCGGTCCACCCCACGTCCATCCGCACATAAAAACATTTAGGTACATTGTGTTAATGAATAAGCGCAAAACCTCATACACCCCAACTGGTTTAAAACAAAATAATTCGATTGAAACAATAATTTCGTTATTTTTATAGTTAAAATTTTAAGTTATACGCATTTTAAGTTTTGAGGTAAAAATGATTTGTAATCATTTCAGCAAAAGCAATGAATGAAAGCTCGTGGATATATTTTAAGAATCTTGTTTTGGTAGTAAGTATGGTAAGTGTGCCCGTGCGGTGGGTTGAGATCGAGTTCAGTAAATTTTAAATTTTAGAAACAAATTATTTAATATTTTGGAAAACATTACGTATGTTGAAACCATGATAATTCGATTCTGCTTTCGATTCTAAACAAACTACTTTCTAGTTTAGCGTTTATTCATTAACACGTTGTAGGGTCCTTCTTAATTTGCTGAAATTTTTTTAAGGAGAGGATCTGACCGTCAAACTGAACAACATTCTCTAAGGCACTAACACCGAAATCGCGAAAAAAAAAAAAAACTGTTCCATACAAAACTGCAAACCTACTCGAGCCAAATGTATGGGACAGCAGATTTTTTTTTCTCTATTTCAATGTTGGTCCCATAGAAAAAGTTGTTCAGTTTGAAGTTCTGATCATCCCCTTAAAAAAGCGTCAGCATATTAAGAAGGACCCTTTATTCCTCGAGGGGGTAGTCAGAGATATTCTGAAACCTTAGAACATCCACGTTTCACTAGTAGTACCGAAAAGAAAAGTACTAGTAGTACCGTTGCGACAGATGTTCAGTTGTCAAACTGAACATCTTTCTCAATGGGACCAACATCAAAATCGCGAAAAAAAATCTGCTGTCTCATCCATTTGGCTCAAGTATGTTTGCAGTTTTGTATAGAACAGTTGATTTTTTTTTCTCGATTTCGATATTGATCCCATAGAGGAAGTTGTTCAGTTTGATGGTCTGATTCCCTTAAAAAGTGTCAGCATAATAAGAAGGACCCCGTGAGCTTATGCATTAATTTATTTTGGTTACGAAAAAATATTAAAAAAACAACTCCCTTTTATTTATCTAACG
Source organism: Agonopterix alstromeriana (assembly GCA_963924505.1). Taxonomy (NCBI): domain Eukaryota; kingdom Metazoa; phylum Arthropoda; class Insecta; order Lepidoptera; family Depressariidae; genus Agonopterix; species Agonopterix alstromeriana. Next base: position 5,621,745 of record OZ004670.1, read on the forward strand.
TTACTTTCCAATTTAAGTTTTATCTCGAATCTTTGCCGAAGAATTTCCTTGGCAATTTTATTTTTCTCACGGGAACTTTAAATATATCTTTGCTGAGTAATAAATAGCTTACCTTTCCGTAAAAAACGGTGAGCAAATAGTTAAGTGTTTCTCGAATAGTTTTATTCTTTTGAAAAAAACCTTTATACGGATAGGAAACTGTTACTATAAATTTTGGAGGACACACCATTTTACGCTTCATTTTTAGGGTTCCGTAGTCCGTCCGTCTGTCCGTCTGTTCGCGGCCTAGCTCAGAGACGCTTAGTACTAGAAAGCTGTAATTTGACATGGGTATACATATTATTCAAGCCGACATAGTGGCGTAATAAAAACTTGAAAAATACATATTTTTTTTAGCGGACCGTACGTGTAGGGGACTACAAGAGAAGTGGGGTTTCAATTTTTGTTCTCCTCTATCCCATGGTTTGAAGTATCGTTGGATAGGTCTTTTAAAAATGTTGTAAGTGTGGCAAAACCATTTTTCGATTTAAGAATCCGATTGCGAAATATTAAGCTTTAAAGTGAAAATTTTTTTTAGAGTCGAGATTGTTTTTATATAATGTCTTTAACGGCTCTGGATACTAGTCCTTTTGAGCCAATCGTAATTTTTTTCTTTATATTCTTTATTTTGATGATGGGATGATAGATGACGATGAATCTGTGGTCGATTTCGTAGGCTCGCGCGTTGCCGCCAAAATGACCATGTACGAGTTAACTTGAACCAAAACTTATGTACACAATCCGCACGAAATGATGTCACAAATATCACTAAAACCAATTCTTACGAATTTCAAATACGACAATACACATCAAGAGCAATGGCGCCAAGCAAACAAATTTGTAGTTATAAATCTTTTCGGGTGTACCAGAATAGATTTAATCTAGAATTAAACATTTTAACGGGTTCTTACCGCGTTTACGTATATTTGGGCTCCCGATATTTCGGCAGTGTTACAAAGATCACGGGATGTCAGAATCTTTGACTAATTATTATAAGGACTTGCCTAGCGGTAGCATTTCCCCTCTGCCTCTACGGTATAAGCACAATTGATCTTGTGCATTTACATTCAATTTTACACCTTATCACTAAACGAGACAGCCTATAATTGCGAAATCATAACTTCGAACTAAGAACGTTTGGGGTTCACACGAGACTACTTTTCATGATTTTTAACATTCAAAATTAGAATCTAAAGTTATGGGGAATAAAATCCAAAAATGCGGATTTCATGTTACTTCGCCCCCCGCAAAAAGTGGCAGAAATGTTTGTTAGTAGAATTACACGCGTAACCAGTCCACATATAAATAGTCAAAGGTCAGAATAGATTTGACTAAAATTGATTTACAACAACAAATTTTACAATACAAAAATAAATAGTTGTCTCTCATACTGGGTCCTTCCATATGATGAGACTTTTTAAGGGAAGATCAGACCGTCAAACTGAACAACTTCCTCTATTGCACCACTATCGAAACCGCAAAAAAATCTGTTATCCCATGCATATCTCCCATGCTCTCGTAGGTTTGTAGTTTTGTTTGGAACCGTTTTTTTCGCGATTTCGATATTGGTGCCATAGAGAAAGTTGTTCAGTTTGACGGTCTGATAATCCCCTTAAAAATTATCAGCATATTAAGAAGGCTTATATACAATACAAGGTGTAAAAAAACACGCAAGTAATACTTAAGGGGGTGCTTTAAACTAAACAACTAAACAACTTTCACTATGGAGCCAACTTCGAGAAAAATAGAAAGGTTTTTTTCTTTCTCGATTTTGAATTTTTTTTGTTCTTATCGGTTTGCTCCTATAGTAAAAGTTTTTCAGTTTGATGGGTAGAGTATGTGGTTTAAAGGTTAATGATACTTTTCCTTACATCCTGTATGCTTACTAGAGATACAATAAAGATAAATACAACATTCTCCGTGTACAATAAAGATAAATAAATAGATTAATAAATATTAAACGTCGTTTTTTCACTTACATCATAATAATCGTCGTATTTATATTTCGGACTTATCATCAAGATACGCATCAAACAGTATGGTGACCAGCACAGGAAAAACGACGCTGCAACAGCAGCTGAAATCATTAAAGTAAATAAACATAAATATAGGCATTTGCAGGGTATTTGCGAACTTTTGAACCTAAGATTTTAAAACGCGTTCTATAATCGGTAAAAACCTGTTCAAAATAAATAAATAACATCACGGTCACATACTAAAAATTCTTACATAGGAAGGATATTCTAATCGTATACAGGTTGTAAACTTAAATGTGCATTTCCATAGAAAAAGTCAGTCGCTGCTCGGTCCAAATTTATGGAACAGCCAATGATGAAGCAGCTGATTTTTATTTCGCGATTTTAATGTAAGGCCCATAGTGAAAATTGAAGCACCCTGTTTCTATGATGTAACGTATGTAATTTTACACCCGGTATAAAATATTTCTAAGCTATGCAAAGCTATGGTTTAATTCTTGAAATGACAGTAGCGTCAATTCATAGGTACCTTGGTACAGTCACCATCAGATATATCGTATCTGTATGATACGATATACTATTATATATACGGTATTCAAATATTACTTGAGCAGTGCTAATTTTTAATAAATTATAAACAGTAAATGTTACCAATTATATCGAAACGTGTATTTTGTCATAAATATCCGAACAACTTATTTTCAATTATTTCTTTACTATCTTATTTAGAATTGAAACGTATAACAACGGAGTAAGGTCATTTTCCTAAACTGCTCAGATATTTATGATCACCCTGGCTGCGTAGATAAATTTGATGTTCTAGGCGTTCATATATTTTTAACTGGTTATGTGTAAAGAATTTATTGAAAATTAGAACTGCTTAGGAATATTTGAACACCTTGTTTGCTACGATATATCTGATGGCGACTGTACTTTAAGCTTTTTGGTACCCTCATTTCATTTAGGCGACCTAGGTTTTATATGAAACAACGCAATGATGATCTCAGATCAATAATTATCAGTAATCCAACAACGTTTAAATGTACACTGACACTCTTGTTTACAGACCAACAAATAGCCTAACTCTCGCCAATTTTATTGACCTTAATTGGGCACAATTAAAAGAATAATTAAATTGGCTTTTTGCCAGTTTTCGAAAAGATATTTTAAATTATAGGTAGGTTTATTTTATTCCTCTTTCAATTATCTTTTTCTTAAAAAAAACTTTATTTATTCGAAAAAAAACATTATATTTTTCATTCAGTAATTTGAGATTCGCGCGAAAACAGCCGATCACGTGACATTTAACACTGTGACGTCATATTTCAATAAACAAAGTAAAGCTAACTAGGACGCTTCAACTCACATGATTTTATTGTTTGAAATGTGACGTCACACAATGCTCAATCATGGCCGCCCGCGTTTCAATTTTTGAAATCCACTGATAAATAATCTCTAATTTATTTTTGAAAAACAATATATTTACAAGTTACTGTAATTCAAAAAACATATTATATTATTATTGTGAACCTATAAGCTACTAAATCTAATATATTTAATATTTTACCGTTACAATTGTCAAATAGCCAATAACGTAATTCGTCTCGCATCAGATACCGACTTTTCGGACTTAGGGTTTATCCATGAACTTCATTAATATGATATTAATTCGGTATGTCAAGTTTTATTTTTGGAGGGCTGAATCGAAAACTATTTCGAGATAATTGTCTCAATAACAATATTTTCTATATTAGCGATTTTAAAATAAAAGGATTACAGATATTTTTAATAAAATAACTTCGTTTCGGTCCAGTGAGTGACGTCACTCGCTATTCCTGCAAATTCCTTGGTAAACTTAAAATCAACTTAAAATAACTGACCATTAAGAAAAAAAAAATTCACAATGTCAGAATTTGACATTTGATGTTGCCGTTTCTGTTTCCAGCATAGAGTTAGAAAGAGGAGGCAGGTGATTTTATTTTTTTAATATTGTAGTAGTTTTTCTCCATGGAGTTCGAATTATTTTCTCTCCACCATTTTTGCACGTATAGATTGTAATCTCAATAAATTTAAAAATTTAATTTATATTGTAAAAGTCGATGAATCGCAATAAAAATGAAATATGTTGAATTATGTCTTCTATCCATAAAAACATTATATTGAAGACAAAAAAACTTGACTGACACTTTTTAAAGGGGATGAACAGAACATCAAACTGAACAACATTCTCTATGGGACCAACATCGAAATCTCGAAAAAAAAACCGCCGTCCCATACAAAACTGAAAACCTACTCGAGCCAAATGTATGGGACAACTGATTTTTTTCAGTTGTTCAGAAAGTTGTTCAGTTTGATGGTCTGATCATCCTCTCGAAAAAGTGTCAGCATATTAAGTTGAACCCTGTAGAATGCAAGATATGGATGATGAAGAAAGTCACGGATTTTGTAATGAGATTCCAAATGTTCAGGGGTGGTTCAGTTCAGACTGTCAAACTGAACAACTTTTTCTATAGGAGAGTTCCTACTCGACTCAAATGTATGAAACTGCTGATTTCTTTTTACGATTTCAATTCTCTCCTAAACTAAATTTTGTTCAGTTTGATGGTCTGAACCACCCCTGAAGATTTTGAAAATCTTTAAAAAATAACCTAGTATAAGGGTGCCTGTCCACTGATGCGGAGCGGAAAACGGAAAAATATTAACCAATAGGATTGTATAAAATCTCCGCAATTTGATTTATGCAATCTTATTGGTTAATTTAATATTTCTCCGTTTCTCCGCTCCGCAGCCTCGCTCCGTATCAGTGGACACAGGCAGCCTTAGTAGGACTATCAAGAAATGGCCCGAAATAGGCTAACACTGATACGATAAATACGAACCCAGCATTTTGACAGCTTTGTCTCTATGTTGATTTAGCGAAACAGGACTGCTTCTCATTTTCAATTGGGTGGACTTCAGTTTGAGCGCAATCAACACATATAGCACTGTTATAATAGTCATCGGAATCACGAAGAAGACCAGTATCTCCAATGGCATTATTAATTTCAAAACATATGATAATGTAACATAGCAGTATACGTATTTCTTCCTCTCCAACAAATCTATGTAAAATGTATCTGGTACACAAAACGAACATGATATTAGCCAATTTAAGGCAATGATTTTGTATACGCGCGATTTTAATGTAAATTTCTGGCGAAGAAACGGTTTCGAGACCACTAAATAACGTTCCACGGTGAAAGCTGCGATGGTGAGAACACTACAGTTGCCCAGACAATCCCACAGAATGAAGTGAATGCGGCATCCTACTTCGCCAAATGGATACATATCTGGTACCCACAGGATGTAAATTTCGATGGGAACAAAGAGGGCTGTCATCAAATCTGTTACGGCGAGGTTGAGAAGGTAGCAGTTTGTAGGCGTCCTCATCGTTCGATCCCTGGCGATCACAGCACACGTGCAAATGTTCCCAATGACGCTCAATAACATGGAAACTCCCATAAACACACTTAACAAAAGTTTGACTCCGTCTGATTCTTCTAAAGCATTTCCAGAATCGAAGAACGCCATTTCCATAGGTCCGAAGAATGTGAACGAATCGTTTTCGAAGTCACTCTGGTTTATCACGATCATCGTGAAGGTTTCAATCAGGGGAAGTAATATGGTTCTATGTAAGGGTGCAAGGTAGACTACCGTCCGTCATTATGATGCCACACTGACTGCGAGGTTAATCTAAGGAAAATTTTCACAGAAATCTTGAAAGTGCGTTACATGGTGTAGCGAAATATGACCACTTTCTTGGTCAATATTTTTTTGGGAAATGTAATATTATACCATAGTGTTGCAGCTCGGTGGTTGAGGCGCCGGCGGGTCTATGCCAGCGCGGTGAGCGGGGGACTGGCGTACCCTAATTGAATTCGCTATGTCGGTACGCGCGCAGGCAGCACAGGGCCGGGACGAGCTCCTCCCGGCCCCCGCACACTGTTCTCGATTGACCTGCCGCGATCGCTGAGCTTCACAAGTATTAGTTTTAGGTATGCAATAGTTATTAATATTCTTAAATTTCTAGGGCCAAGATTCATCTACTTATACTCTAAGTGAAGGTGAAATGGTCAGAATCAAATCTCCTGATTTATTCATGAATGAGTGTTTGTAAGCTGTGTTTTTACAATTGAAATATGGATATTCTGTCCATTTCCATGTGCAGTGTCTCTTGCTCTGGGATTACAAACTACACGGCCTTTTGAAGGTCTTGAAAATTGGCAGCTTACTCTGACAGCAAGTTGACCCCCACTAACCCACACTTTTCTGTATGAGGAGGCATGATGTGCCCTGGAGTAATGCTAGGCAGATTGTGTTATCTTGTCTGTTACATACATCCCATTGCTGGGCAACTACCTCCGTGGTCTAGAGCATTAGGTTCGATTCCCACGGGGGACACCTAGTGATATATCACTTTGTATATTTTTCCCCAGTTGGTTAGGACATTGCAGGCTGAATCACCTGATTGTCTGAAAAGAAAGATGATTCCGTGCTTCGGATGGCACGTGAAAAAGTTGGTCCCGGCTACTATCTCTGGTGGTAGTAGTCGTGACATTAAAACCACGTCAGAGGTCGTACGGCGGTCTGAAAAACTCTGACACCAGGGCTTGCTGCCTATACCATAAGAAGAAGATTGCTGGGCAAGTGCCTCCATCTTCATCATTTGACCAAAAAAATAAAGGTATACATTAGTCTTATTAAGAACACCATTTGTAGGAAAGTAATTTAGCGAGCATGTTACAGTAAAAGTTCGAAGTTACCTAATGACAAACGTAGGTTGGTCACTGGTCAGTGCAGTAAACTACAAGGTTATGATCAAAAGCTCGAGTAAATTATCATGGAATCACCTCGGTGTTTGTCCGTCCGTCCGTCCGTCCGTCTGTCACAGGAATTTTTATCGAAGACCGTAAGAGACAGGAAGCTGAAACTTGGCACAGTTATAGCAATTAACGGTCTAATGACATAAATAAAAAGAGTGCGGTATTACGGTACGGAACACTAATTGCCCGAGTCCCATCTCGAACTTGGTATTTAGCTCAGAGGAAGGATCTCCATAGAGTCCGCATAAATTTACGATTGTAGTTAGTCTCTTTTGTCTTATGACGTACCTTTAATAATAGAAGGAGATGGAACTATACGAGTAGATATTTGTTTATGCGGCTGTCCACTTTTTTTTGAGCTAGTGTGTGTGAAAAGTGACCGTAAACATAAGGCCATAATGTCACTGGGTGCCTTTTGTCCATACTACTTGACACCACACACTCAAACCTAAACGTCAAAAAAGTGGACACTTTACAATTGGTATGGCTCACTCTATTAGGTATAATCTCTTTGGTATTTAGTTACCTATAAAATGCCATATAAACGCACTGAAGAGTTCAAGAAACGTTGAAAAAGTTTATTTCACAGTTTCCCCGCAACACATCAAATCAAGCATGTAATTTGCTTGCAGCCATACACGGCTATTATTACCCTAATTGAAATTAGGTACTCGACACTGTGTGAATAGAGGGTTGGTGTGGAAAGAAAACTAAACATATATAATGTTTCGTAAGAAATTGCCTCCGCATTTTGTAAATATAATTATGTGCTTCGCCTATGACTTCGACGAATAAATTTTGAAATTATACAGGGTGTAAGGAAAAGTATAATTAACGTTTAAACCACATACTCTAACCAACAAACAAACAACTTCTGTCAGAACAAAAAAATCTGCTGTCTCATACATTGCATTTGCATTGCAGTTTTGTATAAATAAATAAATATCTTGGACATTGTCACACAAATTATCTAGTCACATTTAAAGTACCAGAATCTAGCCTGGACTTGTGTTATGATGACTAGACAACGATACAGAATACATATATAGATAGAAACAACCATTACTCGGGTACAAATATTCATATTCATTATACAAATATTTGTCCCTTACGGGATTCGAACCCACGACCCTCGGCACAGCAGGTAGGTTCACTATCGACTGAATGGAATGTATGTATATTTAATTGTATGGAATAGCAGATTTTTTTTGGGCTGACAGGTTTGCTCTTATAGTAAAAGTAGTTCAGTTTGATGGATAGAGTAGTTTAAAGTAGTTTAAAGGTTAATGATACTTTTCCTTACACCCTGTATAATTATTGTAAAACAGTCACAAACTAAGGTACGAGAAAGAAAAAATGGGTCAATCGACTGGGACGAGAAATTTAGTTATATCATTCCATCCAAGCCTGAGGTTGAGAAATTGTATGGACCATGAGCTTAGATTGACCCGGCATGGCACTATACAGAATATATTCCGGACGTAAGCACCACAGGCATGAAACAGTGGTGGTGTTCTTTTTCAGATTGTTTACTCCAACATTTTAGAAAATAGAGGGGGGGGGGGGGTACAGCATTGCTCTGAGGACAATAGGAGGAACCACAAAGGGTCTACCGAGCCAGTGAATGAATGAAAAGTCCTAGAGGCACCCAGAATGGGTATGGACGGACCTCGGCATTTGGGGCTACGCAGCGGATGAGAAGCGGCCTGGGATGTTCCTGAAGCGTCTGTAGACGCCAGCCTTAAACCCTAAATTTGGTAAGTACCTAATTTTTTGTTTTGGAAATACCTTTTCGAGATAATTGTCTGAATAACAATATTTTCTGTTAAGAGATTTTAAAATTAAAGGATAATGGATATTTTAAATAAAATATTGTAGTTTTTCAAGTGAGTGGCGTCACACGACGAACTGTAAACTCCTTGGTAAACTTAAACCTACTTAAAATAACTAGCAATTAAGAAAAAACAATATTCACACTGTCAGAATTTGAAATTTGATGTTGCCATTTCTGTTTTCAGCATAGAATTAGAAAGAGAAGGAAGGTAATGATTTTTTTGTTTTTTACTCCAGGTAGATCTTAAAGAATAGAAAAAAAAGATTGTCATACCAAATTATGTTAAAAGAGCAAACATTGTGACACAAATTTTCTTAGTATAGTAGGTGGATGCTTTTGGCTACCCGAAAAGGGATTGTGGTCATGAGTTTATGAATATATAGGTATGTATTTCTTAGATGGTGTACCTACTGATTGAATTCTTCATAAATTATCTGAAGAAAGTATTTACTCGTAAATCAAGAAGGTGAAATAATCGTCTTGAATCATAATAGTGTATTTATAATCATAATTAATTTACACAACATCATGCTCATACACATATACCTATACAATAGTATACAACATCTTACTCGTACTGTGCTCCATACAAACGAATTCTGGTTATATGTTTAATACCTACTAAGCAATTAAAGTCAATGAAATTTTTCAGAAACAATCTAACTAGAAACTAATTTATATCTGATTTCTATGCTTGTAACATATAACAGTCAGATTTTCGTTAAAATTTAGTTTTAAAGTTACAGTGCCTCAAAGATTTCCATACAAATCTGAAATAAATCCTAGCATTGAAACTGTATATTTTAACGAAAATCGGATAAGATACAAGCATAGAGATTTGTTTCTAGGTAGATTGTTTCTGATTTCATTGACTTTAATTGGTTAGTATTGACAAAATCACCAGACTTCTTTTGTATGCATTTACGAATAAACTTCTCTTAAGCTTAAATACTTTTTGGTGCAAGCTACCCTTAATTTTTCAAAGCTTATTTTTAAATCATCATTAACTTTCGTCATCAGCCTATGTCCCAAAACAGGCTCTATAAAATCATCGTGTTCTTTGTTGACTCCCATTCTGCATGCTTAGTGAAGAGTTTCGCGTTTTCAGGATATCCTGGAAAACAACAAGTTTTGCGTAATAATCAGTCAAAGAATTATTTTACATAACTTTATACAACGAACGTGATAATGAATCAACGCAAAACTAGAAAATAGTTTGATTAGAATCGAGAACAGAGTCGAAGTCAGGGTTTTAACATAGGTAATTTATATTATTTCTGAGCTTACAAATATTTTTGGCGAGAGTATTATTTTCAAAATAATAATTGATCAGAAAAGAGCTGAACTTGAAGCTGAGCTTTAAGCTTTCAGAAAAGTAACAATGGACTGACCAGGATTGGTGTTTTTTTCAATAATTTTTTATTTGGATCCAAGTCCGAAAATTTCTGAAAAATCTTAAAACCGACATAAATAGGCCTGAAATCGAACCGCTGCCACCTCGTGACTGAGTTGCAAGCTCTCTTCCGTATGGGCTATATCACCGCTCTAAATACCTATGTTTACAGGGTGTTAGGGTAAACAGTTGCATTACTTTAAGATGTGTACCCATGAACAACTTTCCCAAAAGGAACAAAGAGAAATTGACTTTTTTTTTTACTTTTCATGCTAACGTTCGATCAGCTGATTGTATTAAGTATGGAAAGTCAAAAATTGTATTTTTTATATTTCCTATAGGTTTCCCTACAATCACCCCTTTAATTATTGCAACTGTTTACTCAAACACCCGTATCATCATTATAGTATCATGTTAATAATGCTTACTTTGAAAGCCTTCCGGAATTTCCGGGACATAAGTCCGTAAAGAATCGGGTTGACTACCGTCGACATGCAGATTGTGATACAGCACACGAAACACAGAATCTGCCAAATCTGAAACATAAAAAACATACTAAAAATAAGTAGGTACATAATATAAATAAGTATATTAAACATATGCTATGGGGGATAAAATTCCTTTTCTTGGTCCCAATCAGTAGGATTCCAATTAATTAATAATAAAGTATGAAAATTATTTGAAATCTAAAATATTTTATTCTAAAATGGTATCTGGTGTAAATTCAAATGAAAATTTAAGTCCATAACAACTATAGTAAAAACCGGTCAAGTACGAGTCGGGCTACTCGCGCACCGGGCTACTACACCACCACACAACACAACATATAAACTTACAAAAAAACGTTTTTTCTTCGGGACCTTTAGCGCAAGACCGACTCAACCTTGGCCGGGTTTTATTATTTGTTGTTATACTGTAGAGCTTTTCTATAATCACACCAAGTTTGACGCTTGTATGTATTACCGTTTTTACAATAAAGCGAGAAGAAAAAACGTTGAAACCCCACTTATTTTTTAACTTTTTGCCATTTTAATTATTTGCTAACAAATCCGACGTAATAGCGCATTATTCTGTAGAAATTTCAACTGTCTAGCTTGCAGCTCGCATAATTAGGGCCCCTAACCTACCTAATGGAAGGACGGACGGACGGACAACATAGGCTTTGTAATAGGGTCCCGTTCACCCTTTGGGTGCGGAACCCTAAAAACAAAAAATACGCAGGGATGTGTAAGGAAAGCAAAATAAAACAACTTACGTTATAATATTTGATGATGAAGTGTTTTGAAATCAAAAATGATAATCGCACAATAGAATACGGTGCCCAGCATACGAAGAAAAACGCAGCGATAGCCACTGTAAATATAAAATTTCTCTTTAACGATGACACATAATTTGGAGTAGGTATTTAATTTAACATATATCATCGTGCCGTATGAACACTTTCTTTTCCATTCTATTTTTTGGAGATTATGGCTCTATGAACACTTTCGGTTCCTTTTATTATCTTACGGACCAGACAAGCTTAACATTGTAATAAAAAGATTTTATAATAGAAACGATTACGTTAAAATTTGTCAATTTGTGTCATTGAGGGACACAACTTAATTTGTAAAATTTTTACTTTTTGCACTGTCTTTCACTTAAAAATTAAAATAAAATGGCCTTTATTCTACTACTAATCAATTAACAATTTACAAGTAAAACAATAAAATTATTAAACAATTATTATTTTGCATTGCAATTTTCATGATTACAATTTATTTTGACATAATACCTACATATTTACTCAATTACATTATTATTAGACTCAATGTACAATAATTAGGTAATAACTATATCATATTATTATACTTAGGCATGTTGTGTCAGGTAGTAGTCGCCTCTTTGGCGTAGGCCTCCCCCAAAGCTCTCCAATTACCTCTTCAAAGAGGTAAATTGTCTTCACTTATTGTTATTATAATAATGTAAGCAAAATAAATTTGGCGTAAATGCCTACCTGAATTGACTCATGATGTTATAAAATAATATTCTTACATAATATTTAATTCTATTTCATTGACCTTAATAATCATCAAAATCCATAAATCATTGTTCTAATCATATGTTATTAACTTGGGTTAGGTTTGCGCAGTGTCGCTGATTACTGATTCGGTTTCTAATTCACTTCGATCATTTATATTTCAATACACATATTATTAGGTACCGAAATTTGTAAGCCATATAGCAGATCACAGTGACTCTAAAAACAATGCATGTACCATCAACTAATTTATACCTGTGTATCACAAACAAATGAATTTTGAATTTTTTATTGAATACACTGTAGTTTTACGCGCATTTTGGAGTCTCCGTTTTTAACATGTGTGGTAAACTTGTTGCTTTCCACAAAACAAAAAAAACAAATCTGCCATACTAACCCAACATTTTGACGGCTTTGTCAGCGTTTTGATTTTGCAAAACAGATTCGCTCCTCAATTGTTTTCGTCCAGTCTTTAACTTGATGGCTATCATTATATAGAGAACACTTATAATAGTCATCGGAATAACAAAGAATAAAAAATTACCCACAGGCTGCATATTTTTAAAACCATCATTTATCGCAAAACTGCAATAAGTATACTCATTTTTACTAACAAATTTTGTAAGTACCACCTCCGGTATGCTATATAAAACTGATACCAACCAATTTATAGCGATAATTTTATACACCCGCGAATTTGAGGCTAGCTTCTGACGAAGAAATGGTTTTGAGACCACTAAATAACGTTCTACTGTGAAAGCTACAATAGTTAGAACACTACAACAGCTCACTATATCCCATAGTCCAAATTGTATACGGCACCCTAGCTGTCCCATGGGATATTTGAGTGGTTTCCAGATCATGTACAATGTTACGGGAACATAAAGAGTGGTTAACAAGTCTGTGATGGCGAGATTTAGAAGATAGAAGTTGGTGGGAGTTCTCATGGTACGGTCGCGGACGATCACAACGCATGTGGTGACGTTGCCAATCACACTTAAGATCATCATTGTCCCTAATAACACGGTCAGAAATATTTTGACTCGATTTGAAACGATTCTGAAGTCAAAAATTATATCTTCATCGTCATTCAAGCTGGAGAGCGATTCGTTCGCAAAAGAACTAATATTAATTGCAATCATTTTTTAGCGTTTTAAAGACATCCGAGTTATCAAAACAGACGACCGACCGACATCGTGGTATCAAACTGACTACTAAACTAATTCACGGCTAATAGGTATTTACAGAGTCAGCAAAGACCCAGCACAGGGTGCTCCAAATAGTATCACTTCGCACCTATCTAACAAATGGGTAATAATAAACTAGACGTTAGGATATCCGTACGCGAGTGAGGATGGGAAACATATTGCGACTAAATAAAGATTTTCATTTCGCGTTCCATTTGTTGGCTACTGATTTAAAGAGAACAGGTATAAATCTAGTTTAATAAGACGAAATTCATAACGTTCGTAGTATACAGGCAGTAAAATTAAATGCGTTACATTTACATACCAAATGGGGTGCTTCAGACCATTAAATAAACAACTTACAGTATGGGACCTACATTGAAATCGAGGAAAAAGTTCTTTATGAAACATTTCTTTTTCGCGATTTCAATATTGGTCCCATAGTAAAAGATGTTCAGTTTGATAATCAACTTACCCCTTTAAGTATGTAACTCATTTAAGTTTACACCCTGTATCAATTAGGAATAAACAAAACGAATACACCCGTGGTTAGTAACACTTTTTATAACTCCTAAATGTATGTGGTACGGATATTGTGAAACCTGTTTCTTTCAGCCAGATAGCAGCCAGATGAAGGGTGAAGTAAGTATTAACGTTTATTGGTTTAAATAAAATACGGCGCAATATGTATCTTCCAGTATCCAACGGTTTTTGTCACAAGAAGAAGTATTTCATACCATCTAGTACAGTACCTACAGGGTACATTTTTTGTCAATACGGATGATACTTGGACCAAATTGTATCTGGACAGAATGATACTTTGTCTAAATTGCACTTGGACAGAATGATATTTGGACTAAATTGCACTTGGACGGAATGATACTTGGACCAAATTGTACTTGGACAGAATGGAAGTTTAATTGTTTTTCACGGTTGGACGAAATAAGACTTGGACTATTTGGTACCGTGACCACTTCACCATGTATTGTATGTGTGTAAAAAAAACAGCTGAGCCGTTTCAAACAAAACTCTTCGACGAGCTGATTCGTCCAAGACAAAACAGCACTACCTTCCTTATGGTAACTGATTTTTCTTTCGCGATTTTGAAGTTGTATGCATATTGAAAGTTGTTCAGTTCGATGAGTATGAAAACATGGTGAAATTACTGATTAAAAATTAACCCTGTATAAAACTTTGCCACGAATGTGTACCATCGTATTATGTCGTTGGTACGGAACTATGTAGTCAATATTTTCAATAGCCCACCCCATTGGGTCACTTAGTGAATAGTCAATATTTATCCAATTAACATGAAGGGCCCTCATGGTATCACAATAGGGTATTTGACAGTTTGTAAAATAAAGGATCTATTAATGGCATCCGTATTAAATATGTATTTTGGAAACCAACTATTTAGTCAGTTAAGAAAAATACCTACTGGATATTTTAAGATAAAATCGACAAACTATTTTTTTTTGTCTACTTTAGTCACGTGATCGTAAACGACTGTGATTGGCCGAATATTTGATGACGTCAACTGCTTGTAAACAGTCGCGTGTAGAGTGTGAGTGTCGTACAAAGTTTACGTCATCGTGACGTCATCTGCTTGTAGCCACGTATATAGTCAGGAAAAACGTTTTCGTGGGATATTTAAATAATAATTTTTGTTTTCGTTTTTTCTCGCACTATATGTAATGGAACGTAAAATATACATTTTCTATAGAGTCCTTAGACATCAGTGATTAACGTAGAAAAGTTTTTAAAAACCTGTCATATACCCTATTCTCAAGTATACTCGGTGGAACGTAACTAGGGAATTTCTTTTCAACATGGTCTAAAAACGAAAAAAAAATTTGGACCTCCTATAGAAATTAGGTCGGCTGATCCGCACTTTTGTATGGGAGGTCCCAAATTTCTTTTCGTTTTTCAACCCATGTTCCTTAGGGAAAGTTGTTTTAGTTTCATTTTCTGATTAAACCCTTAAAAAGAAAGACCCTCGTTACGTTCCACCCAGTATAAACACAAAGTGAAATTGATATCATTAGCAACCTTTTAAACTAAGAGTCTACCCATCAAACTGAACAACTTTTACTATGGGTATATACTATTACCTATTCTGTAGCCTTACCATGAGTTTTCACTGCACTTTACTACTGTCACAAATTTTGTATGACAGAAATTAGTTCTCAACGTAACCACTAGGAGAACTGTACGAAATTCAATACAAAATTGGTGACGTAACTACAGTAGTAAACAGTGAAAACTCATAGTAGGCCTACAGTGCTATGGGAACAACTTTCAGAACAAAAATAATTTCAGCAGTTTCATACGTTTAAGTCGTGTAGGCATTGCAGTTTAGTTTGGAACAGCTGCATTATTTTTTGTGCTGACAGGTTTGCTCCCATAGTAAAAGATGTTCAGGTTGATGGGTAGAATTCGTTTTTTAAAGGTTTGTCTTTAGGTAGTTTACATAATGTATAAGAAGGCGTCGGTAGCGCATTGCGGAGAGGTATTTAAATTCAATCTTGAGGTCTGGGTTCGAATCCACACGGACGACATGCCATGTAGATACAAAAGAGTTTTTCAAGCTATTCAAAACCAAAATAAGGTGGCCGCGCGTAGGTCGACTAACGTATAACGTCGCGCGGCTAGCTTATGTTGGTTTTGTAGAACTTGATGTGTCGCTTTGTGTACGTAATACCGACTACTCTCAAACGGTGAAGGAAAACGTCAATAAGGAAACCTGCATACGATGAAGAAGAAATGCCAATGCGTATGTGAAGTCTACCACTCCGTATTAGGCACGCGATAATGGACTAATGCCCATACACCCTCCCTGAGGGTAGGCCTGTGCCCTGCAGTGAGACATATATAGGGTCCTTCTTAATATGCTGATACTTTTTAAGAGAAGTTTCACCACCTTCTATAATTATGAAGATATAAAGCTTTGATCTTATCCATAACAAATTTCAAAGCTTTATAAATTGCAAATGTTATTTGATACGCGGCATCTAGATTTTCTAAGCTATTTTTCCATATATACCTAAAATATTATTTTTAATTGTACCGTCTACGCGTATTATGCGTCAAACTTTTGTATGAAATTGACAACTATGCGCGCGAGTTGACAATCGGCCTATAGATCGTCTTCGCGAACACTTTAGATAAGTGTGAGTGATTTAGTAACAAAATTAAAGCACTCGCTAAACTACTAGACTAAATTGTTGTGGTTCTGACACGTACGTAAAATACTCGCAACTCGACTAAAATACTCGCCTGGTACCTACTACCTTAGATAATTTTACTTTAATCTAAGCCTACTACAACGTTGGCATAGCGTTAGACAGTCAGCACAGAATAGGTAATAGTATAATATAGTTCTATATACCGTCAGTAGACCAACTACGGTTAGTAACTATCACAGAGTATTAGGAGTAACTATACTCTATTCAGTGCCATCAGTAGGCTTGCGTAAAATACATGGTGTCAGGCAGAAAACGGTTGGACAAACAGGAATGGCGGATACTCGTAGAGAAGATCGTTTAGAATCTTTGATTAAATTTAAAAAACGGAAGATAGGTGACTAGCCTATTATGTATGGACCCTATAAATTGAGCCCCCGTCGTCTAATTTACTTAGTTACAACACGAGCGGCATCGCGTGACTGATATACTTTTTGGGGAGCACAGGATGATGACAAGCAGATCCATTGTTCGAGTATGTAATGCAAGAACGTCACCTACCTTCCGGTTTAGAACTTACTTGGGCTAATTACCCATGTAAAAGCGTTCACGGATTTTTTAATATGATCTTTTTTATTTATTTCCAAAAAAAATACTACTAGCCTAATCTTACTGTTTTCAACAAATTTTATTTAGCCCAATTTCAGGTTCTAAATGATCTTCCCTACTCGCCATATTATTTCTCGTCCAACCGTTACACCCGTTATAGAGATCTTCGTTTTTTAGTCTTAGTGGTTCCAAGATTATGTTTCAGTATTTAATTGGCTAGGTACCTACTCAGCATGCCTGGCAGCTTCAGGTGTAGCTGAGATCGCGCAGGTTCGTGTCAAAGTAACATTCCATCAGGTGTCCCATCGACACAATCACACTATGTTAGGTAAGGCCTGGATCCTAATATAGAGATAAACAAGAGGGTCTTTCTCGTTTTGATTAGGTACGGAACATAAAGAATTTTGAAACCGACTTCAATAAAAAGTTGAAAATAATAATTAGGAACAGCCGATGTCTTTTACATTGTTTTATCGGAATCGCTGTCAAGCCGGTACGATTCGCGATGTGGTAATTTTTGGGCTTGGCTTGACACCGACTGCAATAAAACAATTTAATATTCTTAAAGTTGCGAAAGTAACATACATCGGTTCTAATTATTATTTTTAACTGAAACTATTTTTTGTTCTGAAAGGTTTGCTTTGGTCGCCATTGTTTCTTTATTTAAATTGGATGTCTTAAATGTTTCTGGAAGATTATTGATTATTTCATTCAAATAAAGTAACAAGCATAAGCATAATCATATGCTCACGACTATATTCCCCGAGGGGGTAGTCAGAGCTATTCTGAAACCTCAGATCATCCACGTTTCACCAGTAGTACCGAAACTCTGTCCAGTGTGACGGGGGGGTGAGCCCGTCGCCACTTAAAATGGACAGTGGGTAACACACATGCCTCGAAATTGAAGCATGCAGGTTTCCTCACGATGTTTGCCTTCACCGAAAAGCCAGTGGTGTTACAAATCGTACATAAATTCCGAAAAACTCATTGGTACGAGTCGGTCTGAACGGGGATCGAACCATCGACTCCTGCACGGCAATCAAGGTTACTCGCCACTGGACCACCACGGCTTTTTTATTAAAAAGTATAAAGTAAATAAGTAGTAGTAGTATTAAATAATAATTAATAAATAAATCAGACGCATATACATTGTAATTATTATTTCTTATATTTATTTTCAGTTTCAAAGGTGGCAGATATACAGGGTGTTTCACTATGGAGCCAAAGTCGAGAAAAAAAATTATGTCTCCTACAAAACTCCAGTACGTTCTCGACTCAAATGTATCGGACAGCAAATTTTTTAAATCTTTTCTCGACGTTGGCTCCATAGTGAAAGTTCTACTGTGTTCACTTCGATGGTCTTAAGCACCTCCTTAAGAGAAGTTTATTCCGAATGCGTAAATGCGAGCTGCATACAAGCGAAGTCTGGTGATATTCTCAATACTAACCAATTAATCTCAATGAAATTTTGCAGAAACAATCTAGGAAAAAATCGCTATGCTTGTATCGTATCCGATCCGATTTTCGTTAAAATATACAGTTTCAATGCTAGGATTAATTTAAGATTTGTATGGAAATCTTTGAGGCACTGTATCTTTAAAACTGTACATTTTAAGGAAAATCTGGCACGATACAAGCATAGAGATTTGTTTCTAGATTGTTTGTGCAAAATTTCATTGAGTTTAATTGGTTAGTATTGAAAATATCACCAGACTTCGTTTGTATGGAGCGCGCCAACAGTAATATTCCCCTAAGTATCACTAGGGTGTTTTATTACACCCTTGTTGTTTATGTTGTTACTGTTTTATTTAAGCTAACAGAAAAATCTTCTTTGTCCCCGTTTGCGATACCTACCTAATAACATTCAAATTATATTAGCTCAAATAACGCTGTTATAGCTGATTAGTGATTACAGAGCTTGTTTTTCTCTTTTCAGTTAATATGTTTTTTATTTATCAAGCAATAAAATGACCTGACTCCATTCAAACGTTATTGTTAGAGGTTACAATCGAGTTAAATGTTGACATCCATCTTGAACGCGAATCCGATTCACCTTTGAGGATGTCCTGAAAAATAGATTTTTATTTTATTTGTGATCTCCTGGACCAATGATAATTCCTTTGCCTCCTTCCTAGCCTCACACTTCTAATGTACACACGGCGACACATCAAGCTACGCAAAAACAAAATAAACTGGCTGCGCGTAGGTAGAGTAATGTACAACGTCGCGCGGCCAGCTTATATTGGTTTTGCGTAGCTTGATGTGTCGCAGTGTGTACTAGAACAAACGGGACAACTTTCTTGTGTTAGTGTCCGTGAGGCGTCATACAACTTATCTCTGTGTGCGTGCATAGTGATATCATTTATCAGCCTTAACTGGTTGAAATTTTTTTCGACGCGTTCATACCTTCGACTGTCTAACTTCGACTGTCTTTCTTCTATGAATGAATGAACTATCGAACAGTGTTATAAATAAGAGTAAGAACGAACCATTATTGTGTACAACGTTAAGAGGATATAATTCGGAGCGCGCTCCATACAAACGTACTATGGTGATATTTTCAACACTAACCAATTAAAGTCGAAAATCTGACTCTATACAAGCATAGAGATCTGTTTCTAGATTGTTTCTGCAAAATTTCATTGACTTTAATCAGTTAGTATTGAAAATATCACCATAGTACGTTTGTATGGAGCGCGCTCCGAATTATATCCCCTTAACTGATTTATAACAAAATAATTAGAATGAAACAATGATTTTATTATTTTGATAGTTAACATTTAAAGTTATTTGTATTTTAAGTTTTCAGGCAAAAATGATTTGTAATCATCTCAGCAATGAATGAAAGCGCTAACGTGCTTATGGATACATTTTAAGAATCTCGTTTTGGTAGTAAGTAGGGTGAGAGTGCCCGAGCGGTGGGTTGAGATCGAGTTCAGCAAGTTTTAAATTTTACAAACAAATTATTTCATATAAAAAAAAAAAAACTATTTTGAAAACATGATAATTCGATTCTACTCCCGATTCTAAACAAACTACTTTCTAGTTTTGCGTTAATTCATTAACACGTTCCAACTTAATATGCTGACACTTTTTTAACGGGATGATCAGACCATCAAACTGAACAACTTTCTCTATAACACCAACATCGAAATCGCGAAAAAAAAAATCTGCTGTCCCATACATTTGGCTCGAGTAGGTTAGCAGTTTAGTATGGAACATCTGATTTTTTTTTTCACTATTTCGATGTTAGTGCCATAGAAAAAGTTGTTCAGTTTGACGGTCTGATCATCCCCTTAAAATAGTGTCAGCATACTAAGAAGGACTCTGTATTAGTTTGTAAAATGATCAAATTTTAGTAATCTTACTTTGAAGGCTTGTCGAAATTTACGGGACATGAGACTGTAGAGAATAGGGTTGACAGCCGTCGAAATGCAAATGTTTATGCTACAGATGCAGTACAAGATTCGCCAAGCCTGAAAAGATTTAAGAGAAATTTATTCCGAATGCGTAAATGCGCGCTGCATACAAACGAAGTCTGGTGATCTTCAATACTAACCAATTAAAATCAATTAAATTTTGCATAAACAATCTTGAAACAAATCTCTATGCTCGTATCTTGTCCGATTTTCTTTAAAATACATAGTTTCAATGCTAGGATTAATTTAAGATTTGTATGGAAATCTTTAACGCACGGTAAGTTTAAAACTATACATTTATTGAAAATTGGACAAGGTATCAAGCATTGAGCAAGCAGAGATTACTTTCTAGATTGTTTCTGAAAAATTATCACTGACTTTAAGGGGATATAATTCGGAGCGCGCTCCATACAAACGTACTATGGTGATATTTTCAATACTAACCAATGAAAGTAAATGAAATTTTCGTAAAACAATCTTGTAACAAATATCTATGCTTGTATGGAGTCAGATTTTCGTTAAAATATACAGTTTCAATGCTAGGATTAATTTAAGATTTGTATGGAAATCTTGGAGGCACTGTTACTTCAAAACTATACATTTTAACGAAAATCGGACTCTATACAAGCATAGAAATTTGTTTCTAGATTGATTCTGAAAAATTTCATTGAGTTTAATTGGTTAGTATTGAAAATATCACCATAGTACGTTTGTATGGAGCGCGCTCCGAATTATATCCTCTTAATTGGTTTGTATTGAAAATATAACCAGAATTCGTTTGTATGGAGAGCGCCAACAGTAATATACCCTTAAATAATAATATTATTATTTGTCTGCTAGGTAGGTAAATCGGCAGCCACCTACGTTTTTAGTGTCTTGAGGTCCTTTATGTCCCCGTATTTGCTTTGAATTGCTAAAGGACATCATCTATGTTTCATACATTTTTGGTCCAAAACTGAAAGACAAATTGGCCAACAAAAATAATGCTATATTCTGTTAAAATTTGTCCGTCTAAGCATTTATTGAAATCTGTAGCGTAAAATTTTATTCCATCAAAAATTCTTAGCAAATAACACGTAATTTTTTCATTCAGCAAGATACAGTGTAAAATTGCGAGAAAAGTGGGATTAATTAAGTAAAACTTGTTTCTCCACTGAAATATGGCGAAATTTTAAGTAAATAGCACAGATTAAGGCAAAAAAATACGCTTTGAATCTCACGTGTGATTTAGGGGGCTGAGTCAAATCTGACGACATCTCACTAAGTGGGGTCGAAATTCTCCAAAATAACCTCACATAATTCAATCAATCAGTTATACTTTATTTTAAGCCAAAAAACATAGGTACAGAGAGTAAACAAACAGGAAATACAGAAGGTACAAAAATAGGCGGAATTAAACGGGGGTCCTTTATGCATCATTCGTATATTAATTCGAAAGAGTGAGAATCAAAAGTAGCACTTCTGTTACTTCTTTTATTATACTTACATTGTAATGTCTAATGATGAAATGTATGGGAGCTAATAATGTTAAACGCAGCATACAATACGGTGCCCAGCCGAGAAAGAACGTTGCTGCAACAGCCGCTGAAAACATGTTTACATACTGAATCAATCTAAATTCCCGGCGGCTTTGATTCATTGGTTACTGAAATGGTGTAAGTAGATTATTTGGTGTGACTTATAATAATAGGTTTTTCTAACTTAAATGTACGTAATTCCGACTGCGACGTGAAGGAAAAACCTGTATGCCTACGCTGAAAATAAAATTCTGATGCGTATGTGAAGACTACCAATCCGCATTGGGCATGCTATGTTATCTTAGTACAAACTAAGTGGAACGCTGATGGACAGCTTGCTACGTCTATCGGTTATGTTTCGAAGCACTATGTGTAAAAATTTGGGTTCGTATCTAAAGCGAGCGATAGCGCGCTACACCTCACCACTGCGCTGTAGTAGTGAGAGATTTCGCCCATATCAATCACTGTCTTGTTGGCCTAGTGGTCTAGACAACCGGCTCACAATTCGGGTGCTTATGGTTCGAGCCTCGTGACGGCCGGCCGTTTTTTTAAATTTATTTTCCAATGTGGCTCCCCCTTCTGCTAATAAGCGGCAACGACAATAATTAAGAGGTCCTAAAATCCCACATCTACATGCAATATACATTATTAATCTATGGCATTGGGCACACGTGGTGGACTGACGCCATGCACCCTCCTTGAGGCCTGTGCCCTGCAGTGGGACGATAATGATGATAAAACGAGAATGATGATGATGATAATCAGTAAACATTATAATAGTCTTCGTAAGATTAGTATAGTGTACGATACTCTTCATAAAATAATGTAAAGCGAAAAATCAAACCTACTAATACTTACGGCAGGAATTATAAGGTAGTACCTACTCTGTGCTAATACTAACCCAACATTTTGACAGCTTTGTCCGTGTTTTGGTTTTGCATAACAGATCTGCTCCTCAACTTCTTTTGTCCAGACTTTAATTTAATTGCTATCAATGTGTAAAGAACAGTTATAATAGTCATTGGAATCACGAAGAAAATAATAATCTCTACAGGAAGTACACTTCTAAATATGTCCGTTAATCTAAAAGAACAATAAATATACTTCCTTTCCTCCAGCAATTGTATGTAAAATATGTCTGGTACACTGAAGAAAAGAGATATCAACCAATTTGCAGCAACTATTTTATACACTCGAGATTTTAAGGTTAACTTTGAGCGGAGAAAGGGTTTCGAGACAACCAAATATCGTTCAACGGTAAAAGCTACGATAGTGAGAGCACTGCAATTGCTCAAACAGTCCCATAAAATGATATGGACACGGCATCCTAGTTCTCCCAGAGGGTAATAGAATGGTCTCCAAAAGTTGTACACTTCAACAGGTGTGAACGCGGTTATTATTAAATCTGTGACGGCTAGGTTCAGGAGGTAACAGTTGGTGGGTGTTCTCATGGCACTGTCGCGAGCTACGACCACACACGTGCATACATTCCCCACTAGGCTTAACATCATTGATATTATTAACAACACGCTTAAAATCACTTTAATTGCCACCGCATCCATAAACAAATTCCCAAGATCGAAGACGACTGCTTCCTTATCTTTTAGAAATGGATACCAATCAAATTCTGATGTATTTTCATTGTTAACATTCATTTTGACGATTTGAAAGAATTACGAAACAGACTTCCGACCGGCTTTGTGATACCACAATGACTGGTAATATGCGTGAAGTGTTCATAGTCCTGAAAACGTGCGATACAGGGAGCTTCAAATATTGAAGCTCATCTATCATTATATCACGAGTTATCTATCTTATTTTTATTTTATTTTATTTATCAGTAGGCAACAAAAAACAGGAAATTCCCGATGATTTTTTACCGTACAGAATCTTTCTGGGGTGGTTCAGAACATATTACTATGGATAGGAAGCAAAAATGAATTCGTAAAAAAAAACCTGCTGTCTCGTACAGCACACATTGCAGTTTAGTATGGAACAGCGACACACTTTCGCAGCTGTTAAGTAATTTTTTGGAATTTTAAAATAGCCTAAAAGTAAAAAAGTACTACTACTAAGCTTAGAAGACGCGAAGTCGTGCTTCCTTAATCTAAAACAGAATAGGTATGATAACAGATGGGAAACATTCTCAAATGCATTATATATACGTTTACAATAGAACATTTATCATTACAATGACTTCCTAATCCGGCTACCTAAGATAAACAAATCTATCACGAATGTAGATCTTAAGAGAAGTTTATTCCGAATGCTTAAATGCGCACTGCATACAAACGAAATCTGGTGATATTTTCAATGCTAACCAATTAAACTCAATGAAATTTTGCAGAAACAATCTAGGAACAAATCTCTATCTATGCCTGTATCGTGTCCGATTTTCGTTAAAATGTATAGATTCAATGCTAGGATTAATTTAAGATTTGTATGGAAATCTTTGAGGCACTGTAACTGTACATATGAAGAAAAATCTGACACGATACAAGCATAGAGATTTATTTATAGATTGTTTCTGCAAAATTTCATTGAGTTAAATCGGTTAGTATTGAAAATATCACCAGACTTCGTTTGTACGGAGCACGCCAACAGTAATATACCCTTAAAAGTTTACGCATTCGACTAACGAATGAAATATTAAACAATTAGATAAATCGAATGCTAAATTTATTGAATTTCGTCGCATAATATATTTTATAATTAGGTACATAATTATTTTGATCATCAAACTAAGAAAGAGTGGCCCTACCTCTTCAAATGATGTTTTTAACATGCAGTGGAAATTAGCTTTTTCATTTTAGTATCGGTAAACTTTTGAAACACTCTTTACAATATCATTTCAGCATTGGATGCTAGTGCTCATGAGAATATTGGGTAATGATGGTTAAGGGGCGCTCTATCGTATTAGATATTAATCATTTTGTGTCGTGTCTTGATAGATTATCAATTATGCCTAATTTCATTTTGTTGACACATCATTATCGCTATGTTTAGTAGTGTTTTTATTTTATTTTGTTTTCAAAAGGGAAATACAACACGCAGATTAATAAAAACTGTTAGGTACCTTCTACTAGGTAAGTACTTACATAATTGTGGTCCAAAGAATACAGGGTGTAACAAAACACCCTAGTAATATTCAAAGGGGTGGTTTAGACCATCAAACATTGAAAAACTATCACTACGTTGACAAAATAGAGAAAAAATAAAACAATTTCAACTGTTTCAAACAAAACTGCAGTTACCTACTCGATGTACTACCGACACATCACAGATGAATTTTTAAATTTCTTTTCGAATTTCTTTTTAGTGATAAGACCGTCATTTGTACCTTCGGTCGTTTTATTTTGTTTTTGTTGCTGTATGCTTTTGGTGTGAAAATAAAGAATATTTAAATGTTATGTTTTTGACGTTGTCTTTTTAACGAATAGCGAATGTTGTTCAGTTTGATGGTCTAAACTCTACTACCACTATTCTGAATTGCTTTATTGACGTTTGCATCAATGTCGGGACTAACACTGCATTATGAACTGCCATCCGTGCCTTTTTGGAGGATTATTCCGAACCTGACCCGAAATCCTAACCCGGTCGCGGGTTAGGTTAGGAACTTGAAAAAATTTATTAAATTAGTTCCGAACCTAACCCTCTCCCTAACCTGACCCGACGTATCGTTCCTATCGTAACCCGAATTGCGGTATATAAGAAAAATAAATAAAAAGTACTGTGAGTGTGTCAAATCAGAGTTTAATATATACAATTATTAAAATATCACAGAACCAACTTGATTAATAAACAATATAATCATTTATTTCACCTAAGTAGGTAAGTATACCTAATTATTTTGTGTGTATGTTTCATATTTACAATACAAAATCAAAATATTATACTAATGCTTATAAAATAAAATAAAGTAAATTGAAGGTACACACGGTTGGAAGGTTGACACGTGTTTGCTGGAATTTAAAATAGACATTTTGTGGGCCGCTTGCGCTATCAATCAGGCTTGTTTGTGTAGTCGGTCTTATTCAGATCACGAATTTACGATTAACAAATACATTCGTAATGTATTTACGCTTATTTTTAGTTTACCTTCCTATTTACACGTTCTAATTTCCATTCAACGAAAAAAACATACTAACGTATTTATAGTAGACGTTCTATGAAAAAAGATATCATCCGCGTTTGATATTGTTGGTCCAAATGTGAAAGTGCCGGCCAACAAAAACAAATGCAGTACTACTCGTATATTCCGTAGGCCTACCATGAGTTTTCATAGTACTTTACTATTGTAGTTACGTCACCAGTTTTGTAAGGCAGAAATTAGTTCTCGACGTAACCACTAGGAGCGGTGTACGAAATTCAATACAAAATTGGTGACGTCACTACAGTAGTAAAGTACAATAAAAACTCATGTACTGTTAGAACTTGTCCGTCTAGGCATTTATTATTATTGCATGAAAACTGTAGCTGTAAGTTTTATTACATCACAAATGTATGAAAAGTCAGATTGTTGCCATAGGTACTACAAAATGCCGACACGGACAGGATCTAACAGAATATAGTCTCTTAGCTATACGAAAAGGTAGATTTTTCGAACCCAAATAAAACCAAGGACAATGGACCTACCTTTATTTAGCTTTCTTTACAGAATATAGCTTTTTTGGCCGGCACTTTCACGTTTTGGACTAAATCCTTTGACTATTTATATGTGGACTGGTTTCGCGTGTAATTCTACTAACAAACATTTCTGCCACTTTTTGCGGGGGGCGAGGTAACATGAAATCCGCAACTTTGGATTTTATTCCCCATAACTTTAGATTCTAATTTTGAATGTTAAAAATCACGAAAAGTAGTCTCGTGTGAACCCCAAACATTCTAAGTTCGAAGTTATTTTTTCGCAATTATAGGCTGTCTCGTTTAATGATAAGGTGTAAAATCGAATGTAAATGCACAAGATCAATTGTGCTTATACCGTGGCAGAGGGGAAATGCTACCGCAAGGCTAGTCCTTGTAATAATTAGTCAAAGACTAAATCGGATGTCTTTTTTTTGGTAGAATTTATGTGGACTGCATAAATAGGTAGGTATATTATTTTAGTTTTATGTTCTTTGTAGAGCTTCTTCTTTTAGAAACAGGGTGAACTACTCAAAGTAATGAAATGTTGATGACATCACTTGTTAGTACACAACACACTACAAACTCATACATAATCGCGCCTTTCGGGGTAGTCATTACTACAACTACCAGCTTTCGGAGACCTTGAGGGAAGTGATGATGTAAGATCTTCAGCAGCTATAGGCGGCAGGATGTGGAAAGTCAGGAACATCGGTTTTCGGCACAGCTACAGACGAGGCATATTGGTCAAGGATCATGGATGAGTCATCATCATCACCTACTTTAGTAAAGTGTTTGATTTGTGAAGTAGCTTCTTTGTAGAATATTTTATTTTATTTATAGCTTTAGACATAAATAGAACGGATTGTAAATTAATGTAGTAAGTTATACAGGGTGTAAGGAAAAGTATCATTAACCTTTAAACCACATACTCTACCCATC
The DNA here is from genome assembly GCA_963924505.1 of Agonopterix alstromeriana. NCBI lineage: Eukaryota > Metazoa > Arthropoda > Insecta > Lepidoptera > Depressariidae > Agonopterix > Agonopterix alstromeriana. The sequence continues at coordinate 5,649,348 of OZ004670.1, forward strand.
AAACTGAAATTTTTTTACTATGGGAGCAATGGGAGCAAACTTGTCAGAACAAAACGAAAATCTGCTGTCTCATACATTTTAGTCGATTAGGCATAGCAGTTTAGTGTGGAACAGTAGATTTTTTTTGCGCTGGCCGGTTTGCTCCCACAGAAAAGTTGTTCAGTTTGAATGAATGAATGAATGAAATGAATGAAATATACTTTATTTACACCAAACAAAATACAATGCACAATAGGAAACAAAACTGATTATGGTACAAATAAGGCGGTTTGATGGGTAAAGTATGTGGTTTAAAGGTTAATGATACTTTTCCTTACAACATGTATACATTTTTGATTTTTGATGAGAATTCGACGATTTTCCTATACAACGAAAGAGGGGTTAGAAAACATCTGTCGTTGGATAGGTCTTGTTCAGTGGAGCAAAACTCCCATAGAAACTAAATCGATATAATGCTTCTAATAGCTTTCGGTAGTAACTTATTATTAATCTGTGCTTTCGGTAAGTACTGTCAGTGAAAATTATAACGGATGTTGTAGCTGTACAATCAGTTTCTGCAAATTACAAATTAGATGGCATTGCTGGAAAATAAATCGCGCCATCATTGTTTCAAAAGTTTCTCTTAGGTAACAAAACTTTTCTTCTTTTTCCAATGGCTACGAAACCCTATCATGGGCGAGTCCGACACGCTCGTGGCTGGTTTTTCATTTTAGTATAGGCAAACTTTTAAACACTCTTTACAACATAATTTCCAATAAAGGTCGCATTGGATGCTATTTCTCATTAGACTATTTTCGTAAGTAACGAGGATGTAGGCGTCGCTATTGTATTGTACTCGTATTACAAAATTATAAACAAGTGGCGTGTCATGATAGATTATCAACTTTACCTAATTTAATTTGTAATGTGAGCGCTGCAGGTCGTTTGCGCTGCTAGCGTTATGGGCACCTTTACACATCATTACGGGGCGGGCTATTTGATTAATTTTGGGTGTTTTTTTGTGGGTTTTTTCTTCCCTTAATTCGTTTTGTTTATTATGTTGTATTGTTGTATATTGGCTATGTGCGAAGTGGTGATGAGAACTTACAAATCGATCGCAGCGCCCGGGTGGCAGAAATGTGTACTTTTGTTGGTCAAGTTGTGTAAAATATGCTTGAATCTATGCAAATCCACACACTAACTCAATAGAAAATCTCCAAAACTGTAAAAACTACAAACATAAAAATTTGGCATGGAAGTGTCTATTGGCATCTAGGTGATCAATAAAAAAGGTTTTTTGAAATTTTATCTCCAAAGTTGTGAAAACCGGAATAAAAGTTTGTACGAAAATTGGCATTGCAAATATCGTGGATTCTAGCAAATAGGTATTTTAACATTTTTAATATCAAAAATGTTGCTAGTTTCTTTAGTTTTTACATTATTTTATTGTACAAATAACAAACTTTTAACTAACATGTTACTTGACATAATTCGGTGCGCGGTCCGACACCGCTAGGGGCGCTAGTGTCGTGCACATAGCCAATTGTTGTAAATAAACCTTCACATACTTATATTTAATTTGTTGTCACAAAATTATCGCTATATTTATTGGGTTTTCTATTTTGTTATTAACAGGTTAAACACCTAAGTAGATTGAAAAAAAAACTTGTAAGCCAAAAAAAAAACATTTCTACAGTTGAAATTATTCGACAATAGTTTGGGAATCTATATCATACCTAATAGCGCGCCAGCAAAATAGTACTTCTAAAATGATAGTATCCATAATCGACGTCCACTGCTGGACATAGGCCTCCCCCAAGGATCGCCACTACGGCCGGTCCTGCGCTGCCCTCATCCAACGGGTTCCCGCCGCCTTCATGATGTCGGCGGTCTACCTTTTGGTCTACTCACGCTGCGCTTTCCGGTACGCGGTCGCAATTATTTGAGCTATTTTGGTTACCTACTCTGATCTGACTTGATGATATTATCTCTGATTGATGATGAATAAAATCCTGAAAAAATCCCTGAAAGTGAATCCTCGTTTGATTGGCGCCCGGTACCATCCTAAGATCCTGAAATCCTGACACCCACCCTGAGCACCATGCTCTTACATACCTTATCAAATCACAGAACAGAGAACCAGCTTCGCTTGAAGGCCGATTTACATTAGAAGAGCATCGGCGCGCAGCGGCCGGAGACAGCAATCTTATCGCTAGTGATTAAAGTTCAAATTTATTTGAAGCGATACGGGTAGCGCGGCACCGCGATCGGCCGACGTTTAAATTAATTTGACCTTTATTTACTGGTGATAAGATTGACCCTGCGCGCCGATGCTGTTCTGATGTGAATCAACCCTTAAGAGGAAGGAGGTGAGTATCGTTTTTTCCATAAAAACGTATTCCCCTGTTTCCTCAATGGATAATGACACTAGAGCAAAAAACTTTTACCATACACTGTATGTTACCTCTGCTATGTCCCTATGTTTTGCTTTTTTGCATTAATAAATTACTGTATGAACTAGGGACCTTCGAAAATGACCAATTTTACCGCCCGTTTTCAGACATCCAGCAAACAAATTTGACGAATAAAAACAAAGAAAGCAAAACATACAGACATAGCCAAAGTCTTTCTCATATTATTTTTGAAAGAATAATTAAAATCGGTTTAGTTTTGCAGGAGGAAATAGGGGAATACGAAATGATGTTTTCGTCGATTTTATGTAGATAAAAATTAGTCCGAGCTGCAGTTGTCTCTTTCGCACTCTAGTCGGTGGGGTGTATGGGTGGGGCGGATCGGACAAATATTTATCTCCAAATTAGCATTTCAGCCCGCCTGTCCTCTTAATAGAAGTACCATGCAGGTGCAGCCAGCGTGCCACTGATATGGTCGATTTACCTACACGTTATAATTATAAATCTTTTCATACATTTCGATTAGAAAAAGGTCTCTATGACAATTTTAAGAAGATTCCAGCATAATACAAGGTGTAACAAAACACCCTCGTAATTTTTATAGGGGTTGCTTTTTATTGGGAATTGGGGACCTGGATGAAATAAATTAACCACAAACTAGGATTTTGATATCAAATTATATTGTTATATTTAAGAGGAAGTCGCGCTACGGCTGCCTTAGATAATTTTAACTAAGTAGGAGGACTTTGACGTTAGAGTGAAGTGACACAGTGTCAGACAAGAAGAAATAATAAATACGAATATATTCATTTTGGTGTTCTAAGTAGACTTAGATGCACGCCCCTCCAAAATGAAAAATTAGGTATTAAATAGAGTTTAATTGTTATTTTAATTTAAACAGTCAATATTTAAGTGAAATGTAATTTTAATTTTAATTCTACTGTTACCATTGTAATAATTTCTTCTTTTATATATTGTTATGCCCTTACAGGGTGCTCCATTGTAAAATTACTAAGATCTATGTACGATTTCCTTACTGTGTACTACAATGTAGCAAAGCAATAAATATTTGAATTTGAATTTGAATGAACACCTTGTATATGAATTTTTAATCATCAATTGCATACATATCCAATTTTGTATCTAAATTCACACCATGTATACAAACATAATGCACTACACAAAAATCAATGTAAATTCGTTTAGTAAAGCGAACATCTAGTTCCAGATCATCCTGGTGGTAGCTGGGCAAATTATACTTTGGTCCAACATTTGTTGCTTGGATTAGGGAAAACCCACAAAAACCTAATCAGACCATTTCCATTCTTATAATAAAATTAAATTAAATCGTTACTTCATAATAGAACAAACATTCACAAAAGTAAATTAAAAACATCCATTTCATGTCAATTAATATCATTTCTCAAGCAAAACATGAATTTAGCTCATAATTTTTCTCATGCATTTAGCGTTTATGTATTTCACACCATTATAAATTTAGCGTGTATGCATATAATTAATTAAATTTATTTGTTATAGCTTACCAACTAAATATAATATTATAGGTGCTACACATTCAATTCAAATAACATTCAAAATATCTTATTAAATATACACCATTAGTCATTAATTCATAACAAAATTTTTAGGGTGTATTCAGATAGTAAAACTAAACAACTTTTCCTGAGGAACATGGGACGAAACATTCTATTGGTGGTCCATTGACTTGACGCCACTCAGTATTATATCCAAATCCTGCTGTAATTTAGTTTGATCTTTAATATTTATTACTGATTTCGATATTATTTAATTACAGGCATAAATTTCAAAAAACGAGTAGTGAATCGCATATTTAATATCATTCATGGATATGAAAAATATCGCAGGCCTAAGGTGTGATCCTTGCGGGACACCAGAAGAGGTGCTATTTCTCTGGACGCATATCCGTTTACAAAAAACTCTTTGAGTACGCTCTACCAATTACGATGTATACAGGGTGAAATCAAAAGTCAAAATCAAACTGAACAACTTTTACTATGGAAGCAAACCTGTCGGAACAAAAAAATATCAGCTGTCCCATACTAAACTGCAATGCCTACACGACTTAAACGTATGAAACTGCTGATATTATTTTTGTTCTGACAGGTTTGCTCCCATAGCACTGTTGGCCTACCATGAGTTCTCACTGTACTTTACTACTGTAGTTACCTCCTACTCGATTCAAACGTATGGGATATCTGATTTTTTATTTGTTCTGACAGGTTCGCTCCCATAGTAAAAGTTGTTCTGTTTGATGGGTAGAGTATGTGGTTTAAAGGTTAACGATACTTTTCCTTACACCCTGTATACATGTAACTTGTGAATTAGTAAAGCATGATCGACTTTATCAAATGCTTTGCTAAAATCGGTATGCATAGCATCTACCTTCTTCCCTGAACTAATGTATTTTAATGTTCTATGCACAAACGATTTGTAACTGTAGAGTGGTTTTTCATAAATCCATGCTGAATTTCAAGTTATAACTTATTTACATAGCAAGTTACACACAAGCGATTTAAAAACTTTTGCTGCCACATTAAGAATACTGGTAGGCATATAGTTTACTACGTTCGTTTTATCTCCAGGTTTAGGTATAGGCGTATCGATTGCTATCTTCCATTGCTTAGGACAAACACCATAATGTGAGAAACTTGCTGTATAATATATGGAGAGGCTGAGCCGAAGCATCCTCCTTAAATAATACGGGATGAAAACTATCAATTCCTGGACCTTTGTTCACGTTAAGTGATTTTAAACTCTTCTCGATATGCTCCCGTGAAAATCGTGTAAGGTTAACTTCGCTTACAGATAGGTAAAGTATCATGGGAAATTATATCAGTAGTTAAACGTCTGCGTGAAATTGGATTATACAGAGTGTAAAAAAAAGTATCATAAAACTAAATTCAGTTTGATGGGTAGAGTATGTGTGTGGGAGTATGCGGTAAATAAATTAGAATTACTTTCACCGTTACTAGCAACGTTTTCATGCAATTTCATAACACACGGGATAGAAAATATTTTGGATTTTTAGTTCCACTTTTTACTCCGTTGGCAATATAATTATTATAACATTTCTTTATCATTATACTCGTTTTATCTGTTTAATTTAATTATATTAATATTTATGATTAGATTATAACAATATTAATTGTTCTTATCTATTCTTACTGTAACATTAGGTTCGGAACCCTCTGTGAGCGAGTACACACCTCGCTCTTGGGTAGTTATTTTATATTCCTAAGGAATTTCTTCTTTTCCTATATTAATGACTAAACCATAGGGGATATTTTTCTCTATTATATTTAACGTGTAGGCTTTTATATAATTATCAGTCAATTGCACGAACGTTCATTAAAGTTAATCCTCCATTGAGTCTCTTGCTAGCTTTGTCTACGTCAACAAGACAATCAGTGACAGCAAGAGATTTAATGGAGGATTAACTTTAATGAACTTACAACTGGTAGTATGTAAGCTATGTTATGCCACAGGCCCGGCACCCTAAAGAACGTTTTTGTATTTCGAAATGGCATCTGCACATGCGCACTTTGTGCAAACCGTCCACGACATTGCGTGTAGGGTTGTAAGCCACCCTTTGCATTTAACGTCATCGACATTTCCATACTATTAATTGTTCGTTCTATTATTAAAAATAGTAGGTATTTGAGCTAAAGAATTATTGAAAATGTGAATTTAGCGTTATTTTCCAACGTTTTTTATGCACTGAAAAGACTCAATTTTATGTGCGCGCGCCTGACTGCATTCCCTTGCTCGGCTTCCCTCAAGTTTCCCAGAAAGTGTGAGGTGAGGTGGGGTATCTGAAATCAGAGGGGAGCGGGGAGTGGCCGTTCTGTATATAGAACTGTATACTATTACCTATTCTGTGGCTATGCTTTAGCCACAACATATTCAGCTTCAGTAATATGAGGCTGCGACTAATAATTTTGCATCCATGCAATGCCTACTCGAGCTCGAGAAAATCGATAACATTTTATAGATTTATACATTTATCTTTGACTATTTATATGTGGACTGGTTACGCGTGTAATTCTACTAACAAACATTTCTGCCACTTTTTGCGGGGGACGAGGTAACATGAAATCCGCAACTTTGGATTTTATTCCCCATAACTTTAGATTCTAATTTTGAATGTTAAAAATCATGAAAAGTGGTCTCGTGTGAACCCCAAACGTTCTAAGTTCGAAGTTATTATTTCGCAATTATAGGCTGTCTCGTTTAGTGATAAGGTGTAAAATTGAATGTAAATGCATAAGATCAATTGTGCTTATACCGTGGCAGAGGGGAAATGCTACCGCAAGGCTAGTCCTTATAATAATTAGTCAAAGACATTTATACATTTTGACTTAATTTATTTACAACTATTTTCTACTTATTTTCTGTCTTTTGTATAATTATAACCTCACTGGACTACATGGCCACAAAAAATATTTAGGAAAGGTTTACGAGATGATCCCTTTAAGGGAGAACGCTCGTAGATATTAACACTCCGTTGCAGAAACGCTCATTAAAGCTAATCCCCCTTTAAACCACTTGCTGTCATATTTTGTCTTGTTGACTAAGTAAAGCTAGCAAGAGATTTAATGGATGATTAACTCTAATGAGCGTTTCTGCAACTGAGTGTAAAATATATTAAACTTAATTTAGATTTAAAAGCGCGGTTTATCATGTCTACATGTTGTCATACTCAAAATGTTAAATTTATTGATCTTCCATTATTATTTTTAATTTTTAGGGTTCCGTAGTCAAACAAGGAACCCTTATACTTTCGTCCATTCTTCCTGTCTGTATGTCTGCATGTCCTGCTAATTTTTGCACCTATTGAATCAAAATTTGGCTTGAAGACAAATAACAGAAACCCAAAAACAGAAACAGTTGTGAAGAAAACAATTTTTTTCGACAACAACTAGTCAAAGTTAATAAAAGCCAAATGTATGTAATCTTTATATAATACAAGGTGTAAGAAAACGCCCTAGTAATACTTAAGGGGGTGCTTCAACCCATTAAACTGAACAACTTTCACAATGGAGCTATCTTCGAAATGAGACAGACGAGAAAAAAAATTCATCCCCACTTTTCGTTTACGGGATACCTCCTAAAAACAATATTTAGGGTACCCCCTAAAAACAATATTTTTGAAGATTTTATTTTACCACTTTGTCGACGTGATTAATATGTATACCCATGTCAAATTACAGCTTTCTAGTACTAAGCGCCGTGTACAGACGGACAGACGGACGGACATGGCGAAACTAAAAGGGTTCCTTGTTCACTACGGAACCCTAAAAATTACTCGTGACTCACGCCGCCATTATAAATAGACTGATGCGAGGAGGTATCAGAAATTACGTTTTACCAAAGAAAACAATTAGATAGGGCAATTAGTTTCGCTGTAATTGACAACATTAAATTTTTTTAACCACCTGTTTTTAATAAAAAATATAAAAATAGGTTATAAAATTTGAGATACGTATTTTTCCGATTTTATTCTTGACCGATATTTCTATTTTTAATTTACTTTTGAATTTTCTGAAAAACAAAGGATTTATGGTTAAGATACCTTGGCCGAAATAACATTAAAAATAAAAACTGTCAAATACAATAGAAAAGCCAAGCAGGCAAAGGAATAAAATCTCATTCAACCTCTATTATATTTTTCAGTATTTTTCAAATAACTCGAGAAATAATGGATCGAAAAATCTGATAATTTTGATATAAGCTTTGAATCACTTAATCTCCAAGGTTTTCTTATTTTGGTACCTTTTTTAAAATGAAATGTAGTCAATTGAAAAGGATCATCTTGCCTCAACTGATCATCTCGTACATCTTTCCCCTAGAATTAGATTATACTTTTCTGTCTTTTTGTATAATTTCTACTCCAATTAGTCAACCTACATGCTAACATCAATTTGTACCTTTTAAAATTCGGTATGTCAAGTTTTTTTTTGGTGTTCATATTATATTTTTTACGGATAGAAGACATAATTTTAAGACAACTATTTCATTTTTATTGCGATTCATCGAGTTTATCAATATGCATTCAATTTTAAAATTATTTTAATCTGTGAGAAAATAATTCAAACTCTATGGAGAAAAACTACTTCTTTATTGAAAAAAATCTAAATCACCTGCCTTCTCTTTCAAACTCTATGATGCAAACAGAAACGGCAACATCAAATGTCAAATTCGGACAATGAATGTATTTTTTTTCCTAATGGTCAGTTCTTTTACGTTGATTTTAAGTTCACCAAGGTGTTCACAGGTTTTCCAGTGACGTCACTGGACGGACCGAAAAACGGAGTTATTTAATTAAAATATCTGTAATCATTTCATTTTAAAATCTCTGACATATAAAATATGTCTATTAAACTATAACTATATAAAATAATACGCTATTATAATAAGATACCAGAGGATATTCTAAACTTGCCAGACAAAAAGTTTAAGTCCCATGTTAAGCAAGACCTCTGTAAAAAGGCTACTATAAACTCGATGATTATATGAAATATCAAAATGTCTGGTCTTGACATTGTTACACTATGTAATTCAATATTGTATTTTGTAATTGTACTTTGTTTATTTTGTTTTGTTTAAAAGAAGTGTGTTGTAGAGTTTGTGGCCGCATCTTCTCTACAACGGAAACACCTTACGACGCGGTGGTAGAGTCAAAAATGACGTCAGAAAGCTATCCATGTGATATTATTTTGAATAAAACAGTTTGAGTTTGAATATTGTAATTGAGACAATTATCTCGAAATGGTTTTCAATTCAGCCCTCCAAAAAAAAACTTGACATACCGAATTATGTTCATAAATTATCTAACCTACCGTTTTAAGACATTGCTACATTTTAATATGTGCTTAAGTCTAGACGAGTGCATAAGTAACATTAGGTACACACGGCGACACATCAAGCTATACACAACCAAAATAAGGTGGCCGCCCGTAGGTCGAGTAACGTATAACGTTGCGCGGCCAGCTCGCTGGGTGAATACAACAACGGCACAAGTCAAAAAAGTTGATTTTGAGAAAAATGACATTAAAGTTGGCGCGAGAGAGTGTGCGCGAACAAATTCGTCTGTAGTTACTACACAGTAAGGGTTAGATTATTGATGTTTGCCTTTTGTATATCTGTGTTATATCAGTAATCTATAACAGTTGAGGATTTTATTTATATACTACATATTGTTTGATTTATTGGGCCATAAATATAGGGGTTCCGAGTTATGCCAGTTTTGCATTAACTTTTTGGTACGATTTAGATTTATGCCAGATAATTATTGAGAAAACATGAAGAATGTGATAGTAATTAGTACCCAAAATAAAACACAATTATGGCATTAGAGTAGAGACGGAAGAAATGGGAATTTGCAAAGCAATGAGGAAAAGGAAATTTAAACTGTTTACTGAATTGGCGGAAGATGTCTGATGAGATCCTATCAGATCAGATACACAACGAGTTCGATGATAAGAGCCAAACCAAGAAATTACTCGTGGGGAAATGTTAAGAGCCCAACCACATGTTGATCTCAATAGATCTTTTAGTACTGCTTAAATCAAGAACGACGTGTAAAACAATTATCAATCTCTATCTTCGGTCTTCTTACCAGCTACCCATTTAACGTAGTCGGGCCAGTTGGCCGGTGGTCGTCCCATACTATTTAATTATGTTATAACCACGCTAGTTTGTAGCTTCTGTTCTAGAACACAGACTCCTTATCAGTTGCCAGATCTTCAGCAGATATAACAAGCCTATTGCCACTTCAGCTTGCTAATTTTTAGGGCTACGTTATTTGTTTTAGTTCTCAGACGTTATTACTTCATTTCTGATGCTATCTCTTAGAAAAACACCGACCAGTAGCTGTTTCCATAGCTCACAATGATGGACTAGTTCTATCATCACTGTTCATGTGCCTTGATCAGATATTTTCAACGGGGGAAAGCCAATGAAAATATCTGTTGAAGTTTTCCCAAATTATCTCAGTTATAGAGCCTCACGCTTACATAGCTACGGTCTTTTCCACAACATTACACTATCACATTGTTTTAATCTTCTGACCCTGGAACTTCATACAACAGATCAGTCTTCTATACTATACTAGAAAGCCATGGTACCAAAAAGCAGACTGGTAGATCTTCTTCTACCGAGTCGATGGCATGCCATTCTAAATCTTTCCAGCCCAGAATTTTGCCACACGGATAGCATTTTCGGCAGCGTTCATAAGCTCCGTTCTCGTGCAGGTGTCTGGGCAGAAAGGGCACGATACGAGATGGGCCTTAGTCTGAGGAGTAACACCACATTCACACTTAAGGTCCGTCCCGTCCGTGTAACCCCACTTAAACAGATTGTCTTTACTCCGGCCAACCTGAGTTCGGAGTCTATTCAAGCATCTCCAAATCGGCCTGGGCAGCTCCTGTCCTGGGGGTAGGCTTCCATAGGAGGAACAAATGGGTCAGGAAGTGCGGTACCTTCCCGCCAAAAGCCGAGTCTAGCCTGAGAAGCCTCACTTTGAATTGGGTCGACACACTTCAAGAAATTCTTACGGCTCTTGAGCCTTTGGGGCACTGTGGGATACTTGTACATCGGGTGCCGTATGTCGACTTCTAGCTTGGTTCTCTCTATCGAACTTGCAACGGTTCTGCGGACGTCTGGTGGTGCAATTCCGGCCAGTGGATACAGCATCTGCACCGGTGTCGGTTTGATACAGCCAGTAATGATCCGACAGGTTTCATTTAAAGCAGGATCCACAAGCTTAGTATGGGCGGAACGACTCCACACAGGACACACGTATTCACCTGCAGAGAAGGATAGGGCTAGTCCGGTAGTTCGCAGGACTTGAGGCGAGGCTCCCCATTTCGTAGTCGTCAGTTTTTGCAGAAGCTTGTTACGAGCATACACTGGTAGATGATCATAAGTCAAAACTTTATAGGAGAAGAGATGTTATGATTCCCTGAAGAGTTGGAGGTAGGGAGGACCTACTTTGACATCACAAACCTTCACATTGTGGTTTACAGAATATAACAGGGGTAGTTTTTGCAGACGGGAACTCTTTTAATTCAACTCTTTGACTCAAAAGTTTCATTGTTGCATAACACAAAATAACAATTTTAATAAGTGTAGTAGTGGCACAAGTACCATCTATCTCTGGATTCAGTGAAATATCGAGTTAGGTCTATATTACACAAGATAAAGTATGCGATGTAGAACCAGAATACGGTGCTAACTCAAATTTGCCAATTTTTGAGTTGTGCCATTGTTGTATTCACCCAGCGAGCTTATGTTAGTTTTGTATAGCTTGATGTGTCGCGTTTCTACATTTAACAACCTATAGGGTCCTTCTTAATATGCTGACACTTTTTAAGGGGGTAATCAGACCATCAAACTGAACAACTTTCTCTATGGCACCAACATCGAAATAGCGAAAAAAAAACAGGTCTTCCATACAAAACTGCAAACCTACTCGAGCCAACTGTATGGGACAGCAGATTTTTTTTTCGCGATTTCTTTGTTGGTGCCATAGAGAAAGTTGTTCAGTGTGATGGTCTGCACATCCCCTTAAAAAACTGTCAGCATATTAAGAAGGACCCTGTATAATGTGTCAACACAGAGCGAATATTTCTCTTCTGAGTTCAATACTCAAAAACCTTGATATTTTATGTTTTGGTAATTTAGGTACCTATTGACTTTTATAACATGGGCAAAATGCCTTCATAAAATTATTGTTTTTATTTTTACTTTCAAAATTGAACTTGTTTTTATCACTATTATAAATTAATATTAAATTCAGCAACGAATCTGTCTCTTGTGCGCCTTGGAGAATTTCGACCTTTGAGAAAATCCTGAAAAAAAACTTTATGATGTTATACGGTAGGTATAAGGTCCAACAAAATTAGCTGAAACTATTTTAAGGGTAAGGGACCATCAAACTGAACAACTTTCTCTGATTATGGTACCAATATCGAAATGGCAAAAAAAAATCTGCTGTCCCATATAGGGTCCTTCTTAATATGCTGTCACTTTTTTAAGGGTATGATCAGACCGTCCAACTGAACACCTTTCTCCATGGCACCAACAACGAAATCGAAAAAAAAAAATCAGCTGTTCCATGCAAAACTGCAAACCTACTCGAGCCAAATGTATGAGACAACAGATTTTTATAGAAAGTCCCTTAGAGAAAGTTGTTCAGTTTGATGGTCTGATCATCCTCCTAAAAAAACTGTCAGTATATTAAGTTGAACCCTTTATATTCAGGTTGCAATTTTTTTTTTTTTGCGATTTCGACATTCGTTCTATTGAGAAAATTGTTAAGTTTGATGGTCTGATCATCTCTTTAAAATAGTTTCAGCTAAATTTTTTAGACCTTGTACTATACAGGGTGTAAAATTTAATGCGTTACATTTCAAACCTGCGCGTTTTAGTATGATTTCACTACACGCGCGCGACGCGCCTTCGCTGCACAGAAAATAACCTGTTTCCGCGCTTTCCGGAGAGCGAAAGCCGCACTTGCTGCGACTTATAGCATGGGAAAAAGCCGAGTCGCGCGCAATTAGAGAAATCATGCTAGACGTGCTGGTGTCGTAGGTTTTGGGACTACGTGGCTGTGGTGTCAAGGAGGGCTAACGCAAAAAAAAAATGAAAATCGTTTACCCTAACACCCTTTATTTTTGTAACAGGATTACGATTATGAACTTACTTTGAAAGCCTGTCTGAATTTTCGTGACAACAGACTGTAGAGAATAGGATTTATAGCCGTCGATAAGTAAACGTTGACGGCGCTGACGCAGCATAATATCTTCCAAATCTGAAAAAAAAAATCACAATAAACTCACTCAAGACCATTTTCCTGTCGAGCTGGTTTTAAAAACTTTGCTATTATCACCTTTGTTATTATTTGTGTAAAAAAAAAACCCTAGTAACATTTATAGGAGTAGTTTAGACCATAACACTGAACCGCTTTGACTATTGAGCCAAAACCGAAAAAAAAAATGCTTTTTATACAAAGCTGCACTCGGCTCAAATTTATGCGGCAACCTATGATTTTTTTCATCTTTGGCTCAATAGTGAAAGTTTTCAATTTGATAAAATATTACTAGGGTGTTTTATTACACCTTGTATTTATATATTATAGTCTAAATATTATTTTTTATTATTCTCAGACCTACTGAATAAACACACAAAATTTCATGAGAATCGGTCAAGCCGTTTCGGAGGAGTTTTGTTACAAACACTGCGACCGAGAATTTTATACAACGTGTTAATGAATAAGCGCAAAAGCTCATACACCGTGATTTGTTGTCATTTCAGCAATGAATTAAAGCACTTACGTGCTCATGGATACATTTTAAGAATCTTGTTTTGGTAGTAAGTAGGGTGAGTGTGCCCGTGCGGTGGTTTGAGATCGAGTTCAGTAAATTTTAAATTTTAAAATAAATTATTTAATATTTTGAAAAAAACTACCTGTGTTGAAACTTTGATAATTCGATTTTGCTCTCGATTCTAAACAAACGACTTTCTAGTTTTGCGTTAATTCATTAACACGTTATATACAACGTGTTAATGAATAAGCGCAAAACCTCATACATCCCAACTGATTTATAACAAAATAATTCGATTGAAAAAATAATTGAATATTTTTGATAGTTAAAATTTAAAGTTATTCGCATTGTAAGTTTTCAGGCAAAAATTATTGGTTATCATTTCAGCAATGAAAGCGCTAAAGTGCTCATGGATACATTTTAAGAATCTTATTTTGGGAGTAAGTAGGGTGAGTGTGCATGTTGGTTGAGATCAAGTTATGTAAATTACAAATTTTACAAACAAATTATTTAATATTTTGAAAAAAAATACTTATGTTGAAAACATGATAATTTGATTCTGGTCTCGATTCTAATCAAACTATTTTATGATTTTGCGTTTATTCGTTAACACGTTGTATAGGGTCCTTCTTAATATGCTGACACTTTTTTGAGGGGATGATCAGACCAGCAAACTGAACAACATTCTCTATGGCACCATGGTTCCATACTAAACGGAAATATTACTCGACCCAATTGTATGGGACAGCTGATTTTTTGATCGCGATTTCAACATTATCCCAAAGAGAATGTTGTTCAGTTTGATGGTCCTATTATCCTCTTAAAAACTGTCAGCATATTAAGTTGGACCCTGTATTAGAAAGAGATTTTTACGTGTAAACAATTCATAAATTTTCAAATGTTTAAAAATGACAATCGATTATGTTTCATGCGTTTCATGTCATTCCATTTTTTGTATAAATACCTAGTACATATAAATGTAGCCTGTAATTATTTAAAAAATGGAATACCCACGTAAATGTTTGTGAATTTTCTAAAATTATTAATATCTAACAAAAATTTTCCCGATACTCCTCGGTATGCGCGGATTATGTTCGTATCATAAATCAAAATTTTAACCTATAATAGTACCTAACCTACTATCTCGTCGAAATAAATCCATTCGTTTAGGCGTGACGAAATAACAAACAACCAATCCATCTCAGCTTTCGTAAAGTATTTTTATTTATTACATTTGCGGCCCGGTTTGCTTTGCACGTGCAGGTTAATTTTTAGGGTTCCGTATACCCAAAGGGTAAAAACGGGACTCTATTAAGAGGATAATTCGAAGCGCGCTCCATACAAACGTACTATAGTGATATTTTCAATACTAACCAATTAAACTCAATGAAATTATTCAGAATCAATCTAAAAACAAATTTCTATGCTTGTATAGAGTCAGATTTTCGTTAAAATGTTTAGTTTTAAAGTTACAGTGCCTCAAAGATTTCCATACAAATCTTAAATTAATCCTAGCATTGAAGCTATATATTTTAACAAAAATCTGACTCCATACAAGCATAGATATTTGTTTCAAGATTTTTTCAGCAAAATTTCATTGAGTTTAATTGGTTAGTATTGAAAATATCACCATAGTACGTTTGTATGGAGCGCGCTCCGAATTATATCCCCTTAATAAGCCTACGCTGCTGTCCGTCCGTCTATATGTTCTTGTTTCAATCTAATTATTTTGTTAAAAATCTGTTGGGGTGTATGAGGTTTTGCGCTTATTCATTAACACGTTGTATAAAAGGTAATAAATAGTTATAATAGTTAGTTTCTATATAAGATAGGATTGTCTTACCGAGCTATGATTACCATTTTCATAAACAGGCATAATCATAATGATACGCAGCAAACAATATGGCACCCAGCAGATGAAGAATGAAGCAGAAACAGCCGCTGAAAATAGTAATGTACCTTTTAAGAGAAGTTTATTCCGTATGCGTAAATATGCGCTGCATACAAACGTCTGCTGATATTTTCAATACTAACCAATTAAGCTCAATGACATTTTGCAGAAACAATCTAGAAACAAATCTCTATGCTTGTATCGTGTCCGATTTTCGTTAAAATATACAGATTCAATGCTAGGATTAATTTAAGATTTGTATGGAAATCTTTGATGCACTGTAACTTTAAAACTGTATATTTTAAGGAAAATCTGGCATGATACAAGCATAGATATTTGTTTCTAGATTGTTTCTGCAAAATTTCATTGAGTTTAATTGGTTAGTATTGAAAATATCACCAGACTTCATTTGTATGGATCGCGCCAACAGTAATATACCCTTAAAGGGACAAATACTTTTCACACAGGGCTTTAGAAAGTGACACACACACTATACATTTATATTGGATTTATGGGGACCCTATGACAGTCCCGGATCTATAAAATCCTTATTTTTCCAAATCGGTAAAACCGTTTATGCTACAGATAAAGTCAACAGCGAAAGTCAATTAACTTTAGCGAAATTCAAATTCCCTGTAAAATGTATAGCACAAATATAATTTAAAAGCACAATCAAAATAATATTAGAAATGATAATCAGAAAATAGTAGTAGTGGTAGTCTTCGGTAATTAGGGTTCCGTAGTCAACAAGGAACCCTTATACTTTCGCCATGTCCGTCCGTCTGTCCGTGGCTTAGCTCAGAGACGCCTAGTACTAGAAAGCTGTAATTTGGCATGGGCATACATATTAATCACGCCAACAAAGTTGTATAATAAAATCATTAAAATTTCAAAAATTTTTTAGGGCTTTTCCCCGACACGAAAAGTGGGGATGCAATTTTTTTTCTCGTCTATCCCATGTGTGGGATATCGTTGCATAGGTATTTTAAAAATATTGTGGGTGTGGGAAAACCATTTTTCGATTTAGGGATCCGTTAGCGAAACATTAAGCTTTAAAATGACAATTTTTGATAGAATCAAGTGTCCCCCTCTGCCAGCTAAACGGTTGTTTCTAGAAACGTGAAAAAATGCAGGGCAGTAGTGTATATAACGAAGTTAAAAGGAAAACTGTCACCGCTAAGTAGGCTTTACATTAGTCGACCAACTTGCAAAATATACTTTTTAGACCGTGGTATAAAATAAAAAGCCCCTTCTAAAAGAAGGAAAGTAAAAGTTCCCTTCTGAAAGTAAATAATTTGTTTCTATTGGAAATAGGATCTAACTTCGTTTGTATGTAGCGCGTTCTACAAGTAATGGTCCTTGCAGATAAATACAATGGTCAAAAAAGTCAATTTAACTAACCTAACATTTTGACTGCTCTATCCTTGTCTTGGTTTGCTGTAACTGGACTCCTTCCCAGCTTCATTTTAGTAGACTTCAGTTTTACAGCTATCAGCACGAACAGAACCGTAATCACCGTCATCGGTATCACAAAGAATACCATAATCTCCACTGGAAATATTATCTTAGATGCCTCTGACACAGTTAACGCACAATAAACGTATTTGGAATTATTTCTCTTAACAAAATCTATATAAAACACATCAACAAGACTAAAAGAACACGATACCACCCAATTTACACCAATTATTTTGTACACGCGCGACTTTATAGCTAACTTTTGACGGAGGAACGGTTTTGAGATTACCAAATAGCGTTCTACAGTAAAAGCAACTATAGTTAGAACACTACAATTACTCAGGCAGTACCATATAACAAAATGAAAGTAACATCCTAATTCGCTCAACGGATAGAAGTCTGGTATCCAAATCATGTATAACTCGAGAGGAACGCACAGGGATATCAGCAGATCCGTGATGGCGAGATTTAGTAAGTAACAGTTGATCGGTGTCCTCATGGTACGGTCTCGAGCTACAACAGCGCACGTGCAAACGTTTCCCAAAACACTCAATAACATTGTCACCCCAAAGAACACAGTGAGTATAATTTTAACTGTTAGATTTGTTCCATCGAAGCTTCCGTAGTCATAATAAGCCAGATTCATTAAATCTTGATTTGAATGGTTTTTACAGTCACTCTGATTTATTGTAGCCATTTTTGTTGTAAGTAAGCGGGAGGCGTACTACCGACCGGTGTTGTTGTGGCAAACTAAGCGTAAAGAAGGAGTGTTCCCATCGTGTAATCTACGTCATACAGGGTGTGATGCGCTTTGTAAATAAATATCTACATTATTATTATCGAGCTTTTACCCGCGACTTCGTTCGCACAATTATATACCAGATTTTAAGTCAAATCATGAGCTTTGAAACAAAAAAGTGTCATCAAAATAGGTTCTGTCATTTTTGCGTGATGCTCGAACAAACAAACAAACAGATATATAAAAAACTAGATTTAACCCGCGACTTCGTCCACACAAATAATATTCCAGATCATAAGCTATCAAACAAAAAAAGTTTGATCAAAATCGGTTCAGCAGTTTTTGCATGATGCTGTTACAAACATACAAACAAACAAATAGAAAAACAGACGAACAAAAATTCTAAAAAAGGCAGATTTGGAGTACGGGATACCTAAAAACCATATCGTAATCTTTTTCATGTAAATATCTTCAATGTACAGGCACACTTTTGTTACAGTTTTATACTATTTCGAACTAATGACATACTTTATTTATATTTAGTACCTACGGAAATTGTATGAAAGCACCAAGCATGCTGTTTCATAAATGTACCCACAAGCTTACAAATTGACGGCAGCCATAGAGGGAAAATTACTTTGTCCCCTAATTGAAATTACTAGCCTCGTTGACAAGATGATTGAATGAAATACTTCCCCTGTAAAGATGAGAAAAATAAACAAATAAAAATAAAAGTTGTAGAGGTGCATGCCCTGGATACTTTCAGCTCTCACTATCATCAACATCGTCTCAGCCGATGGACGTCCACTGCTGGACATAGGCCTCCCCCAAGGATCGCCATAACGACCGGTGTTGCGCTGCCCTCATCCAACGGGTTCCCGCCGCCTTCACCAGGTCGTCGGTCCACCGTGTGGGCCTACCCACGCTGCGCTTTCCGGTACGCGGTCGCCACTCGAGAACTTTTCGGCCCCATCGGCCATCGGTTCTGCGAGCAATGTGCATAGCCCATTGCCACTTTAGTTTAGCAATTCTTTGGGCTATGTCAGCTACTCTGGTTCTTCTGCGGATCTCTTCATTTCTTATTCGATCTCGCAGGGAAACTCCGAGCATAGCCCTCTCCATTGCCCTTTGGGTGACTTTCAGCCTTTTTATGAGGTCTTGAGTGAGCGACCACGTCACAGTTCCGTATGTCATCTTGCCACACACTGATCGAAGACTTTCGTAGACACTGCGGTATTTGGGATGTGAAGATACTAAGCACCAAAAATATAAGCTACCTATTTATAATATTTTCCACTGTTTTTGCACGTTTGTCCTACTTATCAGATTATTTTTAGACTTGGGAACTTGGGAATTACGGGCGAGATTTTACGTGTGTATTTTTAGACCTTTATGTATACATTTGGAGCGGGATGCGGCTGGATGAAGAAGATGTAGGTAAGTAATTATGTTGCAGTGCCCTTACAGGGTTTATGTATGAGCTTGTTGCATTTAAGACCACATGAGGCGTTGGTTCGATCTCCGTCCAGGCCGACTCGTACCAATGAGTTTTTTGGAATTTATGTACGATTTGTAACACCACTGGCTTTTCGGTGAAGGAAAACATCGTGAGGAAACCTGCATGCTTCAATTTCGAGGCATGTATTGTACCCACTGTCCATTATAAGTGGCGACGGGCTCCTTCCCCATCACACTGGACAGATTTTCGGTACTACTGGTGAAACGTGGATGTTCTGAGCTTTCAGAATATCTCTGACTACCCCTTCGGGGAATAAAGCACATCAGGTTACGATTTTTGAAATTAATTCGTTGAACTCAGTGGTTGAAAATGTGTTGATATGCATCTTTCTACTGCTGATTTGACTTTCAAAAATCATACTTCAAGAGTGCGATTTTTGAAAATCAAATCAGCAGTAGAAAGATGCATATCTCCATAGTAATATTGACATTTTCAACTGCTGAGTTCAAAGTTTGAGTTTCAAAAATCGCACTCCAGAGCTTTAAAGATATTGTGATTATGAAGGGATCTTATCATCTAAATTGTACTCAATCACTGTGTCATCACAAAATCTCCAAAACTATAGGTACTTCATTTCAAATAAGAACGAAAAGATTTCCGATTCCTAAATAGCTTTCTAGCCAATTCTGATTAGCAAATATAATTTATTTATCAGAAAGATATATTTACTATCCGACATTATTATCTTGAATTGGCCGTTACTAAAGCTGTTCTAAGAATAAGTGACAGGAAGTGTTTCAAATATCTATGTCTGTAATCCAAAATAGCCTTAAAATGCTGTTGCTATTTGAAATGGAGTATAGGTACCTATAGCGAGCGGGTCAATTCTCAGAATTAATTAGAATCGCATTTCGAGACTTAATTAGAATAAACAGCCCTATGAGATGATCATAGAAAAAAAAACGGAAAAGAGCGTGTCGAACTCGCCCATGATAGAGTTCCGTAGTCATAGTATAAGTAGTGATTGATAAGGACGCCACCCAAAAAGAAAGTCATTAGCCTAAATTACCTACTGCCCATTATAAGTGGCGACGGGCTCACCCCCCGTCACACTGGACAGATTTTCGGTACTACTGGTGAAACGTGGATGCTATGCATATGCTATGCCTAAATTACAGATAGCTTGAAAAGAAATATAGCGCGGATCAGGTCGATTACGTCCTCTTCCCTGAACGTCAATCGCCCGAATTCCAAGTACGACCATTTCCTATGTCTATTTCCCCAAACGTATATTTCCCCTGAACGTCCATTTCCTTGTACGCGCATATCCTCGAATGCCCATTTCTTTGAACGGGCATTTCCCCTTATGTCCATTTCCTTATACGAACGTTTTAAATGGAAGGATTGTTTTCAGGGTGGGTAGATTAAACTTTAATCATTTAAGTACCCGAACACGAAATTATAAAAGCTTTAGAGCCAATCCATTTGTAATTTAAGGTGCTAAATGCTACCGCCAAGCGTGATTTAATTACGTTCAGCGCCATCTATCAACAGTCATGAAAATCAATTTTTTACATTTATGTTACAGGTTTTAACTGTTTTTAATCTTTCCGAGACTGGTTATGCTACGGTATGCATTATAATTTTACTTACATTTAAAGTACTTACTAAGCTATATTATACAGGGTCCTTCTTAATATGCTGACACTTTTAAGGGGATGATCAGACCGTTAAACTGGACAAGTTTCTCTATGGCACCAACATCGAAATCGCGAAAAAAAAATCAGCTCATCCATAAAAAACTGCAAACCTACTTGAGCCAAATGTATGGGACAGCTGATTTTTTTTCGCGATTTCGATGGTGGTCCCATAGACAAAGTTGTTCAGTTTGTTTGTCTGATCATCCTCTTAAAAACTGTCAGCATATTAAGTTGGACCCTATACAACGTGTTAATGAATTAACGCAAAACTAGAAAGCAGTTTGTTTAGAATCGAGAGCAGAATCGAATTATCATGGTTTCGACATAGGTAATTTTTTTCAAAATATTAAATAATTTGTTTGTAAAATTTAAAGTTTACTAAACTGGATCTCAACCCACCGCACGGCCCACTCACCCTACTTACTACCAAAACAAGATTCTTAAAAAATGTATCCATGAGTACGTTAGCGCTTTCATTCGTTGCTGAAATGATAACAAATCATTTTTGCCTCAAAACTTAAAATGCGAATAACTTTAAATTTTAAGTATCAAAATAATGAAATTATAGTTTCAATCTAATTATTTTGTTATAAATCAGCAAAAAAAAATATCCGCTGTCCCATACCAAACTGCAATACCTACACGATTCAAAAGTTTGGGACGGCTGATATTTTTTTTATTTTAAAAGTTTTCATAGTAAAAGTTGTTCAGTTTGATGGTTAGAGTATGTGGTTTAAAGATTAATGATACTTTTCCTCACACCCTGTATTTATGATTTTATCACTAATTAGTCACAGTCATTGGGTGTGGTCTTAGTAGTAAATATTTTTAACAGAATTTTTACAATCTAGAAAGCTACTTTACAATTATGTCTATGCCCTTACATAACCAACTCAAGAAGAACAACCCAATTTCTTTTGCTAGATAAGTAATAATATTAAACTTAGTCAATATTATACTTAAGTTTGATATGTAGGTAATATTCAATAAAACAAGATTTTATTAAAATTTTATATTTTCCTAGTTAAAATTTAGTTATTTAACATATTTTTGGACATCTAGTACAAAAAAAATCGATCTGAAAATTTAAATAGGTTATCAGTCCAAAATTCTCTGTTTAATCAGCATGTACCATCTTTTCAGGGTTGACTATTGTCGTGATTTTCTTCACTTCGGGTACATCCTTGTCGTCCCACCCCCACACCTTATGACTATCATCTTCCGTCCTCTTTACGATGACGAGATATGCATCCACCATTACAAATTAATATTCAATGTTTGCTATTACAAGAATAACCAGTTAATTTTTGTAGATAGTTAATAAACTACAATATGCAGTAAAAAATTCAGAATAGTGAAAATTTTCAATATTGTATAAAATTTACTTACAATTGGATATTGTGTTGGCAAAAAGCTATGTGAAAATTTTAATAGGTACTTATCAGTTTATTCAGCATGTACCATCTTTTCAGGGTTGACTATTGTCGCGATTTCCTTCTCTTCCTGGGGTATATCCTTGTCGTCCCATCCCCACACGTTATGACTACCATCTCCTGTCCTCTTTACTCGCTTCTCAATAACGTCTTTGGACACAGTTTTTAAGTCGTAAGCCCATCCGATTAACGACATCGTATCAATGAAAAGTTTAGACAAATTTAAAGAATAGTGACCCAATTCAGCCGTTTTGTAATCCCATGGGAAAGTGTGATGATAGTTGTGGAATCCTTCGCCTAGTACCACGAGGGAAACTCCTCGGTTCTCGACAGGCTTAATATTTTTGTCATAAGGCTTAGTTCCGAACATGTGGGCAGCAGAGTTGACCAACCAGGTGGCGTTCAAGACGTAGACATAACGGAATATGGCGGAAACGAAATACGCGTTCCAGGCTGATTCACCCCATAAAGTGGGAATAAACGTTGGAAGAATGAAGCAAGCTAATGGCATTAGGATCATGTAGTATCTGCAAAAGAACATAATACTTTATTAAAAACAACGTAATCAACACGTTCGCGACAAAACAACGGTACAGATTTTTCATTATTTTTGTACTTTTTAGTCCATAATTGGCTATTTGCCAGTTTTCGGAAAGATATTTTAAATCATACGTAGGTTTATCTTTTTTTTTAAAAGCGTTATTTATTCGAAAAAAACAATATTTTTCATCCAGTAATATGAGATTCGTGCGAAAACAGCTGATCACGACTTGAAACTGTGACGTCATATTTCAATAAACAAAGTAAAGCTAACTACGACGCTTCAACTCACATGACGTTTTATTGTTTGAAATGTGACGTCACACGATGCTCAATCATGGACGCCCGCGTTTAAATTTTTGAAATCCACAGATTAAAAATTTTTTATTTAATTTTGAAAATAAATATTTACAAGTCACGTTAATGAAAAAAAACCATTGTATTATTATTGTGAACCTATAAGGTACTAGCCAATTCTACTTGTGATTGAACCTTTTGTTACGTTAAGAGTCAAACAATAGGCTTCGGCCAAAAACTTACGGACACTAATCATTTCACGTTAAAGTTTAATTCAACAGTTAATATACAAAATTCGTGTACCTACTGTACACGAATTTTGTATATTGCCATAACCGATATTTGAGTAGATACCACTGGGTTTAGCTTGTTGAAATATAGGTACAATCAATCAATTTATACTTGAATAAAACGAGGCAAGTGGCAGAGTGGCGGGGTGGTGGAGTTGCAGATGGCAACACACAATCTTATTTTTTGCACAGGCATAGGAAATGCACGAAAATCTGACTTCTTACAAGCATAGATATTAGTTTCTAGATTGTTTCTGAAAAATTTCATTGGTTTTAATTGGTTACTATTGAAAATATCACCAGACTTCGTTTGTATGGAGCGCGCTCCGAATTATATTCTCCGAAACTATCACATTCATAACTTCGTACGATTGTAAAATGCGCTCTGATGCGCTCCGTTAAATTTGGAACGTAGTAGACACTAAAAGCACTTACTTTTTTTGAAATCTCAAGAAAGGATCAGCCCATAGATCACTCATGTCAATGGTGTGGCCCTTGGCTTTGATTTGAGGATGTTTTCTGACCAGCAGCCAGCCGACGTGGGAGAAAAAGAAGCCTCGAGTCGCATTGTGAGGGTCTGCGTCGGTTTCTGAGTATTTGTGATGCATTCGGTGGTCACGAGCCCAGTCGACTGCTGCATTCTGGAAATAAGAGTTATGGATTATAAAACAGATAAATTATGGTAAACTGTCAATCATTTTAATTTATTTTAACAACCAAGAAAACAGAATACAAATCTTATACTAATAGCTATAGCTAGATTACCTACCTACTTTATTTTTATAATTAATGGACTATTTGCTTGTGCGTTAGCACCGCATTTCCGCCAATGTCAAGTAGTTTGTGGGAGTATCTATCCCAATCTCAGGGATTGTTTTTGATCAAGAATAAGAAGAGATCGAGGATTGCGGAGCCTCGTGGCAGGCAAAAACGTGACGCGCGAACAACACGCGAGACAAGTGCTCGGGTCAGAACCTGCAACGTGACTTAATGCGATGACGTTTGACACGTTGGAATTAAAAACGAATATTTAAAATTGAGACGCTATGAAATGAAAATAAGGAGTATACAGTGTGTAAGTGACAGCCTAGCAAATACTGAAACGGTGAACTCAGACCAACACACTAAACAATTTTCACTATAGAGCCTACGACCTCAGAAAACGCGTAAAAAATCAGCTGTCCCATACAAAACTGCTGTACCTACACGACTCAAATGCATGGGACAGCCGATTTTTTATCTCGTTGCATAGTCACTGTTTCAGTATTTGCTAGGCTGTCACTTACTCCCTGTATTGTTTTTTGTCCTGGTAAAGTACTAGGTACAAAAACGAGCGGATAGGTAAACGGGTTAAAAACATACGTACACAATAATACATTTTCTAATAGAAGATGGAAAGCAATTAGAAACAGGAAGATTATATTTATTATAACAATAAATAATAATAAATAATTTTCTCCGCTATTTAAAAAAATCTGAAAATCAATTTTGTTTAAGAGAAGTTTATACCGAATGCTTAAATGCACGCTGCATACAAACGAAGTCTGATGATATTTTCAATAATAACCAATTAAACTCAATGAAATTTTGCAGAAATAATCTAGAAACAAATCTCTATGCTTGTATCATGTCCGATTTTCGTTAAAATATACAGTTTCAATGCTAGGATTAATTTAAGATTTGTATGGAAATCTTTGAGGCACTGTAACTTTAAAACTGTACAATTTATGGAAAATCTGACACGATACAAGCATAGAGGTTTGTTTCTAGATTGTTTCTGCATAATTTCATTGAGTTTAATCGGTTAGTATTGAAAATATCACCAGACTTCGTTTGTATGGAGCGCGCCAACAGTAATATACCCTTAAGATCAAATACCTAATATCGCGAGAATCTTGATTATTGAAAGACAAGGCCTCTCCACAACGCGCCATTACGTGTTAAAAGAAAGATTTTTAACATACCTGGAAAGCGATTGTATTGAAAATGACTAATATCAGGCGAAGAGGCCATCTAGCTTTATAGGACTTATGGGCCCATAGTCTGTGGACACCTGCTGTGATGCCCAGACCTGAGCAGATGTAGAGGAAAAAGGCTGTAAAACAAAGACAAAGAATCGATTAGGTTTTCAATAATAATATTATGGCAAAACGGTATTTGGATATTTTAATATAATTAACACGGTATAACAAATGTTTTTGAATACAAATATGGTACTGTACCACATTTCTGTACTGTAATCTTAGATCATTAAGACTGTAATGAACTAAATGTAGATATTGGTTTCCACGTACTCCAGGCAGCCCTTTGTGCTGCGGGCCCTGAGTAATATAGTGGAAACGTATTACGTCAATCTTGTTTGACGAGTCCATGAATATGAATAATGTTACTATAAAAGCCCGAACATGTTCACATAAAACCATGGAAGGACTAACTATCACCTCTACAAGTGGGGTCTAAGGGACTTGTCACCAATGTGGGGCACCTGACCAAACCCTTTCTGGTGTGGTAAATGAATGCACTCTGCGCCGTTTCGCCGATGGAATTTTATTGAAAAACTCCGTAAGTTGAAAGAATTGTGTATAACCTGTTGGTAATCCTAGTAAATAAATTGAAATAGGTTAACCCCAGCAGCGGAAGACTAACTCGAAATCTATCTCCCCCTGTATCCAAGCAGGAAGATAATAAAATACATACGATATGATGCTGATGCTCGTTAACTTCTGATTTTGACTAGAATTTACTTAGTAAATCTTAGGTTCTTCCTCACAAACACGGTAAATGTTGAAAAATAGTTATGTCTAGATGTACCTTCTCATTATTTCTTACTTAATTAAGCTTGAAAATTGGGCGACATGGAAGGCACTCAATAGACTGCGATCGGAAGTCGGGCGATCCAAGGATAATCTGCGGAGATGGGATATATTGCCAGCCGATGCGTCTGTGGAGTGTGGGTGTGGGTGATGCACGTAGCACAGTGTAGCCTGTGCCCTGTGTCCTGTTCCCTCCAGGACCTAATAGAGGTGTTCCCTTAAGGAATAGAGGTGGCCAAGTATTGGAACGTGAAGTATTCACACGAGAAAGAAGAATATCGTACTTGATATACGATGACTTTGTTCTCTTTGATCGTACTCGCGGGCAGAGTCAGTCCCTTCCTACCAGAGTCGTGTGGGCCAACATGTTTGAACGGATTCAGTCGAATTTATCCTTTTCCCCGTACGTCTTATTCCCTGATTTCCCTGCACGTGATTTCCCCGAACGTTCATTTGCCGCTAAATTTATATTTAGTGGCAAATGAACTCTAAAAAAATGTACATATCAATTTTTTTTTAATTATGCTTGTTCTGGTTCTTTATTTTCTTTTTGTGCAAGTTCGATTAGATATATAGGGTCCTTCTTAATATGCTGACACTTTATTAAGGGGATGATCAGACCGTCAAACTGAACAACTTTCTCAATGGCACCAACATCGAAATCGTGAGTCATAGAGAAAGTTGTTTAGTTTGACGGTCTGATCATCCGCTTAAAAAGTGTCAGCATATTAAGAAGGACCCTATGTCAATGTTCGTTGTTGTGTAAATAAACTCTATCACATAAGTTTTTACATTTCTGTTATTTTGACAGCGCTTGTCACTTTT
The DNA here is from genome assembly GCA_963924505.1 of Agonopterix alstromeriana. Classification (NCBI taxonomy): domain Eukaryota; kingdom Metazoa; phylum Arthropoda; class Insecta; order Lepidoptera; family Depressariidae; genus Agonopterix; species Agonopterix alstromeriana. Next base: position 5,676,552 of record OZ004670.1, read on the forward strand.
GACATCTCTTGAATTTTTTTGACTTTCTGTCAGTTTGGACATTTTCTGTCTTTTTGGCACTTACAACGCAACTCCTGATGTGAAAAATTAAAGGCGGTGTCAAAATGACTGAAATTTCAAAAGCTGCAGGAGTGCCAAATTGACGAAAATGATAAAAACTCACAAAATGAAACTGTAGCCCATTTGGCTTCAAAGAAGAAGAGGTAGGCCCCATATAGACCTCCGGTATGCAAGATGGCATAGAGGATCACGTTTCTCCATACAATTGTCCACACCCTTTGTTCTGCAGAGGGAGCGGGTGCTTCCGCTGCGGCTTTGTCGTCAGTTGCAGCATCTGCTTCGTCCAACACCCAGGATCCTTGTCCATGGCTAGACATTTGGGCTGTAAAAGAGAGCACAATTTTTGGTACAGCTGCTTTTAAAACAAGGAAAAATAAGAAAGTAGTTCAGCAGTTGTCCAGCTGTAGAACATGCCAAAGCCTATATTATCGAATTGTAGGGCACAGGCTTACCCTCAAGGAGAGTGTACGGTCGTTAGTCTGCTACGGGTGCCCAATGCGGATTGGTAGACTTCACGTCCGAAACTCCGTCAAATATTTTCCTCGGCTCTACCACAATGCCTCAAAACAAAGGTGTTCAATCAGTGCGTCCTGCCAGTAATGACCTATGGTGCGGAAACTTGGACCCTGAAGATAGGACTAGTTCATCAGTTCAAGGTCGCTTAGCGAGCTATGGAGAGAGCTATGCTCGATGTTTCTTTGAGAGATCACATCAGCAATGAAGTGATACGTCAGAGAACTAAAGTGGTTGACATAGCTCAGAAAATTAGCAAGCTGAAGTGGAAATGGGCTGGTCATATCTGCCGAAGAACTGACAACCGGTGGGGTGTCAGAGTTCTAGAGTGGAGACCGCGAACTGGTAGGCGTAGTGTGGGACGCCCTGCTGCCCGCTGGACAGACGACCTGAACGAACGAAAAAAGTAGCGGGGAGCGATTGGATGAGGAATGCCGAGGACAGAGTTTTGTGGCGCGCCTTGGGAGAGGCCTATGTTCAGCAGTGGACGATGATGGGCTGATGATGAGACTTCACGTACTTAGTCATCAAAATTTCTTCTCCAGCGCATCCTCACGTTTTTCTAATACCGACTGCTATTAGGAAAACTCATTGGTACATAGCATGTCGTCAGTGGGAATTGCATTTTCATGATTGAGTGTCCATGCCTCTTCGCAACGTGCTACCGACGCTATTCATGCCGATGATTGATCGATGTTTAAATCGCTTACTTTATGACAATCACCACAGACGAGAGTTAGAAGATATCGTACGTTCGAGGTTGTGCTAAACTCCAGAACTTACTCCAAAACACCACAAATATAACAGTAAAGTGTAGGTGCAGGATCATTTGTAGGACATTTGGTGGAGACTGGTGGTATTATAATTAAGCTGGTAATTATGCTGGTGGTTAGGTAACCGCAATACCTGCCTGCTGCGAGTGAAGCGAGCTAGAGATTTTACAGCGATATGAATAGGTAATAAAAAATTGTATATGAAGCAAGCACGAGAATGTAGTACGATTTTATTAGGTACTTAATTGCAAACTAGCAATGCGTTCTGGATCCTGGAGCGAGCGAGGCGAGCTCGAGATTTTGCTGCACCTGTACATTTGGATATCCTTGATCAATAGAATGTCGTCATCAAGTCACGACCTACTAAAAAATACCTAGGTGTGAAAATGAGCTCCATTAGGAGATTGCTGTTTATGCCGCTAGCGCCGCCCTACAAACCCGCGCGCGGCGGGTTTTGCGTCTTTTTCTGATATTTCACCATTCTTAGCCCCACTTGCGTCATCCTGGTTTTGCAATTAACTCCGAATAAAATAGCTCTCTCAATTGTTTTTCTATACAAAAAATCATGGGTTACCAACTTAACCAGTAGTTTATTGCTAGCCCAGGTTAGGCAAGTGGGGCTTAGGTACTGAAATACTTGAGTGTTTTAGAGTAACACTGTACTCTAATCAAAAAAACTAGACTTACTCTAAGTCTCAATGAAGTAGGTACTAATTTCACTTACAACAATTTGTACAAGACAAACTGTGAGTTGCTTATGGATTTAAGTATCTTGTAAGACTGGATTTTATAAATTACGCGTAGCGAATATAATATTATAATGTAAACGTGTAAGCGAAATTATTTGGTCATTGAATGTACAAAATTTAAAGGTCGACAATCAAGCGATCATTGACCATCAGGCGCGGACGTAGATGTGGACGTAGAGGGCCAAAGACTAATTACGACATACGTTTTAAGAAAAAAGTACAAGGAAAATCTGTTTAGGTAGCAAGAGTCCCAGCTATGTGCCACCCCTATCGCTTAAGAGGACTTCATACGGTGCTCCATACAAAACGATGTACCGTCCTAGTTTGATCATTTCGTAAAAGCTTTTAACACAATCTAGAAACCAATATCTGTGCTTTACCTACATTTGTCAGATTTTCGTTAAAATATACAACGTGATAATGAATTAACACAAAACTAGAAAGTCGTTTGTTTAGAATCGAGAGCAGAATTGAATTATCATGTTTTCAACATAGGTAATTTTTTTCAAAATATTAAATAATTTGTTTGTAAAATTTAAAATTTACTGAACTCGATCTCAACCCACTGCATAGGCATACTCACCCTACTACTACCAAAACAAGATTCTTAAAATGAAATTAATCAATCTATTATTATTAATCAAAATAATGAAATTATTGTTTCAATCTAATTATTTTGTTGTAAATCAGTTAGGGTGTATGAGGTTTTGCGCTTATTCATTAACACGTTGTATAGTTTCAAAGTTATCGTGGCTCAAAAATTTCCATACAAAACTTAAATGAATCCTAGCAATCAAACTACATAATTTTAACCACAGACAAGTAACTTTTCAGACAAATAATCTTCCAGCTAATTTTGTTAGACCTTTATTTACTTCCCACTGCAGGGCACAGGCCTACCCCATACACCCTGTATGGGCATTAGTCCACCACGCTTGCCCAATGCGGATTGGTAGACTTCACATACGCATCGGAATTTCTTCTTCAGCGTAAGCAGGTTTCCTCACGATGTTTTCCTATTGACTTTAATTGGTTGATAATAATATTGAAAATAGGAATATGCAGCACGCTTGGGAGTCTTCGGAATTAACTTCTCTTAATGACACTACCTATTTTAAATAGTGTGTAAAAAATATTTCGGACATAGCAACTTTTTTTTTTCTAACTGACAAATACAGTATTACTCAGGGAGCAGCTACTGCTTATTAGTGCGGACTATAGGACCACACCAGTGACGGCGAAGGGCCCTGGTAGGTCAACCGAACCAGTGAATGAACTTAAGCAAGCTGCCCAAGGGCCACCCTTAGTGGGTACGGACCTCGGCAATGGGCGTTGCTGCGAGTACTCGGCGGATTGGGCAGTGCGGATCGATCGGTGAGAACCGGCCAGCGATGTGCCGGTAGCGTCTGTAGACGCCAGAAGAAAAAGGAGTGGGCAGAGATCGCGACTGTCTCCCGCGGCGACGACGGGGACTTCGATTATTACGGCGACGCAACACTGAGATGATCGGGAACATAGCCTCGTAAGCCGGCTGGTCCCTTACCAGCATCAGCAGCAGCAGCTGTCAGCTGGTTTAGAAGAACGATTTTTTTTGTTTCAAAGGCCGATGAGGCCGTTACATTTAGACAGGCAACTTTGAAATTTGAATTAACGCCGAAGGTTCCTTGAAGTGTTCGGCTTTTATGACTACGAAAAATTTGTTCTTTTCAGAGTACCTTCGGTCTTAATTCTCTCTTTTCTAATTACGGCTCGGTTTTATTACGATATCCTAACAAGTTTCACTTTCGTTTTAAATTTTAAGCTTCCGCTCCCGATTTAAATTTCAAACTTCTGTCACACAAAAAGGTTGAAACTTTAAAATTTTGCGCTGTCCATACAAACGTAGTCTGGTGATATTTTCAATACTAACCAATGAAAGTCAGTGAAATTTTTCAGAAACAATCTATAAAGTAATTTCTATGCTTATATCTTGTCAGATTTTCGTTAAAATGTATAGTTTAAAAGTTACAGTGCCTCAAAGATTTCCATACAAATCTTAAATTAATCCTAGCATTGAAACTGTATATTTTAACGAAAATTGGACAAGATACAAGCATAGAGATTTGTTTCTAGATTTTTTCTGCAAAATTTCATTGACTTTAATTGGTTAGTATTGAAAATATTACTAGACTTCGTTTGTATGCAGCGCGCATTTACGCATTCGGAATAAACTTCTCTTAAGAGGATATAATTCGGAGCGCGCTCAATACAAACGTACTATGGTGATATTTTCAATACTAACCAATTAAACTCAGTGAAATTTTTCAGAATCATTCTAAAAACCACTTTCTATGCTTCTATAGAGTCCGATTTTCGTTAAAATGTATAGTTTTAAAGTTACAGTGCCTCAGATTTCCATACAAATCAAGGAATAACCTGTGGCGACACGTTCCACGCCTACTTTGCACTTCTAACCCCTCTTATAATGCTCTGTGTCTGCAACCATCTCAAGAGTTCGTTTGAAAGGTATTTGCATGTTCTTTCTTTCTTTTTCAAATTCGTCAGTAAATGTAATTAGATGTCATGTAGATTATATTTATTTGTTTAAGAAAATAATGTTGAAGAACATTAAATAGTAAATGTGGGTCAGGGTGTGTGTGGGTGTGGGTGTGTGTATTCTACACCTAATTTATTGTAACCTGAAGTAAAAACATACTAAATACTATTCTAGACATTAAGTCTCGGCAATATGGTCTAAAGGAAATGGTTCCTTATTCAGTATTACCCTTAAATTTTAACATTTTAAAGTTTTTCGGCACTTTACAACGGTTTTAAATAGCCATCGTCATATCCTGTGAACACGTATCCAGTAGGTGTTTCCAGATTTGAAGCTCACTCAAAAATGGAAAAATAATGTAAATACCGATTTTGTTGATGTTGTGACCACATTTCGGTTTATTTTAAGAGCTCTTGGAAACAAACAAATAGCTTTCGTATTTAAGGCTATGTCGTTCAATCTACTCGCGTATCAAAAAAATCTTCGTTCCTGTGAACAAGCCATCTTTTTGAAATAAATTCTTTGTAAAGCAATGTAGTAGTAATCCATTCCTATTATCAGTCACTTACGTTTAGCAAGAATTAAGCGTCCGTTTGTGTTTTGTTTTTATATTAAAAGCTGTTGATTAGGTGATTATACGAATGTTAAAGTTCGTGCACCAATCCTGTGAACATCATAAAAAGTTAAGTATGATTTGAAAAAATCACTAAACCTTTTGGCTAAGTGTTTATTAATGATATTTTTGACAACACATAACCTACAGAGCAATAACCTTGTAATTTGCCGAGTGGAATTCTAGTAAACAGTGTTCCGTCATAGCTGTTAACACGTTTTTCACAGAACGATAAAGTTTGATATTTTTTTAGCAGATGTTATGTTATTTTGCGAAATTCGCAGTAAAAAGTATTTAGTTTTAGTTCATTCTATAATTATTATGAGCAAAAAATACTGTTTTCAAGTAAAAACTTCATTCTATAATTTATCATGTTCACAGGAATGATAAATGATTTCACAGAAAAAACGGTAATTTTTTTTATAAAACAAAGGAACCTAATACTTAACTGAATATATTTCTTACATGTTTTAAATACTAGGTATATTTTGGTGTATAGTATAATTGTCCTATTACATAAAATAATCAGATTATTAATCGCATAGGATCATCGTCCTTGTTTAGTCAGGTTATGTTATTTTAAATGGCTTTCTTTATATTTAATGGTGGTTACGATTCGTACTCGGTGTAAAATTAAATAATAAAAATACAAACCCGGCTCGTTCTTTAGAACAAGGTTTTAACCTTGCGGTTGACGGAAACCCGAAGATGAAAACGGTACGCTGACGAAGAAAACGATAATCATCGAATGACAATTATATTTTTGTTGTCCTCCGAAAAAAACGTATTTTCCTGCTTATGAAATGATAAAGATAAATTATGACTTTTTTATCGTCCTTGGTACCTATTTGATAATTTTATTGCTGTAAATGCCTGATCGAAGAAATACATCAGGAGTGATGCATCATTTCTGTGAACATACGAATAATATTTTTTACTATTTCTCTTGGTTTGATTTAAGAAAAATATTTTATGGTTCATGTTAATTTAGCACTTAGCTTAATAAGAAGTACACATAACTATTAACCAAATTGTTACGACATTGTTAGATAATAAAGGTTTCATCATTTCTGTAAACATTTGCATCATTTCTGTTATCAGACAATTTCATAATTTTGAGGATTTTACATATTGTTTGGCTAGCGAGCTTTGATCCCTATGACCATAGGGTCATAGTTCGCCTCGTTGGATAGCTGATAAAATGTAGATGTTTTTAAGCACATCTGCAGAGCAAGTGCCATAATATTTTTTTGAGATATCCAGAAAAGAAAAATATATTTTTTTAAAGTTTCGATCGTCTACAATTACCTGTTTAGTTAACTTACGTGCAATTTTAGTCATTGAGGTCAGTAAGCATCTCATTCTTCATGTAAAAAACCAAAAAAATTATCATAAGAGTCAAAAAAATTCAAAATATTCAATTCAAAAGCCGAAAAATTTGGCATTTTCATAAAAAAAATTAAAACTCGAATATCTCGAATACGGTTAAGTTTAGGATGTGGGGTTCCATAGTGAAATCATTCAGAAATGATGTGTACTACACGCCCTTAACGGATCTAGGTCGACTTTTCCTGTAACCCTGTATATCTACTATATTCCAAATTATCACCAAAAGTGCAATTAATGCAACCTTCTCCATACAAAAATCCGTAGATTTCCCCGACTAAATATGAAGTCGGAGAATTAGAATGTTTTAATAAAATATGCCGATATTTTCTCACAAATCAAATATCAATCTGCAAATATCTGCAAATCAAATATCAATCTATTGATATACAACGTGTTAATGAATAAGCGCAAAACCTCATACACCCCAACTGATTTATAACAAAATAATTAAAAAAAATTATTTAAAGAGAATTAAAATTTAAAAATATTCGCATTTTAAGTTTTGAGGCAAAAATGATTTGTTAGCATTTCAGCAATGAATGAAAGCACTAACGTGCTCATTGATACATTTTAAGAATCTTGTTTTGGTAGTAAGTACCCTACTTACGAGAGTGTCCAAGCAGTGGGTTGAGATCGAGTTCAGTAAATTATAAATTTTACAAATAAATTATTTAATATTTTGAAAAAAAATACCTATGTTGAAAACATGATTATTCGATTCTGCTCTCGATTCTAAACAAACTGCTTTCTAGTTTTGCGTTAATTCATTAACACGTTGTATAAATATAAATCTATTCCAAGCTATAGTTAATTTTCAATAATTTTCCAAAGTTTTTTAGTGATGACGTCATATCACAGGCTGAATAGTTCAAACTACTTTACGTAAAATAATTTAAAAAAAAAAGTTACTCCATTGACATTGACACTTGAAACCAGTGCTACTGATGTGATTTCGGAAATTTCCCCAGACTCTTAATTTTATTCCCCAAAATGATACGTTTTGACTTTCTCCCCAAATCTCCACAAACCATAGACATCACTTTGCGTACCTGCTGATAGACCCAGCTGTACCGAACCATGTTAATCAGTCAAGCTATTAATGACTATGAAATTACATGACTTAATAACAGAATACCTTAGTTATGTTGTTTTTAATAATGATAAAGTTGATTAAGAAAACACTCTAAATTCTCCACATTGATCATTATCTTCCCCACGATTTCATTTCCCCAGAGACCAAATTTTTCCCCATAATCGCGGAAAATTTACAAATCCGAAAACCTTTAATATTACGTTTTCTTTTTTTTCCAAGAGAAACCGATTCAAGCCCATTCAGCACACCATATGACGTCATTTAGAGGTCGAATGAATGTCAAGTACAATATCCACCATCTTATTATTTTATAAGTAAGAAAATAAGGTTTCTAAATAGGTATAAAATCTCGAAATGGTTTTGTAATCAGCATAGCTTAAGTTTTACTTTACATACCATATTACGTATATTTAAAAAATCCTAGTCGGAGCAGTGAGAGCAGTCGGTATTACGTACATAAGTTAGAAAAACTCAGTGGTACGTGGCATGTTGTCCGTGCGGATTGGAACCAGCACCTCATAACCTTAGTTGCCATAGCTCTCTACAACGCGTCACCGACTCTCTTTTTTGTCGTCAAGTGATCGCTCTGTCTCTTACATTGCGCATACTAACGTCAGTGACAGCATCATATTTAAACATATTTTATTTTGTAACATTTGAGTAATAAACATTTCGAGTTCGATAGATAGGTACATTACCGAAGTATGTTCCAGCTCAAAAGTGTGAATAGTTTGAACACAGTAACCAGTTTACTGGGAGAATAGCCCAGTCAACATACATAGTACTGAAACTCTGTCCAGTGTCACGAGGGGTGAGCCCGTCGCCACTAATAATTGACAGTGCTTGGGTAAAATTCAAGCCTCGAAATTGAAGCATGCAGGTTTTCTCACGATGTTTTCCTTCACCGAAAAGCCTGTAATGTTACAAATCGTACATAAATTCGGAAAAACTCATTGGTACGAGTCGGCCTGGACGGGGATCGAACCAACCTCCTGCACGGCAGGCAAGGTTAATCGCCACTGGACCACCACGGCTCACCCAGCCTGAGGCCCAGGGGCGGGAAGTAATTATGAATGTGACTTTAAATGGTACCATTTAGTGACAAAAAGACTATGGGAAAATAAATTAAAAATACAAATTCGCTACACACCATAGAAATACATATTTTATCTCCCTGAAGGCTTTTAGCTTAAAAATAATAATAGATATACACTCATTTTAATTAGGTTGAATTTTGAGCAATAAAATTGCCATTGCAATTTTAAAAATTGAATTTTGAAGTTTTTTCAAATTTAAACCAGTTAAAATTGACAATAATATTCCGACATTATACTTTAGTCTGTCGCTTTTTTTCCTATCATATCCTTGATACCTTGGATATTATTTAGCATAACTACGGCTCCTTGGAGAAAATAGTTATAGCTAGTAGGTAAAACGCTTTTAAAATACCATAAAACCAGGGCCTATAGATAAAGTAACATTTATATTGGCGTAGACGCTAGTAGAAATGACAGAATATATGGATTCGACATTGGCGATCGAAACATTTTGACGTTTGCTTTCGCCACCATACGTCAAGTCCATACATTTTTTACGTTTTCTACTGTCGTTAACGCTAATCGAAAGTACTTTGTCTAGGGGCCCTGTAGGCCTACCACGAGTTTACGCTGTAGTATTATATACTATAGCAGTTTTATTGTAGTTTACTACAGTTTTTGTATTGAATTTCGAACAGCGCTCCTAGTGGTTACGTTGATAACTAGTTCTGTCATACAAAATTGGCGCCGCAACTACAGTACGTCACGTATAGTGAAAACTCATGGTAGGCCTACTGTTCATAAAACGAAAAAAACTTAAGTGATATTTGATCCATATTTATTTCAAAATTTCTCAATTTCATAAAATGTGTATAATTATTCTAATACTACTTGCTTTACCTACTTTAAAAGTACAACAATTATAGTTTATTGTCTGTAAAAAAATAAATAAACACATCTACTCTAATTTTTAATAAATTATAATTATTATAATCTACTTGTCTTCTTAACAACATACAAATATAATAACAATTCATAATATTTTATCACAAATTTGTCACAGTCATTGGGTGTGGACTTAGCGCTAAATATTTTAAACAGTTTCTATAATCTAAAACAAATTGCTAAATTGCAATTTCTTTGCCCTTACCCACACGGTTAAATAAAAAAAACTAATAGAATAACGAAAATAAAAGAGTTGACTACATTTTAAGGTGGACGCATATTTATCCGTGGCGAACGAGCCATAGGATGCGAAAGAATTGAATTATATGTATGAAATTCGATGACACGTCGAACACTTGTCCGCGGCGAACCGGACGAATCTTCAGAAGAATTTAATAAAAGTAAATTCATTTCATTCGCCTCCTTCCCCGCTAATAGATATGCGTCCACCATCACAAGTCAATATTCAGTATTTGCTATTATAAGAATAACCAGTTAATTTTAGTAGATAGTTAATCAACTATAATAAAAAAAATATAAAATGAAAAAATAAATAAATAAAAAAATAAATAAATATATAAATAAATAAATTAATAAATTAATAAATTAATTTCAGTAAAAAATTCAGAATAATAAAAATTAACAATATTGTATAAAATTTACTTACAAATAGCATATTTTTGGCCATCTACAACAAATTTTGTTTTGGCAAAAAGCTATTTGAAAATTTTAATCGGTACTTATCAGTCCAAAAATCCCTGTTTAATCAGCATGTACCATCTTTTCAGGGTTGACTATTGTCGCGATTTCCTTCTCTTCCTGGGGTACATCCTTGTCGTCCCACCCCCACACGTTATGACTACCATCTCCTGTCCTCTTTACTCGCTTCTCAATAACGTCTTTGGATACAGTTTTTAAGTCGTAAGCCCATCCGATTAACGACATCGTATCAATGAAAAGTTTAGACAAGTTCAAAGAATAGTGACCCAGTTCAGCCGTTTTGTAATCCCACGGGAAAGTGTGATGATAGTTATGGAATCCTTCGCCTAGTACCACGAGGGAAACACCTCGGTTCTCGACAGGGTTAATATTTTTGTCATAGGGCTTGGTTCCGAACATGTGGGCAGCAGAGTTGACCAACCAGGTGACGTTCAAGACGTAGACATAACGGAATATGGCGGAAACGAAGTACGCGTTCCAGGCTGATTCACCCCATAAGGTGGGGATTAATGTGGGTAGAATGAAGCAAGCTAACGGCATCAGGATCATGTAGTTTCTGGAAACAAGATAAGTCGTTATTTAAATGGTCTCAGTATAAAAAGAAAAAATATCGAATATTGACCTTGATCTTAATAAAGATAACAGGTTAATGAGATTATGATCCAAGTCACATACCTAGGACACTAAAACAGTGTGTGATAATTATGCTGAGGTTAAGTTCATGACACCGCATTGATTAAGGTTTATGAGACATATGTTATGTATGAGTTAATAAATAAGTAATAAAAGTATTTACTTCTTTTGGAATCTCAAGATAGGATCAGCATAGAGGTCACTCATGTCAATGGTGTGGCCCTTGGCTTTGATTTGAGGATGTTTTCGGACCAGCAGCCAGCCGACGTGTGAGAAAAAGAAGCCTCGAGTTGCATTGTGAGGGTCTGCGTCGGTTTCTGAGTACTTGTGATGCATTCGGTGGTCACGTGCCCAGTCGACTGCGGCATCCTGGAATTTGGAATTAACATAGATAATTATAATGGTAAACTGTCAGTGATGAACAAAAACAGAACATAAATCGTAAAACAATAGTGATCCTAGATCACTTAATTCAACTAAGTTTTAAATTCCAAAGGTCAGAGGCTGAATTCTCAGACAGTCAGAAATCTATAGGTACCAAATGATGCCTAACTTTATTGGGATTAAATTAATGTAAGAGAAGTTTATTCCGAATGCGTAAATGCGCGCTGCATACAAACGAAGTCTGGTGATATTTTCAATACTAACCAATTAAACTCAATGAAATTTTGCAGAAACAATCTAGAAACAAAATGCTAGGATTTGAATGGAAATCTTTGAGGCACTATAACTTTAAAACTGTACATTTTAAGGAAAATCTGAGATGATACAAGCATAGAGATTTGTTTCTAAATTGTTGCTGCAAAATTTCATTGAGTTTAATTGGTTAGTATTGAAAACATCACCAGACTTCATTTGTATGGAGCGCGCCAACAGTAATATACCCTTAATATTTCAAATCTACAATAGCATTCCTTTTTTGACCTTAATACATGTTGAAAATGATCGAACAGTTAAACGGATCTACACCACAACATAGATAATAGTAGCCCACACAATAATATATTTTCTTATAGCAGTTAGAAACAGAAAGATTAATTATAATTATTATCCTAGTAACGGAGAAAATAGAGAAAATAATACTTAATTATAACATAAAATTTTATCTTAATCACTAAAGATAACCAGGAGACAGATATTGATGTTAATAGTGTCATATTATGATTACTGAATTTTATAGATGTAGGTATTTTAATCTTCATGCTGATATCGCTGACCGCAGGGCACGCGTGATCCCCACATGCTCCATCACGTTTCGATAAATTCGTCATCAGTTATTGCTAATGTGACTTTGAAAACACAATTTAATGTTGTAAGGTCAACTAATATTATTATATCGCTAACCTTTGCAAACTAGTGCGTACTTTCCTTTCCTGTTATGTTTATCGATTACTTATTTGACATATTTTATTTTACTTACGCATTTCTGGTACCTATTGACAAGGTTTTCTGGGAAATTATTAGCTTGCGAAAAGTTTTTCTTTGCAGTATTAACTTATTGCTGTAGTGTATTAGCTAATAATTTAGAGAATGATGGTCAAACAAGGTGGATTTGTGGATAAAATAGAAGTGTGCTAAGAATATTCTTTATTTTATTGATGAACACACGGCGACACATCAAGCTATACAAAACCAAAATTAGCTGGCCACGCGTAGGTCCAGTAACGTATAACGTAGCGCGGCCAGCTTATATTGGTTTTGTATAGCTTGATGTGTCGCCGTCCGTGTGAACATAAAAATATAAAACAAACATTTTTACACCACTATTTAAATATACCAAAAACTTTGAAAACTTGATCAAAAGCCAACTTTTGAAATAATATGTTTAGCCAAATAAAAAAATGTTACCGTAGAAGTCTGACAAAAGATAGTGTTTTCTTCAAAAAGTATGTCATTTAATGCTTTTATTTTGAATTGGGACCACTAGCAAAATTATTCAAGATTGTGTAACAAGTATTTCCATGAAAAAATAGACAAATTTGTATTCACTACATCTAAAGATACTAATCTTTGGAGCAGTTTTGTATGAAGCAGTCGATTTTGTTTCGCGATTTCTGCGTTGGTCTGATCAAGAAAGTTGTTTAGTTTGATAGTCTGATCATCTCCTTAAAAACCGTCAGCATAGAAAGCAGGACCTTGTTGTCTTATGTAATACCTAGTTAGACGCAAGGTTTAAGTTAGGTTGACGATGATAATCTTCGTGTTAAATTATATGCAGACATTCGAGCAACGCTCTTCGCAGTGGAAGACTAATGAGATTAAAAACACAGTAATAATATAACAATTTTGGTAATTTGGTACTATGCAAAGTTTTTTTTTGGTCTTAATTTTATATAGGGTCCTTCTTAATATGCTGACACTATTTTAAGGGGATGATCAGACTATCAAACTGAACAACTTTCTCTATGGAACCAACATCGAAATTGCGAAAAAAATATCTGGTGTCCCATACAAATGTGCAAACCCATTTGAGCCAAATGTATGGGACAGCTGACTTTTTCTCGCGATTTCTATGTTGGTCCCAAAGAGAAAGTTGTTCAGTTTGATGGTGTGAACATCCTCTTAAAAAACTGTTAGCATATTAAGAAGGACCCTGTATTTCTTACGGATCATCATAAAACATCATGACGTGTCCTAACATTATCTGTGTTGTGTCTCGCTTTATTAAAATTAAATATCATGTATTTAAAATAAGTTCCTGTTTAGTTTAACTTCATCATTTAACACTTGGTAATCACATAATTGCACGTTCCCCATTCCCGTCTCATGGAAGCCAGTTTAAAAAAATTGTCAGTACGTGACACATGGTTGTGGATTAGAACCCAGACTTATCGAAAGACCAGGCCTTTTTACAATGCGCCATGAACGTGTTAAAAGGAATAAAATATTCAAATTACCTGGAAAGCGAGTGTGTTGAAAGTGACTAGTATCAGGCGAAGAGGCCATCTGGCTTTGTAGGACTTGTGGGCCCATAGTCTGTGGGCACCTGCTGTGATGCCCAGACCAGAGCAGATGTATAGAAAAACGGCTGTAAAATAAAGAGAAAGAATAGTTTAGTTTCTGGATTACTACTTACGTTAACTAAAATTTTATACAAAATGTATTTTTGTGGAATCAAAGAGCGAGCAGCCATAAAAACTCAAAATTCCCTGCCGCTGCGTATCTTGGAATAATTGCGTACAACCGGCGAATGAAATTCACATCAGCGTGACCATTTGTGGCAGATATCTGCCATTATAAAGTGATATTTTTGAAAGACGCACATTCTAATTCATTTTGACTCCTAATACAAATGATGCATACATTCCATAGAGTTTAGCATCACTTTCGTATTCTAATTAGCATGTGTGATTTTAGAGAAATATCTCTCCAGGTTGGCAGTAATCTGCCACAAATGGTCATACTGATTCACATTAGCCGTCCCGTCAGTACTCCGTCACTCTGTGCTCCTTCACTCATGTTTGATAGCTGCGATAAGTGCCTATAGTGCCTTATATCTCATGAGGTACAGGCTATCACGCATTTACATAAGACGCATTTTAGTTTTCGTTCCTGAAGCGCAAGGTTCAAAATTCGATAAAGCGCGCGAAATCGGGATGAGTGCGGTATCTGTTACGGTAGTAACTATTAACTAATCTGTGGTCCCGTCACGTTTGATGTTAATCACTAGTTTATATATATTAATGTGGCTCCAGCATAATAGAAAATTCTACTAAGTTTGTAAGTATGGATGGATGTTTGTTACTCTTTCACGTAAAAACTACTGAATGGATTTTAATTAAATTTGGCACACAGATAGAATTTGATCTGGATTAACACATAGGATACTTTATTAAGGTCTACGCAGACGGAGTCGCGGGCAACAGCTAGTATAAACTAAAATAAGAACTCACTAAAGAAAACTGTGGCCCATTTGGCTTTAAAGAGGAAGAGATAAGCCCCATATAACCCTCCGGTGTGCAACAAGGCAAAGAGGATGACGTTTCTCCATACGATTTTCCACACCCTTTTTTCTGCAGAGGGAGGAACGACTTCTGCTGCAGCTTTGTCGTCAGTAACGGCGTCTGACTCGTTCAACACCCATGATCCTTGCCCTTGGGGAGGCATTTTGGCTGTAATAGAGAACATAATTTGTACAGTCGCTGAAGAAGGAGAAAGTTGTTCAGAAGCTTTGGAACTTGCCGCTGATCATCGGGCGATATTAGATCGATTTCTCAGATCTAGGAAATTATAGTTCTTTTATGCTGTTTCTTCGTGTTTCGGTGAAGGAAAACATTGTGAGGAAACCTGCATGCTTCAATTTCGAGGCATGTATTGTACCCACTGTCCATTATGGTGCGATGGCCTCAACCCCTGTCACACTGGATAGAGTTTCGGTTCTACAGGTGAAACGTGAATGTTCTGAGGTTTCAGAATATCTCTGACTACACCCTCGGGGAATATAGTCGTGAGCATATGCTATGAATAAGCTGTTTCTTAATGTCACACATCTTAATTTCGTAGGCGATTAATACAATTTTCAACTTTCGTATACGAATTAGGATGTGCGAAATTCATACTTCCTATTAGACTATGTATTATTGTATACATAACTTTAGCTTAAGAATTTATATTGTAATAGTTATTAAGTCGTGTTATGTTGTAGAGTTTCTGGCCGCATCTTCTCTATAGCGACAACACGTTCCGACGCGGTGGTAGCTTTAAAAAAAGATTTGACGTTTGATAAGTGTGCTGCAAGCTCCTATATAGAAATTATATTGACTTTGACTTATTGAAAAAAACCATGCAAAAACACAAAGGCATTTATGTACTTGGCTATTTTCCAATTAAAGTAATTTAAATTATGCACATAGTTACTCTATTACCTTGATTCTATCTACTATCTTGATTTGCGTTTTCTCACGTTTCCACATTACCTGGTTAATTTAGCGTGCAAAAATAGTCTTTGCTCAAAGTAATTACATACCATTAAATCCAAATATATCATTTAGATAAGATTTTGAAAATGTGGTACAATAGTATTACATAAATAAGTAGCTACCTACCACAGTATAGTTTAGTTTGAATACGACATTTTAGCGTACGTTTATACGTCTTTGTAAAATAATCTACCTATACTTACTAGTAGACTAAGATCCCACTACACGTTTTCTACAGTATTTGTTTAGGTTACTTTAAGAATCTTACAAAATAGAGCCCTACTTTTATATGTACCTATATTACCTACATATACAAATAAAAGGGCTCTATTTTTCAACACTACAACAAACATAAACATACAATCTATTTTTTTTAATCGTCTATGTAAACACAACTGATTTATCAGTGTCAAATGTCAAGGGGTTGCTTTCCTTCCTCTTAGGGGCTGCTCCTCTCTCTCTTCACACTCGCCTCACGGGCCGCTATGATGTGTCTCATTAAAAACCATTGAAGAAAATTCCTGGCGTTTCTTTTCTACCATAAACCAGCAGTTCAGTCAAACATAATCCACTAATCCACCTTGGATCGAACACTTATAGCCGATTGCAAAATATTTGTTCCTATTGTAGGTACTATTTTATTATGTAATAAAACATTGCCCAAATAGAGGAGATTTCATAGGTGAAACAATCATTGAATTCGGTCCAATAGTTTTCGAGCAAATCTTGAACAACCCGATGTTGCGAACATCATTATGCAGGCATTTTATTTTTTTAGAAGTAGATGATACGTACAGCTTCAATTTTGTATACAATTTATTGCCTAAAGAAATGAGGGTTTATAAAATCAACAAGAATACATTTTTTGCATTCAGCTTCCAGGGAATTGCGACTCTTAAACGATGACCTTTCCACTGAAATATCGTCGACTAAAGACCTCGTAACTCCATTAGATCAAATTTTACAGGAGGCACAAAAAACTTCATCACGAAAAATGACAGCCTAGAGTTATGTGGTTTTTTATTTATTACTTTAAATTGTAACGGCTTTTTAAAAGGATTTAAAAGTTGTGCCATTGATGCATTCATAAATTAGTACTAAAATTTTATAAAATGTAATTTTAAAAATAAAATGGCGCTGCAAGTCTGACGGAGGGTGGACGCGTGCGTGGTGGCCTCTCTTGGGCTTGCACGTGGCTCCGCCATTTTGTGAAGCTCTTTTGTGTTTTAACCATAAAACAATCACTTGAGATTATAAACTACTTGACATTGGCAGAATTGCTGCGCTAGACGCTTGCAACCGGCCATTAATTAAGAAAAAAAAAAAAAAAAATGGAGTTACGAGGTTTGACACTTTAGGCAACGATATGTAAGTATCATTGCCTAATCAAATAAGTAGGTACTGTAGGAATCTTGCAGTGAGATCTTGTAATACCAATACCTACTGTTGATGCAGATGCTATCAGTAAGTAGGTACCTACATCAACAATAAAATGGATTGTGATTAACTATGATTTAAACAAAATTGTGATTGCCATGTGATGTTACTCCTTATCTAAACGGATGACGTAAATGATACTAAGCATTATGATAGGTAGGTACTTGCTATAGAAAATAAACATTTTGTAATGCGTATTTTCTACTTATAGGGTATCATGAAAGTTTTCCACATATAACAGATCATTCAAGAATATTGGATAAAAGAAAAAAATAATGTAACTGCTTTTTCGATTAATCTTCTTAATCTTAACTATTATAAAACTGTTACAGAAGCGTGTCAGTACCTACAGAAGTGCGAACAGTTTTATAATAGTTAAGATTAAGAAGATTAATCGAAAAAGCTGTTACATTATTTCGATATTCCCATTTTATTCTTTTATCAAATATTTTTGAATGATCTGTTATATGTGGAAATACTTATGAATTTTCTGAAAAAACATAGGATTTATGGCTAAGATACCTTGGCCGCAATAACATTAAAAATAAAAACTGTCAAATACAATAGAAAAGCAATTTTTTTTGAGAAAACCCAAGCAGGTAAAGGAATAAAATCTCATTCAACCTCTTTTATATTTTTCAGTATTTTTCAAATAACTCGAGAAGTAATGGATAGAAAAATTTGATAATTTTGATATAAGCTTTGAATCACATAATCTCCAAATTGTTTTCTTATTTAATACATTTCTTAAAAATAAAATGTTGTCCATTGGCAAATTTTTAAACACTTCCATCCGTCCGTGTGAAAATGCCCTTGAAATTCTAATCATGTTATCAAAATAAAGATGATTGATTTGATTTTTATTTTGATTAGTTAGGTATTTGTGTTTTTGATTATTATCCTTAGTTGTTATTTCGATTGTATTTTGTTACAACGAACTGAATTATTTTGAAATCGGTAGTGTTTAGTTTGATGCATACATACATACATAAACTCACGCCTTTTTCCCAGGGGGGTAGGCAGAAACTATAGATCTCCACTTTGGGCGGTTCTGACACACCTCTCTTGCTTCCTCTAAGTCCATACATCTTTTCATACATTCCCTTCGATTTCGGCTACTTTTAACCTGGCATTTTTTAATGACGTCCCTGATCTGGTCTAGGTATCCTCTCCTAGGTCTTCCTCTACCAATGTTTCCTTCCACACACGCCATATATTATATATCTGTTTCGTAAGTCGACTTTCATTCATCCTTTCAATATGTCCAAACCATCGAAGCATTCCCTTCTCTACTTTAACCACTACATGAAATTAATTGCATGTATAAATGAGTGTTATCAAAAATGAGACTCTTAAATACTAAAACTACATATTTTATTATACCTACCATTTGCATATAAAGTGAAACCATCTATACTTCATTCCAAATAAGGACGACGAGATTTTCGATTCCTATTTAGCTTTCTGTCCATTTCTGATTACCAAATATCATTAATTTATTGGATACATATAAGGTCCTTCTTAATATGCTGACACTTTTTTAAGAGGATGACCTGACTGTCAAACTGAACAACTTTCTCTTTGGAACCAACATCGAAATCGCGAAACAATAAATCTGCTGTTCCATACTAAACTGCAAACCTACTTGAGCCAAATGTATGGGACAGCTGATTTTTTTTTCACGATTTCGATGTTGGTCCCATAGAGAAAGTGGTTTAGTTTTATGGTCTGATCATCCCCTTAAAAAAGTGTCAGCATATTAAGATGGACCCTGTATACTATCCGACATATCTTGGACGTTACTAAAGCTGTTTAAAGAATAAGTGAGAGGAAGTAATTGTAATAGTCATTAAGTCGTGTTATGTTGTAGAGTTTCTGGCCGCATCTTCTCTACAGCGACAACACGTTCCGACGCGGTGGTAGCTTTAAAAAAACATTTGACGTTTGATAAGTGTGCTGCAAGCTCCTATATTAAATAAATTATATTGACTTTGACTTTGACTTTAGTGTTTTAAATCTCTGTTTCTGTAATGCAAAATAGCCTTAAAATTTCGTTGCTATTTTGAAAAGAGTATATCTAGGCTTGCATTTCATTGGATCTAAAGTTTAATTTAATTTGGCCAGCCTATTTGAATTTTCGTGTAATTCTATTTTTTTTTCCGTTTTTCAGCTATAGTACCAACTTTGTTTCAGTAGGAACGACTTGTACTTGACTTTTTTGTGCAAATATAATTTGTATGTTATTAGGTAGGTATCGTAAGCGGGTATAGCTGGTAAGTTGGTATAGCTGATTAATGATAAGAGAGCTTGTTTTTCTCTTTTCAGTTAATAATTTTTTTGAATTTTTTTAATCATGTTTATTTTTTGCTACGATTTGATTATTTCCATAGTAAAAGTTGTTCGGTTTGATGGGTAGACTCTTATTTTAAAAGGATGCCAATTATATTAATTTCACCATGTATACTTAGTAGAGTTGGTTAGTTAGTCTTTTTTTATAACGTAATGGACATTTGCTTGTGCATTAGCCTATTACAGCCAATGCCAAGTGATTTGAGGGAGTATCTATCCCAATCTCAAGGATTGTTATTAAGGGGATATAATTCGGAGCGCGCTCCATACAAACGTACTATGGTGATATTTTCAATACTAACCAATTTAAGTCAATGAAATTTGGCAGAAACAATCTAGAAACAGATCTCTATGCTTGTATGGAGTCAGATTTTCGTTAAAATTTACAGTTTTAATGCTGGGATTAATTTAAAATTTGTATGGAAATATTTAAGGCACTGTTACTTTAAAACTATAAATTTTAACGAAAATCTGACTCCATACAAGCATAGATATTTGTTTCTAGATTGTTTCTGCAAAATTTTATTGATTTTAATTGATTAGTGTTGAAATTATCACCATAGTACGTTTGTATCGAGCGCGCTCCGAATTATATCCTCTTAACAAAAACACAGTTGAGAAGATTAAAAGTTAACGCACTATCATATTTACAGTACACTGTGAAGTAACATTGAGAGATCAATTTGTTATTGAAGTGAAACGTGCGTCTCAGATGACTGTGAAGTTGACCCTAGCGACACGATAGGTGCGCAGGAGTAGTGGCGTGATCTCGGAGTGCTAGCGCGGCTATCATCTAGATAGGGTTGCTTATCATTTCCTGCGGATAGAGTTTTTGCTTTTCTAGAGTTACGAACGGAGTTACAATCCAAGTTTCAACCCCAACTGTTGAATAGACGATAGAAAAATATGTAGAGTTGCACCTCAACTGGCAGCACGGAATCGCTTTTTTTGACACTCCAACCTTTTCTGTCGCTCAGGAACGACATTGGCTAGAGCGAGGAAGGTCGTAGCACTGCCGGTGCTGCCGCGTGCGATCGCAAGCCCGCTATATTTCTAGCTCTACCAAATGACGTTCCTGAGCTGCAGAAGATAGAGCGTGAAAAGATGCGATTCCGTGCTGCCTTCTTTTCCTGATAAAAAAATCTGCTATTGCATACATTTGAGTTGAGTAGGCATTGCAGTTTAGTATGGAACAGCAGATTTTTCTTTGCTCCGATCGGTTTGCTCCCATAGTAAAAGTTGATCAGTTTTATGGGAAGACTTTTAGTTTAAAAGGATGCTTATGGACCAAGGACCATATTACTAAGCCTAAGATGTCCGTCCGTCCGTCCTACCTATTTAGGGCTTTAATTTTTGAACGACAAATAATAACAATGTCAAAAAGTTAATATAATAATTTAAGGGGGGGGGGGGGGGGGGTCCTCATACAAGAAACTACATAGTTTTTATCAACGTTTTTTCTTCTCGCTCTATCGTACAAACGGTAATACATACAAGCGTCAAACTTGGTGTGATTATAGAGCAAACTCTACAGTATAACAACAAATAATAAAAAGTTATTATGTTGTGTGGTGGTGTGGTACGGAACCCTCGGTGCGCAAGTAGCCCAACTCGCACTTGACCGGTTTTATTTTATTACGGGAAGTTTCGTTACCAAAGCAAATGATAGGCTCAACGTTCTCGCGACGGCTGTTGCCGAGTTAAATCGATTCAAATTGTAATGTATAATAAAGTCGTGATTTAATTGTAATTAGTATTCCAATACGATTATATTGTGTCACTAATTAATTTATGCGGATAAACTGACGTATTGAATAACCTTTACTTTAAAGTACGTATTTCAGTTATTTTTTAATATGTTAATGTTATGATAAATTATCAGCGCGCTGTATACAAACGAAGAATGCTCTTATTGTCTGTAATTTTAAAGGTTTATCAGATTTCCGTCAAAATATACATATGAACTTATAAAATTATACAGGGTGTTACAAAAGTAAAAATACATATTTAAAACTTTTAACGGGGTTGTTTAGACCATCAAACTGAACAACATTCACAATGGGACCAACACCGAAATCGCGATTAAAAAAATCAGCTGTCCCATACATTTAGCTCGAGCAGATTTGTATTTTACTATGGAACATCATTTTTTTTCGCGATTCCGGTCCCATATTGAAAGTTGTTCAGTTGAATGGTCTAAACCACCCCCTTAAATGTGTATTTGTATTTTTGTAACACCTTGTATAGTTTCAATGTTAGGATTAATTTAAGATTTGAATGGAAATGATAGAGCCGCTGTTACTTTGAAACGATACTAAGGAAAATTGATACTATATTACTAATAGGGTAAAAACGCCTAAACCCGGTCCCCGCCTAAAGTCGGCAGTCTGAACTATTATTGCCCATAAATTAATGCATATCTGACACGTAAAAATTATTTTTACTCTAAAATATACCTTATTTTCTTCTCCTTACGTGTAACCAAAATGAAGTCGATCGGTCGCAGCATACAAATACAATCGATGCCAGAATGGCGACAAGTGCGGAAGAGTCTGCGATCCATTTTTAGCATTTTTGTGGGTTGCTGACATTTGTTAAAGTTAATTTATAAAATATTGAATGATATCAAGACCTAATTTATACTACATTAGTTTTTGAAATAATAGTGGAGCCGGAATTAGGGTTTGAATTCTCATTAAAACCTTAAGTCGGCATACGTGGCCAGCTTTAGGGAATCAACCTAAATGAACAAATCCTAAGGTCGGCTGTCTATGTTAGTAATGAAAGACTATTATTTTATTATGGTATCAACAGGCATAAACAATATTATCTGAAATCGTAGATTATTTATTTGAAAACATTGCAATAATATCAAGGTAACTAATGATTGAGATTATTAAAGCTGCTTAAAGTTATTAAGAAGGATTATATTGTAGACAAAATCCACCAAAAATAAAAATAATAGCGTTCAAAAATAAGTTCTAGTTAAAAAAGAGTCATTGAAATGTACCTACTTGCGTTTTATTGCTAAATGTTTTAACCAATTATAGGTACTTGTAGTTAGTCCTCTATAAATACAAATGCCGGCTTTAGGAAAAATACTTACCGGAATTAGGAATTACCGGATTACCTGCCGACTTTGGGGAAAATTTGTGTCTTTCGATTTAAACCTTAATAACTCCGCAATAAACTGTTTTTTGGCTTGTTTTCGACTTTAATTCTGAAGATTATGAACCACTTCGCAATATAAAAAGGATCTTGAAGCCAGGCCGTCTTACGTAGCAAAATTGTTAAACGATTGAAATCTCGAAATAGCTTAAGGTGCCGGCTTTAGGGCATTTTACCCTACAAAATGTATACACCGAGTGCCTTACGGCGAGCGTCAGAATTTTTCTGTCAGTAATTTCTTACAATGTGCGGCCATCCTTAAGGTGTAGTGTTTTTTTTGAGTCGCTTGTCGGTGAAAACTGTTTGGTAATAAGCCGGCCAGCACGATTCTATTCAGCGATTGAACCGTGACTGAACTACGTACGAACCATAACTTTTGACACATTTGGTATTGCGCTAATCGCGGTACAGCTCATGACAGCCGTTAGAGCCGTTTTGACAGATCGCTCAGACGTTAAAGGCTGTCAGTTACATAGAGTTTAGTGCGATGCGGAATTCAGCACAGTTGAATAGTAATTGTATTGCAATGTGATTAGAACTGAAATTGGATAATAATAGAACTTCTATGTTTTAAATTAGCGCAATCGATCTCCTGTTCATAAACATGACAATAGTCATTTACAGTGACAATTTAGGGTGCATTGCTTTATGGCGTCAAACAATATGTGTCCTTGTATCCTCAGTAACGTATCTCAAATAATTGTAATTTTCCTTAAATTACAATTTTCATGTGTACGAAATAGGACCCAGGCGTTATTATTAAATCCCAAAAACATAATTATTGTATAAACTATTTATATCCATATAAACTATCCAAGAATACCTACAGAATGTCCCACTTTCAAAATAATGATCGAATGCTAATTTGAACGTGTGACTTTCAAAATTTCCACTCCAGTTTAATGTATTTAACTTATTGATAAGTAGCTATATTTTCAACTTCTGGTCTAAAGTGAGCACGTCTAAGATTTTTATTTTTAGTAATTTTTTTTATATTAACAGAAAAACATATTTTTTTTCAACAAATCTCAAGTGTTTTTACCGAAGTAATGTTTTTTTTCACGTTATCCCACAAGGGAATTTTTGGGTATTCAATAATGTCCTTTTCTGTTATTTCGCCATTAGGCATAATGTACGTTTGTAAACCTAAGTAATATTTAGTTATTGAAATACTAGAGTAACTAAAAGGTCGAATATTTTAATTATGCATATGCAGCTACCAAAAAAAAAAAAAAAAACCAAAAAAAAAAAAAATTGACTTACATTTGTTAGATCTGAGTCCCACTGAAGCACTATATTTCACTTACAACAATTTGTACAAGACAAATTGTGAGTTGCTTACGGATTTAAGAACCGTGGAAGACTGGATGTGACAAATTACGCGTAGCCAATATATAATGTGTGTCGGTCAAGCGATCATTCATCATAAGGCGCGGACCCAGAGTGCGGGTGCAAGATTGCGCACGTGCTTTTGTTTTTAAGGGTCAAAGAACATTTGGGAAACACGCTCTATCCGCTCGCAACTCTGCTATAAGAATTTTTTCGTGCTCCGTACCAAAATTGGCAAAACGGACCAGTTATGGAATCAGCTCGGTGTCTGTCCGTCCATCCGTCTGTCACTAGCATTTTTCTCACAGACCGTAAGACATAGGAAGAAACTTGGCGCATATACAACGTGTTAATGAATAAACGCAAAACTAGAAAATAGTTTGGTTAGAATCGAGAGCAGAATCGAATTTTCAAGATTTCAACATAGGTTAAATTTTTTCAAAATATTAAATAACTAATATGTTTGTACAATTTCAAATGTGCTGAACTAAAAAAAAAAATCAGCTGTCCCATACATTTGGCTCGAGTAGGTTTGCAGTTTTGTGTAAATAAAACAACAGATTTTTTTTCGCGATTTCGATGTTGGTGCCATAAAGAAAGTGGTTCAGTTTGACGGTCTGAGCATCCGCTTAAAAAGTGTCAGCGTATTAAGGACCCTGTATAAACATTTTTGCAAAAAAAAACCTTGAACACCAAAAACAAACATTTAAAAAGTAGAGAATAATGAGGTCACCTATTATTTTTGATGTAAGCAAATGTATGTTTTTCTCTTTAAGATATTTTAGGTCAATTAATGTGTCGGGGACCGCAAGTGATTGTAAAAAAATCTATGGTCATTTCATAGCGATCCCCTAAGCATTAATTGACCTAAAATATCTTAAAGAGAGTTAAGAAGTAAAACATATATTTGCTTGCATCAAAAATAATAGGTGACCGAATTATTCTTTACTTTTTAAATGTATATTTTTGGCGTTGGGGGTTTTTTAAATATGTTATTTCATAATTGTTAAAGGTACATGAAAACTACTGAACTGATTTTCATGAAACAAAGCTAAGAACAATCTCGCAAAAATTTGCTTTCTATTTAAAAAAACAGCATCGAAACCGGTCCACCCGTTTGGGAGCTACGATACCAAAGACAGACAGACAAACAGTACGGGTAGTTAAGAATACTGTTGGTACAAGCCTTGTACAAGCAAAGTCAAACTAATAACACACAAAGACAAAGCATGTAGGTAAATTATTTTTTGTTGGATTCCTAAGGGTATTGCACCTTTCCGGCTGTATAATTTTTAAGGGCTCCAAACCTCAAAAGGAAATATGGAACCCTTACAAGACCACTTTCGTATCCATCCTTCACGGGAAAGTCACGAAATTTAGCGTCTGGTCCCGTGTCCAGTAATTATAGGTAGGTACTTTACTGTCCCTTTATTCCCGTTACTTATACCCCGTTAAGTATACTAGTTTTTTTACAAAGTTACGACACTATCTTATCCCTTAGTCGCTTCTTACGACACCCCCAAAAAGAAATGGAGTGGTATATTCTACTGGGATGGATGCTTTCATAAAAGGAGCGCTTCTTTAAACAGTCACTAATTCTTTATTGTTAGGTAACATTCGAATAAAATAATTAATTTAACAACAGTTTCAATTTTTTCTTTTCCTTTTATAAATATCAATAAAATACCGGAAAAGTAATTTTAACATATTTTTCTGTCGTCCGTTCAATAGTTGGAGTTGAAAATTGCATGCATAAGCATATGCTCACGACTATATTCCCCGAGGGGGTATATAGGGACACACTGGACAGAGTTTCGGTACTACTGGTGAAACGTGGATGTTCTGAGGTTTCAGAATATCTCTGAGTTGAAAATTGGAAAGTGGAAAATTGATAAGCTTTGTATCTGGCAACCCTAGTCGTACGGGTCCACCACAAATCGAAAATCTGTTGTAAACAGAAATAATAACATCTTAATATCACTAATAATGTCTTAATAATTCTCTTTTTGCAGTAACATTCGGTTCGGAACCCTCTATATGCAGTACACACCTCGCTCTTAGACAGTTTTTGTTACATCCTGTCTACACCTTTTTTAAATTTATGCATGTTTTTGACTCTTGGTTAACCTTTTTTTTTTCAAGTTTTCTTAAAAACCGGTCAAGGTCGTGTCGGATTCGCTTATGATAGGGTTCCGTAGCCATTGCATAAGTAGAATAAGAAATTATTAGTAATGTCGATTATCTTATCTAAAAGAAAATGTGGAACCTAACGATAGCCCGATTTAATTTCCTGCAACGCCATCTAGTTGGTATCAGAAAATATATTTATGTTACAGGTTTTTTCAGAAAATGGTTGGGCTAAAGCATCCGTTATAATTTTCATTGAAAGTACTTACCAAAATCTATATTTTAGAAAATTTTCCAATTTTTTACTTCAGTATTTTAGAAGTTAGAGGTATGCCCTATTTGCGACTTTGAGCGCAGATATCTCAAGACAGAAGCAATAAAACGATTTAGTTTCTATGGCAGTTTTGTTCCATTGGACAAGACCTATACAAAGACACTTCACTCGATTTATAAAAGAAGACAAATTCTTTCCAACCCCTCTATCGGAAAAAATGTGTTTCTACATTCTCCAATAGGTGCAAAAATTAGCGAGTTTTTGAAGCTGAACATACAGACAGACAGTCTTGCTTTGCGTTCCTTGTTTGACTACGGAACCCCAAAAATGGGTTTGTAAGGAAACCTATTCACACGGCCATGAATATGAAGCATCTCTATGGTCTGGTAACCAAGCGCCCGCGCATCCCGTTTGTCATCATTCCATAAAGTGCAATAATGTTGGCGTATGACGCGTCTATTTGTAGCATAGCATATGCTCACGACTATATTCCCCGAGGGGGTAGCCAGAGATATTCTGAAACCTCAGAACATCCACGTTTCACCAGTAGTACCGAAACTGTCCAGTGTGACGGGGGGTGAGCCCGTCGCCACTTATAATGTACAGTGGGTACAAATACATGCCTCGAAATTGAAGCATGCAGGTTTCCTCACGATGTTTTCCTTCACCGAAAAGCCAGTGGTGTTACAAATCGTACATAAATTCCGAAAAACTCATTGGTACGAGTCGGCCTGGACAGGGGATCGAACCATCGCCACCTGCACGGCAGGCAAGGTTACTCGCCACTGGACCACCACGGCTTTTTATCTATTTGTAAATGTAAAGGAGTCTATTTGTAAAACGTCATTAGTCGACATGTCTACATATAATATTTACGTCTTAGATTATAATAGTCCAAGATCTCATGAACGCGAGACCTTCTTTATTTTATAGGTAAAATCTGAACGTTTTTCAGCGCATGCTCCCAAAATACAGGTAGTCGGGGAAATCTACGGATTTTTGTATGGAGTGGGTTGCCTTAATTGCACTTTAGGTGATAATTTGGAATATAGTAGATACACCTGAAAAACATACATTCTCAATAATCCCCGATTTATTATTGTACATTATTTAATAATTAAGACGGGAACAATTCGGTTGAAACAATTTTTTTCTTCATAACTACTAGTACATTTCTGTTTTTGTACAAAACAATAAATTTCGGTATGAACAAAAAAAATGGAAAACTGGTGATTTTGTACAAGATGACTTGGAGCAATACTTAAAACAATAATAATCCCTGGTTATTATCGTAAATTTGAGTAGATATAATTTTTGTAAGTCTTCAAAAATTATAACTTCAAAAGTAAATTATTACTTAACTGTTTGATTCTACACATTAAATTTGCCTTGTGATTTTTCTGATTTTCGTTACAATGTATGGTTTTAAAGTAACAGTGCCTCAAATATTTTTATACAAATCTTAAATTAATCCTAGCATTGAAACTGAATATTTTAACAAAAATAGGACAAGATACAAGCATATAGATTAGTTTCTAGATTGTTTTTGAAAATATTTTAAAAACAATCTAGAAACTAATCTATATGCATTGACTTTAATTGGTTAGTATTGAAAATATCACCTGACTTCGTTTGTATGCAGCGCGCATTTACGCATTCGGAATAAACTTCTCTTAAACACTAACAGTAATACTAATTCAAACACAATTTACTCAAGTGTCTTTAATGCAATCTTAAACCTTATTTTTTCCTAGACTAAGGTAGGAACGATGGGCAACTATGATAATTTTGGTCATGATATGGCACCTTAATAAGGTTGTTTGTACCATTTTTTTTTGCATAGTGACGAATTAATTCTTATAACAATAATAATTATTATATTATATAACAATAATAAGAATTAATTCTAATATGATGATAAAGATTAATCTCATTCAAAATGGGATCTAATTTTTTACAAAGTTTAGATGTAACGTAAAATAGCGTTAAATAAACTTCAAAAGCGAAAAATAAAATTACCAGCACGATATATATCAGATAATAATTTTGAAAGTTATTCATCATTTTTATTTGATGCTGACCTTACTATACAGAGTGTAAGGAAAAGTATAATTAACCTTTAAACGACATACTCTACCCATCAAACTAAACAACTTTTGTTATGGGAGCAAACTTGTCAGCGCAAAAAATAAATCAGCTGTTTCATACTAAACTGCAATACCTACACAACTCAAATGCATGAAGCAGCTGATTTTTTTTTGTTCCGACAGGTTTGCTCCAATAGTAAAAGTTGTTCAGTTTGATGGGTAGAGTATGTCGTTTAAAGGTTAATTATACTTTTCCTTACAGGGTGTAAGGAAAAGTAGGATAGGAAAAGAGAAAGGGAGATAGAGAGACAAACTTCTTCACGAAATAAGTAAAACTAATCAAACAGCAGTATACGACAATTTACACATACATAAAATCACGACCTTAATCCCGTTCAGGCTGGTCAGAAACATTACTACAACTATCCACTTTCTATTTAAGAATGACGCCAATACGCCAATTATTTATTATCTCAGAATAACAAAATAATATTGAAACGATCCTGATCTCTTATTTCGTAGTCCAGTTGAAGATTATAATTATGTGAATTAAACTTTAGATATTAATCAAATCATAAAACTTATCTAAGGGTCATTATTCCAATACGTGATAGATTACTTAGTTAACGTAAACTAAGACATAACACATTTGCATGCAATCCTGCTAGCGCGGTTAATGTATCTCAGTACGGTACATGGGTATGAGTAAGGTTTTATGGAGAAAAATTTACAAATATCATGGGTACAATCATCCCTTAAAGTAATGCAACTGTTTACCCTAACAGCCTGTATAATTTTTTTTTAAATATATAATATTACTCGTATCTGCTAGCCCGGCACACAATTTATCTGGTTTTAATTGTTTTACTTAGTACAGTCAGCATCAGAGAAACCTGACCCCTTAATCTTTATACGACCATTATAAGTGCAAGGAGGTTAGATTTATTTGATACTGATCGTACATACAACGTGTTAATGAATAAGCGCAAAACCTCATGCACCCCAACTGATTTATAACAAAATTAAAATAAACAAAAAACCCGACTGCATAAAAAACCTATTAACTGAAAAGAGAAAAACAAGTTCTAAAATCACTAATCAGCTATAACCCCTGTATTTTAGCTAATATAATTTGAATGTTATTAGGTAGGTATCGCAAACGGGGACAAAGGAGATTTTTGGTTGGTTATTTTTGACCCCGCCTGCAATACCTACCTAATAACATTCAAATTATATTAGCTTAAATACAGGTGTTATAGCTGATTAGTGATTTTAGAGCTTGTTTTTCTCTTTTCAGTTAATAGGTTTTTTATGCAGTCGGGTTTTTTGTTTATTTTAATAATTTAGTTTATTTCATACTTTTTAGTCTTGTGTCGAAACGGTAACATAAAAGTACTATAATATTTATATATTTGGAATCGTCTGATCACTAGCTTTCATTTGATACCCATATTGTAATTTTTAACAAAAAAAAATTTTTTATTACCCCTCTCTTTTTTAATTTGTAGACGCCATCTTGAAATAATATACCCTATGTCACTCTCACGATTTTAACGAATCCAATGACACCCCATACGTTAAAATCCATCAAGCCGTTTAGGCTGTAGGCCGTGCCAAAGAAATAGACATACAAACATACATACATACATACATACATACATACATACATACATACATAGATACATACATACGCTCGAAAAACATAACCCTCCTTCTGTCGCAGTCGGGTAATAATTAAAACTCACACTAGATAACTTAGATTGAAACAATAATTTCATTATTATGATAGTTAAAATTTAAAGTTATTCGCATTTTAAGTTTTGAGGCAAAAATGATTTGTTATCATTTCAGCAATGAATGAAAGCCCTAACGTGCTCATGGATACATTTTAAGAATCTTGTTTTGGTAGTAAGTAGGGTGAGAGTGCCCAAGCGGTGGGTTGAGATAGAGTTCAGTAAGTTTTAATTATTAGGAACAAATTATTTAATATTTTGAAAAAAATTACCTATGATAAACCATGATAATTCGATTCTGTTCTCGATTCTAAACAAACTACTTTCTAATTTTGCGTTAATTCATTAACACGTTGTATATGCACTATAATCATACCAAGTGTGACGCTTACATGACATATGATGGAGTGTCAGAGTTCTAGAGTGGAGACCGCGAACTGGAGGAGTCGCGCTGCAATTCTGGCGGAGTACGGACGCGTGCGTATCGGCGCGTTGGGATTGCACGTGGCTCCACCATTTTGTGAACTCTTTTGTGTTTTAACCTTAAAACAATCACTTGAGATTATAAACTACTTACATTGGCAAAACTGCCACTCTAGACTTAATAAATACTACTGATCATTTTCCTTCATATAATATCCACATAACGAGACATTGGCTGAATTGTGATAACGCATCGGATGCCACTAAACAAAAATTGAATTGAATTGACCGCGAACTGGTAGGCGTAGTGTTGGACGCCCTGCGGCTCGTTGAACAGACGACCTAAAAACAGTAGCGGGGAGCGACTGGATGAGGAAGGCCGAGGACAGAGTTTTGTGGCGCGCCTTGGGAGAGGCCTATGTTCAGCAGTGAACGATGATGATGATGAAGTGCAAAGTGAAAGAAATTTAAGGAAATCTGTTTCTCTGAGCCGTTTATGTGAGTGTTTTCCTACAAAACGTATTGAACGAAAACTCACCTCGGGCACAGTATAAGAATGAGTATTACAGGGTGAAATTGATATAATTAGCATCCTTTTAAACTAAGAGGCTACCCATCAAACTGAACAACTTTTACTATGGGAGCATACCGATCGGAGCAAAAAAAAACTGCTGTTCCATACTAAACTGCGATGCCTACTCGACTCAAATATATGCAGCAGCAGATTTTTTGCTCCGATCTCTTTGCTCCCATAGTAATGCCAAATTTCGATTCAATAGGTGCAATAATGAGCGAGTAAGTGATCCAGACTGACAAATGGACGAAATTATAAGGGTTCCTTGTTTGACTACGGAACCCTAAAAACTGGTATATTACTTATTATTTCGCTACGAATATCCCAAGTTCCAGGTTTCAGAATATATCTGACTACCCCCTAGGGGAATATAGTCGTGAGCATATGCTATGCTATGCTATCTCGCTACGATGACGGGAGTCGGTGCCCGGCATGGACGAATAAGCTGGCAAAATCTATTAAAATAGGTTAGGTCATTGACTTACCACTACTGGACGGAGGGTCTGCGCTCAAAAGTGTCCGAATAAAAAGAGAAAGAAAACGTAAAAAGAGAACGAATTACGCAACAGTCTTCGTTTGATCGGCCGACTACGGGCACGCGTGGGCGCGAGGCGCGGGCCGTGTCCCGATGGGGGAGTGGGACGGAAAAGAATTTCAGCATTTTCAATGTTTTTAGTTGGTTTATATTACTATATGTACTATAAACCAACTAAAACATTGAAAGTGGATTTTAGTCTCGGACACTTTATTCGAGTATTTTGTACTAGACCCGGCGTCCATAGTATTCTACGTCAATGAATTAGGTACACAATTAATTGAAATTGGATTCGTGCGCTGCCTAGGAAACTGTTTGCAACGTCCCCAGTGAAACTGTAGATACGGAACTGATGTGCAATTCCTACATAAATGTAGGTATAATAGCCGGCAAAAACCTTGACTACACACTGCAGAGAACAAAATTTGTATCAGGCTGTTTGAAGATTTTAAATTAAAAATAAAACCAAAAATTACGGCATTTTCTACTTTCAATAATGAAAAAAAAACCGACTGCATAAAAAAACCTAATAACTGAAAAGAGAAAAACAATCTCTATAATCACTAATAAGCTATAACAGCTTTATTTGAGCTAATATAATTTGAATGGTAGGTATCGCAAACGGGGACAAAGAAGATTTTTGGTTGGTTATTGTTTTGTCCCCGCCTGCAATACCTACCTAATAACATTCAAATTATATTAGCTCAAATAAAGCTGTTATAGCTGATTAGTGATAATAGAGCTTGTTTTTCTCTTTTCCGTTATTAGGTTTTTTTACGCAGTCGGGTTTTTTGTGTATCTTAATAATTTAGTTTATTTCATACTTTTTAGTCTTGTGTCGAAACGGTAACATAAAAGTACTATAATATATGTATACAACGTGTTAATGAATTAACGCAAAACTAGAAAGTAGTTTGTTTAGAATCGAGAGTAGAATCGAATTATCATGTTTTCAACATAGGTAATTTTTTTCATAATATTAAATAATTTGATTGTAAAATTTAAAATTTCCTGAACTTGATCTCAACCCACCGCACGGGCACACTCACCCAACTTACTATCAAAACAAGATTCTGAAAATGTATCCATGAGCTCGCTAGCGCTTTCATTCATTACTGAAATGATAACAAATCATTTTTGCCTCAAAACTTAAAATGCGAATAACTTTAAATTTTAACTATCAAAATAATGAAATTATTGTTCCAATCTAATTATTTTGTTGTAAATCAGTTGGGGTGTATGAGGTTTTGCGCTTATTCATTAACACGTTGTATAAATTTGAAATCGTATGATTAATAACATTTGATAACAAAAAAAATTTTTTATTCCCCCTTTCTTTTTTATTTCGCAGACGCCATATTAAAATAATATATCCTATGTCACTCTCACAATTTTTCCGAATCTAATGACACCACATACGTTAAAATCCATCAAACCGTTTAGGCTGTAGGCCGTGCCAAAGAAATAGACATACAAACATACATACATTCATACATACGTACGCTCGAAAAACATAACCCTCCTTCTGGCGCAGTCGGGTAAAAACTACGACGAGAATGAGTGGCGGTTCAGAGGTTTCAGAATATCTCCGACTAGACCCCCTTGGGGAATACAAGGTCCTTATTAATATGCGGAAACTTTTTTAAGGGGATGATCCTTCGTCCGTCCGACTGTCAAACTGGGACAACTTTCTCTATGAGACCAACATCGAAATTCCAAGTTTCTATGGACATCTATACTCCATTCAAAATAGCAACGAAATTTTAAGGCTATTTTGTATTACAGAAACAGAGATTTGAAACACATACTCTCACTTATTCTTAGAACAGCTTTTGTAACGTCCAAGATATGTCGGAAGAATTTAATTACATTTGGTAATCAGAATTGACCAGAAAGCTAAATAGGAATCGGAAAATCGTGTCGTCCTTATTTGGAATGAAGTATAGCTAAAAAGGGTTTTTTGAAATTTTATCTCCAAAGGTGTGAAAACCGGGATAAAAGTTTGTACAGAAATTGACACTGCAAATGTCGTGGATTCTAGCAAATAGGTATTTTCAAATTTTTAATTTCGATAATGTTGCTAATTTCTTTAGTTTTTACATTATTTTATTATAAAAATAACAAACTTTTAACTAACATGTTACTTGAAATAATTCACAAAATATACAGTTTTAATGGTAGGATTAACTTAAGATTTGTATGAAAATCTTAGAGGCACTGTAACTTTAATACTATACATTTTAACGAAAATCTGATAACATACAAGCATAGAGATTAGTTTCTAAGAAAAATTTCATTGACTTTAATTGGTTAGTATTGATAATATAACCAGACTTCGTTTGTATGGAGCGCGCCAACGTTAATATACCTTTAAGGAATATTTAGTTTCTATAATCATCAAATCCATCGTCTGAAATTAGCAAACAAAGCAGAATCGTCAAGAACTGAAAAAAAAGACCATGTCGATTCGATACCGATTGAATCGGTTTGAATCATTTAAATGATCAAAATGCTTGGGTCTGAGGTCACTAGCTTATAGTTTATTTACTTTACTGTATAGTATCAATTATTTTATTAAATAGACTATGTATTATTGTTTCGCTCTGGATCTTGGGCTAGTGGACTGTTTTATTGGTAGCTGGATGCGGTAGAAAGGAAACGGCCGGATCTTCAGTTATATTAATTTTAATTAGGTAAGATGGACACACCATAGCAGTCGTGAGGCGAGGGTTGAAGAGAGAGAGCGGGACGCAGCCCTTGACATTTGACACTGACAGATCAGTGGTGTTTACATAGGTAAATATTTAATGTTGAATTGCCAACATGCTGCGGCCTCACAAGATTGAATAACTAATACTGAGATTATTGAAAACCAACAAGGTACAAGGTCTCACATCAATTGTCATGTACTAAATTTTTTTGTTACAATAAAGAACCTAACGAAACAGAGTATGTCTTTATACTTATGTTCCACTACTATATTTATACATTTTTTATTAAAGATATCACCACTTAGATGATACAGAGAACTGAATTGAGTCTGCCATACAACAAAGTTATACAACAATGAAAAGTAAATAAAAACTTATTCTAGT
Source organism: Agonopterix alstromeriana (assembly GCA_963924505.1). Taxonomy (NCBI): domain Eukaryota; kingdom Metazoa; phylum Arthropoda; class Insecta; order Lepidoptera; family Depressariidae; genus Agonopterix; species Agonopterix alstromeriana. Next base: position 5,711,663 of record OZ004670.1, read on the forward strand.
TACATTGCTTTTATTTGTAGGTATACAATACAACAGGGTTATATAACACACATTATACAACAATGAAATGTAAATAAAAACTTAGTTACATTGCTTGTATTTGTATACAATACAACAGGTTTATAGAAAACAAAAGCTTAATTTTTAAGTTACATTTTCACTTAATTATTATAATTATCATTTATAGGTAGGACACAGATACCTGACAAGGAACGGACGTAAATTTTGCCATTTGACGATTTAACATGTAATGCTCTGACCTTGCCGTCAGCACCGGGGAAAACTTTTACTACTCTTGCCAGAGGCCAGTACAATGGTGGATTATTTTTTTCTCTAAGTATGACTAGTGTGCCAACCGTGACGTTTGGCAGGTCATCACGCCACTTAGGTCTGCTTTGAAGTGCATTCAAATAATAGTTAGACCAAATTTTCCAAAATCGTTGTTTTACATTATTACATATTTGCCAGAACTTTAGTCTGTTCATAGGAATTTCAGATACATCCTTCTCAGGGTACGAAGTCAAGGCGGTACCAATCAAGAGGTGACCAGGCGTTAAATAGCTGAAGTCATTAATGTCACCAGACACTGCCATTAATGGTCTCGAGTTTAGCACTGCCTCGATTTGCACCAATACAGTATTCAATTGTTCATATGTCATTACAATTTTCTGTAAAATGCGTTTCAAATGAAACTTCATACTTTTTACTGCTGCTTCTGCTAGTCCAGCAAACACTGGCGAGTAGCTGGGCGTAAAATGAAATCTTATACCTTGCTTGGCTGCAGCATTTTGCACCAGTGTTTGATGACTTTCAGAAGTGTTAAGCTTATACAACTCAACTAATTGGTTCGCTGCTCCACGGAAATTACTACCATTGTCACAAAAGACTTCGGTGGGCAAGCCTCTACGAGAGATAAATCTATTAAAACAAGCGAGGAAGGTATCTGTTGATAAGTCTGAGGCCAGCTCTAAATGTATGGCCTTTGTTACGAAGCAGACAAACACACATATATATCCCTTACTTATAAGCGCTCGTCTGACTCTCGAGTTTTTAACCTGGACTGGCCCAGCGAAGTCGATGGCTACCCTTTGGAATACTCTGCACGCTGTGACACGCTGCTGAGGCAGCGAACCCATTAATTGTTTTGCAGTATTTGCTTTCAGCCTGAAACATATCAAACATTTGTGTGTTATATTCTTAACTTGTCTAATGCCGTTTACAAGCCAAAATTTTTTGTTCAAGCTTGAAAGAAGCAATTTTGGTCCAGCGTGTAATAGCCTTATATGTTCATGCCTAATAATAAGTTCAGTGATACGAGATTCTCTGGGTAATATTGCAGGATGCTTTTGCGTATCTGGTAAATCGGAATTCTGGAGTCGACCTCCAACTCTCAAGAGGCCGTCTTTATCTAAAAACGGATGCAAAGCCTTTAAGGCTCCCTTTACATTATTATTTGCTTTCAAAGAGTTAATTTCCTCCTTGAAATGAATGTTCTGCTCATTTTTAACAAGGAGTAACAATGCTTGTTCTAATTCAGAACAAGAAAAGGATTTACCTGTGATTTTAACATTCTTTGAATTACTGTTGTGCAAAAATCTAAATAGGTATGCAACAATACGTATCATTTTATTTAAATCTGATAATTTATACAAAAATTTAAAGAAATTGGTTTCCTTTTGTGTGAGTAGGGACACTACATCTCTGGAGAACGTCGTGCAAGCCTTCAATTCTGGTAAGTCCGCAGGTAAGCTGATATTATCATCAAATGTATACTCACCTTGCAAGAAGGGAGGCCCTTGCCACCAGAGACTGCAGCTAGCGAGCTCGGTCGGTTCGACGCCCCTGCTAACATAGTCTGCAGGATTCTGACGTGTATTAACATAAAGCCAGCGCCAGTTAGCTGTTAGTTGGTTAATCACCCCTACTCTGTTCGCAATGTACGCTTGCAATTTTGTTAGTTCTGTCCTAAGCCATGCTAAGACTATTTTTGAGTCAGAGAAAAGATAAACATCATCAACTTTAAGCTTTAGCTTTAAAGTATCATAGACTTTCTTAATAAGCACTGAGAGCAATAACGCAGCGTTTAGCTCAAGCCTAGGAATAGTGAGCAGCTTATTACTAGGGTTAATTCTCGATTTCGAACAGAGCAAGGATAATGTTGCCTTACCTGTTGGTTCGACTACCCTTAGGTATATGCAGCAGCCATAGCCGACAGAGCTCGATGCATCAGCAAACCCGATCAGCTGCACAGCAACCGCTGACTCGGGGACTGGAATGTTCCTGTTCAAATAAATCGGCTCCATGCTAGCTAGGCTATTTGTGAAGCGCAACCATTCACCCTTAATTTCATCTGGCGGAGACTCATCCCAGCCTATTTGTGCTGCCCACAGCTGTTGCATGATGTGCTTTGCTCTTACTATTATTGGACTAACAAACCCTAATGGATCATAAAATCGCGCAATATAGCTTAAAATATCTTTCTTTGTCACAGACTCACTTTTGTAAGATTCTGGACATGTTATTTTATAACAATCCCTTTTAAGATCTATTGTTAAGCCTAATGCTTTGATACTGTAATTATCTCTTTGCAGATCTATTTCATCAAAATGCTGTTGCTTTAAAGGAATGTCAGACAAAACTTCAGTGCGGTTAGAAGACCATTTGTGTGTGGTGAAGCCACCTAGACTAAGCAAATCGCGCAACTGTTGCTTTGCTTCCATTAATGAATGAAGATCTGAATTTGAATACAAGATATCGTCTATATACGTACAGTTCTTTATTATAAATGATGCTAGCGGATATTGATCACCGTATCGGTTACAAAGCTCTAACAAGCAGCGCGTGGCCAGAAAACTAGAACTTTTCAAACCATAAGTTACAGTATCTAAGCGTAAGCATTTAATTGTTTCACTCGGGTCATCCCGCCACAAAATATTTTGTAACGATGTGAACTTCGGTGAAATTAAAATATTTCTAAACATTTTGGTTATATCCGTGGTAAATGTACAGTCACCAAAACGAAACATTAACATAATTTCGAAAAGATCTCTTTGCACTTGCGGTCCGTTCAGCAAGAAATCATTAAGAGAGACCCTTTTGTTCGTTTTCATTGATGCGTCAAAGACGACTCTAGTTGCAGTAGTTTTACTGTTTTCGTTTATGACACAATGGTGTGGCATAAAATATACTGCATCGTTGTGCAGGTTATATGATTCAATGTCCACAAAATGACCATGACCCAACTCAACATACTCATGTATAAACTTTTGATATTGTGTTAGCAAATTTACATTTTTCTGAAGCCTTCGCTCTAAACTTAAGAATCTGCTCAATGCTAACTCGAATGAGTTGCCTAAAGTGTGATTAACTTCATTAAGCGGTAATTTTAGAGGTAAATCTGTTTGGAACTTGTTATCATTTAACTTGACTGAGTGTTGAAAAATATTTTCTGCCAGGTCATGTTCAGACATCTTTTCATTGTATGATTCTGTGACACTTTCAGTTTTCCAAAACTGTGTTAATGTTTCATTGACATCTGAATCGCACTTAAGACAGAAGAGAGATACAACCTTTTTTGGAGAGTATGGCTCCGGTAAACTTCCTGCTATGATGTGTCCAAATTGTGTGTTGATAAAACTCAATGCGGTGCGGTCGCTTTGCTGCGCTGAAGACTCTGGCTCAACATTAAGCTTCTCCTGCGGCAACAGCACCTGGAAAAATATGTCGGCTCCAATTAACAAATGTATCTCCGAAGGGATATTAAAATCTGCATCTGCTAACTTTACATTGGGAGGTGGTTTTATCATGGAAATATCGAATTCAGTTTGTGGAAGCTTGCAGGTTATTTTGTCAACTACATGGCAATTGACGGACGTCTTAAATGATGATGTCAAAGAATAAATATCTAAAGGCACAGAATATTTAACATTGTTTTTAGAGTTCGTGACACCTATGATGTTTGTATTATTCTGCATAGGTACCAATCCCAACAGCTTGACAACTTTCGTTGTAACCAGGGAAGTTTGCGACGCGGAGTCGAGAATTGCCTTAACATGGACCTCCCGGTTATCGTGTGAAATCAGCTTCACACGTGCTGTGGGTAGCAAAACATTGCTTTGATTGCCCGACACCAATATGACGGGGTCGGGAGTAGGTTCCTCTTGATGGATCAGGGTATTATGTTCTTTCTTGCACTGAGCACACCTAAAATGGAACTTACATTTACCTGAATGACTGTTTAAACAGGTCTCGCACAGGTTTTTGTTTTGAATAAACTTTATTCTCTGCACTGAAGGTAACAATTTAAAGGATTTACAATTATAAATTTTGTGATCTTTGCACTTACAGTAATTGCATGCTGAATCCTTGTTGCCTGCTGTCGATAGATGAACAGCTACCCTTTTCACCTTCAATGATGCTGGCTCGGCGTTCTCCAGAGCGAGTGCCCGCTTCTCCAAGAATTGCAAAAATTGCTTGACGCTTGGCTCGGTGCTTGCATCTCTCTCCATTTGGTACGCACGGGCGGTGTATGTATCTAATTTACGATTTAAAATGCACAATATAATTGCATCCCATGCATCTACTTTGCTGTCTAAGTTTTTTAATGCAGCTAAAACTTGTTTGATGCTTGAGACGAAGTCTCTTAGATTTGACGGAGTAGACTTGTTCAGAACATTCATATCTAGGAGGGAATTAATGTGTTCGTTAATGATCCTAACCTTGTTATGATATCTTTCATTTAGTAATCTTATTGCTTGCTCATAGTTTTCACTAGTGAGGGGCAAATTCTTTATTATATCATAAGGCTCACCTTTTAAGAATGATCTAAGATAATAAAGTTTCTGGACATTATCGATCGACCTATCACTATCAATTACGGAATTGAAGAGGTTCATAAACTGGACAAACTCTGAATACTCACCAGAAAAACTCGGTATCACTATATTGGGCAATTTAGTTTTAGTGCCTGTGCACGGATTTACAGCTTCAGGATTAGACTTAGCTCCGTCAGTTTTTGTTTTTATTTCCTCATCGAGGATTGTTAAAATTTCAAAGTATTTGGACTCGAGGTCTGCCACATCTTCCTTGTCCTCTGGGTGGATAGCTAAGATTTTTATATTTAGGAGTTCGTACTCCTTAAATGAGGCAACAACTCTGTCGCGCCTTGTTAGCAAAGCCTGGCACGAACTATCTTTTACATCTTGTGTCGATTGTGTGAAATGAAATAGGCGCGTAATATTCGCCTTACAGTAGCCTCTAGAGGCGATTAATGCCTTTAAAGAGCTTTCTTCCGACATTTTTACAAATTTTTACGCACTTTTACCAGCTAATAAACTGAAATTTAACCAAATCTTAGAAACTTAAAACAAAGCGACCACGCCGTTTCGACTTTTATCAACACGCAACCAAAATGGCGTACTTTCTTACTTTTAGTTATTAGCGTCCCAAAGAACTCCGTTTCCGGCTTGAACTACAAGCAAACTTTTGCTTCTCACTTGCGCACGCACAAACACGTATCGATGTATCGCATTTTCCACTGGAATGTTGTCAGACAGGAACGCTTGACTCCAATGCAAATGAACACTTCTGTTTGCTGGAATGTTGGCAGCATTGACCAATGGTAGCTTGCAGAGACGAGAAATATTGCGCTCTTGCTCGCACCTTGCACTCCTGTATATATTTGCTCCTCTTCTCGCGCCTGGCTTGATCTGAAGTTGGTTTCGTTTGAAATTTCGCGCGTCGCAACGTGGTAAATTGCGTTGCGGCGCTTCTGGCGACTTTCCAAAATATCTGCAACCTCCTGGCTTGATGTGAATTACCTTATTTGCACCTGGCTTGATATCGATGCTTTTCTTTGGAGTTTCGCGTGTCGCAGCGAGGTGAAATTGTTGCGCTGTGGCACTTCCGGCGACGCTCCAAAATGTCTGCAAACCTTTGCCGTGCTATTCCTTTCTTCGTTACCTTTTGAAGGACCATATGTTTCGCTCTGGATCTTGGGCTAGTGGACTGTTTTATTGGTAGCTGGATGCGGTAGAAAGGAAACGGCCGGATCTTCAGTTATATTAATTTTAATTAGGTAAGATGGACACACCATAGCAGTCGTGAGGCGAGGGTTGAAGAGAGAGAGCGGGACGCAGCCCTTGACATTTGACACTGACAGATCAGTGGTGTTTACATAGGTAAATATTTAATGTTGAATTGCCAACAATTATTGTATACATAACTATAGCTTAAGAATTTATATTGTAACAGTTATTAAGTCGTGTTATGTTGTAGACTTTCTGGCCGCATCTTCTCTGCAGCGACAACACGTTCCGACGCGGTGGTAGCTTTAAAAAAGATTTGACGTTTGATAAGTGTGCTGCGGGCTCCTATATTGAATAAATTATATTGAGTTTGAGAGAGTGAGTTTGAGTTTGGGTAGTTACACAATAAGATAAGAACTCTACTTCCACAACAATTAAGTGTTAAATACTTAATACATAATAGAAAAACAATCAATAACTTTAGTACCTAAACAATGTCGTAGGTCAGTGTTAGAATTGAATGTACCTAGTAATTACGTTATTTTATAGGTATGTATTATAGGTATATTATGGTAGTATGTGTAAGTATATGTTGCTTTGAATAAAATAATTGAAATAGAATTCAATTTCTAAACAGGGTGAAATTGATATCATTAGCATCCTTTAAAACTTATGTATTATTGTATACATAACTTTAGCTTAAGAATTTATATTGTAATAGTTATTAAGTCGTGTTATGTTGTAGAGTTTCTGGCCGCATCTTCTCTACAGCGACAACACGTTCCGACGCGGTGGTAGCTTTAAAAAAGATTTGACGTTTGATAAGTGTGCTTCAAGCTCCTATATTGAATAAATTATATTGACTTTGACTTTGAAACTAAGGGTCGATTCACATAGAAGAGCATCGAAGAGCATTTGCTCGCAGCGACAATCTTATCACTAGTGAATAAAGGTTAAATTTATTTACACGTCGCCGATGCGACAGCTGCGCACGGCGCCGCGCTGCCCTTATCGTATTCACTAGTGATCGAAGATTTTCGCGCGGCAATCTTCCGCTGCGAGAAAATACTCTTCGATGCTCTTCTGGTGTGAATCGACCCTAAGAGTCTACCCATTAAACTGAACTACTTTTACTATGGGAGCAAACCGATCGCAGCAAAAATAATATCTGCTGTTGCGTACATTTCAGTCGAGTAGGCATTGCAGTTTAGTATGGAACAGCAGATTTTTTGTTGCTCCCATAGTAAAAGTTGTTCAGTTTGATGGGTAGACTCTTCTACGCGTTCCGAGGTTTATCGCATTTCATACTCCTTAGATTTTTTTAGACACCTCATAAGATTTAGGTACATCCGTGTTAAAACAATTTTGGGTTCACCGTAGTCGGGTTAAAAATACAGGCGGCCTGCAGTCGCGGATTCATTTTTTAGTTGAATTTAGGCAAATATCACGTAATTTTTTTTTCCAGCATGTTACAGTGTAAAATTGCGTGACAAGTGGGTTTGATTAAGTAAAACATATTCCTCCACTGAAAAAGGCAACATTTTAATTTATCGACTCGGATAAGTTATATGTCAAGATTGACAGTCGAAGCTACTAAAGCGTTTAAAAAAATTGCAACCAATACTGGCCTCTAAACCCTATCTATATACACCCACACAGACACAATTCGTATGACGCCTCACGCACACCAACATTCTAGAGATATACTTTTTCTAAGTTTGTCGACTACCATGCAACGAAAAGGGGGTCCGAAAAAAATAAATTCTACTTATTCGAGAGAGGTGTCGTTGGATAGCTGTAGTAATGATGAACAAAACACCCATACAAACTAATGCTTGCATCTAGAGATATACAGGGTCCTTCTTAATATGCTGACACTTTTTTAGGGGGATGACCATCAAACTGAACAACTTTCTCTATGGGACCAACATCGAAATCACGGAAAAAAATCTGCTCTTCCACACAAAACTGCATACTTACTCGAGCCAAATGTATGGACAGCAGATTTTTTTTTCGCGATTTCGATGTTGGTCCAATAGAGAAAGACAGTTTGATGGTCTGATCATCCCATTAAAAAGTGTCAACATATTAAGAATGAACTGTATGCATACAAAGTCAAAGACAGAACGTAGAGTGTACAGTCGCAATAAAAGATTTTACCGCCTTTGTCGTATAACAAGGGCAATTCAAGTAAGTAATACAATATTGAACACAGATTGTTAAATTGAGCGTGCGCGACAATTTGCAATCCACTAGCATAGGTCTTATACGATGTCAATTATTTAATAGTCTATATCCGTAGCTGGGTTCACTCTACATTCGGCAGTCTTTTCACAAGGGATTTCAAGGGTTTTAAAACATTTTTTTAATTGATAGGTCTATTATCGTATGCCAAATTTCAAGTCTATAACTTCTGCGGTACAGTCGTCATCAGGTAGATCGTAGCAGCCAAGGTGTTTAAATATTTCTGAGCAGTGCAGTGCTAACTGGCCCATTATTTTATTTAGGGTACCTACCATAATCCGGTCACATTTAAGAGTAGTTTATTCCGAATTCGTTAATGCGCGCTGCATACAAACGAAGTCTGGTGATATTTTCAATACTAACCAATTAAACTCAGTGAAATTTTGCAGAAACAATCTAGAACCAAATCTCTATGCTTGTATCGTGCCCGATTTTCGTTAAAATTAAGATTTGTATGGAAATCTTTTAAACTTTAAAACTGTACATTTTAAGGAAAATCTGACACGATACAAGCATAGAGATTTGTTTCTAGATTGTTTCTGCAAAAGTTCATTGAGTTTGATCGGTTAGTATTGAAAATATCACCAGACTTATTTTGTATGGAGCGCGCCAACAACCCTTAATCCCGGAAGTAAGTCGATTTCTTTAGTAAAATAGGTAAATTCTAATAAAACTAAAGTATTATTGGTAGCTATCGAATAAGAAACCAGTCTCAGAAAAACGTAGGAATTATCGTAAAATACTATTCCTACTTATTTGCAAATTACGGTAACTCAGTTGTAACTAAATAAAAACGCTGTTGCTAATCAAAAATCAACAGCGATGTCTTCAATGATGAATAAAAATCTATATAAAACGGTAAACAATTTTGACAAAATTGATCCTTTTTCCTTTAATAAAATAATGGCCGAACTATCTTTAGAAATGCAGTTGTGGCAATCCTTCGCTTTTATATAGCATAGCTCACGACTATATTCCCCGAGGGGTAGTCAGAGATATTCTGAAACCACAGAATATCCATGTTTCACTAGCACCGAAACTCTGTCCAGTGTGAGCCCGTTGACACTTGTAATGGACAGTAGGTACAATACGTGCCTCGAAATTGAAGTATGCAGGTTTCCTCACGATATTTTTCCTTCACCGAAAAGCCAGTAGTGTTACAAGTCGTACATAAATTCCGAAAAACTCATTGGTACGAGTCGGTCTGGACGGGGATCGAAACGGGGATTATTATACATATTACAATATAAATAATTACCTACTGTGATAATACATTACCAACGATCTTATATGTTTCTACCGTTACAATACAAACGATTTTACAGTTTTTGAATTTGCAGCTTGCTCCATACAAAAGAAGTCTGGTGATATTTTCAATACTAACCAATTAAACTCAATGAAATTTTTCAGAAACAATCTAGAACTAATATATATTTTTGTAAAATGTTTAGTTTTAAAGTTACAGTGCCTCAATGATTTCCATACAGTTCTTAAATTAATCCTAGCACTGAATATTTTAACGAAAATCTGACTTCATTCAAACATAGAGTTTCTAGATTATTTCTGAAAATATTCATTGACTTTAATTGGTTAGTATTGAAATCACAAGACTTAGTTTGTATGCAGCGCGCATTTACGCATTCGGAATAAACTTCTCTTAATCTAGAATTAAACATGTTACTAACGGGTTTTTGCCGCGTTTTTGTATAGATACTTGAGTTCCCGATATTCCGGCATCATGGCATGGCATTATCAGGGCAGTTGTACAGTCACCATCAGATATATCGGAGCCTTTGACTAATTATTATAAGGACTAGCCTTGAGGTAGCATTTCCCCTCTGCCACGGTATAAGCACCATTGATCTTGTGCACTTACATTCAATTTTACACCTTATCACTAAACGAGACAGCCCATAATTGCGAAATAATAACTTCGAACTTAGAACGTATCACACGAGACTACTTTTCATGATTTTTAACATTCAAAATTAGAATCTAAAGTTATGGGGAATAAATCCAAAGTTGCGGATTTCATGTTACCTCGCCCCCAGCAAAAAGTGGCAGAAATGTTTGTTAGTAGAATTACACGCGTAACCAGTCCATATAATAATTAGTCAAAGATCGTAGCATACAAGGTGGTCAAATATTTTAAAGCAGTGGTAATTTGCAATAAATTCACTACAGTAAATGTTACCATTTATATCTAAACGTGTATTGTGTCATAAATATCTGAACAGCTAATTTTCAATAATTTATTTCCAATGTTATTTAAAATTGAAATGTGTTATAACGAAATAAGGTTTTTTTTCCTAAACGTTTCAGATGTTTATGATCACCCTGACTGCGTAGATATATTTGATGTTCTAGGCGTTCAGATATTTTTGATTGGTTATGTGTAAAGATATTATTGAAAATTAGAACTGTTTAGAAATATTTGACCACCTTGTTTGCTATGATATACAACGTGTACAAAACACGTGTACGTACGTGTAGTTAACGCAAAACTAGAAAGTAGTTTGTTTAGGATCGGAAAGGTAATTTTTTTTTAAATATTAATTAATTTGTTTGTAAAATTTAAAATTTACAGAACTCGATATCAACCCACCGCTCGGGCACTCTCACCCTTCTTACTACCACAACAAGATTCTTAAAATGTGTACGTTAGCACTTTCATTCATTGCTGAAACTTAAAATGCAAATAACTTTAAATTTTAACTATAAGAATAATGAAATTATTGTTTCAATCTAATTATTTTGTTGTAAATCAGTTGGGGTGTATGAGGTTTTGCGCTTATTCATTAACACGTTTTATATGATGGCGACTGTAGCACTGCCGAAATATCGGGAACTTAAATATACCAAAACGCAGTAAGAACCCGTTAAAATGTTCAATTCTAGACAAACCATGTTAACGATGATAAGAATAACTTCAAAATACCGTCTCTACACAAAACTAACATCTTTTATATCAATCTTCACTTCATCTTCTTCATCGATTATTTAAACTTCGGGTTTTACATACTATTAATTTAATGTTTGATAATTATTTGAATGAATAAAATCGTGAGCTTTTATTAGTTTTTTATTTCACGTTGATCTCTAAAAAATAATAATGTGTTCCGTATCCGGGACCTACAACAAAAGGAGCGGATCTCCAAATTAATGCAATAAGCGTGACATATAAACGTAATACTATTGTTGAGTAGTATTGTCATGTGTTAATAATACGAATGCATAAAAACTTGGATTTTTGATGCAAGTGGTATATAAAGTTACTACAAATCTGCTCGTCACCTAATTGGACTCTTTCAACATGGTGGTAAGTCAAATATGTGACAAATCTAAAATATTTTTATAAAACTGATTCTATTATAGTTAAATGTAGAGTAAGTATCATTTTAACACCATGTACCTAATTGGAAATTGGAAATTCAGAAAATTAATTAGTGAAATGTGAATAAGTACCTAATAATCAGATAAAATATAAGTACCAAAAGTAAGTAAGTCTTCTTTAGGGACCTGGGACGTCGCTTAAGGGGATATAATTCGGAGCGCGCACCATCCAAACGTACTATGGTGATATTTTCAATACTAACCAATTAAAGTCAATAAAATTTTGCTGAAACAATCTTGATACAAATATCTATGCTTGTATGGAGTCAGATTTTCGGTAAAATATACAGTTTCAATACTAGAATTAATTTAAGATTTGTATCTTTGTAAATCTTTGAGGCACTGCAACTTTAAAAATAAACACTTTAACGAAAATCTGACTCTATACAAGCATATAAATTTGTTTTTAGATTGATTCTGAAAAATGTCATTGAGTTTAATTGGTTAGTATTGAAAATATCACCATATTACGTTTGTATGGAGCGCGCTTCGAATTATATCCTCTTAAGAGAAAAAGGTTGCGACCCCCGCGCTCTGGCTCTTATCTAGTCCAACAAGTGTCCTTAGCTGTGCAGCGGGGAAATGCCGCCAGCATAATGGGTACTTTTGGTCCATGTTCGGCCAGAGGCGTCCTTTTAGAATAATTTATTTTTCCTTAAGTTAGTTATTTTGTTCTAGGCATATTTTTAATTTTAGGATATTTAAATTTTAGGATATTATGCTTATTTACTTTATAACTTGTTCAAAATATTAAATAATTTATTTGTAAAATTGAAAGTACCAAAATATTTTGGTATATTTGGAATATAATCTGATTTCCCTCGGGGACTGTATCTATTTAGTTGTCAGCATTCAGGGTGAAATTTATAACGTTAGCATCCTTTTAAACTAAGATTGCATACATTTGAGTCGAGTAGGCATTGTTGTTTAGTATGGAACATAAATTTTTTTTTTGCTCAAATCGGTTTGCTCCCATTTTAGGTATTGACTTTATTTAGAATGAATTCTGGGTCTAAACCACCCCTTAAAATATTACTTGGGTGTTTTTTTCCACCTATTCATATAATACCGTAATACTACAGTACCTATCCATAATAAAACAAACAAATAATCAAACAACGCAAGTGATAAAAAGAGTCTTAATAAGAATGCGTGACCATTTTCAATCTGAAATCATCATCAAGCATAATTTGAATTCTGTCTCATATACTTAGGCGAGGTTAAGCTTTATTTATATCAATGTGTTTTCGTTTCTAGGTGAAGATCTTGTGTACAGTTTTTCTATTTATCGGAGCAGGAGTGATGGCAGGTCAGTACTATTAACCACTTGGTTTGTTACTTTATTCTGAACTAAAACATTCATGTTAGGTTGATGGCCGCGCTAAAAAAATAGCATAGCATAAGCATAAGCATATGCTCACGACTACATTCCCCGAGGGGGTAGTCTATAGTAGTATATTCTGAAACCTCAGAACATCCACGTTTCACCAGTAGTACCGAAACTCTGTCCAGTGTGACGGGGGCTGAGCCCGTCGCCACATAATGGACAGTGGGTACAATACATGCCTCGAAACTTAAGCATCCAGGTTTCCTCATGATGTTTTCCTTCCCCAAAAAGCCATTGGTGTTATAAATCATACATAAATTCCGAAAAATTCATCGGTACGAGTCGGCCTGGACGTGTAAAAAAAATAGGCTAAAAAGAAAAGGCCACCCTCCAAACAAAAACCTGCATTGTCTTTTAAAATTACTTGAGAAGTGCCTATGGTGTTCAAGTAGGTAACAAAGTTTATTTTGTTGCAATTTATAAAGGTATTGGTACGAGATCCGAACATAAAATTATGCGCCTATATGTTTGGTCAACGAAATGTGCCCCGCAACCCTAGAGTTGCGGCAAACTGAGAGGTGGCAACCCCAGTTTTTCCAGTTCTTTAGATCGGTCTCCTTCCGATGGCACCTCATTTACTTCCCAAACAGATAGGTGAAAAAAATTGTATCAAAAATCATAATGGCAAAGGCACTTCCGGCAAGATTATGCTAGGCAGCGGTGTTGTATGAACCCCTGTGTAAAAATTCACTTAAATCAAATTTCGTTCACCAAACAAATAGATGCATAAGTTTACGGTCGGATCTCTTACCATATGGAATAGTACATTCATACAACACAATGTGTCTACGAGAGCGTAACAATATTACTTATAATCAAAATTACCTGGCAGGTGGCAGTGGCTGGCAAGGCGGTGGAGGCGGAGGTTTTGGTGGAGGACTTCCATCTATCGGCGTAGCACGCTCTGCATCGGGCGGCTGGGACAGCTCAGGCAGCTTCGGCCGATCTGCCGGGGGATGGGCCGGATCAGGAGGCAGTCTGGGCCGATCCAGTGGCGGCTGGGTTGGCTCGAACAGTTTGGGCCGATCTGGTGGCGGCTGGGGTGGCTCGAATAGTTTGGGCCGATCTGGTGGCGGTTGGGGTAGCTCGAGCAGTTTGGGTCGATCTGGTGGAAGCTTCGGTGCTAGCCTGGGACGTTCAAGCGGAGGATTCGGCTCTGATAGCTGGGCAGGTTCATCTGGGTTTGGAACCAGGAGTAGCAATGGCTGGTCCTCAAATGGCTATAATTCAGGTTATGATGGGGGTTCGAGCGGCGGGTGGGGTGGCGATTCGAGCTTCAGGTCCTCAAACGGGTGGGATTCTGGTTTGAGTTCACGATCTAATGGAGGTTGGCAATCTTCGGGTTGGTAAACGTATTTGATCCACGTAATGTTCCAATTTTAGAAAAAATTCGTATTTTACTAATTCCCTTACTGTGTTACTATTTAGGTAATAGGTATTTGCAAATAAATTGACACCTTTTGTAACGCTCTAAGTAGCGATCTAAAACAATGTTATATTGAAAACATTTTTAACTCAAGATTTCTTTTTCTTGATTAAATTAAGTATAATTCTTGTGGATGTGCATGCTCAAAAAAATTATGATCATGATTTTAGCATAAGTAATTAGGCAAAATGTTTATTTAACAAACGATGTATTCTTTAAAATTAATAAATTTAAAAGTAGGTAGCCTTGTAGTGTTAAAATGTACTTGGCATTAAAATAAAACTTTAACCTTGCAATTGGCAGTTTTTCTCTAAATTAAATTATAATTTTTCTGTTTTTTTTAATCTTTTTTTTAAAGGGACTTTTGGCAAGAAAAAGGCAATATACTTACAGTGAAATAAAAAAGAAAATAATTAGGTAGCTAGGACTGCTAAAATTAAGTAGACTGCATGTTTTATTTTCGTACCATAGTTACCTTGAAAAATTAATTTATTGATCTTAAAATTTTACCTAATTAGTACCTATTCAATCCCTATTTTCCACGAACCCAACCACCCGCAGCAGAGATAGGATGGGAATCGTCTATTCCCGAAAAAAACACATAATACAATATATGTAAGGCAGGTAGGTACTAACCTAAATTCTAGTTTCTGTTTGTAAGGTCACAAACATTAGAAAAGACACAAAACGTACCTAACAATTTGCTAGCCGTATATTCGATACATTACTTATAATGTTTGTTTTCTTGAGTAACACGTAAAAGGTGGGATCTGTTACAAAACCACCCTCGATAACGAATAGGTTCTTACTAACTTAAATAGGGTAGTATTTAGTTCCACTTCCAGGAAAGAAAAGATACAATGATAATTCAGTCGAATTTAAAAGTTTCTGGACAAACAAATCCCAACAAAAGAAAGCTAAGTCTCGTGACCACCTAATTAATAAAATGTTATAAGATCAAGTCCAATTAGCCTAGGACGACAAAAATGATATCGGTTTATAAAGAAAAGACTCGACCTGTCCCGTTTATTAAGATCCTTAAGGGTCCAGTGTGACGGGGGGTAAGCCCGTCGCCACTTATAATGGACAGTGGGTACAATACATGCCTCGAAATTGAAGCATGCAGGTTTCCTAACGATGTTATCCTTCACCGAAAAGCCAGTGGTGTTACAAATCGTACATAAATACCGAAAAACTCATTGGTACGAGTCGGCCTGGACGGGGATCGAACCATCGCCTCCTGCACGGCAGGCAAGGTTACTCGCCACTGGACCACCACGGCATTCGAAATTAGGTATGTGGTAAATTGGTATCAAAAAGAAAGAACAACTACTTTTTAATTAGAAATAAACTGAAATAGAACTTTAATTATGCATTTAATATTGTATGATTTGATTATTTTGTGATTGTGAACACAAGATAATTAAATAAATTAAAAACTTATCCTATGAACATTTTTGTAGTAGCCATACCGTAATTTAAATAATTATGGCAAATTCCTTTTTGGCTTTCTCTTATTAGTTATTACTGTCTCTCGTTTGCAATAGAAGGCAGTCGGATATTTGTTTTTCCTACCTTTCCTATCTTCTTTGATTAAATTCATTGCGGGTTCCAAGACAGATTAGAGTCATCCCCCGGGCTCGCTGGACTGCATTGTCTAGTGTTGTGAACGGTCGCTACTGTTGATCCTGGTTTACAGGAGTTACAGCGGTGGGGATGTGTGGTGGGCCCATAATAATACATTATGATACAAGCCAGGCGAGTGCTGCATACTAGCCAAGGCTGTAATGTCTAATGCTCACGCGTTTCATACGACGTTTTTCAACATACTTGCGAGGAAAAAAGTAATAAAATTTCGTAAAATACAACAATTTTAGACAAATGTTAGTGGAAAATGGCGCTGGGCTTCTTTTTTTATTGCCGGCCGTGCCTTTGTTGAGATAGCGCTATGCGCGCGCAGATCGACGAAGAGGCAATGACTTTAGCCGACATTCAACCAACGACATTTTGTTGCAAACAACCTAATATTAAAAAATTTCTAAACATAACATTTATTTATAACACAAATTAATGTGAATTTATTAACTAAATAAATTGTTTGATGAAAGGAAGTGTTTATTTATCATATTTTAAATAAAACAGATTAATTTATTCAGATTTTTTTTTTTTACATAATGTCTCTTTACTGAGATATAAAAACAAAGTAAGTACAGAAAAAAAAGTAACATTACCGCACTAGTGCGATAATGTAAGTAATCATTTTCGCACGCGTGTTCTATAACCTCCATTATGTACCTAAAAGCGGTGCAATAAGAGCCACTTTACGAGCAAGTATGTTGATGATGAAAAATATTCTTTTATGACGCCGCACGCTACAAAGGTGGGCAAAAAAAGTATCAAAATACTTAAGCTCAGACGCCAGATTTAGTGATTAGGTACCGGGTCCATCTAATATCAAGAGAAGAATATGAATATTGCATCGTGTAACTAAAGCTTGACGGTAAGAGATCGAAAAAGATAAGTCCGTCAAGGCCTAAGCAATGGATGGTGTTTTTCGAGTACCTACTGATATAAAATTGGGACTACTACGCGAGCCAAATGCGGAATGGCGAAGGCAAAGTTAATAGAACCTAATCTTGTTCTGTTCGAAGTATTTTCAAGCCGTCTCAACAGACTTGGCGAGTTCAGTGCAGGCTAGCCTTTTATTCAAAATCACAAAATCAAGAGTAAACTTACTTAGTCAGCTGAATAAATTTAGGTAAGTAAGAAATTATTGCATAGGTAATTCGTTAATTAGTCCAACTAGTTAGAGGTAGGTAAATATTTAACGATTGTCACCTAATTAACAACGTAGGTAGATTAGGGATAGGCGTTATTTGATACCTTTCCTACTATCCATTAGGTAGCTTAATGAATTTCCTACGATTTTACCAAGTGGTAAAAATGCAGATTTCTGACATTACCCACAACAATAACTAGAAACTAATCTAACTTTCAAGGATGTATCAATTTCTTTGTCTTCATTCTACACACGGCTGTGTCCACACAACGTGCACTGATTCAACTAAGTACCTACTTATTTTCGACGAAGCCAAAGGTAGAGTTTTAGTAACTATTAAGAGAAATTTATTCCGGATGCGTAAATGCGCGCTGCATACAAACGAAGTCTGGTGATATTTTCAATACTAACCAATTAAAGTCAATGACATTTTGCAGAAACAATCTAGGAACAAATCACTATGCTTGTATCGTGTCCGATTTTCGTTAAAATATACAGTTTCAAAGCTAGGATTGGAAATGGAAATCTTTGAGGCACTATAACTTTAAAACTGTAAATGTTAAGGAAAATCTGACACGATACAAGCAGAGATTTGTTTCTAGATTGTTTCTGCAAAATTTCATTGAGTTTAATCGGTTAGTATTGAAAATATCACCAGACTTCGTTTGTATGGAGCGCGCCAACAGTAATATACCCTTAAAAGTACCTAATAGTACCTATAATAATAATGAAATTGAGAAACCACTGCATTTTCTGATACCGCACAAACTAATTTATTTTCTCTCGCAGATGAGACTGTCGATTGCAAGAAAACAAAAAATACCGAAGAACTCTTTGGTATATATGATTGGTTATTGGTTGCGTAATGCAGGCCTCTGGAAGGATGTCTCACATACCAAAATACACTGGCTGACCAAAGTAGCTATGTCAATTTTCTTGGGCACCGTTCTTTTGCAGACCATAGATTTATTCATGGCAAGAGATGACCCCGAAAGGCTTTTCGAATGTTTCAGCGTTTTCACATTCTGCGCCATGGGCGCTCTAAAACTATACACAATAGTCGGCAGCCACGAACGGTGGCTATTACTTATCTCTAATGTAGACGAATTAGAAAACCATCAATTGAACACAGAACTAGTGTTTGACGTAGAATATGATACAGATGACGATAGCAACGCAGACCTTCATCCAAAATACATCCAGAAGTATACCACAAGATTTCAATCCATTGCGGTCCTCTTGAACAGAATCTATAGATCTACGCTAGTGATTTTCATTTTTTCACCCTTCGCCGAATACGGTTTCTGGAGAATAAACGGGCAATCAGTACCATATCCACATATCTTAACGAGCTGGGAATGGGCACCTCTGGATGGACTATATTTCGTAGGTTATGCGGTTACGGTCGCGTTTGAAGCCATAAGTGCCGTATACTGCGTATTTGTCCACATTGCATTCGACTTGACGACAGTTGGGTTGATGATATTCATTTGCGGTCAGTTTGAGTTGCTTCGTAAGTACAGCGAACGTATAGCAGGTAGTGGGAAACACTGCAACGTGTCCAAAAAAAGAGATGATCGAGCTCATTTCAGAATCATTAAGTGTCATAGAACTCATATTTTACTTGTCAAGTAAGTACCTGCAACATGAAGCCATACAAATATTTGCAAACTTAAACATGTTTGAAATTCTTATGTACAAATGTGACTTGGTGAATAATAATAATATACTTTTCAGATCAATTACAGAACTTAACCAGCTAGTAAAAGATATTTTGGGAGTATATTTACTTGTGACAACTCTGACTCTATGTTCAGTAGCAGTAAGACTAAACACGGTAAGAAATAATTTTGACCAATAATGAATCCTCAAAATCGTGTACAAGCCGTGGTGGTCCAGTGGCCAGTGACCTTGCCTGCCGTACAGGAGGCGATGGTTCGATTCCCGTCCAGAACATCTCAAACCAATGAGTTTTTCGAAATTCATGTACGATTTGTAACACTATAAAGCTCTCGCCCAGGTACTATTTATTTATTCGACTCGGATATCAGTTACACACAAGTGCTATATTGACATGGAGCAATTACTTCAATCGCCAATGATTTGCTGTCAACTTTTGAGGAGTTGCGAAGCGCATTATCTGATCTGCACCATATTAAAATGGGACTAGCTCGAGGGTAGCTTTTCAGAACCGGAAAAGAATACTTAATGCAAACCGGTCAAGAAGTTATCGCCGGACATAAGTATATAAAAAACCGGCCCAGAGCGAGTCAAATCCGCGAAAACCGGGTCGTCTGATGTCAACGTAAAATTCCCGATATTGTACATGATAAGGAATAACAGCTGGTCAAAAAACTATACAATAATATTCAAGGCACTAGCACTAAAATGAAGGTGTAAGAGTAATTCCTTTACTTGCACCACCAGCTGCTGCACCTATTGGTTCTATAACACAGTATTAATTTTACAGGAGGACCTGAGTGTAATGCAACTACTATCATTACTGCAATACATGTGCGCCACTCTTACGCAACTATATCTGTTCTGCCACTATGGGGACGGCGTGTTACATGAGGTAGCTTTTTATTTTCGTGATGAGATTTCTCCCAAATCGAAGCTAGATCTACTTCACAGATTTTACATTAACTCCCAATAGTATTTGTAATATATTTTTTATCGTAAATCTTAATCCCTAAAAATACCATATGCGAAGAATGTTTGATGTAATATATATTTTTTTATGTTTTGCGTTTTCATTTGGTTTTGCGTATGTTTAGGTGGCACAATATTATAATTTTTTTTGGTATGTCCTGATGTCCTCTGACTAATCTCTAAATAGAATAAATCAAAGACGCTTTTCGCGTCCGTCCTCACAATTCTTGTTTGCCTGCTTACTTCTTTTAAACCACGCAACGGATTTTGATACGATTTTCATTTGAGAATTTCTTCGGGAAAGTTTATGTATTACTATAATTTATTTACTTATATCATAGATCCCACCCGGGCGAAGCTGGGACGGGTCGCTAGTAATGTAATAATAATGCATTATCAATACATTTAGAGTTCCGTGAACATGGGTGAAGGACCATTCGGCTCAGCATACTGGTGCCTCAGCCCGAAGATACGTCGAGAGCTCACGCTGTTGAGCATCGGCTTATGTCAGAAACGGTGCATAAAGGCTGGCCCTTTCAATTCTCTCGATCTGCCCACATTCATAAAGGTAGGTGGCTGAATTATACAACAGAAATTAAAATGAGGACTTCTGATTCCTTGTAGTCTTGTTCCGAGGGGGAGCCTGGTGATCTGAGATACAAGGCTCATTTGCCCCAGACGCCAGTCTCTCACAAAGACAGTAAATGTCTATGACATGGACCTTGTAAGTGTTTTCCTTTGTGCGAGCCAATAAATACTTGTATTATTATTACATTATAAATAAAGTCGAATTGTTGAAAAAATCAATATCGCCGCCCGCATAGGTACTTTGGTAAAGGTATTTGATTTACATTTAAGATGAGTTGAAGCATAAACCGGTCAAGTACGGGTCGGGCTACTCGCGCACCGAGGGCTCCGTACAACACCACCACACATATTAGCCTACAAAAAAGTGTGGTTTTCTCCGCGACCTTTACCGCGAGACCCACTCACACTTGGCCAGTTTATATTATTTGTTGTCATACTGTACGGTTTGCTCTATAATCACACCAAGATTGAAGCTTGTATGTATTACCGTTTTTACGATAGAGCAAAAAGAAAAAACCATGATAGAAAATAGTTTCTTGTATGATGACCCCCATTAATTTCTTAAGGTTTTTTTTTAGCATCTACCTGAATGTTTTTATTAATGGAAATTTTTGATGTTTCAGGTTTTAAAAACTGCCTACAGTTACTATGCCGTTGTACGCAAATAAATCTTAGGTTTCAATCACATTCTCACTTAGATCAACAATGTTTAGTTATTCAATTACAGCACGCACAAAAAAGTAGCCTTAGTTAAGTAAAAACTGGATACAACCATCTGATAAAAGATGTCGAAATCGTTGATAAAAAAATTGATTTCTCTGAATTATTTCTGGCAACAAGCCACGCCAATAAACTTTCGAGCAATAAGCCGCGACTTTGTTTTCATTTCACAAAGGTAAGTCATTTTTTAGTGTTCCGCAATCATCATTTAGTTTTGAAATATATTTGTTATGTTAATTATTGTAAATTGTCAAAATATTGGCGGAGGGATGTTATGTGGGCATAACATAAATCTTTAAAGCTTGCGGCTGCGATCCGAAGTACCTACGTACTAACGATTTAGTGTGAATATAGCGCTTAAACAGATTTGACGTGTCTTATTCAATTATCCCATTTCGTAGCTGTTCCGGTCCTAAACAACAATATTTAACTATCAACTTCATCAGAAGCCTTCAAAACATTACGTTAGACGGAAAGACAATTTGCTATTAGTCGAACTAAACCCAAAAGTGTATAATAGTTCGAAATTTTGAGTAGACCCCATAATACGCATTATATCATGTAATTTTAAATATTTAGAAAGTTATGCAAAAGATATAAGTACACTAAATACGAAAGGGTACTCACTTTTCAAAATGTAGGAACCGCACTAAAGATTATTTAAGGGCCGGTTGTTCGAGTGCAAGCGTCTCTTTCTTACAAGCATAAGTTTTAAATTATCCATCCCGCTTCAATTAAAGGCAGGTCCGCAAAAAACGTATTTTTCATAATATATTTTCTCTTGGGTGGTGAAAAAACTAGCCTGAGAATAAATTAGGCAATGTCATTTCCTATTTTAGTGTATTTTTTTTTAGTGTTAATAATTTTTAAGTAAAACTTGAATTACTAGCTTTCATTTGATACCCATATTGTAATTTTTAGCAAAAAAAAATCGTTTATTCCCCCTCTCTTTTTTAATCCGTAGACGCCATCTTAAAATAATATACCACTCTCTCTATGTCACTCTCACGATTTTTACGAATCCTATGACACCTCATACGTTAAAATCCATCAAGCCGTTTGGGCTGTAGGCCGTGCCAAAGAAATAGACATACAAACATACATAAATACATACATACGCTCGAAAAACATAACCCTCCTTCTGGCGCAGTCGGGCAAAAATAGTAATAAACTTACCTATCTTTGCATGCGTTTATGATCGAGAGAAGTAATACCTATCGTGTTGTTAGCCACAGAATAATCAAGAACAGTTCAAGAACAACAACATATATTTTTTCTGGATTAAAACAACGACTATTTCATGCCTTAAAACTCAACCAAAAACAGGTCGATTTGGAAGATCCTGCCCTTAATAGCCGCGCGCTTTTTCGAATTTCGAACTTTGCGCTTCAGGAACGACGAGCTAAAATATGCCTTATGTCAATGCATGACAGGCCTGTACGCAGCGCCGTAGGTAAATACTTATCGCAGCTGTCAAACGCGAGTGACAGTGCACTGACCGCACGGTGACCGTAGGTTAGTATACGGAAATCCGCCTTTGGTACGCGTAGTAGACTAACGCCTGTACACCTTCACCATGAGGGTAGTGTACGCCTGTGTTCGTACAGTGGGGCGTACAGAGTATGATGCTGTGATGGCAAAATTATTTTTTAAATTGTAAAAAGTTAACGTAGCACCAAATTAAGTGTATAAAAGTTTAAGGTTATAGTTTAAGCGATATGAAAGAAGTAAATAATAAATTCAGAACTATTATTAGTTATTTGTTATACAAGAGTGCAATTTTGATGACCGAGCAAGCGAAGGATTCATAAATTAGAATCCTGAGCGTTAGCGAGGGAATCAAAAGAGCACGAGGTGAAAAATCTTTGCACTCGAGTACAACACGTAACTTTTCATCCCACCTCAGCGAGGAAATGACTAAATGAAAAAAAAATACTGATAAATTCGGCACCATGGAGGGAAAAGCAAATAGGTTTAATGATGTTTTGAATTCACAAACTTAGTGCACACGATGTTCTAAATTCAATTTACTCTATCCTCTAGTGGATAAAAACGGCTTTGGCACCCAGATATTGAAGAGCAAAAATACTCTTTCCGAGATCGGGGGATGAAAAAGTAATTTAAATAGTATTTCAGTCAAAAACGTTTGAAAATATAAATTTAAGTTTTTATTTTTACACAAATGTACAACGTTGATATTCCTACCTAGCATAACTTTAATTTATTGGTAAAAGGACAATGGTTTTATACCCTTTCTTATTGATTTCTAATAACAATTATTTGTAAATTATTTTAACAAATTTCATTGTAAACAACAGACTTGTAAGAATTTCAAGTTACCTTTCAAATCAGATGAAGGAAGATGTTTTTTCGTGCTCATTTTTGCTCAATAGCGTAAATGCAAGTAATAAAAAGTGTTCAGGTTTTCCCATTTTAGACCACTGTTTGAGTCGAATACAGTGGTGATGTGAAGTGGTCCAACTTAGCCAATCCTAGCGCTGAGCCAAGCAGCAACAACGGGTTGATGTGTGACGGCCCAGTTGATGTTGTTGCGAACAGTTTCCAATGCTCGTCGTCTAGCCGCCTCGCCCGCGCCTGCCTCTGGGTACTGCGCAATCCATGCCTCCATCTACGATTAACAGTAATATGTCAAACTAGTTGCTATCTGAACAATTACAAATAATTTTTACAAACCACATGAGGTATTAATGGGGTATTTGGGGTAGGGTACTTAATTATCCTAAAAAAAAAAAAAATGGTTCTGTAAAATGAAGTTCTGTATAAGGTCTAACAAAATTAGCTGTTGCCCGCGACTTAGTCCGCGTGGACAACTGAATATTACAAATAATTCTTACAAAACCACATGAAAATTAATCATTTGTGATAGGGTATTAATGGTATTTGGGGCAGGGTACTTAATCCTAATAAAATTTTAAACTGGTTCTGTAAAATGAAAAGATTTATTATCTCTAATAGATAGAAGCTCTAATAAAATTAGCTGAAACTATTTTAAGGGGATGATCAGACCATCAAACTGAACTACTTTCTCTATGGGACCAATATCGAAATCGTGAAAAAAATACTTTCAGTCCCATACAAAACTGCAAACTTAACTTGTGACAGTACACATCTATGTACACAATGTTCATGGTCTGATGGTCTCGCGGGAGCAAGTAAATAAAGGCCCTCGGAGCTCGTCACACGTCAGCAGGCAACGTACAACTGTCCGTGTGAAAAACATCCCTTCCTCAGATCAACACCGGCGGCCTGGAGCGTCAGATCCTGCGACTTGTTGATTGTCATTGCGAAAAAGACGCTCACAGGAAACTGCACGCGCTTTGAACTGGAACGGAAAGTCGTTCGGGATGAGGGGGATGCGCGGTATAAAAACAGAACAGACTCACCAGCGCTACAACCTGTTAGAATTTCTGACTCAAAGAGGCTCCTCTGCAGCGGCACTTCCTTCAGCAGAGTTCCGTTACACAGTTTGGAGGGGTTAAATTTCGCGAAACTATAATCGGAGCTCCAACTTTCAGGACAATAGAGTGTGCTGGGAGCCCGGATGCTCTCAAAGAGTTTAGAAATTCTGTAGGATATACTATTACACTGCCCTGGTCGATGACTGTATTAATTGATGTGTACACAAACTCGTCCCCCTCGATCTGCTCGTTTTTAGGGGTGAGTGTTGCTCGCTCACACATCCAAGAGTTTTCCTGGTGCGCTATTTGATCAAGATCACCGTACACACTATGAATCAGTTCCTCAATAGACGGTACAATTCGACACAGAGACTGTGGCAGTTGTACCAGTCGGTTAGTGTTTGGTAATAGTCCCTCTACGATCTTGAGCAGCACGTCGGCAAACCCTTGAGCGAGAGAATTGCCACCAAGATGGACCCGCATATTTTGCGTGAGGCGCAATTCGGTACGTCAAGTTTTTTTTGGTCTTCATTTTATATTTTTTACGGATAGATGACATAATTTTAAGAAACCAATTTTATTTTTTTTTGCCATTCATCGAGTTTATCAATATACAATTTAATTTTCTTTGATCTGTAATCTTTAAATGCAAAAATGGTGGAGAGAAAATAATTCGAACTCTATGGAGAAAAACTACTGCTTTATTTAAAAAAATATGTTTTGCCTTCTCTTTCTGACTCTATGCTGGAAACAGAAACGGCGACATCAAATGTAAAATTCTGACATTGTGAATGAATTTTTTTTTTAATGGCCAGTTATTTTAAGTTTACCAAGGAGTTAACAGGTTTTCCAGTGACGTCACTGGACGGACCGAAAAACGCCGATATTTTATTAAAATATCTGTAATCTTTTCATTTTAAAATCTCTGACATAGAAAACATTATTATTGAGACAATTATCTTTAAATGGTTCTCGATTCTGCCCCCCCAAAAAAAACGAGACATACCGAATTTCTGTACTCCCACCCATAGCACACAGCGGTTGAGGCTGGCGTTCACCTCATCAGCTCTAGTGCCCCCGTCACCACCGGCAACGTCTGGCGAAAATCACCGCAAAATAGAAATGTGATACCACCCATCGCACGACTATCCCTCCGGATGTCCTGGAACAATCTGTTTACAGCTTCTACGGCTTTCTTGTGCGCCATAGTACACTCATCCCAAATGATTAGACAGCAGACCCGGATCACCCGAGCTTTGTCACTGTTACGTGACACACCACACACAGGCGTTTCTATGCTGTCTAAATCTATGGAAATCTTGAAGGTGGTATGGGCCGTTTTACCGCCAGGAAGCAATGTAGCAGCAATCCCTGAAGATGCTACAGCGAGGGCGATCTTAACTTTCTCTATGGGAACAACATCGAAATCGAAAAAAAAAAAACAGCTGTTCCATACAAAACTGCAAACCTACTTGAGCAAAATTTATGGGACAGCTGTTTTATTTTCGCGATTTACTTGTTGGTCCTATAAGTATAGAGAGTTTTCAGTTTTATGGTCTGATATCTCCTTAAAAAAAATCTTCATGGTGAAAGACCTAGGTATACCATAAAGGCTGATGATGATAATGATCAAGAACGGGACCAACTACAATAACGTACCTCTTTAAATTTAGTTTCGGTATTGAAATTAGATGTAATGCTCGGTATCAAGCTACCCAGGTATCGACTGTTCAACGTGAACCTCTTCACCAGTTCAGGCCATCTGGAACGCACTTCATCCCATACTAAAGCAGTGCCAGACGGATTCGATGCGATGTAGGATAAAACGTTGAGGTAGTCTTGACCGCGAATGTACTTCTCGTCCCACGCCAGCATGAGGTATCTGAAATAGTTTGGGTTTGTGATTAAACCATAAAGTTATTACTACCTTACAGGAGTAGAGGAACTGACATGAGTTGTCAAATAAAACCGTTTTTGGAGGTTTTCAGGAGATTATCGGCAGGGTAAAAAATTTTGATCTGTGTATAATTCTGAATCTATCGAGAATCATGGATAATTTAATGAAATAGTGTTACTATATTTCACAAAATTATCTACGATTTCACTTTAGCTTCAAAAATTTTCACAGAAATCGAACTTTTACCCTGCGATATGATCCCCAAAAACGGTTCTATTGCCTCGCGTCACGTATCTCTCTATATTACAAAGTGGCGCCGCTAGGTACGAGTACATCTCGCTCTCTCAGCTGTTAGTCACTCTATTAGTAACTTTGTGGATTAAACTATAATTTTTCATATAGTTCTTTGCACAGAACATTATAAGAGGGGTTAGGAGTGCAAAGTAGGCGTGGAACGTGTCACCACGTGTTATGCAATGATTTGCATAACACCATAAGGCGCGCAGCGTAGTGCGAGCGAGAGGGCATGAGTAATTGTAGCAGCGTGAGCGGGAAGACAAGTGGCGACGCCGTCTCCGAAGCAAAAGCGCTACTTTGCATTTCTAACCCCTCTTATAATGTTCTGTGGTTTTTTGCATTCGAAAATCGAAACACGAGTGCTCAGTTCGATCTTTCTAATAAGTTCCTGGTATCTGCCTTTTGTTTAAGTTTCCGATTATATCGGTAACGTAATATGACTGTACAGTACGACCAGGAAAATAATTCCACTCATAAATCATCGTTTACGCAGATCAGACCCGAGTCCCAGTCAAAACCCGAAGCCATTTAGTAATCAAAGGGTGAAACGTCGGATAGCAGCGAAAATGGCGCGAAAACCATTAGCCAATAGCGTCAAGGGATTTAATGTGGCACATCCTGATTGGTCAATATAATTTCGCGCGCTATTAAAATTTGTCAACTGCGGTAATACTTATAAACCTGGTACTACTGTACTATACTTCTTTCCAAATAAGGACGACGAGATTTTCCAATTCATATTCAGCTTTCTGGCCAATTCTGATAAGCAAATATTATTTATTTATCAGAAAGATGTACTATCCGACATATCTTGGACGTTACTAAAGCTGTTCTAAGAATAACTGAGAGTAAGTGTTTAAAATCTCTGTTTCTGTAATTAAAAATAGCCTTAAATTTTCGTTGCTATTTTGAATAGAGTATAGGCGATTTGATACCGATTGCATCGGGTAGTTACATACAGAATAAGACCCCAGGTCAGTGAGACTCAGTCCAAAGACTGATAAAAACATTATTGGTAAATTATCAGACATTTTATAGCTTAACACCTATTTGACCGCTGAGATAAGAAATGTTATATGTTGATTCTATTGAGCTGTACTTTGGGAAAATAGTACGTAATTAAAACTTTATTGTGATTAACTAAACTTCTGTCACCGTGAGATATCTTACGTTATTTGCGTTCTAAAACACTTTTTTCAATAAAAAGGGCAATAAAAGTTTTAGTTGAGTAGCCACGTTATTCTTAGCAAGACAGATTTATACAGATATACTCCATTCAACATAGCAACGAAATTTTAAGACCACTTTTCATTACAGAAACAGAGATTTGAAACACTTCCTCTCACTTGTTCTTAGAACAGCTTTAGTAACGTCCAAGATATGTCGGACAGTATCCAATAAATTAATAACATTTGGTAATCAGAATTGGCCAGAAAGCTAAGTAGGAATCGGAAAATCTTATCGTCCTTATATTGGATATTGCATTTTTGTATAGAACCACTGTTTTTTGAATATATTTCCAACATTTTGACTTCTTAGTGAACGTTGTTCAGTTGGATTTTTCGAAGCACCCTTAAATATAACCACACCTTTCTGTTACACCATGTACGTAAATAAATCGTTCACTTTCATAAGATTAGTATATACAGTCTGAGAGCCCTTAGAATAGGTTTCGGTTGTCGGGTAAAATCTGTTAATATTAGTGTTTGGGCGTTTCTCAAAAAAAAATCCCCGTGATGAAATTGAGGTCATCTATCTAATTTAAAGTAATTTTTTAATGTTTTAAATACTAAATAGGCTTAGGACCAATTTCACCAAAGTCGTATAAATGTCTTATTCTAAGCATAAACCCTTAACCTCTACTCAAATAATCAAATTTATATTTCACCAACAAGAATAAGGAATTTAGAGGAGTATAGTTTTATACCACCGATGTAGACGGTAAAGGGACATGTTCCTCAAATAAAAATGGCGCCGAACTTTTACATCAGCTGTGAGCATTGTGTACCAGCTATGCACCAGATGTGAAACAGGAGTGGCCAACGACAACCGTATGTATAATAAGACTTAATTAAAAATATCCTGCTACGCTGTTAGTGCACGGAGAAAGTGACGTATGTATTTTGGCTGCATTCTCATTCATTCGTTCATTCGACTCCATTGGTATTCGCCACAGATAACCAATAACACTATTCCAAAGTAAAGGTATCCTAAGTGATTGTATCGTAGATTGAGTATTATATAGATTTGCTGACCGCGTATACTGGAAAGGGACGGAGATATGACAAAATGTATGAGAATCGTGCCTTTGTTTGACTTACTTCAAAGATTTTGTATCCAATTTCAAGTAAGTCAAAAAAAAATATCGCATACGCAGAAAGGGACAAACAATAAAGATTTTCTCTCGCTCACTCTGTGTTATTAGCGAATAAACCTGTCTCGTTTTCGCGACTATTATTATTTTAATGCAAGTTCTATAGCTATTCTCTTTCTACGGATTGTATGCAGTGGTGAAACGTATTCGGAGTTATCATAGAGTAAATGTAGCAAGTAATTTTTTATATAGGATAGCTTTTCTCGGATAACGACTCCATTGGTGAAATTGGGCCTTTATGTCTGATTTATTCGAATATAATTATATAGTCTACATCTTATTAAAATGGCAAACATCTTGTAATTATTTAAAGGTTTATGGAAAATTTTGTAAGGCATGCTTACTTCATAGGACAAGGTACTTTTCCTATGGACAATTTTTTTGAGAACCGACCATTTACTTTGAATTCAAAAAGATTGTCATTAGCCGCGATCTTATCAATAATACAAAAATAACCGATTTGATACGACAGCCGAATCCTATTCTAAGTGGTAACGGACTGTAAAATAGCGATAGATGATTACTTTCTGAGAAGATTTGTGTCGCGAGGCGCGGCGAGGGCAGAGCGCAGCTTCGCCTGCTCTTGCGCATCTTCTTCTTTCAAGTAGATCTTCCATAGCTTCAACCACTCAGACGGTGACGCAGATTTCATCCCTATTTAAAACGCAGCGGACATAATTAATTGTATTAGATGAGAAACTGAGGAACGATAAATATCTTTTCGTCACGTAAATTAATAAATAGCATAGCGTATATAGGTACTATTCATTATTACCTGAAATGGTAGTCAGAGATATTCTAAAAATATTCAGTAAATTAACTTTTCTCAAACGTGCTTGAAAATTTGAGCATTATTTTGACAACCTTCTTCGAGATAAATCGAAATTGCTGTACTGGCCAAATACATGCGAGCAGCGGCCGGCAAAAGTTGTATGAAAATCCAAATCTGTTTGTGGTTTGGCGGCCAAATAAATTACATAGTAAACTCAAATCTGTCGTGTAATTTAAAAATGGAACGATCTTTTACTCATAGCAACCAAGGAGGTAACTTATCAAAGGTTTTATTTAAATATCAAACTGGCTAGCAAATAGAAAACTGTTGATTGAAAAAAAAAAAACAAATTAACACTTTAACGCGGGAAAAATTACTGTTGTTCGTTGTTCATCATTGATTTTGAAAATTAATTGTATTAGTTTTAATTTCCGCGCATTATTTCACAAAAGCACTATACAAGCCTTGGCCACAAATAGGCATTGATGGACTTACGTACCTATTTGTGCCTCGGCTTCGCCTCAGCTCACATTTACACGTTCGTCCATCAATGCCTCTTTTGCTGGCCGCTGCAGTAATGTACTATTTTACCCGACTGCACCAGAAGGAGGGTTATTACTTGCAGTATCCAAATCTGTCCAGTTCAGGTGAGCTCAATCGTCACGATGTTTTAGTTTAGTATCAGTGGCGTTATAAATCGTACAAAAGTTACACTCGCTCGTTCTTAAGAGGCCTCTTACAGTTTAGTGGCGTCCTCATCACTATAATAAAGATTTATCTAATTAAAAAAGTACTACTCCAATAAACTAAAAAAGCCTTCAAACTATTTTTATATAATACTTTTGTACATATTTTTATTCACATACAGAAAAAAAAGAAAAAAACGGCCACTTTTACATTTACTTCGATATTTTTAAAAGTGGAATGTTTATAACCTGTAAAAGTATTATAACAGGGTCCTTCTTAATATGCTGACACTTTTTAAGGAGATGATCAGACCATCGAACTGAACAACTTTCTCTATGGCACCAAAATCGAAATCGAAAAAAAATAATCTGCTGCCCCATACATTTGCCTCAAGTAGGTTTGCAGTTTTGTATGGAACAGCTGATTTTATTTGCGATTTCGATGTTGGTGCCATAGAGAAAATTGTTCAGTTTGACGGTCTGATCATCCCCTTAAAAAAGTGTCAGTATATTAAGAAAGACCCTATATAAAAATAGCTTGAAGGCTTTTGTAGTTTATTGGAGTAGCACTTTTTTAATTTAGGCTTTCTTTATTGAGAAATCTTTATTATTGTGATGAGGGCGCCACTGAACTGTAAAAGGCCTCTTAATCTGATGGAATAGGAAACCGATACGGTCAGAGGTGGGGTCGGATGCTGTAGCTTAAACCAGCAACCACACGGCGTGGGATTAAGAGACGGTGTTCACGCCTGAACGGTTTAGTCATTGACTTACCACTACTGGACGGAGGGTCCGCGCTCAAAAGTGTCCGAATAAAAGAGAACAAAAACGTGATTGGGGGAAAAGCTAGCTACTTATCATAGGTTGACAATTCACTTCAGCCACAAAACGTAAAAATGCTAAAGGTGAACATTGCTACAATTACAACCAAACTTAAAAGGTATATTAGTAATTATGGCAAAGTATCTGCCAATACAAAAAGGGACAATGCTAAGTTTATCGATATAATAGGGTCCTTTTAATATGCTGGCGGATTTTGGGATGTTCACTGTTTGATGGTCTGATTATCCCCTCAAAAACCCATCAGCATATTATTATGAAGGATCCTGTCTATGTACCTACCGTAATAATAAACAAAGTCCCTAAGGTCTGGTTCGACGGCGACCGCGTCAGGAGTGCCGTGGCTCTCTAGCCATAGAAGAAACAACCCTCTTACTTTATCATCAGCTTCGGGTAGTTGGCAGCGAGCCGCTAGAGATAGTATTCTTGTACGCATAAGTCTGTAAGAAAATATTTTATGCTATGAGTTGACTACTTTGGTCAAAGAAGGAAAGTCGCCTATCTTGGTCATATCGTGAGGGATGAGGGATACCAACTGCTCCAGACTATAACAATGGGCAAAGTAGAGGGCAAAAGAAGCGTCGGTAGGCCACGAATGTCGTGGCTCGCGAACCTTAAAGAGTGGACAGAGCTGTTTCGTTTGGCCAAATATAGACAGTGAATGCAGAGCTGACGGCCAACCTCCAGTTGCTGAGAGGAACCCGAAGAAGAAGAGTTGAAATGTTTATACGTAGAAACGGAGGAGCAGTAAAGGTTACCAAAGCAATTTCCACACCCTTCAGACAAATGGGTTCGGCACACGAAGAGGTAGCTACTTAAGCACTTGCAATACTGAGTGAGATAGAACTACACCACTTCCTATAGTCGGTAACCTCGCGGACAAACGAGAAATCGAACGTGGTGGGGGTGGTATAGAGAGTATCATCTGTATGCTCATTCTTATTATCCAGTCGGTCTAAAGAGAGGGGGCAGGAAGTGGCCATTCTGTGATAAAAAATCTTCCCCTCTCCAGGAAATTTAGTCGTGAGGTCTTAGAGCCATTGTGTGATACAAGCAATTTTTGTTATTATTTCAGCAATGCATGAATCTTATTTTGGTAGCTAAGTAGGGTGAGTGTGCCCGTGCAGTGGGTTGACATCGAGTTCAGTTAATTTTAAATTATATAAACAAATTATTTAAAATACAATAAAAATTGAACCTATGTTGAAGCCTTGATAATACGATTCGATAAACAAATTATTTTCTAGTTTTGCGTTTATACATTAACACGTTGTATGTTGTACACTTAAAAATATGAAATAAATTCTTACCCATCTATGACATTGAGTTTGGTCCTCTCCCACTTTTGCTTCTCATATAAAGGTCTGATCAGCTGTTGTATATATTTCTGCAATTAAAGGAGGAATCAAAGGATTTTTATTTTGAATTCATATAATAATCTTTAATCATCATCAGCATCTATTATTTCCACTGCTGTGGCACAGGTCTGCTCTCATGATAAAATATGTTAGTTCACCACACATGCCCAATAAGGATTGCTGGACTTCACATACGCATCAGAATTTCTTATTCAGCTTATACAGTTTTCCTCATGATGTTTTCCTTCGCCGTTTGAGAGCATTCAGTACAATACGACCAGGAAAATAATTCCGCCATTTCCCGACGGTATATACTCGAAACCGTTTTGATGGTCTGAGTTTCAGTATTTGCTAGGCTGTCACTTACACCCAGTATAAGGTTTAACAAAATTAGCTGAAACTATTTTAAGGGGATGCTTCATCTCCATGGTCTCGTCGCTAACCGTCGCACACGTTACAACACACGGTTGTCATGAAAACCGGCCCTGCGATTACTAAGTGGGAGCGTCTTAACACTAAAAGAAACAATCTCACCTGCAAATCATCATAAGCTACAGAATTCAGCATCCTATCAGATAGTGCAGCAAAAATGGAGGAGGCTGTCTCCCAAGGTACGTAATCCTCTTCCACGTTCAGGTACACTGTGAGGTTCAATGCCAAGTCGTACGGGATCATGCGCGCCTCCGCGAGTGCGAACACGTCGTTTAGAAGATGCGCTCTATCTGATATTGTGAACTGTAGGAAACAAAATTAGAGAGCTTTTATGACAATGCACCAGTGAAAAAAATCTGGCTAAGTGCGAGTCGAACTTGCGCGAACAGGGCTAGCAGGTGGCACTATACAATAAAAGTAAGTTTTAGCCTGTAGAAATCTCACTGCCCTGGCAAAGGAGGAGTCAAGGCAAGTATTACCGAGGCCCGAGTATAGAAAGAGGAAAAAACTGATAGGCGCGGAAGTCGTTGCTCTTTGGCAGGAGCGCTGGGACACGGTGGATAAGGGGAGGGACCTGTACAAGTTCTTTCCCGATATAGCTCGTCGCCTGAAGATGGACTACTTGGAGCCTGATTATGAAACGTCTCAGATGTTAACCGGTCACGATTGTTTCCGTAAACGTCTCAACGACCTGGGCCTCAATGAAGACGGAAGCTGTCACTGCGGAGCCGGTGTAGCCGAAGACCGGGACCACGCTCTGTGGGAGTGTGAGCTGTACGAAGAGGAGCGGTACATCATGCTGGACGGCCTCAAAAGAACCGAAATAGGCCCCGTCTACTTTAGCGACCTCGTGGCATCAAAGGAAAACTTCGGACACCTTCGGAGGTTCGCACACAAATGGCACAAAACCAGGAAGCAACTCGAATGAGGAAAAAAAAAAAAGGACAGCTGCGGTCTGCGTCAAAGTCGGCGTAATAGTGTATGTCACGCCCCAGAAAGGGGAGAAGTGTTTCATGGGACAGAAGGACAGAGATAGAACTTGTAGGGAGTCGACAAAGTGCGCGCGTGAAAGGACGCCTAGAGCAAGTAACGCGCGCATCTCCCACGATTCGGCTCGAATAACCGTGAGGTTGGTAGAGCCATGAGGAGGTGGTGGGTTCTGCCCTGGCAAAGGCCTCCTCTCACGAATAAGGGTGAGAGGGAATAGGCCATACTCCACCACGCGGGCCCGGTGCGTGTTGGTGGAGGCAATTTAGTGGTCAACTTGCTGTCAGAGAATTTTTTTGACCTGTTTTTATTATTTGGTGTTTTACCTTAGAGTATGCACTATAATCACACCAAATTTCACGGTTTTATATTTTACCGTTTTTACGATCAAGTAAAAATCCATCTTCGAAACCGGCCAAGTGCGTGTCAGGCCACGCGCAGGGTAGGGTTCCGTGATTGCCCGTCACTATATGCTGATTTATCGGATGCGGGATTTTGATTTATCTGATTCTTACCTGACGGGATTTACTTTTCAACTGTTTAATCAGCAACTCCCACATATCAAGAGGATAATTCACTCTATAGTAACCAACTTGATTATTATTTATCTTTAGCCATTTTTCACTATTTTTTAGCGACAGTTTCACTGAAAATAAAACATTATTTTCAAAATAATTATTAAATTAATAATAAATCTTACTGTAAATATTACATATAGGTTTAAAATTAGATGCGTTACATATTAAACATGATATTTAAGACCATCAAACTGAACAACTTGCACTATGTAGCCAACATCGAAATAAAAAAAAAAAATTTTATTGTTCCATACAAAACATCAATGGATACCCGACCCAAATGTGTGAAACAGCTGATTTTTTTTCGATTTCTATGGTGGCTCCATATAGTGAAAGTTGGTGAGTTTGATAGTCTGAACCAACCCCTTTCATATACTGTAACGGTGTAACACATTTAAATTTACAACCTGTATACAAGGTGTTACAAAAATACAAATAAACATTTAAGGGGGTGGTTTAGACCATCAAACTGAACAACTTTCACTATGTGACCAATATCGAAATCGCGAAAAAAAAATCTGATATTCCATACTAAACTACAAATCTACTCGAGCTAAATGTATGGGACAACAGATTTTTATTTTTCGCGAGTTCGATGTCGGTCCGATAGTGAAAGTTGTTCAGTTTGATGGTCTAAAGAAGCCCCTTAAAAGTTTTAAATGTTTATTTTTACTTTTGTAACACCTTGTATTTATCAGACGTACCATTTTCCTCTGTATCAGGAAACCATGTAATTTTTTCACTTTCCCCTTTGTCAGTTTTGTATGTGATAGGAATAAACCAACGGTACCTAAAAAGTCACATATATCATGCATTTGTTCATTACATTTACAGTTAGGAAAAACATTATGAAACCAACTTGTAGTGGTAGAAACTATAGCAGTCTTGTCTTGTCTTGAAGTCTTGTTATTTTACACGCCTGAAGGTAATCGGTTTACCGACACGATTGTAATTAACAATGACAATTAAGGATACATTGCTGGTTACTTATGATGTTAAACCTGCAGTAGGTAACATGTGTCCTAACATTCTCGGCAATGTACTCTGAATTGGCAATGTAAATTACAATTGTCATGTTTATTAAATCATCGTCATCCTAACATCGTCCACTGCTGAACATAGGCCTCTCCAAGCCGCGTCACAAAACTCTGTCCTCGGCCTTCCTCATCTATGATATGACCAGCCCATTGCCACTTCAGCTTGCTAATTTTCTGAGTTATGTCAACCACTTTAGTTCTCTGACGTATCACTTTATTTCTGATGTGATCTCTCACAGAAACACTGAGCATAGCTCTCTCCATAGCTCGCTGAGACCTTGAATTTATGAACTAGTCCTATCGTCAGGGTATATGTTTCCGCACCATAGGTCATCACTGGCAGAAAGCATTGATTGAACACCCTCGGTTTGAGACATTCTGGTAGAGCCGAGGAGAATATATGACGGAGTTTCCCGAAAGCAGCCCATCCTAGTTGGATAAGCCTAGCGGCCTCCTTATCGAAGTTGTTTCTACCTAGTCTTATAGTCTGTCCAAGGTATTTCATGGTTTATTAAATGGGGCCCTGCAATTCGAGTGACCAGTTGCGAGATCGCCCGTACGTATAGTCCGTGAGAACTTAGAATCGGATTTAGCTGTCAGGTAAAATCGGTTATATTCGTATAATAGATAAGATAGCGGCAAATAACAATAGTTGTAACAGTTTTAGTAGTTTAACAATAGTTGTAAAAAGTTAATGCCGAGCAGTAGAGTAATATTATATTCGCGTACTTCCGACAAAGCCACACCCCGGACACTGCCTACAAAGAACTGAAATTGACAATATGACGTCAGCACGTGCGAAACGGAGTCTAGGGCTGCAACAACTTTAGCTGCGTGCAGTACATGACTTTTTCGTAAATAAAACGCATTGAAAACCGTCTAGTCAAAAATAGTTTTTATCCTTCGTCCTGTTCTATTACATTCTCATTGTTTCGAAAACATAAATTCTAGCGTGCCAATTGTGGTGTCAGTCTAGGCTACAGGTAACCGCCGAGGTAACCAGAGGGCAATAGAGGGGGTGAGGTAAAAAGTTGGTAGGAGACAGGGAGTGTCCATACTGTATGTAGTAATAGATACTCTTTCTTATACTGTACCCAAGCTTACTCAAGACTCGAATCCTATTCTAAGTGCTCACGGACTGTACGCGGTTATGAGCGCGTGCACCTGTTTCGCTCGTTGCGTGCAGCCTATATATATCTTGTGACCGCATGCCGTCACATCATCGAACTCGCCATTAAACTCGATCCGAAGTAATCTCGTTTCTCGGTGACAAACGCTCTGATTAGGACCTACTTACTTGAATTGTGAATCATCAGGTACTTTAGCATCAGGGTCCAGTAAGAACCGCGTCTGGGTGATCACGAACGTGTTAGGTTCCCAGACTGATTTGGCTACTGTTAATACTGGGTATCCCATTTGTCTTGTCCACGTATCCATTATGTATCTGCAATTAAGAGAAAGCCAGATACACAGGGTCCTTTCTAATGATATGCTGACGATGTAACGATTTAAATGAGAGGTTGATATAAAACCATAAAACTAAACAACTTTCACTATTATCTAACTGATCGAAGTATCTAACACCGAAATCTCAAAAAAGACTACTCCAGCACTGCAAACCTATTCGACCCAAATGTATGGGAAAGATGCTTAGTTTGGTCGATGGTCTGATCATCTCTTTAAAAACTGTCATCATTAAGAAGAACCAGTAAACTACAGGTCCGATTTTGATGAAACTTTTGTGTTTAAAAACGAATTAGACTTAAAAACGAAGTCGAGGGCAAAAGCATGTATATTTAAAGGTTGGAACGCGGTGAGAACCAGTTAAAATGTAGGACTTTAGATAAATAAAAAATATATTGCCGTCGTAGGTGGCCTAGTTATTCTATCCTGATAACTTCAATATGCTAAAGGCGAGCCATACTACAAAAGCACGCCTAAATAGTTGGTAGTTATATAGCAAAGTTTCAGATCCCGAAAGGGGACTATAGCAGGCCTGTCTCACTCCACAGCTCAGGTACGCTTGACGGCCGATACCCACCGAGGGGTGAATGGCAATAGGTTAGGTATACCGTGTAAACTTCTTCGTCAAATCTCATTAGACTTGCCGCCATTTTGTGAGTATTCAATGCCAGACTTGAAAACCCTAGCGATTACACGCTGCCAGCACGTGAAAGAGAATGAAATAGGGAGACTATGTAAAGGAAGCTTTCATGTCTAATGACTCGGTTCATTTTTGTTTGCTCGCGCGCCGTTGTGACGGTTGTTAGGTTATGCGCGAATATTACGATAGGACGGGTGCGAATAACTTTGAACCTTATTGCCGTGCATAGAGAGTGTTTGTTTTGTCTGCTTTCGAAGTGATACTTCTGTACGGGTAGTACTAGTATTAATTCTGTGACTATGGTCTCGTTTTTCTAGAGATCTAAGAGAACTCTAAAGTAAAATAAATAAAGCCACACTTACGAGATATTCTTTTCGGGGTTATCTTTCTTGAAGTAAGGCTCTAAAGAAGAAAGCAAGTCCTTTGTGATTGTGTTACCAAATTCGTACTTCTTCAAGTAATCTGATACTCCTCTACGGAAATTCTCTTCTCCTGTGAATCCCTCTAGCATCCTCAAGATTGATGCGCCCTGGAAAATGTATAGTATAGCGTTAAAGTGGTTGCAGAGTTGTCAATTTCATACAAAAGTAGATACGCGTAGATGGTACAATTAAAAATAATATTTTTTACAGAGTCCTTCTTAATATGCTGACACTTTTTTAAGGGGATGATCAGACCGTCAAACTGAACAACTTTCTCTATGGCACCAACATCGAAATCGCGGAAAAAAAAAGCTTTCCCATACGTTTGGCTCAAGTAGGTTTGCAGTTTAGTATGGAACAGAAGATTTTTGTTTGCGCTGACATGTTTGCTTTTATAATAAAAGTTTTTCAGTTTTATGGGTAGAGTATGTGGTTTAAAGGTTAATGATACTTTTCCTTACACCTGTATAAGAAATTGAACGAAATATACTTAATGTACAACAAGTGAATGAAAAATCCAACTTAATTACCTTATTATAAGAAATGGAGTCGAAAATGGCAGTGATCTGGTCAGGTGTTTCAACAGTTTGCACAATAGGATGACTAGAAAGTTTTGCGTCAGTCACCAGGACCGAATGCAATGTTTTCGTTAGAAATTGATCCAACTGTAACATAAAGGGCAATCTCGATAAGCTTATTCAGCAAAAATAAGTGATTCAATGCATATGCTCACGACTACATTCCCCGAGGGGGTAGTCAGAGATATTCTGAAACCTCAGAACATCCATTGAAAAGGATAGGTAGTAGGTACAATACATGCCTCGAAAATTGAAGCATGCAGGTTTCCTCACGATGGTTTCCTTCACCGAAAAGCCAGTGGTGTTACAAATAGTACATAAATTCCGAAAAACTCATTGGTACGAGTCGGTCTGGACAGGGATCGAACCATCGCCTCCTGCACGGCAGGCAAGGTTACTCGCCACTGGACCACCACGGCTTTTCGTGATTTCACGTGATTCAATAAGGTTTAATTTAAAGTAGAGTCACATTGCAGGTTCTGACCCGAGCACTTGTCTCGCGTGTTGCTCGCGCGTCTCGATTTTGCCTGCAACGGGGCTCCGCAATCCTCAATCTCTTCTTGTTTTTGATCAAAAACAATCCCTGAGATTGGGATAGATACTCCCACAAACTAGTGGACATTGACGGAAATGCGGTGCTAACGCACAAGCAAAAAGTCCATTAATTGTAAATAAAAAATTAAGTAATTAAAAAAATCAATAATACCATTGTCCAAGAAGGTTCAATCGCATTAAGTGCCTTTACTTGCATGTAGGATGCAAAGCCTTCGTTTAACCAAATTTCATCCCACCATTTCATAGTCACTAAAATACGTAAAAATATATTTTAAAACAATTTGAGATGTCCATGAAAAACAGGAAGCTGGCATAGGTATTGTCTATACCTATGAAAAACGAATAAAAATATTATTTATGGACATTATCACACTATATTATTTATAGACATTATCACACCATATTATCGAATCCCAATCGAAGTCCCAGAATCTAGCCTAGACTTGTAAATAATAAAGTATTACAATTCGGTACGTGAAGTTCTTTTCAGGTATTTTTTTAACACATTAGTTTCGTAGATTAGGCTATTTTGAATAACTACTTTCATTATTTTCGATATCTAAGCTATAAAAAGCTATAAAAGCTTTTAAAAATTATTGAAAATTAACTTTCAATAATTTTTAAAAGATTTTCTAGTGATGACGTCATATCAGTGAATAGAATTGGCTGAATAGTTGAAACTCTTTGCTTAAAATAATTAAAAAATAAACTTACTCCATTGACATTGACACTTGAAACCAGTGCTGCCAGATGTAATTTAGAAAATTCCCCAGATTCATAATTTAATTCCCTATAATGATACGTTTTGACTTTCTCCCCAAACCATAGACATCACCGTACCTGCTGATAGGCAAAACTGTATCGAACCATGATAGTCAGTCGACCTATTAATAACAGAACACCTTAGTTATTTTGTGTTTATGATGATAAAGTTGATTAAGGAAACACTCTAAATTCTCCACTTTGATCATATCTTCCCCACGATTTCATTTCCCCAGAGACCAAATTTTCCCTCATAATCGCGGAAAATGTTCAAATCCGACAACCCTTTTGTTGACATTCACGTTTAATATGACGTTTTCGGTTTTTTCTAAGGGAAACGAATTTAAGCCCATTCAGCCAACCATATGACGTCATTTA
Source organism: Agonopterix alstromeriana (assembly GCA_963924505.1). Classification (NCBI taxonomy): domain Eukaryota; kingdom Metazoa; phylum Arthropoda; class Insecta; order Lepidoptera; family Depressariidae; genus Agonopterix; species Agonopterix alstromeriana. Next base: position 5,752,354 of record OZ004670.1, read on the forward strand.
GAGGTCGAATGAATGTTAATGACTTTTTTTTATTCATTTTTGTTAATATCCATATATAAAAAATCTGAATCTTTTTGAAAATGTAGCTCCCGGTAAGTACTTTCAATGGAAATTATAACGAGCGCTGTAGCACAAGCAGTGTCGGAGAAATCAAATAAAAACCTGCAACATTATTGCGGTGGCGTGGGCGGTCGCCGCCCGTCAATAGATGGCGCTGAACGAAATTAAATCGCACTATTGTGTGGTTCTTGAAGATTTCTCGAGTTATTTAAGCTATGTCAGGATGAGCTTTTTATGGAATGACTACAGAACCCCATCTTGGGAGAGTTCGACATGCACTTGGCCGTTTTTATGTTACCTAAGTTTCCAAACCACATGTGAGCTAGTTCATGTGCAATAGTGTTGGCTACACTGATCTTATTTTTCGATGAGGCTGTGGCTTCATCGACCAGGAACGACGTCTCCCTATAAGTAATCAGACCCCAATGTTCTGTTGCACCGGATTGATAGTCGGGAATCGCAATCATATCTGAAACCAAGTACGAAGTTTATTCTATTATTTATCTACATTTCCTATAGTCAAAAACTTTGCTACAACCAAATAACGGATTAACTGAAACCTTCCTTCCAACCAGTCCTCAATATATTGATGTTTTTTTAACAGGATGATCAGACCATTAAACTGAACAACTTTCTCTATGCGACTAACATCAAAAACGCGAAAAAAAAATCAGCGGTTCCACACAAAACTGCAATCCTAGTGATATTTTTTTCTCGATTTCGATACTCTGCACATGCAGAATGAGCATGATGACTATATTCTACTAGTACCGAAACTCTGTCCAGTGACAGGAAGCGAGCCCGTCGCCACTGATTATCCTTTTATAAAACTGTCAGCATATTAAGTTGGGCCCTGTATGTGTTAATGATAAATAAAATAAAAAAATTTGGTCATAGTGCACAATTTTTAGTTTTTAATACACTATAACATGACTGTGCACGCATAGTGACCTAACGCCCTTTCATGGCACCCTGAAGGTAGCCTGTGCCCCACAGTGGGGCATTAAATGTCCCAAATTCAGGGCACAGCCTATCAGTTCTATAGGCTGATGATGGTGATTTGATACATCAAGGTAACAAAAAGGGTTCAGTAACATAAAACTTAATGGTCTTATCCAAAAATGTATTCTAATATTTTTTAACACAACACATCTTTTGGTCAGCGGCTACGACAAGTCGACAAACTGTAAAGTAATTGATATCCCAGCAAGCGATTTGGTCGTAACAGACCACCGTTCATATGACTATTGAGTTTTATAAGAGTTATTTTGTCATTTACTGGTCCTTTAATTGCGTCTAATTTGAATGTGTGTCTGTGTGACCGATTTGTTTGTTGGGTATGTTAATGTATTCCATTGAAGCATTTAGTTTAAATGTAAGTTACTCTTTTTATTTTGTCAAAATTTTATACATTGTCCTTTTTTTTCTCATTGTACCTTAAACAGTTTTTAAAACGTGTTGTCATGTAATAGGAGTTGTAAAATTTTAATTTTTGTTGTATTAGAAATTAAGTAATTTGCTTTTTGATAACCAATAAAGATATATTAAATTAACTTATAATCCATTTCAAATATCATCAACGTTTTAAGGCTATTTTGAATTACAGAAACAGAGATTTGTAACACTTCCTCTCACTTATTCTTAGAACAGCTTTAGTAACGTCCAAGATATGCCAGATAGTATATCTTTCTGATAAATAAATTATATTTGCTTATCAGAATTGGCCAGAAAGCTATATACGAATCTGAAAATCATTCAGTCCTTATTTGAAATGAAGTATAGCTATAGTAAAATTATCATACCTAGTTTTGGCAGTGGAAAAGGAACTTCATAGTACTTGATATAAAACTCTGTCGCCCTCTTTCCGATATCTTGAGCAAAGTCTATTTTATGCATCTGATCTTTTTGGGCAAAAGACCTTAATTTGAAATTCTTTCCAATGTCATGAGCATTAATTTCAGTGTCTTTAGAACCAAAGTCGCATACAACAAAACACGTCAGGTATGTCGACATGGGTACGCTTGTTGCGAATGTAACAGCCTCTGTGTTGTTCTCTTTATCAACGATTGTTGATACTTCCTGTAATAGAATTTGTTTATTAAAACCACAGTATAAGAAAGAGTAATAGGGCAAAGGCTTCTAGTAGATAAGTAATATTCTGATAGGACTTGCCCATCTAAACTTTTATCATTATGGCACTAAAGCTGTAAAATGTAGGTCCATTATCCTTGGTTTTATTTGGGTTCGAAATATCTACCTTTTCATACATTTTCGATGAAATTAGCTAAGGCTATATTCTGTTAGAAATATGGCACCAAAGTTGAAGGGGCCTTTTTCCTTGGTTTTATTTAAGTTTGAAAACTCTGCCTTTTCATACATTTTTGATGAAATAAAACTTACAGCTACAGCTTTCATGCCATAACAATAAATGCTTAGATGGACAAGTTCTAACAGAGGATATTTGGACCAAAATTATCTTTTTTCATTTTCACTTCACAGTACAGTTTTTCTCAAATGTTTTTCTTAAAATACTGTAAGTTGTATTCACAAAGTTTTATTAGGTATTTCTAATTGATCTTACGTTCATGTTGGAGAGAGCGACGTACGTCGGTGGTTTCACAAGAGTTATGTCATATGTAGCCTTAAAATCTGGTTCATCAAAACATGGAAAGGCTTGTCGGGCATAGGTTGGCTGGAACTTGCTGGCCACCATTGTTCTGGAATTTAAACGGAGCAATTAAAATTAAAAATACACACTATGTAATTTTTTGCTTTTTTATTTTATCGTTGTGTGGGGACTTTTATAGACATAACAGTCCCATTCTACCCTAAACTTTATTGCATCAACCGATGCGAAAATTATCCATGCATTTCCACATCATTGATTCACTGATAATATATCACAAAGGTAAACAACTTTTTAGCTTCATCTGAACTAGTAGGGCTAGGGAGTCACGTTGCAGGTTCTGACCCGAGAACTTGTCTCGCGTGTTGTCCGCGCGTCGCGTCTTCGCCTGCCACGAGGCTCCGCATTCCTTAATCTCTTCTTGTTCTTTATCAAAAACGATCCCTGAGATTGGGATAGATACTCCCACAAACTACTTGACATTGGCGGAAATGCGGTGCTAACGCACAAGCAAAAAGTCCATTAATTATAAATAAAAAAAAAAATTGTATGGCTAGCTAAAACTTTGTGAAAAGCACCTACAACGTGTTAATGAATTAACGCAAAACTAGAAAGTAGTTTGTTTAGAATCGAGAGCAGAATCGAAGTATCATGTTTGCAACATAGGCAATTTTTTTCAAAATTTTAATTATTTAGTCAAATTTAAAATTTACTGAACTCAATCTCAACCTACCGAACGCGCACACTCACCCTACTTACTACCAAAACAAGATTCTTAAAATGTATCCATGAGCACGCTAGCGCTTTCATTCATTGCCGAAATGATAACAAATCATTTTTGCCTGAAAACTTAAAATGTGAATAACTTTAAATCCTTATTATCAAAATAATGAAATTATTGTTTCTATCTAATTTTTTTTTTTATAAATCAATTCCTATATTCCTTTTATTCTCAATTCCTTCATCAAAAGTAGGAGCGAGCGAAGTGAGGTCGAAATTTCACTCATAATGATGGCGGTTCAAGTTCCATTAGCCTAGGTTTGTTAGACATGGTGAAAATACCATAGGAAAGGTGGTGCGAGCTTGAAATTTCACACACAACAAGGACAACAAAGATTCATGCATATGCTCATGACTATATTCCCCGAGGGGATAGTTAGAGATATTCTAAAATCTCAGAACATCCACGTTTCACCAGTTGTACCGAAACTCTCTCCGGGGTGAGCCCGTGCCAACAAAGATTCAGATTAAGAATTATCACAAAGATATACAATCCAACATATCTTGGAGTGAGAGGAAGTGTTTCAAATCTGTTTCTGGAATTCAAAAAAGACTTAAAAGAGTATAGCTATTGTTAACAAACCTATTATCCTTCAAGCGGGACGAATAAAATCCAACAATATTGCGAGTCAAATCGCCACTGAAGTCAATGTCAATTTGAAAGTTTCCAGAAATATTTGTCTCGAAGTAAATGAGAAGCTGTTCCAACTGATTTACTTCTTGGAACTTTGCTAATGGCACTTCTTTTTCGTTTTTGAATACTTTAACACTTTTGATATCCAAAAACTTGGAATGAAGATGCAAGTAGTCTCTTTCTTGCTTTGCGTTAACATTAATTTTCACGTTTCCTTGAAATTTGCCGGTTTCTAAATCTGGATGGAGAGTGAGATTGTAGTTTACCGGTCGAACTAGAGTAGATAACTTTTCTGATAGTTTAACTTTAAGAGGTCGGTTTTCCATTTTTATATCGCCTGTGTCGACGAATTTAGAAGCACATAAACTACGTATTGGCTTTGTGTAATTTATAATGTGTCTGATTTTGTTTTGATACATAGAAAAATATGAAACAGGAAATTTTGCTAAAATATTGAGGTTATGATGACAAGCAAGACAATTTTTTTTTTTTTTTTAACTAGTTTATCCTTTCGGAAAGGCAATGGGAACTAGCCCTTACAGCCTGGTCTTTAGTGATATTTTTCTTTGTACTTAATACCTAACTCTTGAAATGCGAGGGTGGTACACACATTCCAATGTTCAGGGGAGTTTTACGCAAGGATCAATCCGAATCAAACGGGAGCGCCTTCTTTATTTCTCACTTTTACTATATTGTTCTCCATTAATGGCACATTATTAAACAAATCCACCACATTAACAAAATAATAGCCACGAAAAACTAATTTAGAAAATTAAGAAACAAAGCCCGTCCTTTTCTTCACAATTCCCGTGCAAAACTCTCCTGATGATGATGGGATGATAGATGAAAGATGAGGATGAAATTGTGGTCGATTTTGTAAGCTCGCGCGTTGCCTCCAAAATCACCATGAACGAGTAAACTTGCACCAAAACTTTTGTTCTTTCTTCGTATATATTTGAGATTCCTGTTATGTTGGTCGATTTACGCAACTTTTTGGTTCACAATCCGCACGAAATTATGTCACAAAAACCACTATAACCAATTTTTCACGAATATCAAATACAACACCGACCGAACAGATTAATAGCGGCAAGCCTCCCCCACAAGCAAGACAAGACAAACAAACAAATTTTTTTTTTTTAATTCTTCCTTACGGAAAGGCAAGGGGAACGAGCCCATACAGCCTGGTCAAATGTAAATTTGCTTCTGCATAATTTTCAAGCCAAAGCCAAGTCTTAAGTATTTAAATGTCTGAATCGGGATAATTTTTTCAGGCCGAAGCCAAGTCTTCAGTGTTTCAGTGTCTAAATCTAAGTAATTTTCTTCAGGCCGTAGCCAAGTCTTTAGTATTTTAATGTCAAGCAGGGTAGGTTTTCTTCAGGCCAAAGCCAATTCTTCCGTTTTTCAGTGTCTAAATCATATTTAAGTTTAGGCCGAAGCCAAGCATATAGCTTTTCAATGTCTAAATCAGAGTAACAAAATAATAATAATCTTCAAAGTCTCGTCAACCAATCTTTAACCGTCAAAAGGTTATTGACATAATATGTACGTCATCTACACATCTACTTCATCTACAGTTTAACTGAATTTGAACTGAATATCTACAAAGTTCGAGTAAAATCAATATTCACAAGAAACACATCTATTTACAAGAATTAAAACGAAGTAAATCCTATATTTCCCCAACAGTGTTGAGAATAAATTTATACAACGGAATGTATGTACAACTATTTACAAGAAGATTCGTTATGGAACGCGGGACCAAATCAGTACTCCCATAAATATTAATAAGCTCATCCAAGAGCACAAGGCGCTGTATGCCAAAGGACGAGCAATCAAATAAGATGTGTGAAATAGTTTCCTCATATGAGTTGCAATGAGAACACTGAGAACTATTGACCATTTTCAGACGATACAAATGAAAGTTCAGCCGACAATGTCCAAAACGAAGGCGCATGATGATTGAATAAAATTTCCTATTAATGTAGGTATGATTTTTACAAAACCACGGTAAACTATTGACTTTAACATTGAATGGTGCATACCACAAGCCTTTATTTTCCACTTGCACTGCATAGTTCCAATGTGATATCCATTTCTGACACATTCTCTGCTTTAAATTAAATATAATGTCAGAGTATGGCAATGAAATATTAAAACTATTAGTCTGAGATGTTGTAGTGTTTATAATTTTAGCTAAAGAATCAGCCTGTTCGTTACCTGATACACCAATGTGAGACGGAACCCACATGAAGTTGACTATAATGTTCATAAGACTAAGGTCATACCAAGCCTGTTTAATAGCATAAATTAAATAACAAGTGTTGGCATGTAATTTGTTATTGTTTAGATTTTTTAACACACTCATGCTATCACTAAGAATAAGCCATTTGTTATATCCCTGATTTTGATATTTGATGTGTTCTAAAGCAGCTAAAATGGCCACTGCTTCTGCAGTAAATACACTAGCATTTTTATCTAGTTTATAACCCATGCCCCTCTTAAGGAAACTGTCAAAAAATGCAAAAGAAACACTGGAGTCGTTTTTAGACCCATCTGTGTAAAGAAAACGATGATCATCCCATTCAGATAATTTACTATATACTTCTTCTTTAGATGATAATTCATTATCAATAAAGATTTTAATTGGTGGAAATTTACTTTGAAAATCTCCTTCATAACACGGTAAGGATGATGTTAGGCTTTTGTAGATAGGAAAATCTTGAAGATACTGAATATACCGAGGTAAATCTCGCATAATATATAAAGGTTTGTGAACTAATGAGGGAAGTAATGTTGAGATATTAAATAGGAGCTGGTTATGAGGAATAGAAAAGAGTTTCAAAATGAACCTTTCTTTCAAATAATTAAATCTAATAGAGATTGGCGGGAGGTTACACTCAATTTGCAGCACATTTATGGGGGTACTTTTAAAAGCACCAGTTATTAATCTCATACTTTTATTTTGAATTTTGTCTAATATGTCAACAAGTCTGTTATCACCAGCAAAACAGAAGAAACCATATTCAAAATGACTTCGAATTAAAGACTTGTATAAAAGCAGTAAAATTTTAGGATCCGCTCCCCAATAAGTTGATGCTAACGATTTCAGAACATTAAAAGCTTTATTAGCTCTAACAGTTAAATTATCAATATATCTTCTCCAAGAGAGATTATGAGTTATTGAAACTCCTAAAAATTTTGTTTCTAATGAAACAGGAATGGCTGTATTATTATAGTAAACATTAGGCATCAGAGAATTGTTCTTTCCAAATACAAGTAACTTTGATTTTAATGGATTTATGTCCAGATTCAGATATGAGAAATATTGGCTTAAGCTGCGTAAAGCGTTATTTATATGATTAACTAAGTTTGATAAATTACTACCACATGCATAAACAACAAGGTCATCAGCAAACTGCAAATTTTTTACATTTGAGCCTAAAATCATATTCAAACGACGAATGTACAATATAAAAATTAAAGGCGACAAGATACCTCCCTGACAAACTCCAACAGAAGCACATCGGGGACCATAAAGACTACCATTATATTTAACAAATACTTTTCTTTCAGACAAAAACTTATTGATCCACTGAACAAATTTCTGTGGAAGGCCAATAGAAATTAGTTCATTGGAAAGTATATCAACATTGACACTATTAAAAGCGCCTGCAATATCAAAAAATACACAAACAGTGGCATTACTATGAACTACACTATTTTGAATATCAAGATGCAACTGACAGATACTTTCTCGAGACGAACGACCTCTTCGGAATCCAAATTGATTGGAAGGTAAAATTTTATTTTTTTCTACATAAAACTCTAATCGCTGTTTCAAAAGTTGTTCAAAAATTTTACCAGCACAAGATGTGAGCGCTATGGGACGATATGAGTCTTTATTTAATCTAGGCTTATCAAGTTTTAAAATGGGAACCAAACAATCGGTTTTCCAACATGGTGGTATCTCATTATTTGCCCAAAGATAATTTAATAAGTTCAAAAAAAATATCATGCTATTTTCATTCAATGCCTTAAACATTTTATATGGAATTCCATCTAATCCAAATGCACTTTCTTTTCTGGAAGAAACAGCAGATTTTAATTCTTGCAAAGTAAAAGGGTGCAACAGAAAGGAATTACTGGAATTAATTTCAGAATCTTGATGTGGAAAGATAATATTACTAGACACATAATCTGGAGTGTATTTTTTAAGAAAATCAAGAACCCATCTGTCATCATTACTATTATTAGGAACAAAGGTCTTATTAAATTTTCGCATATATTTCCAGATGATCGAGAGAGGTGTACAACGATGAAAAGAACCACATAAAGCTGCCCAACTATTTGCTCTTTCTATTTTTAAAGTAAGTTTTTTATAAGCTTGAAGTCTCTTGAATTCCAAATATGTAGATTCGGAGGGATTATTTTTAAATTGGAGATAAGCTAATTTTGACTTTTGTACAGCTTCGGAACATTTATTATTCCACCAAGGTAAAGAAGGCTTTTTGCCCAACTTCCTGTTAGGAGAAGTAGAATTAGAAGGAATACGTTTTGCAGGAATAGATGACTCTACAGCACTATGTAGAATTTTACAGAACAGCGAGTATGCTTCTAAGGGAGTAAAGGATTGAATCTGAAACCCTTCCAACAAACTTTCAACTTTATCTTGATACACCTTCCAATCCACAAACTTGTAGTTTGGAAAGATTGGAAAGTGTGCCAAATTAGCCCTACTGCAACCATCATAGCTATTATTATTATTCAAAACAACATTTATTATTACAGGAAGATGATAACTACCCAGTGGATCATCGTGAACCGACCAATCACAAGATAAAGCCAAAGAAGAACTAACTATGGATAGATCTAAAGCATTTTGACGCCAAGTCAAAGAACCAACTGTAGTATATTGACCATCATTAAGAAGAACTAAATTGTTATCATCAATTACTTCCAAAACATCTCTACCACGAGGACAAGTGGTATCACATCCCCAAGAAGTATGATAGGCATTAAAATCACCAGCAAAAATCATGGGACTAGGTATAGATTTTATTAGAGCATCAAGTTTATTTTTGTTAAAAGGAGGACGACATCTAGATGGACTATAAAAGCTGACGATGCTTAATTCTTTACTACCAACAACAACTCGAACACAAATGTTTTGCAAAGAATCATCAAAAGCAGTAGTTACTCTAGAATAAACGAAAGAATTACGGATTAAAATTGCAACACCATTGTGTGTATTACCAGTGTCATTTCTTTCAATATTATAACCTCTTATATTAAACTGACGATTAGGTTTTAACCAAGTTTCAGAAATAATTGCAACATGAATATTGTAGTCATAGAGGAAATTTGTTAGAACATGCCTATTGCTTACTATACTCTGCGCATTCCATTGAACAATATTTAAAATAGGATCCATTATTATTTGTTAAGGGATTTATTGAAGGTCGAACGTAAACACTCTTTTATGGATCCTGTATTAATTGGCATATTTTTATTGGAAAGACTAAAAACTTTCATTAACGACTCTACTAATAAATTCATAAATATATCTGATTTTGTTAAGTTACTTATACAACGTGTTAATGAATAAGCGCAAAACCTCATACACCCCAACTGATTTACAACAAAATAAGTAGATTGTAACAATAATTTCATTATTTTGATGGTTAAAATTTAAAGTTATTCGCATTTTAAGTTTTGAGGCAAAAATGATTTGTTATCATTTTAGCAATGAATGAAAGCGCTAGCGTGCTCATGGATACATTTTAAGAATCTTGTTTTGGTAGTAAGTAGGGTGAGTGTGCCCGTGCGGTGGGTTGAGATCGAGTTCAGAAAATTTTAAATTTCACAAAAAAATTATTTAATATTTTGAAAAAAATTACCTATGTTGAAAACATGATAATTCGATTCTGCTCTCGAATCTAAACAAACTACTATCTAGTTTTGCGTTAATTCATTAACACGTTGTATGTGTTTCAATAGATTTTTCTGTCAGTTTGGGGAATAATTTTTCATCAAAAAGATCTGAATATTTGACTGAACGGGACTTTACTTTATTCTCTTCAATTTTTTGCTTTTTTAAAGGGCAAGCAGCTGCAATTGCAACGTGGTTACCGCCACAATTTACACATTTGGCATCCTCTGATTTAACTGTGCAAGATCGAAAATTATGATTGGCTGTACAGATGGAACAGACTTCAGCATTACGACAATATTTTGCAATATGCCCAAAACGCAAACAACGAAGACACTGCTTTACAGGAGGAATATACTGACTGACCTCATGTCTCCAATGGTCCAGGTAAACGAACTCTGGCAGCTGAGTGGAGGCAAAAGTTACCGCGACCGTCTGAGTTGGCTGATAAGACACTACGCCACCTTCACCTCGCACCCGCCGCATAAAACGCCTTACTTGTATTATATTTCTTGTGCTGTCAATCAGTGAAAAAATTTGTTTATTACTCATCTCCGTTGGTACAGAAGTAATAACTCCAGTGGTCTCTGTGTCAGCCGCTGGAATGGAGGCCGTGACACCTAACTCATTGAGCAATTTAGAGTTC